>JANBPO010003090.1:6902953-7521486 GCA_024336825.1 Amorphophallus titanum | reverse complement strand
ATCCGCGAACCCGTCCGTTTCGAGCAAGCCATACAAGGCCTTGTCGGGCAAGGCATGAACGTCTATGTGGAAGTCGGGCCGCACCCCGTCCTGCGCTCCTATCTGAACGACGGCCTCAAGCAGGCCGGCCTCGCGGGCCTGGTCGTCGCCACCGGCAGCCGTGGCAATGACGATCCGTCCCACGTGCGCGCCGCGGCGAGCCAAGTGCTGCTAAGCGGTGCCGAGATCGATTGGAGCGGGATATTTCCCTGGCCCGGCGAGCGCGTCGAACTGCCGGCCTACCCTTGGCAGCGAGAACGCCATTGGCATCCGCTCACGCCCAACGGGGCGGGCGTGCTGGAACGCCGCAAGGTGCATCCGCTGCTGGGCTATCCGCTGCGCCAGCACCATGCCACCTGGGAGAATCAGCTCGATACGCAGAGCCTGCCCTGGCTGGCCGATCACGGCGTGGGCGAGGCCGTGCTCTTTCCGGGCGCGGGATTCGCCGAGATCGCCCTGGCGGCGGCGCAGCAGCGGCAGCCCGGCGAACACGCCGATCTGGAAGATCTCGAACTGCTCGCCCCGCTGCCGCTGCACGCTGCGCCGTCCCGGCAGATCCGCCTGGCGATCGACGACGCCGATGGCCGCTTTACGCTGCGCGCGCGCGAAGTCGGCGACGACGCGCCCTGGGTCCTTCATGCCCGCGGCCGCCTGCTGTCGGGCTCGCGCGGACTGCTGCTTGCCGAATCGATGCCCGCGATGCCGAACCGGCCGCACGATTTCTCCGGCCCGGATCACGCGCTGCTAACCCGCTCGTCCAACCTGAACTACGGCCCCGCCTTCCAGACGATTGCACGCGGCTGGATCGAATCGCCCGATTCCATCGTCGCCGAGTTCGAGCCCGACGCCGCGCTGGCCGACAGTCTGGCCAGCCATCTGCTGCATCCTGTCCTGCTCGACGGCGCCTTCCAGCTCATCTTCCAGCTGCTCAAGAACGATGCCGCCGTGAGCGAGGGCATGGCGTTCATCCCCGCCCGGATAGGGCGGCTGTGCTGGCGAGCAGGCCTGGGCCAGCCGAGCCGGGCCCGCGCCCGCCTGGTCAAGCGCGCACCCTATTCCATTACCACCGAATTCGATTTGTTCGACGCGCAAGGCCGCCAGATCGCGACCGCCCGCGACGTGCGCCTGCGCGGCGTGAGACTGGCGCGGGACGCGGCCAGGCTCGACTTCCTCGACTATGCCGCCATACCCTGCCCGCATTCGCTGGCGCCCAAATCCGCGGTACCGCCCGCCCTGCGGGCCGATGGTCAACGGCTTGGCGCCGGCTTCGAGTCTTTATTTTCGGCCGGAGGCCGTGGCGGCCTACGAAGGGGGGTGGAAGGTCGTGGCCCCTGACCAGTCCGCGAGCTTGTCTGTGGCAGCGTTCAACGAACGCTTCTTCCACTTCCAACTCAACACCTTCCTTGGCCTTGGCTATGCAGTCGAAAGCATCCCGGAGTTGACATCAAAGGGCGTCGACGCGTCGGCCTTCTGGCGCGCACCGTGCTGGCCCAGGACGAACTGTGCGGCCGCACGATCAAGCCGGGCGACATCTTGTTCCTGCCGATCTGGGCCCTGCACCGCCATGAGATGTGGTGGGAAAGGCCCGAAGCTTTCGATCCGAACCGCTTCGATCCGGACGCGCCGCGCCGCGACAAGTTTCAGTACCTGCCGTTCGGCGCGGGGCCGCGCGTCTGTGTCGGCGCCAACTTCGCCATGATGCAGGCCGCCATCATCCTGTCGACGCTGCTGGCGCGCTTTCGCTTCACGCCGCTGGCCCCCGGCCCCAAGCCCATCATGTCGATGACCGTGCGCCCCGATCCGGGCGTCTTCCTGGCGGTCGAACCGCTCGGCTAGCCCGGCGCGGCGGACGGCCAGGTCATCGCGACCCGAAGGCCGCCAAGCCCGGAGCGGTCCAGCGTGATGGCGCCACCACGCGCTTCGATCAGGTCGCGCGCGATGGCCAGGCCCAGGCCGTGGCCCGTTCCCGCCTCGTCCAGCCTTTGCCCGCGCACCAGCGCGCCTTCCGTCTGCGCCTGGCTCAGTCCGGGCCCGTCATCCTCCACCGCCAGCGCCCCGCCCTGTGCGGCGATGCGCACACGGCGGCGCGCGAAGCGGGCGGCGTTCTCGGCCAGCGCGCCCAGGATCTCGGCCAGCTCCTCGGCGGTGAGCGGAAGGCGCAGGTCCGCCGGAATGTCGGTCTCGAACACCAGCGCGGCGCCGTCTTCCGTTCGCTCGACCACACCCACCACCCGCTCGGCCACGTCCCGCACCAGGACCGCCGCCGGTCCGGCATTGTCGCGCGCCGCCGCGGCGCGGGCCCGCGCCAGTTCGGCCTCGATGGCGGCGGCAGCGGCGGCAATCGCCCGCTCCAGCCCTTCGGCGATATGGCTGTTGCCCAGCGCGCGCACCTTGCCGCTTTGCGCCTTCAGCACCGCGATCGGAGTCTTCAGGCCATGCGCCAGGTCGGCGGCGCGGCGGCGCGCGCGCGCCAGGTCCCGCTCCCGCGCCTCGGCCAGTTCGTTGATGGCGCGCGTCAGCGGCTCGACCTCAGGCGGGTGGTCTTCAACGTTCAGCCGCTCCGCCGGATTGATCCGCAAGGCCTGAAGCGCCCGGCGCAGGCTGGCCAGCGGCCGCAATCCCAGATGCACCTGGAACGCCGCCGCCGCCGACAGCACCAGCCACAGCACCAGCAGGAAGAAGAACAGTTCCTGGCCGAACTCGCCGCGCGCCGCGGCGGCGGACGCTTCGTCCACCGCGACCTGGACCGCCACCGTGTGGCTTCCCGGCAAGGTCAGGTGCCGTTCCAGCAGCAGCACGCGCGGCTCGAACGGTCCCGGCACGATGCGGGCATGCCAGGCGCGGTCGGTGTGCCCAGGCGGCGCAGGCAGGTCCTGGTCCCACAGCGAGCGCGAGCGCTGTTGTTCTGCACATAGTGAAGCCTTGCTCTGGTAGAGCAAGGGGTGGACGTAGGTCAGCCATGAATGGTGACTGAATCACCTAAAAACCCTGTGTGATTGTGCTTGTGGTTTACTTGACCCTCTCTATCGATGAATGCATGTTTAGGATCCTTGAACGCTTAGATCCCTATTAGCAACTGATAGATCTGCGAGCATTCAAGGGAATTCTTTCACTTCTGATTGGTGGATTGTGAGCTGGCACTCTCTATCATTTTTAATTGTTCAAGGATCTATTCACCCCCCTCTAGATCCTCCATTCCGTGTTCCAACACCTAAGTCAATTGAAAAGTTATGGAACATTTTATTTTCTTTTGGGTCATCGAGCTAGTTAGTCCCTGCATATATGCACGCAAGAATCTTAATTTACAGTCTCCCGAGGATCATAAGATCAACCGTTAGCTGATTTTTGTTTGAATATGCCCTCTCAGATGGTAAACTTGTGCCCTTCTCTTGCTTCTTCTTATGTGAAGAAGTAGAGGTGTTGCAACACAAACAAGAAGCGGTAGAGCCCTTGAAGGTTTATTCCCTCTTAGGTTTATCTTTATCCTGGAAGTTGTCTTAGGATTAATCTCCATGATGGATTGTCTTTCGAATGGCGAAGCTGGATCCTTGGCAGGGACCCGTTTGATAGAATGAATGTCTAGGATCAAGCATATCTAAGGTGGGCGTCAAACAAGGGATCCTATTTTAGATGGTAAAATTGAATTCTTGATAGAGATCAATTTATGGGTTGCATAGGATCAACTATCTTTGGTAATCTCTCACGGAAGTTTGAATTCTTACATGAGTACTCGAAGCATGGTTTATTAGCATGCACATTATTAACTTCGCAATATTAATTATATCAGACGATATGAGTTCGTGTACAGGAACTTTCCCCACCAACCACAGTTGGCGTTAGTTTAGATCAACTAAAAGTCCGAACACATTGGATTAACTATCAAAAAAAACTCTAACCCCTATCAATATCTGTTGTGATATTAGGGATTTTCTCTAATGGGTATCATCAGGATGATCTCCCATTAGATATATCATCCTGCAGATAGTTTAAGGATTTTTAATCCTTGATTGTATTGTGACAACTAGTCTAACAGAACTCATGCATTCAGTCTCGATTATGCAATTGGGCCATTTGTTTTTGTCATCCTTGTTCCAATTGGCATGATGGGAACCTAAGATTTATAGCCGATCATAATCGGACAGTTGAATTTGTATCCAGTCATGATCAGACTGTTGGATTTGTATCCGGTCACGATCAGATCGTTGGTTGTATCCGGTCACGATCGGGCTGTTGGATTTGTATCTGTTCACGATCAAATCGTTGAATTTGGAATTTGGGTATAACCACAATTGACCGTCGGATCGCCATACGATCACGATCAGTCTATCAGATTGAGATAAGATCACAATATATCGTCTGATCACCATATGATTTTGATCGGCCCATTGGATTGGATTAATTTCCTAACGTGCCCATTAGGACTTGGGAAAAATACGCATGAGGGTATATGTATAGCATACCCTTTTTGTTTTTTCTTTTACGAGCACAAAGCACACTTTGAACCATCTTGAACTCCTACAAGAGAGATCTTGTCCCCCTTAGTCTGTCCCAGACACGATGCATAACGAGAACACACACCTTGAACCCAGAACAATAAATATCAATATCATAGATCAACCTGATCCAAAGTAAACACAGTGAATAGGAGACACCAACATAGACTATATTTCCACCTAACATAACTTTCATGAGCCATTTCCTTAGCATCTTAGAGCATCTTGACCATAGGCATTCATAGTGAGACCCATATGCAAGGTCACTAATTTGTAACCCTGTGACAAAATATACCAAATTCATTCACCCATCACCCTGTGTGTGTGTGTGCAAATGCACATTTTTTTGTGTGACGTGGGAAGAATTGGTAGCCTGTCGTACTAGCCACATTCGCACTGGAAATAAATGTAAAAGAAAATCGGGCATAGTTTTTCCTAGTGTTTAAATACAGTCAATTGAAGGGGGAGGGGTTCTAGTCTCCTGTACTAAGCCCATTCACTCTGGGAATAATTGAATTATTGAAAAGAAGGCTTAGTAGTCTGTTGCTATAAACTAATTCACTGAGTCACACCAAGAATAAATGAAGAAAAATTAGAAACTGTTAACCCAGAGTTTAAATACAATCATTCTGTTAAACTGGTTTTGCAGGGTTTGCCCTCCCGTAAAGTTCCTACTCATGGCATTTTGTTAATATAGTTGACTATAATGCTCTACAAAGTGTAATCATGAGCACTTTCAAAAAAAATAAACAAAGTGTAATTATGAGGATATTTGTGTTTTGTCTACTGCTCCTCTGATAACATTGTATTAATAGTTTGTTAATATACTGATTTTTCAATACTAGCATGGTTCCAATCTGCACCATTCAGGTTTTTGCGAGTAGCCCATTAGTAATCACCCTACCACCAAGCTAACAAAAGTTAACAAACAGGGGTTGCTGCTTCCTTAACTAAGGGAACGTACATCCTGCAACTTGTCACTTGAGGTACCCATGTGAGCAGTCCCTTTTGTTTTATTTCAAAGTGTCTCTTAAGTTATTCTTTTATAGCGATCCTGAGGTTGTTAGTGGTCTATTGTCAACTTTTTTTAGTTTTAAGTTTGCAACATTGGTGATCTTTGACATTGTTTTGAGTTTTCTAAAAGCAAAATTAAGGTCGGGTTTTTCCACTTGAGACTCCAAGCATAAAGCAAGGAAAAAGAAATTCTAGCAGATAAGTAGCGCATCTATTCTGGATGAGGTGGATGAAACAGAGTTTAGGTACAAGGTAGTAAGATAAGATGGAGCAGCATTCTCTTTTAATTATACTCAACTTTACATCAGTTGGGGGAAGTACCATGACGGCATTGTTAGGGCGACTCCAGCTAAGGAAGCAGAGATCCCAAGTTCGGTTCTGCTTGTGAATGATTGACCGGTGGATTAGGGGTTCCCCACTGCAGCTTACTTACCAAACAGGCAAGTTCCTCACAGCATCCAGGAAAAAGAAAAGGCTCTACATCATTTTGGGTCAGCTGGATTCATTGAAGAATCAAAAGGATGAAATTGTAGGCTTTAGTACATAACATTTGACTGGATTTCCCAACCATCCAGCAGTGCTGAAGCCAACGATTATCATTTCATGGAAAAACGAAGAAATACTTGAGAAATATTTGTTGTTGTATCAAAATGAAAGGAACTTAATTCAGCATTTGTCAAGCCTTGATTTACATTGGTAATGTTTTGGTTGCATTGAGCAGAAATTACAAACCCGTTTAGAGGAAGTGAATCAATATCCCTGATCCCATTATAGGAATGAGCAAGCACTTTCAGGCTGTAGCTTGTTTTGTAGACATGTCATTACTAGTGAAATACACGTGAGGATAGCAATGATCAGATGTGTAGCAATGTCTCCCCCCTAGCCCCCCTCTCTTCTATCATCACCATTATTGTAACTTGTCATCATCATCGTCATTGCAATGTGCAGAGAAGCAAAGTCGACAGATCCGAGTTGTTGACAAGAAGCCACCTCCGAGCAACAAGCGGATGTTCTTGGGAGGTACTTCTTTCATGTTCCTTTCATTTTTGTAATGCAGCTTAAAACAAGTTCTTTTCTATGGAGCCTCGCAATAACTGAACATACATATTTGTCAATTCTGCTGCATACAAAAAATGGATGCTTTTACTGCTCGGCCTTCCAGCTGTTGGCATGTTGTTCAGAATAATTTACGGTTGGTGTTTTTAGGCAATGGACCTAGCTGCAATGTTTCGAATGTCAAGAGTAATATAATGAAGAAGGCAAAACTCGAGTATCTGAACAGGTGAATATTTGAGTTTCAAACATTGTGCTTCTTCATTCGTTAGATACTATGGGTGGCCATGTCTTTCAGTTGTCGCTAACATGACAGAATTTTCCTGAATATAACTGACGTGGTTTTCTGCTGATCAATAGCCATGAGGCAAAAGTACACGCAGCTATGAGGAGAACTGCCTCGCAAAGAAAAAACTTTTCATCGGCAAGGTACATTACTCTCTCCAACTGCTCAAATAGGTACTGTTGGTCGATGCTGCTGTATGTTTCTGTAAGGTTCAAGCATACAGGGAAAGATTTTTCATGTTTTGGCATCTCAAATATTCTTGCTTTAAAATTTATTTGACCTGCTTATTTTGATTGGATTTTATTTTGTAGTGTTGCTCGGTCCTCGAGCAGTCGTAGTTTCCTTGGGAAGGATTCTGCTTCTAGTTCCAAGCCAGCAAAGCCATTGACGAGAAGACCTTAGCAGTTTTGGCTGCCGATCAAATTAGATTTGCTGTCATGGAAGCAGTTGCCAGTTGGTATGAGCCTGGATGTTCTGCTGTTGCCTGCTTGTTAGTGTGCACATGACATGTGCGCTTTTAAGTGATTTCCGTAGGGAGGTTATTACTTCCCCACTCATATTTCCCATTAAAAAAAGGCTGGGCTATTACTTGCATTGCGTCATATTTTTAATGTTAGGCCCTTTTCCCCTACCTCGTCGGCCGAGCATCTTCTTATATGGCCTCTCCGTTGAATTTGTAGTCTCCAAATGTAATTCGTTGGCATACAAAATCAATGGCACCCTTCTTGCCGGCGTTGTTTTTGGCGCAGATGCTCTTCGCTTTATTTATCCCATCATGTTCCAAGGTGCAGCTACGGCCTCAGTTTGTCACTTCCTAAAAAATTTATCGTTAACCTTCGTTTTTACGACGCTTCCAACATTGGTAGAATGAGTAGCTATGTAGTTTAATGTGTTTGTTTACTTCAGACGACTGAAATTATGTCAAGATCATTGGGATTGATCTTCCCAAGGAGTACGGAATAAGCTCCACATCCAAAGTGGCCGACCTAGTTCCAAAAAGGGCCCCCAGGGGAAGGAAGGGTAAAATGGGGAGGGAATTATTTAATTCCCCCACATGGGGACAAAGAAGGGGCCCCCCTTCCATGCTCCTATGCACTATTCTCCCTTGGACCATGGACCAACATGTGGGATCCACACATTGACCCAAATTAAAATACCCTAATTAAATCCTTGGACCTAAATTAAACCTGAAATTACAAATACACACAAAATACACTAATACAAATACAAATACAAGTACATACCAAATACATACGAATATCAAAACTCAATGTGGAGGCTCCAGACTGTCCCCTAGCCACAAGGATGTCGGCGACGCCTGAGCCATGCTGCGTGTCTGACACCGATGGCCTATTGAGTCGAGTCGATCTCTGGCTCTGGTGTCCGCACCATCTCCCCTCAGGCCTCACCTCTCTTCTCTTCCCCCTTTTTCCTTCACTCTACAAATGCAGGCACAAACTCTTCTCTTCTACTTTTTTTTTGCCGGTCTCTTCTCTAACAGCCAACCCCTTCTTCGATGGAGCTCACATTCCTTTTATAGGAGTGAACGTAGGGACCTTCGAACCCCTACTCCTGCTCCTCCTCCTTCTTCTTCTCTCTTCTCCTTTTCCCGCTCGAAGCCTTTTGAGAGCCTACACGTAGGGGGGCAGGAGATAGCAAGAATGTTCTCCTGGGATTGGCTGATGGCGACGTCGATGCATTCGTGTCGTTCGTAGCTCCGTAGCGATCTTCGAAGGCTTGTCGCTTTGGGGTGTTTGAGGTGACGGGTGAGCTTTCCTGGCAGTCTGTCAGTGGGAAACTAACAGATAGAGAGGTGGGTAGCCTACTAAGCGAGAGGAAGCTTGAAGGTCCACCGGGTCAAAGGCGTGGCCATCGGCTGGAGGCCTCCAGGTGAGGGCCTCAAACCCCTTTGTTGTGACCTTGTGATTTTGATGATGACAAACACTATGGTTCATTTGATATTTTGGCATGCATAGATTCTATGTTCATGAAATTGTTTGGCATCATAGTGCTCATAATGTTCATATCATTGTGACCCTGTGGCCTTGATGATGTTAAACACCAAGTCTCATTTGATCATGTCAAATATTCTCTGTCATCTTAAGACTGCATGAGTAAAATGAGTGATATATTTTCTTGTTGCACTTGCTATGAGTGTGTCTGCATTGTGTTTGCATTTGCACTTGCTTTGATGTTACATTTGGCTTGATGTATGATGCATGTTAAGCTAGTGTGATAAGATGTGATTCTTCACGTTGATGCACTCTGTGCATTCATGCATCCTGTGCTTTCACTTAAAGTCAAGTTAAAGCATGTTTGTCATTGGTTCACGCTCATTTATGCATTTTGTACACAGATCTAATGCACATTCATGCATTCATAATCATGCAGGTCAACACATATTTATTTGAGTCAATGCATCATTGGTTTGCATTTCAACTATATAGCATTTCAAGCCAATGCATGTTTAGTTAGTATGTGCTTATGTCAATCCATGAACATGGTGTCTGTGCAAAACAGATCGATGCATGGTTAGATTGGTTGTACTAACATCAGTGCACATGTTACATCCCTGTTATTAGGGTCGATGCATATGCATTCTACTGTGCCTTAAGGTCAATGCATCTTCCTCTTCCTTGAGCTATCAAGTCGGTGCACATTGGTCATAGTACAATAGCAAGTCGATGCATACAATGTCATCATGCATATAAGGTCGATGCATCTTCATAACACTTTGTCATGCAGGTTGATGCATATGAACTAGCAAGGTTCACAAGGTCGATGCATGTTTACATCCTGTGTTAACCAAGGTCGATGCATGTGTATGGGTACTTACTAAGGTCGACGCTAGTGTGTATATGTTCATTCATAAGGTCGATGCATGTTGCATATCTAGGCAGAGGCAAGTCGGTGCACATTCGTGTTTTATGCATAAAGGTCGATGCACATCTCACCTTAGTCATACTAAGGTTGATGCACATCGTACCTTAGTCATGCCAAGATCGATGCACATTTTGCCTTAGTCATTCTAAGGTCTGTGCACATTTGCATCGTGCATTATAAGGTCTGTGCACATTTGCATCTTGCATCATAAGGTCGATGCACGTTTTGTAGTACTGTCTACAAGGTCGATGCACATTTCTTAACATGCCTTGTAAGGTCTACGCACATACAGCCTTCAAGGTCTGTGCACACTTTGCATCTACATTACAAGGTCGATGCATGTTTTCTAAACTGCATCCTAGGTTTGTGCACATTTTATTTGACAGCATACAAGGTCTGTGTACATATTCTTGGTCTGTGCACATGCTTAGACTAAGGTCTGTGCACATGTTCTTAGTCTGTGCACATGCTTAGACTAAGGTCTACGCACATATCAGTTTGTGCATAACCAGGGTTCACGCACATGCATACATTAAGGTCTGAGCATACATGCATATGGTCAATGTTAGTGTGTCTAAGGTTCATATCAAGCCAGTGCATCATGTTCAGTCATGTCTGTGCATCTTTTTACCTTTGCCTGAGACTCATTGATGCATTGTGAATCTTGTTGATGCATGATCATTATCTTCACTAATACCATGTGCATAACAAGTCTATCCGTGTTGCTTAGGTCATTGCAGGTGCTGTTGTTGGATATACTGTCAGGTCAAAGCACATAGAGTATTATACATTGATGTTTATGATCTTATGTGATGTTTATATAATTCTTACCTGATCTTCATGGTTTTTGATATATCATGATCATCTTTACAAAACCATGCATAAAAATTCTTAAACATCTCTCTAAACTACTTGTGATGATAAGGTATTTGATGAAATACCTTTTACCTTGCTGACAGGTCTACGTCACTAAAGGATCCAGTGACGAACACATAAGAGGCTCACGTGGCTCGAGGCTCAAATAAGAGGGCACGTGATCCAAGGCAGGTTGGAACCTTAACGAGAAGATTCAGCCACGTGGATAGCGTCATCTTATCTCCTGACACGCGGACTTCTAGCGAAGCGTTCCTTGAATTAATTCTCTGGAAAGAGTGGGCGGGAATGTTCCCTCCACACGCCCTTGATGGAATCTTGTAGGGACCACAAGATTCGCGCCAGAAGAACGGAACTGGAATCACATTTCTGGAGCCCCTATTTTCCTATAAATGGGGATCCTCATCCAGGCGTGGGCGGAAGAGAGAACCAAGCAGAGGAGAGCAACCAGAGAAGAAAAAGAGAAAGACATAGAGTGAGATTGCATCTTGGAGAGCAGTAGAGCCAGAGTTCGAGAGAGAGAAAAGGTCTGAGAGAAATGAGAGAGTGAGTAGAGAAGAAGAAAAGAAAGAGAGAGTGATCGAAGTTGCAACAGCTGGTTCCATCTTGAAGATCAGATTCATTATTTGGCCTTTGGATCAGATCTAAGCCAATTCGCTCCTGCGAGAGCTATATCTTTCTAGCTTTCGTTTCGTATTTCCTTTGTTTCAATTTTCTATTTTCTTGTTCTGAAAGCAAGCTGTGTTGCTCAACGTTGCAGAGGATTAGGTCATCTGGACAGCAAGCTGTGAGGCTCAGCGGTAGCAAGCTGTGATGCTCAGCTGTAAGCAAGCTGTGACGCTCAGCGGTCGAAGCTGTGTATCGACTGAAGCAAGTTGTGATGCTCAACTGTAAGCAAGCTGTGATGCTCAGCGGTCGAAGCTGTGTATCGACTGAAGCAAGCTGTGATGCTCAGCTGTAAGCAAGCTGTGATGCTCAGCGGTTCAAGCTGTTAGGCAGGAGTAAGTCACACTCAGATCTGAGTGTGAGGTGGATATAGGTGAAAATCGAACCACCTAAAAATCCCTGTGGCTCGTGTGATTGCTGCGCTTTCCAGTCTGTTACAGATTCACGGTAGATGTTTGATTAGGCCCTTTGTATTTGACTTCCTACAGTGAGCATCTGATTTCACCTTACTATCATCTGAGTAATTTTTAAGTACCTTAATACCAAGTATATCAAAAGCTATAGCAGGAAGGTTTGGTCACGTCAATCTAGAATGCTGTACCTTGCGTGAGGGATCCTAGATCTCACCTCTGCATTGTACTTGGTAGATGGTATTTCATCTTCGCTCAAATGATAATGGGCACAGGTCGATGCATGCTCATTCTGGTGCATTAGAAGGTTGATGCACATTCATACATTGAGATAGACAGGTCGGTGCACATGTTAACACCGAGCCCAGAAGGTCAGTGCATATGCATAAGTGTTGGGTTATAAGGTCGATGCATCCTCCACTTCATTGAACTACCAGGTCGATGTATATATGTCATTGAGTCTAAAAGGTCGATGCACATATGTGTTACAGACCAAGAAGGTTGATGCACATATGTCGCTGAGTCTAGAAGGTCAATGCTCATATTCATTCTTCATCTAAAAGGTCGATGCACCTTGTACACAGTATGCATAGTCAGGTCGATGCACCTCATGCACCTTGTTCACACCTTGTGCTATAAGGTCGGTGCACCTTGTACACAGGTTGATGCTAGCAACCTAGCAGTTGGAGAAAGGTCGATGATAGTGACCTAAAGAATTCAGCTTAAGGTGAATGCATGTATTGGAAAGGTCGATTCCAGTCTGGTAGCCTTTGCAGCATTATGTCAGTGCAATAGAAGTCATCACTATCAAGGTCAATGCACCTTGTGCATTCACTATAAAGGTAGGTCGATGCACCTTTATTATGGTCTACCTGTGTTACATTAGAGGTCGATACTTCTATTCAAACATGTTGCATGGGTTAGTTATATAAGCTGATGCATCTCATTTATGCATTGATGCTTCTGCAGAAGTGTGTGCATTCATTTGACATGACTAAATCTGTTGAAACAATTGAGATTGAACTTGTGTTTATGATTATCAATTGCTTCATAACTAATATCTCTTTCTCTTTTATCTTGACAACCTAGATACATGTTCGAACACCTGGGTTGCATAATAGCAAACCGCAATCACTCTCACGTGGAACTTAAGTAAGTAGAATTAAGGGCACGTGATCCAAGGTGGGAAGTTGTTTTAAAATCTTGCCACATGGATCACCTTATCCTCTACCTCTGACATGTGGACTCTCAAAGTGTGTGGGAATGTGATTTCCACACGACCAAATCGAAAGCTCATGGGACCAATGGACTCGTGCTCTATAAATGGCAATCCAGCGCTCGAATTCAACAACATAAAAGAAGAGAGATTAGAGCAGATCAGAAGAAGAAGAGAAGAGAGCAAGAAGTGTCTAAGAGGAGTTCAAGAGTGAAAGAGCCTGTTCCAGAGAGAAAGAAGAAAAATAGAGTGTCGTGAGAAGGTTTGAGAGAAAAGTGAGATTGAGAGGCTTTGTTCTATCCTGACTTCTGGATCAGATCCAAAGTCAGATCGCTCCAGTGGAGCTACATTTTCCTTATTCTGTTATCATTTTCATTCATTCTTTAGCTTTCTCTTTTAACTCTGTGTAAGCTATGTATCACCGGAGCAAGCTGTAGTGCTCAGCGGCGAGGTGTGATCCTCGGACAACAAGCTGTGAGGCTTAACCGGTTGTAGGGATTTTATCCCCAAAGCTGTGGATCAGCAGACTCAAGTTGTTTGGCAGCGAAAGCCTTACTTGATTGAGTAAGGGGTGGACGTAGATCTCAAGCTCGAGATCGAACCACCTAAAAACTAAATTATCTTCTGTGTGATTACGTATATCTTCTGCCCTGCGATTAGATGAATGTATTGGATCGTTTGATACTAGCATGTGTTTAATTTGGTTGACGGAGAGGATCTCAAGTCCAAGAGATGTTCCTATCAAGTGCAAGTGATCTAATAGCCACGTACGAGAATACACACTATAAGTGAACTAATAAAATAGAAAGGGGATGAGAAAGGAACATGCCAAAACAAAAATCCAAGTGTAATCAAGTCATGGAAATTACCTTTAGTTACAAAACTATAAAGTTTTGGCATGAAATTAACATTAAAATCACGCTAACATGCAACACGAATCATGCCATGTTTAGAAAATACACTATTATGAAGCTAAGGCATACAAGATATAAATAATATAATATGAATAAAATAAGGTTTTTGGCCTAGTTTTAGAAACCAGATGGCGATCTATTAAGGACCGCCACTTGACGGTAGTTGTCTGTCAGGGTCCGCCTTTTGAATACGGCGGTCTCTGTGGAACCGCCTTCTGCTTGTTACAAGCAAAAGCTAAAATAACGTGCAAGGCCTATTCTAGGGTAGACATGCATGGAAACTATATGGAACTAAGAGACCAAAATACTACAGAATACTTAAGATAAGTTTATGACATGAAAGAGGCATGAAACACATTAAAATTCTCATCCTTTAATTAAGGGGTGCAGGGATAATATGCAGTGAAGGACATGCATGCGTTTTCATAGAAAACTGTCAAATACTCAATGTATAGTGCATGAAATCACAGGGTAACAGACGGCTTTTATTCCTAACTTGATGTTTAATCCAACGTGAGATAACCTACCTCTGGGGTTGCTCCTAATCAGAGAATCTATCACCAAACGTACACTCCCGTTCCTGCACATCCTGCGTGGAACCAGCAACTTCCAGACCTTCTAACTTCTCAATGGCTTGTTTTCCTAGCACGGAGTTTAGAAGGAAGTTAGAAGACATTAAAGGGAACAATAAACCCTAAAGGAAGAATTCAAAATAATGACACCATATTGCTGCTTCACGCGATCCAAAAGCTAGGGTTCGCGCAGAGCAGATCTGGGTCCTACTTATAAGAATTGACCTAGGGCTGAGGGTTTTGGTCGAATTAGGAGTCCTATAAGGCATCAATTTGATCCCCCAAGAGTCCTAGGCATGTTCTCATGCCAGATCACATCGATCCATGGTGATTAGGAGGATAAAAATCCATATTTCCTAGGATTTATCACCTTTTATTTTCAGAACTAGGTGGCGGTCTGGTCTGGACCGCTACCTAAAGGAGGCGGTCGCACGATAGACCGTGACTTGTCCTGGGTGCCACAATTTTAATTTGGCTCAAAATCCTCTCTTAATTATCCCTTATTTATCTAGTTTAATTAGGGAAATTGCCCTAATACGTCTCTAGGCTGGGCTTGGGCCTACAAGCCTTAGATTTTGGGTTTAAGGCCCATTTTAAGTGGACTTATTCACCTAGGTTTGTAATAATTCATTAATTGAGCCCATTAGGCCTTTAAATCAATTAAATGCTTAAATTAACCCTTTTTAATTCTAAATAATTACCAAGGTCACATTGCCCTCCCCCACTTAGAAAGCTTTTGGTCCCCAAATTTGTTACATGGAATATATGGAGAGTGTATTTACTTACAATCAAATAGTTTCGAAAATCTCTTGCGCATAGCTTCCTCCATTTCCGATATCGCTTCTTGGTCTGTACTTTTATTCCATCAGACTTGGCGAGTTCATCGTGGGCCGGTATGGCGTGGTCAGTCTGAACAACGGCTCCGTATGGAACCAGTCGGGCGCATTCTCCGTAGCGAGCAACGGCGGCTATGATGGTGCGCTCACGGTGAATACGGGCGCGTCGATGACGTATTCCGGCGTCGATACCGTGAAGCTGAATCCGGGCGGTACCAGCAATGCGTCTCTCAATATCGCCGGCGGTGTTTTTACGACTTCGGCCGGATTCGAAAGCACGATCGCTTCCACATCGCCCGGCGCTTACAACGGCGTCGTCACGCTGTCTTCAGGGGGCACGTTGGAATTATCCGGCAATGTGGCGGATCTGACCGTCGATCCGACCGCGGGTTCTTCCACCAAAGTGAAATTCGCGCTCGGTTCCGGTGGCGGCGTCATCGACACGAACGGCTTCTCCACCGCGATCAGTCAGAATATCACCGGCTCCGGCAACGGTTTGACCAAAAACGGTGCCGGTACGCTGACGCTCTCCGGCGCCAACACTTACACCGGCGCGACCACCATCAATGGCGGCCAACTCCTCGTCAACGGCTCCACGAACGCCGGTTCGGCGACGACGGTGAACACGGGCGGTGTCCTCGGCGGCTCGGGCACGCACGGCGGCGCGGTGACGGTGAATGCTGGCGGCGCGATTCTCGGCGGCGCCGGCGCGGCGGCCTCCGGCACGTTGACCGTCACCGGCGGAATCACGCTGGCTTCCGGCTCGGTCGTGCAACTCGCGCTCGGCGCGGCCGGCGCGCATTCGTCCATCGCCGCCAACGGCGGTATCGCATTCGACGCCAACCAGCAATTCACCTTCCTCGACATCGGTGCGACGGCCGGCACGACCTATTCGGGACTCATCACCGGTGTCGCCTCCGATCCGGGAACCGCCGGTTCCTGGAGCGTCACGAACGCCGGCTGGTCCGGCACGTTTGTCTACAATGCCGGCACCTCGGCCGTCGATTTCACACTGACCGCCGTCCCGGAACCCGGAACCTACGGTCTGCTCGGTGCCGGCGCGCTGGCCGCGTTCGCTTTCGTGAAGCGTCGGAAAAAGTAGCGCGGGACTCCGTCCCGCTTCGGCGCGGGCCCCGGTCCGCGCATACGCTAAAAACGTCACCGGATTCCGGTGACGTTTTTTTGCGGGGCAGGTTTGGAAACCGGCGTTACTCGACCGTCAGCGTCACGACCGAGGCGAGGTCGTCCGGCGCATACATCGGGAGCAGAACGGTCGGTTTGCCCTTGTCGGTGATGACTTCGAGCGGCGAGGACGTTCCGTCCGGTTTGCGGAGAACGGCTCCGGCGATCTTCGCCCGGAGGCCGCCGATGCGGAGTTTGTTCGTCTCCGGCCAGGAGCAGAGGATGACGTTGATTTGTTTTCCTTTGACGGTGGCGAACGGTCCCGGGAGCGGGCCGTCGATCATCGCGCCGGGCTTCGGCTTTTTGGCGGCTTTGTCCTTGTCGGTCTTCTCCGGCTTGTTGCCGAAATCGAGCGTGATGCCGTCGGTGCCGTAGACGGCGTCCTGGTAGCTGTGCACCCAGCGGCCGACGGCGCGCATGCGTTCGGTTTCCTTCGGGTTGAGCGAGCCGTCGCCGCGCGGGCCGATGTTGATCATGATGTCGCCGCCCATGCCGATCGCATGGGCGCTTTACTGCCTAACACTCGGTACCATATAATAAAGCAGGTCTCACAGGCGTTATATAAAACTTTCCTTTAAATTTCATAGATATACGACGATCACAAAGGACTCCTAATATGCTTCTCCATTTTAAAAAACCTGCCTTAATCTTGTGCGCAACATCTACATAGATCTCCCCATTATTTACAAATAACATATGTAACAAAAATACTCCAGTACTGAATGGATAGACTAAGCACACAATGTCATGAATCATGATCTCTGGCTGACTGTTCTTTAACATCTCAATAACTATGGGAGTTGCTGTCATCTTGGACAGTCATACAGGAGCCGTGTATTTCACGGAGAGCATTGGTAAACTCATGGCAAAAGAGGACATCGATGAGAAAGAGAGCCAGATAAATGACCAGATGACCAGGTGGATCATTTCATGGTCTCTTGTCTCGCAGGATTCCAACCTTCCTTCACTTCTGTCTCTCAAATGTGGGATTATTTTAAACAGAAGGCAAGGCTGCATGCATGATGCATCTAAATTCCAAGCTCATATCTTCAAGATCATACCTGCATCAGTGTGTTGGAGAATATGGAAGGAGTGGAATGATAACATCTTTTGTGGAAGCAAGGTTTATGTGGAGAACATATGTTCTACAACCATTCCTTATTTGTAGCTGGAGTCGTTATATTCTCAAGGCACCTCCAGATTGTCTCAAGTTACCACTGTACTGTTTTATAGTGATCTATTTGTATTTTCGGAGGATAATGAGTTCTCTCTCCTCTTTGTTTGTAATGTGTCTGTTTTTTTAATAAAATTGGTAGTGCAATGTACCTCTTTTGGGAATAAAAAGGAAATGAGTTATAATTGAAAGCAGGTTTAGCCATACAAAAGGTTCAAACAATGTCAGGCAAAGAAGAAGAAGAACCCCGCCTAAGAGAAGATCAATATTCTTCAATCATTCAGAAGCATCCAGCTTCCCCCACATGAGGGACCAGTTTCTTAATCATTTAGGTCCTCAAACAAGGGTCCATTTTGTGCCTTCTTGCAGGCAAACAGCCTCTAGTATCCTCTGATGTGAACCATGCTAAAGTGCAAATAGATGATCCTATATATTGTGCCTTGCCTCTTGACATGCTGCCTATTTGAACATGCCATACATGCCCATCTATAAACCTTCACAGCTTTGGCGTAAAGAATGCAAAATGATTACTTGTTTTATCAGGATGGCATGATGTCTTGTCAAAGCCTCCTCTTTTGATAAATTCATTGAGCATTCAAATACCCCTTGGTTTCCACAGCGTTGTGTAGACTCTGAACGGTGAATGAAACCACCTTCTGAATCTGTCTAACGACTCTAACCATTGTCTCTCACTCATCACTCTATCAGCCATGCACTAATATTTCCTTGAGCCTGAATTTCTTGGAAGGTCTCACATGAAATTGATGACTGCAGTCTGGTTCTTGTCCTATCATTAGATAATGACTGTGATACTAATTTTCTATGCCAATTACTTTGTCATTGGATATAACCATAATTGACACTCACATCCTTGTAGACAGCTTTATAATATGAGGGTTTATGGATGAGTCCGTGAAGGAGCTTTGGGGAGGCCTTGCTTGCTCTGAAGTCCATCTCTATGTGTAACCTTAATAGGAGAGCATTCCCCACGCCCGGAGCGTGGAGGTAAACTCGCCCCCACTCTTTAACGCATTTTGCTTACCTCGTATATATTTGAATGCCACTGCGAGTGTAGGATTCTAGCCATATATATTTGCTATCACCACTGCGAGAGTGAGTGAGTGTACCATCCCGTGACTCAACCCGAGTTAATGCGGAAAGGGCCGATACCCGAGACTCATGGCCGGTTTCTCAACCGCGCCTGATCCCACGCATCCCTCGCTAAGGGACGATCGTGAGCTATAGTCCCAGGTCACGTGTCCGTCCCGCATCACCAGATTACATCCGGTTGAAAGCTCTCACTATGTGTGATAGTGATATTCAGACTTATGTTCTCCACCATGTACCGAGGGTCAGGTTAATAAATATAATTACCCTACATGCTTGGATGTATATTTTGATCCTGCAATGCCCAACATCATTTTTTTTAGTTGCATATGTATGTATGTCCACTCAGCCCTGGTAGTTCCCTATCTTGGCAATTAATCAAGGGTCTTCCTCCCTTCCTGGAGGATGTAATTAACGTCATAACCTTTATGGTATGACAGACTGTCAGTCCAGACATGGACTTCACTTTCGTCTAACTGAGTTAGATCGAGCGCATAATAAATTGTCACCTAGTGACTGACACGCCTATGCAATAAACCTAATGAATCTGATAAGGCCAAATAAATTAAAGAAATAATAGAATATCTCATCCACCACAAGCTAGCACGCCTGGTGGGACCAAGTCTCCCTTCATCTCTTTGCCAAGATAAATGGGTCTCGGGGACTCTCCCAAGGAGCGTTGATTGTTTGTTTACTTTTGTGATTTAAACAACAATGGTCGCTAGATTTGCTGCTCTAACTTTTTGCCCTGAGGTCATGGCCATCCATGCTGCCAGTGGGTACCTGGCAGTACCCACCATCTTCGTTTCCTTCCCACCAGTGGTTGACTTTTCTAACTTCTTGGGGGTAGCCTTTTTTGATATGTTGGAGATAGTGACCCTGGAGTCGGCCGGAAGGAATATCAATAGGGAGCCTAGGGCCTGTAACGCCCGAAGTCGCAAGGGCCTACTGTCAGGCCACACTCAACTAACCAGCTACATGGTGCACCATGTGGCCTAGGGGGCTCACCCCGCCTACCCTACCAAGCTCGGGGTTCATCGCCAGGGGAATTCCCGAAGAAGAGTTGTGGCTCCTATTGCTGGACGGCAAGTCTATTTTGATTGGTGGCGTTCGCGTCTTCCTAGATGGACGTGACGCCCAAGCAATCCCAGATTGGGTGGTTGCCATTGTACCAACCTGTAACTCCTTCCAGGCCCTATCTGGAAGAAGGGCCGAGAAAGAAGAGACTAGTCATCACGGCCGAAGAGAATTGGCCCCAAGGCCGAAAGTGTTCAAGCAGGTGTGGGTCCCCAAGAAGACCCAACCTATCGGCGAAGAGGCACCTATTTTCCACCGCCCCGAGCCTGCTGAGATGCGGAAGAGGAATGAGAGGGGCTTGACCCCGAGAAGAGAAGAAATGGTTGTGGACCCTCCATGCCACACTAGCTTCAAGGCATGTGCCCGATAAGCCAATATCCCCACAGTGGGAAGAAGATTTGAGCAAGTCGCCGGAAGAGCCCGGCTAGCCCACGTCCCTCTAGTGGGAGGTTGACAGCTATCCCCAGTCCTACATCAGGGACAGGGGCAGGAAGAGATGACTAACATGGTCAGAAGCTATTTCAGAGGTCTGGGCAACCCCTCATTGGGCCAACAATGGCTACTGCAAGCAATCGCGATCGAGGAAGAGGACTGCTCACTAGTGGCAATCAAAGAAGAAGAGTAGAGAAGAATGACGTCGTCAGTTGTTGACAATGGGTTTGAAGATGACCCAGATCTCAAGGCCAATGAAGCCCCTCCCCAGCAAGAGGAGAGAAGAAGAATCTCCGTGTTCGAGAGGTTGACCTTCCCTGGTCATGCAGAAAGGAAGGTCCACAAATACAGAAAAGGAATGTAGGTTTTTACCTACAATATGGCTGGGATGGCTGGCAAATATGGGGGTCTGCCTGAGCAACCCCAGGAATTGGCTTGATTAGCCAAAAGCTCAGGGCCAAACACCAGAAGAATAGAAGCCATAAGGGAAATGTTGAAAGTGGCAAAAGGAAAACAAATCTTTTCTGGGGAAATCACCACCTTGACTGTAAATGTGGTGACAGCTGAAGAGAAGGAGGTGTTGCTGAATACCTCACCTGAAGGTGCTTCTGGGGAAACAGTACAAGCCATCCCCAGCACAATGACCATGGACCCATTAGTACTGATGCTGCTCTAGAAATATCAGCAGGAGATAGAACTTTGGAAGAAGCAACTGATGGAGAAAACAGAACAAACCATGGCTTCCAAGTAGCCCGAGATGCAAGCCGAGTGATCACGGGGAGGCATCAACCTGTGCATCTTCCCACCATTATACACCCTACCTAGAAAGCGGAGCCCAGCCTGGCGACCACCCAGCAGTTCCCACCACAGCCGCTAATGCCACCGGTGCTACCATAGGTGCACCAAGCACCTCCATTACTATGTCCTCCTCCGCAAGCAACCACCTTGGTCACCCCCTACTTCCAGCCCGCGCATTTCTACCCAGAACCAGTCGATCCGACAGCCATGAACAAGTTGATAAAGCTTGCTGAGCGAAATGAAGGTGACTATGTCACATTTGATGCTTATCGAGTACCGTATTCTCTGCATCATGCAGCAAAGTAGCTCCCTCCGGGGATCAGTAAGCCACTAATGTTTGACAAGTTCAACGGGAAGGGATGCCCGAAGGAACACGTCGCATATTATGTGACCGACATGGACGTCCTAGCCATAGACGAGTCATATCAGTTGAAGTTTTTAGGGTACTCACTAACAAGGCTCGCATTTGAGTGGTATTCTAGCCTCCCAGCCAGGTCGACCAGTGACTGGCCGGATATGCAAAAGAAGTTCAAAGAAATATTTCATGTCACCGAGAGGGAGGTCACGGGGGCTGAACTCTTCTCAACCAGGCAAAGGGCGGATGAAACAGCCCTTGAATACATCAAGAGGTGGAGAAACCTCAGAATGAGGTGCTAGTGGCCCCTGCATCAGGAGGATGCTGTGCAGATCTGTAAATAAAACCTCAGGAGGGAGGTACTAGAAAGGATGACTGGCATGGAAATTTGGTCGTTTGACCACTTGAACAACGTGGTGGCCGAGATTGAAGCCTTTCTGGCTAGGCCTACCCCTACATCAACTGCTGCCACTGCACAGAAGGCAAAGGCAGTAGAGCAGCACCCATCGCCTAAAGAAGCAAACACTCTTGATATCAAGGCTTTTGAACAGCAAAGAGATAAGGGCAAGAAGGCAGCTACACCTCAGCCTGCCAAAGCAGAAGATAAAAAGGAGGGTTCCTCACTAAGGGACAAAATGAACAAGGCCTATTCTTTACCAAAAGAGAAGACTAAGGTTTTATTTTACTAGGTCACCCAATACAATAAGGTCACCCTGCCTGAGCCAAAAAGGCCAGAGGACCCGAAGAGACCTTGGAGAGTTATGAAGGAGGTTTACGCCAGAGTAGCCGATGCGCATTAGGCGGGGTCGAAAATGAAAATTGAAATAAAGAAGCTTGGCTATTATTGGCCGACGATGTTTGATAACTACTGCAAGTGTGCTAAGTCGTATCAAAGGTGCCAGGAGCACGCCACGATACCCAGGAGGCCACCCGTGCCACTGCATCCTACAGTGCCTAGCTGGCCTTTTGCCCAATGGGGAACAAATGTCGTGGGCCTATTGCCCGCCTCATTCACGGGATGCAAGTACATCCTGGCGGCAACCGATTATTTCTCCCGCTGGGTAGAGGCCGTCGCCTTAAGGGAGGTCACTGGGAAAATTGTCGCCAGATTTGTCCGCCGTAATATCATATTCTGGTTTGGCACCCCCGACCAAATGATCTCAGACAATGGCAGCCACTTTCACAACCAGAAGGTCTACCGGCTGGCAAAAAAATACAAGATTGACTGGAGGATGTCAACTCCCTACAATCCACAGGCCAACGGTCTGGCTGAAGCCTTCAACAAAACTCTCTGTACTCTCCTGGCCAAGATGAACGTCAGTGGTCCGATCGATCGAACATAGTAGAGAGCCCGCCGAACCCACCGTAGGGGTTCGATTCCACGTCCCAATCACCCCCAGTTGATGGGGAAAACATGGGGAAACCATTCCCCTACCTTTGGACCACCAAGAGGCGCAATTTAAACCCCAAAAATGTAATTTAAATGAGTGATCCACTGCTCAACCCAAAATCATGCATTTTAACCCCCCCAGCATGAAATAAACCCTCTCGGCCTCGCCTCGGCCTACAAAATGTAGGGAAATTAAATACGAGGGCTAGGGATCTATCTCCCTACCTCCATCGAAGTTTTCCCATGCCATTGACGCCATTTCCTTGCGAAAACACCACTTGAATCACCGTCAGTTTCACGAACTCGCGGACGAAGCTCACCATGCCTCCATGCCTCGATCCTTGTCCCATCCTCTGTGGGTCACCACCCGTGCCTCGCCACCTCACCCTCCTTCTCCTCCATCGGCCACCCGGAGAAGAGGGGGGGAGAAGAGAGAGGGAGAGAATGAGAGATATGAGGTACAAGGGGGTGAAGGGTTTAATTTAAAGGAAAAATCAAGGATTTTCCAAAATCTAAAAAATATAAAAATTAGAAAAAAAATATTTCCATGATCTTCAAAAAATGCACAGTGCGTTTGCAATGTTTTGGAGACCGAAAACACGTCGGTTCACCCTACACATAATTTCAAAGGCTCAACAGTCAAAAATCTGATTAAATTACAAAACGCGACCTGGGACTTACAAAGGCGCTCCGAAACCCACATATCCTAATCTGAAAAATCTGAGATGTTATACGTGGAGTATTACGGAGGTCTTGAAACACAAATTCCTAGTCGGGTAGAAGGAATATCCAACGGAGAGGCATTCAATGTCCAAGAAGGTTTTCCTATCATGAGCAAGTGACTAATTGCAACGTACCAGAATACGAGCTATGTGCAAGTATGGAAGCAAAAAATAAGATGAGAGGGAACGTGTCATACATAGACTCCCATATAACCAAAAGAGTGAAAATTCTTTTAGTACAAAACTATAACGATTTAGTGTGAAACTAGCATATGCAGAAATAGTCCTTTTAAAGCATGCAAGGCACAAAAACATGAGCCTTAAAACATGATATGGCAGAACCATAAACATAACAAAATGAAATGAAACATAGCATAGATAAACTATATATATATCAGGAAGAATCATGAGGGTGATTTGGTCACTGTTTCAGGTTAACAGTACAGATCGCAGTTCTCCCACGATTGCCTTCTGAAAAGTTGTGGTTGGTCAGGCGTCCGCGATTTCAAGTTGCAGCTCTTGGGTCGACTGCTATCTCTCTACCATCAGACAGAGGCAATACTAGCCTTGCAGGACCCATGTCTATGGCAAATCAATATGCAAACTAGGCTAAAACTGAAAGGGAAAACATGCTATCACGTAAACAATCCATGAAAAAGGTTGGTGATCAACAAAAGTTGTTATCTTTTCATTAACTTTGCAAGGACAACATGAACTAAGAAATCCTATTGCACGATCATAAGAAAACTTGAAATACTCCGGGCACGATGCATGAAATCAAGCAAGACTAGAGGGCTTTTAATCATAACATAATGTTTAAGCCAATTATTAGGCAACCTACCTTTGGGGTTAATTAAGGCAGTAGGAACAAAAAGTGTGGCTTAATTTATTGCTCATCATTACTGATCATCCAATGTGTTAAGAAGAAGGTTCTAGCTAGCTCGATCGGTTGATGGACGTGATATATATAACGCATGTGAAAAAGAACAAAAGGGATTTCACAAAAGAAATTTTCTAGTCCATCGATCGTCCTCGTGGTTCACGACCACCGGGAGAAATTTTAGGGTGCTTAATCAGATGCCCTCACGGGGCCATCCTGGCTCTCACTGGCTGCTGCAGATCTTGGTATGTATACAGCTTGGAGTCTGCATCATCATCGCAGGCCTGAGGTAAGCTGCAGACTGCACATCCCCTTTGTTCCTCCTGTATTCTTTTGGACTATTATATGTGCCACCATCATCCCCTCTGTCTCTATATGTTGTCATTCCTCTGATGATAATTAACATTTACCTTGTTGCTCATGAGCAGGATAGCTGAAGCTCTATGTTGTTCTCCCTCAACTGGATTTTCGAATTATTCCTACTTAATTATACCACACATATCTATCCATCTAACATCAGACACATTGGATTTGTATAGGTCACACTCGAATGGCTGGAAAGAGATCATCGAATTGATGTAGCTAGATCTGATGGCCTTCGCTATATAATATGGTTAAAATCATACATATCTCAATGTTCATGTAACATCAAAGAGTTTATATATGGCTCAGTAGTATCCTGCACCTCCCTATCTTTGGAGAGATCTTGAGTTTAAAATTCGTCTCCCATATATGGTTTATACGAGGGGTGAGATTTAACTCACGGATTTGCTATATAATCTGCACCTCGATCCCCATCTTTGGGGAGGTCCTGCGTTCAACATCCATCTCCTGTGATTGTGCGAGAGGTGGGATTTAATCCAACGTACGATTTGCGAAGGTCTATGTTTGTGCGTTCCCCGTCGATGGCGGACCTCATAAGAAATTTATTACTCGCGGGAGAACCTCCTCGTCTGGACTGCTTTATAGTTAGATAGAATTGTCATCTGTATAAGAACGTAGAATTATCGATCACAGCCATACAAAAATTATCGCTATTTAAGGAAATACTCGAATAATTAATCATTCTGATCTGTAACTATCCTGACAAACAATTAATTGTGTTCTAGTTCTTATAATTAACAACAATCCATGCTACGGCACTTCAGGCCCGACGCACACATACATGTCTACTACGTACTCTAAATCAGATGCTGCGCCGTCATGAACCGATCGAGCCACATTCATGGGTAGCCTAGCCATTCGATTTCCATCTGACCACCAACTTACAGTCCACCGCCAGCGACGCAAAAGCTCAAAAGGAATGTTAATGATTGACAAGATTTATCAAATTAAAATTCTTACGTGTTTAACCATCGTTTGCAAACAAATTAAGAGCCTCTTCCGTGTCAAATGACCGTTTATATCACTTGTGCTTGCCCTGAGCTTAACAAAAAGCTCCCTTGTTGAGTATGATCATGGTTATGATAAAACAAACATAGTCAAAAGAAGAGAAACATGCAAAAAGACAAAGGCTCCTCTCCAATCTGAAAAAGTTGTTGCAGGTGGTCAGTCTATATAAGTTCAGAGCCAGTCTTGGATCATCCTCCGGTCCGGAGGAAAGTTATGGTTTTTAGGTGCCCCTCACTTCGTCTATATATTATGTAGCACAACAATAAATTATAAAAAAAATATTTAGCACCATTTAGTAGGCCTAGTAAAAAGGATAATATGGGTTAAATAAAACTAAATACTTTAGTAACTATTAATGGGCTCCCGTGATAACATATACCCATATATCAAAGGGTATTTGGCTAAGTTAGTGGGCCTTTACGATAAAACCCAGGGTAGTTTAGTCTTGTTCGAAGGGATATAGGTCGACTCATGTATAAGGAGGCTTTAGGGTTTGGATCAAATAGGGATAACGGCATTAGACGAGGAAGGTTGATCTAAAACATGGGAAGGTTGAGTTTGATCAGACTTAGGATTCTTTGTAGGATTCGATGGGCTAGATATCTTATAAATAGAGCCCTACATGTACAGCAAAAGCATCTTGTTGTTGCTATTGTTGCTGAGTCATTACTGCGTGGGGTCTTCTTCCTGTTCGTGGCAGTCTTCTTCCACTTCTTCCCTGTTTGAGTTCGTGGTCGTCTTCCTCCCCTCCGGTGCATCGGCTGCTGCTATTGCCGTTGCTAAGAATCGTAAGAAGAAGCACATGGCTTCTTCCTCTACTACTTCTTCCCTTCATCGTTGCCCTTCATCCTTTTTCGATCTTCATACAGGTAGGTGTTCTTAATATATCAACTAAAACCCTGTTAGTCAATGAAGCATGCATGTCATCACATTCATCTTCGAGAAATATACATGTTCCATGATCGTTCCTTGCCATTTTAATTATTAAAGTTTTGGGGCCTTGTATTTTACAAGAAATTCACGACCAGAACAGTGGACATTATTTAATTGGCATCTGTCCAGAAGGGCGCTAATTAATCCACACCCATCACCCCTAACGTGAATTCCTTCAGTGTCTTAAATAATTAACATATGTTTAAAATTAAATAAGCATGGAACCTGATTAGTAAAAATTTGCATGAGAATGTTTTTAGGATCCCCCTATTTTTCTCTTAATTGTCATATATTCTAATCCTTTAAAATATACATAGAAGGCAAAAGGCTACCGTTCATGTCCTAAATAAGAAATGAATAGTAATTCATAATTGTGAATGTACCTGCCCGGTGCTTAACAACACGTAACCAAGAAGAATTAGCGTCTGCTCACACAGACGCGAATTAAGTAAATGGCACCTCTTCACAGAGATGTGAATTCTTGTTTAATTTATTAAATATGAAGTAACCTGAAAATCATAGAATTAACATCTATTTTCACGGACGCGAATTGAAGAACAGGCACCTCCGTACACGGACGTCAATTAATATAAATTAATTAATTATTTATTTATTTATGATAAATTCTAGAATTGGTGCCTCTCTAAGGAGACACAAATTTTTAAATTAACACTTGCTTGCTTGGAAGCGAATTTTCTATCTCATACAGTTATCACAATTTTGTCCCATACCGCGGGTCTTCTGGCACTGCTATCTCATGGCCGAGATGGAATCCCTGTTTTCAAGAGTTTTCATGAAGACACCTCAATTCTTAGGGATTGAAGGACCCTCCGCTGGATATTCCTTCCGGTGGATTGAAAATTCTTTCTCTAAGGCCTCCGTAAGACTCCACTAGCCTTTGAATCCCTTAAGGAAGCTGAGTGGATTGTACCTTAAAAATCGTAGAAACCTGATCACATAGTCGGACCTCCTCAAAGTGATGCAGGCGATCCGAGCCAAAGAGAGCACTGTGAGATGCCCTCATCAAGGGGTCGACTCCATCATGCATGAGGTTGACGCAAACACATACTCAAGGAAGAAGAGGTCGACGCAGGGGTCGACCTACGCCGACTTTTGGATGAACCAATGTGAGAATCTAAAGGTCTAACTTGACTGATAATTCCATGGATTATTAATGTTATAGAATTTATTAAGATTAATTTTGCTTAAATTCCAAAGTATTGTCAGAATTGAGGGCTCTTTCTTTAATTTATAATGGCCACAATGACAAAGTCCTCATTAACTCCGTCCCTATGGTTTAGAATGGGATGGACCCTTTCATTTATTCTCTGTGCAAGGTTCGTACTCGAGCACAGGCCTTAGGCGATCTCGGGGCGGACCCGGTCAGTCCATACACACATCACAGTGCAACGTGAACTCCCTCAGAGGCTAATTAACATAATGCATTCGTTATTGTTATCAATTTATTGTTGATCTCAACCCGAGTTGAAAATAAGGAGAACGAATTAAACGAAAAATCCCCAGAGAAGTGTGGTTGAATTTTGGCAACATCCCCCCTTAGCTGAAGGGTTATAGGGGAGAGCAAGAGAGATCTACCCATGGGAGAGTTCGAGGTGGTCTCACAAACTACCAGGAGGCTAGAAACGGTGACCCAGATAACCCGAATGAGAGTGGAAAAATCTCGAGAACTAGCCTACAAGAGGTTTCAGTGACCCACGAGCTGCCATGGACTTAATTGTTGTCGGGCGAGGAGGGCCATTCATTTTTGTCCTTAGAAAAGGATCCATCGGGGTCCATGTTATAAGGGAACGAGCCCCCGGGGTCCATGAGTGACCAGAAGAAACTTGACTAAGAAATTCTTCAGACAGGGAATGTACCCCTCCCTGGCGATTGGTTCATATTCACATCGGAAGATAATCGACATTATCGGAGACACTGCGGTATTGCCCCAAGTAAGGGAAGCTATGGGTCGTGCGAGTGATGCTGGCAAGTCTATGCCCCGTATCAAAGTTACAGAACATAATGCTTGATGGGTTAATGCCATGATGTTATGCTCAGAATTATGACAGGAGCACCAAATGACCAAATCGCATTCACCCTAATTCTTTGGGCTAAGTCAAAGGGGGGAATATGCGCACTATGAGAGGGTTATATGTATATGCGGAAAGGATTATATATGCGGGTACTGAACATTTCAGAGACAGCATTCGCGTAGGCAATCAGACAAACACCAGAACAGATATACATACAGTGGCTATTGAGACTGAGTGGGAGAGCAGGAGATAGATAGTGATGTTTTGCAAAAGGATTTTGGGCATGAACAAATGGGGTGAAAACTCCTTTAAATATAGGAATACACCATCGCCCCTACAACCTATGGTTGCAGGTGAAGGGGCAAATGATTAAATCTCCCATTAGACAAAAAAAGCTACATATCTATTGACAGAACCCTGGAATATCACACGCGCATTGGACGTGTGGAAATAGCGAACACTAAGCATATGAGGGAAATTATATGATTCGGACCCATGATTAGCCTCCGGGAGGGGTGAGCTTACTATCCCCCACAGGGGCGTGACCAGTGGCCATTCAATTACAGAATCATGTCAAAAAATTCAAAAGAAAAAGAAATGAATACATCGGCGTTGGGTGGTGTAATTAGCTAGGGGCTGGTGTAACAAACATTACTTTATTGTAACTAGATAATCTTCATCAATAGGACAAGGGCTTGTTACATGAAACAACATCTGGTCACGGGTCCTGTACACTCCTTACATTACACGGAATCCTCCACATGGAACCACTCCCGCTCTACTCAAAGTTCATATGGGTGGGGGCTCCATGTGGTGGAATTCTACATATATAGACGAAAGGTGCGAATAGGGTGGTCTGATGTCTCCTTGGTTCAAATATTTTGTTCCTCTTAGGTTGGTCCATATATATATATATCTATATATAGACGGTCTTCGCAAGTGCAACTCTCCCCAATCAATATATTGAGTTCTGGGTATAGTATGGTAGATAATTCACATTCTCTAGGGTGCATATATAGGCCCAGCATACATACCCCCACTCTAATTCCCCGTTCTTAAAACTACAATTCATTCTCCCAGCTCATCAGATATAAACATCTGTTAAGCATCATGAATGTGATCTCCATCCTGTAGGGATTCTGTTAATTACTCGGATCATGGCTAAAGCCGTGGAGTGGAGACGGGTTGGGGTATTGTGAATTAACGGCTCTACCTCTACCTCTCCGAATTAAAATATACAGTGCTCCCGGGGTCGACCAGATTTAATTGTGGCCTCGGCCTTTGATTTGCCATTTGACACTTCCGGCCAATGCCCTTGGCCTCAAGTTGTCAGGTAATTAACGTGTGCCCCTCGATATACAGGACCAGCGCCTGATCAAAAAGCTGCACCATTTGATGCCTGCAAGATGTCTTAGCCCTTGTCTCCAGCTCGAGTTTGACCTTGGGGTTGATGTTCTTGTGAGCATGATCTGTTGTGTCATGCATGACCCTGCAGGCAGAACGGTCACCAATTCTACGTACGGGCTGTCTGAATTATCTTGTATTCCCTTATCCTCTTTTGTTTAGCTTGTCTAGCATGTCGCATGATTAATTTCTAAGCGTAGAATTAATAACCCCTAGCTAGCTTGACTCAGCATGAGCTCGTTGTTCTATATATATATATATTCACCTGTGCATACAGTGTTAATTACCATAGTACGTACGTCTAATATGTACACACTCTTCACTTCACCCATCACACCCAAATTAATTAATTAATCAACCTTCCAGAACATTCAGGATGATCATGATAGCCATGTATAGTCCATCTTGCCACAGGCCTGGTTACGTACGTAGTGCCAGTTTTGATAGCATTGCATGGCCTCTTGAGGTTGGAAAAGGTGAGTTTCTACGTACGTACCGGATCGAAGAAGGATGCCCTTATTACATGTAGCACCTCAATCGTGGTACAATGGAACATTTTTACATGAGTAATACATGTTGCGCGCACTGTCTATAGTTTGGGCGGTGCAACATGGTTTTTATTTTGTTAATTTTTTTTTCATGTCGAGACTGATCTGAACTTCAGGTCCTTATAGTCCGATTTAAGATTGGACGAGTAAAATTTCGAAAAACTAGAAACAGAACATTTTTAATGGGTTAATTAAAGGTCGCGATCGAACCCAAAATTAATCTGCTCTTCTTACATTCCAAAGGGGCACTATATTTTGTTCAAGAAATCTAAGACTTATTGTTTTGAATTATATAGTTTATTTCACTATTTATGGTTTCCTTCTAAAAGGGTGAGTCTATAGAGCTCATGGCATTAGAGAAGAAAGTTGGCGAATCCTCTATTAAAAGTGCATAAAAGTCCTCAAACACTTTTTTTATTCTAGCCCTTTTGCTTCTTCTAGGTTCTGTAGGAACTTCTTCTTCTTCTCTAGGGACAACTGGGTTAGAACTTGTACTAAGTTCATTACTTCCTATAGTAGTTTCACTTTTGGATTTAAATGAAAATATATTTTCAAAGTAAACTGCATGTCTAGCCTCAATAATCGTGTCATTGGGTAAATCACTTATTTCAAAATTAATTACTAAAAATCTATTTGTATTGTTACAGAATCTATCGGCACGGTTGTTCGTGGTATATCCATTGAAAATGGTGTCGATAGTTATAGGTCCATTTTTATTTCTTTTAGTTTCAAGTATTTTTACTTTTGCAAAGCTCCTCCACACTTTGAAATAATTCAAGTTAGGACTTCTAAGTTTCTAAATTTCAAATGGAGTAGTCATTTTATTTAAAAGGAATTCTATTTAGGATATAATAGACAGTTAAAATGGCCTCTCCCACAAGTTCTCAAGTGCTCTTGAACTAATTAACATTGAATTTATCATATCCATTAGTGTTCTATTTTTTCTTTCTGTTATACCATTGGATTGAGAAGAGTAAGGGGCAATTACCTCATGAATTATCCCATGTTCTTGACAGAACTGGGTGAGTGCGATAGAAGTGTATTCTCTTCCTCTATTAGATCTAAGTACTTTAATTTGGAGGGCATTTAAATGATTAATGTGCGTATAACGATGAAAGGACGTATAAATGATGAGTTTATTTGAGTGCACGGGTCAAATCCGGCAGCATCTCTCCTCGGCTTCAAATTGTGTCGAGCAAGGATAGGAGGCCGTCTACGCAGTGGCGGGACGGAATCCGAACAATGGCTAGGGTATCGTCCCTCGATGTACATCTTCAAGGGGACGTCCCAACGGGCTGGTTCTCCCCAATGGATAGAGCTGAAAGGGGTACGTATCGACGACGCTCCCTTGGCTTATTGGGATTTATCCTTGTCAAATCACCATTCCGGCAGCACCTCCCCTTGCTCTGGGTCGTGCCGGGGAGGAGATAGACCATCACCCACGGACAGCCGGGATGAAAGTCAACACGAGAGAGCACTGGGCTCCCAAACGGTGTAATCACCTGAGGGTGACGTTTTAATATCTCCCCTTTAAAAGTCGACAGGACACATGCAGAGGCAGAGTCCTTCGATCTTACAGGGTTGTATGCAGGCGGGCCCGATCTAGGACAACGGAATGTAGGGGAGGTCGTTCCCCGTTAATTTATTTCCTCGGGATCTTTAGTGAAAGCTCACGGGCATCCCCCGGATGTATCCAAGAGGGTCAGTGGAGGTGTAAACGGGGTATAGGAAGGTTTCTCGACGCGACACCCTGGGCAGGTAGAGGCTGTCGACGTGGCATGGTGTTTGGGGGATTGTCGGCGCGGATATGGGATTGACTGAAGGAGCTCACGGCGCGGGAGTCTCTCGGCGCATGAACCTCCGCGCCATGAACTATTCACGGCGCTGGGAGGTTTTGGCGCCGAGAGCCTCTAGCACCCTGCATGAAAGATGTCTGAAACGTAATTTCAGACACAACAGAGCCAGGCACTCCAAGAAAATAGATTCAGAACCCAAAAAGAGGGATCCAAAAGGTCCGGGATATTACGGTTATGATCCCAGAGAAAACTCTCTGATGCTTAAGTCAGTAAACAGTATGAGCATAGTGCAGAAGGGAGGCAAAGGAGGTGTAGAGCATGAGACGGCTTTGCACCAGCTGAAGTGCCTAGAAGTTGGCTTCCCTTTATGGAGGAGTTCTTTGGGTTTATATAGCCAGCATCTTCCTATCTTGAATCTTCTCGAGTAGAGGAAGCGTGAGGGTTTGGGGGCATTACGTCCTTAATAAGAAGTCTCATCGTTCATGACCTCTTGCCCTTCCCTTATCGTCTTGAACTTCCCCTCTCTGAGGGCAACGCAGCATCTGCTACGATGGTGAGGGGAAAGTGCCCAGCCGCGAAGAGTTCGCTCTACTTCAATAAGAAACCTAGAGTACGGGCTAATCCGATAAGGGATATCTCCTACTTGGATAAGGAGCCCAAGGCTTGGGCATTCCCTGAGAGGGCATTTATCCACTTTAGGGTGGCTTGATCAACTGCCAACTGGGCTTTTCCCCCAATCATCAGGGAGCCTTCGGTCGAGTGTCCAAGCCAAAGCTTGGTGGGCTTTTGTTGGTCTGCTCTATTTGAATCCCGCGATAAGTGGGTCCTGTTGGGGCTGTCACTTGTTGGGCCTGGCGGATCTTGGTGGGCCGTTGGACCGCGTAGTTATTGGGCCGTGAATCTGCCCCTCTCCACTTGTCACCCTACTCCCGAGCCAAGAATGGGCTCAAGGAGTATGGGACATATGTTGGGGTTGTCAGCAAGGTTGGGAATTGGCCATCCTGTCCCCGCTTTGATTCCAGGGTCCATTAATATGGATGCCCTAGCATGTGGGGGCTCGAGCGCAATGATCACATCTTTTGTACCCATTCGAATGTGTCGTCTCGGGCCTCACACTTTTTTTGAGACGTTGCGGCAGTTCTCTCGAGGTCGGTTAGGACTATAAGCGCCTAAACTTGCCTGTCCTCCCCGCCTTCATCATTTAGGGTTTCTACACTGCCCCCTCCCCTACTTACGCGGGTTCTTAGGGAGTTTCATGTCCCAGGAGGGGAACTGAAGGGAGTGGGAGATTGCCAGAGCTTTCGCAGAGCTTGCTAAAATCACTAGTGAGGTGATTCGTCGGCTTCCTCCCCCGGCAAGTTCATCAGACTCCAACATTTCACTGTCTTGTTCATTTGCTATGGTAGAACAAACTGGGGACGCCTGTGGGCAGAAGGCTAAGCAAGGAGCGGGGGGGATCAGCTCTGTAGACCTGTCGCCATCTCCGCAGCGAGCTCACGGTGGAGGAGGTAAGAGAGCACGAATTTTGATACGAGCTGCCCCTGGCAGTATTCCTTCTCTGTTCCCAAACCCCACGAGTTCAGCCTGAGCACTTGCTCAGGTGCTTTTTGTAGCTATTTACTGGCTTGGAAATGTGATTTTTGCCTCCCCCTCCACATGTTCATCGTTAAGCTACTAAATTCCTTCCATTTGGCACCTATCTAATTGGTCTCTAATTCGTACATCTTCATCTTCTCTTTTATTATCCTCTATCGAAAATGTGGCCTCCCGGATTCCCCTCTCCTTGGGGCATCGCGCCCCTTCTTATTTTCTCCACCGTCAATGTCTAGGACATCGTGTCCCCTCCTACTCTCTCCTTCCGGAACCTCCAAACTTACCGGGACATCGCGTCCCTTCTGATTTTTCACCTCCGGAGCTGCCAGATCTTCTATCTCTTCACAAAGGGCATCACGTCCCCATTCATTCTCCCCGATTTTCAAAACCCCTAGATTATTTTCTCTCCCTAGGGCACAGCGTCCCTTCCCACTCTATCCCTCCGGAGCCTCTGGATTTCTCAATGATTCTCCTTGGGCCATGCGGCCCATGGTGTCCATTGCCTCCGAACCTCTAAACTTACCCCTTCGCATGAGGCATCGCCTCCCTCCATGCTCTATGCCTCCGGAACCTCCAAACCCTTTCCATTCTCCTATCCTCCCTAGGCATTGCGCCCTTCCCTATTCTCTTCACCTGGACCCGCCTAATTTTCCTCCTCTCCATGGGCATCGCATCCCTCCTTATTCTATTCCTTCGGAACCTCTGGATCTCCCGCCCTTCTTCCCTCTCCTTCGATTTATCTTCTTACTCCTCTAGGACATCACGTCCTTTGTTCTCTTCTTCCTCTTAGCTTATCTTTTTCCATACCTCCACTTGGGGCATCGCGTCCCTCACCACTTTCCTCCTATGGAACCTCTGGATTCTCATTATTCTTCCAATCATGATTCTCCTCTATCGCCTCCATACCCTCCGGATCCGCCTCTTTCTCTTTATCAATTTCTCCTTTTAATTCCTCCTAACTCCGGGTTCGACCCGACTTCTTCCACCTCCACTGTTCTGGGCATCTGCCCGTTCTCCCACTACTTCCGGTGATTTAGTTCTCACTCAACCTCTTAATTTTTCCTTTCATTCTGTAGACCTTTTATGGGATCAGGGTCTCTGCGCCTTAGTGAGGGAGTTCTAGCCTTCACCTCTTTTCCCTTTTCTCCTTATTACTCTGAGTCTAGCCTGGACACCACTCCTTCTTATTATGCCACTTTCAAAACTTTTCTATCCTTTCTTATCTTCCATAAGAGGACAACAAATCCCATGATCACCTCCAGTAGCTAATTCTATAACCAAGGTCGCAAGGTAATGTATGTGCGTGAGCATGCACTTTTCACTCATTCACTTTATTCACACGCGGATTTTCAAAACAAAGTGCTTCTTAACATGATTAAGAGTGGTTGATCTAGCCTTTATCTTAGGTCTTTTATTAAAATCAATGCCGGCAGGAAAAGGGTCTTTAGGCTTACTATACAGCATTTCAGTTATAAGAATCCCGCGTTGGGAGTTTGGCCTTCTCTCCCCGCTTGTTAAAGGAAACCCTTAGCAGGGCACCGGACACACTTCACGGCGTCCTTAGCCGTCTCCTTCGGTAAAACATCGTTGCTACCTAGGCCATGATTGAGGGCACGAAGTTTTTTTCTTTTCCTACTTGGCTGAAATATGAGGATAGAGATATTTTACACAAAATAACCAACCTAAGCACACCCTGACAAGAGGAAGTCCCAAATAGGGATAGTCTATTATGACCTTATTCTTAAAATTTCAAGCTCAATTGCAATATTCTTCAAGTCCAAATGATACCAAAAGAAAAATAATGTTCAAATGAAAAAAATATATGAGCAGAAAAGACCCAGTGGCGTAACATGCAACGTACTGAACAAGGCCTTACACAAGCGCTACAGCAAGTAGCGCAAGGCAGAGCAAACCGTGGAGCGGGCAAACTCCATCGTAGTTTTCAGAATATGAACCCGCCTAAGTTTATTGGCTCATATGACCTCGATGATGTCGAACACTGGCTTAGAGAGGTAGAGAGGATATTCCTTGTTATGCAATGCATGGACAAAGAGAAGGTGCTACTAGCTACGTTCCAATTGGAAAGGGACACCCGATTCTGGTGAGAGTCTGTTGAAGCTACTTTGGCACAAGACCCTGTTACGTGGACAGAATTCGTTGAGCATTTTAATAACAAATATTTCTCTGATCAGGTACAGGAGAAGAAGGTCGTATAATTCGCTATACTCAAACAACGAACTCTATCAGTGGCCGAGTATGAGGCCCAATTCTCTAGGCTGTCAAGGTATGCGAAGCACTTTGTAAGTACCGAGTAGATGAAGGTTAGAAGATTCCTTAATGGATTTCGGCCTCAATATATCACCCAACTAGCACCGATGGACATCCAAGTCTACTCAGAGATGGTTTGTAGGGCTCAATTGTTAGAAGATGCCACAGAGCTATCCTATAGAATCCATGGGAAGGACAAGAAGGAGCCTATGACAAACTCTAGTACCTTCAAGCCCTCCTTTTAGAAGAAGAGAGCCAATGACGGAGGTACTTCTTCCCAAGAGAATAAACCCAAGAAGAACAGCAAACCCTTTTCCATTACTGTCGCACCTTCCAAAGAGGTGTGCAAACACTGTGACAAGGCTGGCCATAGGGCTGAGGAATGCTGGAGAAGACTAGGATCTTGTCTCCATTGCAGGAGTCGTGATCACCGAATTCCCAACTCCATCTACTAAATGAACAAACCAAAGATGAGAAGTGCCCGGTGAAGAAGCAAGCACATCTCCAAGCTCTTCAGGAGGCAGAACAAGATGAAGGTGGACTAGTGGAAGGTACATTATAGATTTGTTCCAAGTCTGCACATGTCTTGTTTGATACCGGTGCATCGCATTCATTTGTTTTCAAGAAGTTTGCTGAGCCATTTCCTATGGAACCAGAGTGGATAGATCTAGTAATCTCAACCCCCTCAGAATCGAATCTGAACTCTCACACCATTATAAGAATTGTGAAGTCATGGTGAAAGGAAGGAATCTACCAGCACATTTAATATGCCTAGACCTAAAATGGTATGATGTTATACTAGGAGCCGATTGGCTATCCACACACAAGGCGGTTATTGATTGCCGTGATGGCAAGATAACTTTTAAGGAATTCCCGAAACTTGTCTATACTAGTCCTAAGTGTCAGAACAAGCCACCCCTTATTTCGGCTCTCGGAGCTAGTAAGCTAATAAGGAAAGGATGTGTATCTTTCCTTACTTTTGTCACCATAAAAGAGACTAAGGAGTCCAATATAGAAGACATCCACGTAGTTTGGGAGTTTCCTAATGTGTTCCCAGAACATTTGTCTGGATTATCCCGACAAAGAGAAGTGGCCTTCACCATCAACCTTGTCCCAGGTGGTAGTCCAGTTTCTAAGGCACCTTATAGGATGTCCCCTGCCGAGCTCAAGGAGTTAAAGGAGCAATTGATGGATCTTTTAAAGAAAGGGTTTATTAGACCGAACAAAATATCATATAATTTTAACTTCTAAAACATGGCTAAATAAAAAAAATGCATGAACAAATGACTGTCGGGCTGCCGCGGCTGCTGCAGCATATATCTCGTGGACAGAGGAGGGATGAAATCACGCACACCTTCAAGAAGCACTTGAGAACCGGTGCGGAGGTAGCTTTCTTTGACATGGTGGAAGAAACGTTGCAAAACGATGTTTATTGCAAAAGGAGAATTTCTGTCATAAAGGACCTCTGGGTGATAGCCGAAGATGTCTTGCATTATCACAAAGGTGATTTCTCGGTGTACCTGCATCTATGCTTGAAAGACTGCTCATTATGCTTCTGAAGACTGAAATGGCGCCAAGGGGGATCTTGGGGGAGGGAATTAATGATTTTCAGAGTAAGATAGGTATCTCCTTCTTGAGAAACCTTAGTTCATTTAATCGGGCGAAGCTAGAAGATGTTCTGGTTCAGATCATCAGGTTTGCAGCCTTTGGGACAGATTTCTCCAATGTCGATGGGACAATTACTTTGTGTTGCAAGTGGGCACTGGATTTGTTTAAACCTCTTTGCGGAGGCAGCACTGAGGAGTAACGTATATTAACTAAGCTATTATCTGAGGGGGAACCTTAGACTTTCTGGGTTGGTCCATTTTCTTGAAGCGGAGGTTCCGCTAATCTCCAGTCTGACAATCTGCAGATCAATAGTCATGCTACTTTTCCTGCTCAAGTGATTGGATGCCTTGGTTCTGTACGCGAATGAGATCTTCCTATATTTAGATTAGAACCTAAGGCTCGCCCCATAAGAGTTGTTTGGGAAATGTATACCTATAGATGGGCTGGAGGGGATGCACCAGCATGTTATTTCATCATCTCTGCTAGTGTTAGCTGCTCTTACAGATGTCTTACTGGGGGTGGGGTTGCAAAGTGATGATTCATAAAATTTGAAGATTCGGGTAAAGAGCATTACAAAGGCTACATTAAGCATATTCCTCACGTCTTCACTGCAGAGGACATTAAACCTCTTTCTGCTACCATACTTGATACATTTCAAGAAAAGGATGCATCATGCCATTCTTCGATTTTCTGTGAAGCGACTGTTACGGATCACAAGAAGTATCTCGTCCATTCTTGTGACGCTCTTGTGGCATGACTATCTGTTGTTGATAAAAAATGACCAAAGTAGTCAAGTCTCTGCCATATCCAACAGCTACACCAAAGATGATCCTCAAATGAGTTACCTTATGAACCACGTGTTGGAAGTGGCAAGATGCATTATTGGAATCCTTTCAAATGTTTCTTCAGGGAAGAGTCACTTGCTGGATGCCTTTTGTACATCATGTCAGGACTGTGGGGATACGTTGCAGCAAGAAGAAAACTCACAGGAGAATTCAGTGCAGATAGAACCAATTGACAATTTTTCGTTGTTACTTGATCAGCATTCAGTGCAAAAAAATGAAACCTGGTCTCTAAATTGTATGGCTTGGCCACCTTTTTTTTGCAAAGTCATTTTTACACAATGATTGACACCTTTGGACCAAGAGCTATGCAGTCGTATCTTTTCCCTTCAAGCAAAGAACATTATGGAAACATGATTTTCATTGAAGACAATAACAAAGTAATGACTGACAGCTTTTGCTAACTTTCAAAGAAGAATTTATCTCCTGGTGTTTGGAGGAACATATTCTCCCTAGCAGTTCAAGGCTTGATCTATTAATTACTTTACTTGATGATGGACCTTTTCTGCACAATGGTCTTCAATCATTTACACATGCCAGCAAGCTGCAAGAACGTCCCAGAATTTTTCATTTTCATATGCTAGCCATCCTGATGGAGAAAGTAAGAGAAAAGTGGTTAACAAAAGCTGAGAGTTAAGTCACAGTGCAAGGGTGTCCACCCAAAACTTTGGCAATATGACCTGCTACATTCTGAAGCAATTCCTACTCTAATCTACATTCCCTATGTGCTGTGCTTGGGGGAAGGAGGGGTTATCAGAAGATGACCAGACTTGCTTTCTTTCTGGAGAAACTGTGCGTCCTGTGTTTGAGGCAATTCTAAAAAAATCTGGTGGTACTTCTTGCAACATCTTCTTTTGATTGGGCAAAGTTCGCATGCTCTTTATTGTTGGCAGGTGGAACTCAGGATGTAGTGCAGAAATGTGAGATACCCTTCATGAACATTCTAGTAATGGCTCAGTTTGCTTTTAACATCCTTCTTGGTAGTATGTATTGCTTGAAGAATCTTGATGAGGGCCATGGATTGGTTGCTTCTATCTTAGCTGTAATATTTATTACTGGATGGGAATATATCATAACATCTGAGGTACATCTTGTTTATAACTTAGAGACTGAGTGTAGAACTGAGATCAGTTTTGCAAAATCACAAATTGGTGATGTTTATCCAGACCGAAATAGGTCCAACAGGAATAATGCATCAAGGACCTTTTGAGCTGAATCCGACATTGGGGAAGAGTGACCTTATTGAGAGTTGCAGTCTCAAACCACCTAACACTCTGAAATGCCTCAGTGAGCAGTGTGACACCAATACTACCCGGAGCAAGAAATTTAGCACATGCTTTGGATCCCTGGCACGTACAGAGTTGTGTACAACTCACGTTGCTGCCATAATAAGTTCACATGAAACACCTAATGTGAAGTGTGCCTGCAGCAGGCATTTCTGATGTGAAGTACCTGCACTACCACCATTTTGGAGGTAATACAAGACAGAGAAACATGTGGATAGCTGGTTCTCTTACTGCGACAGATGGGGATTTGCAACCTTGTATTCATGGTTCAATTCACTTGGAGATTGACTACAGTGTAGATATGAAGTCCAATCCAAGCGAAGGGAGACTATGCCTCTAAAGAGTAGATTGAACTCATCAATTAAAGATAGTGCAGATCTGTGACGAGGATGTACATTCAAGGTAATTAAAAGAAGATCCTTTGGGAAGGTGAAGCCAAAAGACTTCTGGGAAGTGCTTTCGAAGTTCTAACAGTAATCAAAACAGGAAGGAATAAGAAACTCCATCTTTTCAAAGCTGGGATACCAATGGTCAGCAGAATAATTTAGAAACAAAGAATGGCATTTGGGAAACATACTAAGGATTTCACTTGTGCGGGGGATGCATCATACCCTTCTGGAAATCAGACATCAGTCGCAATATCAAGTGGCTTTTCTGCTAAGTTGTCAAACTATGAGAGTCTTGATAAATTCCGTGGAGAAGGAAGCAAAAAGAGCTACTGAAGTGAAACTGTGCTCAATGGGACAGATGCAAGCAAGCACCCAAAAGGGTGAGCTATAAGAGGAGAGCATAAGCTTAGAATTAAAGAACCAGCCCTACCCAGGGGTCGACCCTTTTTAGGCTCTGTGTTGTCCCACCCACAACAGCTCCCCGGCTTGGTTGAATTGCAGTCACAAATGTTCATCCCCACTCAATTATTTTTCTTGGACAAAGTTCTTCTCATGGGGGAGCAGTAAAGGCATAATCTGTGAAGAGGGAGCTCATATCAAAACCTCATGCATGCACCTCATGGATAAAAGCCAAAGTTTCTTATATGAACCCACATTGCACGAATAAGGAAAGGAGGGCTCTGCTAACCTCCCAAGCAAAAGAGAGAAATCATCGTGCATTCACTGCAAATTAGAACATAGCAGGCCCCCCCTGCGGTGCACCGCCCAACGTCTTTACCCGACGCTCTCCCAGCACCCTTGCCCAGTGCACTTTGGCCTAGCCTAAGCTGGTGCACCCTCAAACCCTCAGCTACCCTTCCCCGGCACACCTTTCAGCCCCTTTACCCGGCGCGCCCCCCGCCTGCTTGGCCCGGCACGCCCCTAGCTTGCCTTTTCCCGGCACATTTGCTCGGTGCACCAATCCACCTTTGCCTGGTACACTTGCACCCTCCTCCATCGGTACACTCTCTAATACCTTTAACCGCACCAATCCACCTTTGCCCGGTCCACTGAACTCCTCCCCTCCAAAAAAAAGAGAAAATAAAGGGTGAATGGGAAACAACAACAACAACAACAACAACAACAACAATAATAATATTAATAATAATAATAAATAAAAGAGAGAAGGTCATGATAATGCAATCAGAAATTGGATTGGATTCAGATTACTCGAACGACGGATCCAAGGACGAGAGCGAATGATGGACGAGAGAAGCCCTAGTTTGTCAGGAGTCATAAGTCTATTTGTGGTCAATGAAAAGTTGTACTTATGTAATTTTATTTTTCTTGAGTCTGGAGTTTGAGGAATCAAAGTCAAGTGTCTATGTAAACCTTGGATTATTATGATTCAATAAAGATGGATTTTTTTTGTGTATATCATCTTGTGTTCACTCTTATATGTGTAAATGTTTAGCGCTCTGATTATCGTTCTAGCGTGAGGTTTATCTTGTCGGCTATTCACGTTCTCGAATTAATTCTGCTACATATCTCGAGACGTGACAAGAAGAGAGAGAGACAGAGAGAAGAGAGATAGAGAGACAGAGATAGTGAGAAGAGAGAGGAGAGAGTGTGTGTGTGAGATAAAGGGAGAGAGAGAGAGAGATCACGAGGGGGAGAGTGGTTAAGGGAGGTCGATGCAGTGTGTGTGTGCGCAGGGAGAGAGTGTAGGTGGACGACAGAGGAGGGGGTAGAGTCGATGCTGTAGGGCAGGGAGAGAGGGAGCTCATGAATGGAGGCATTGGTGGACTATGTGTAGGATAGAAGGCCGGAGGACGGTGCGTGAGAGGGTGAGAGACGCGGCGAGAGAGGGTGGCACTAGCAATGTGAAGGGTAGAGGAGAGAGGGAGACACGGTGGTTGCGGTGTGTGTGAAGAGGAGAGGGAGGTAGAGAGCAACAGCTGCGTGGGGGCCTCGGCCGGTGGTGCGATGGGGAGAGAGGAAGAGAGAGAGGGAGAGAGAGTGCATGAGAGAGAAGAGAGAGGGAGAGAGAGAGATGACGCGGTGGTATGTGTGTATGCATGGAGAAGCGACAGGGGTGCAATGTGTACTGGGAGAAGAGAGAGGGGGTGCGGTGTGTGCAGTGAGGAGGCGACGACGGCATTTGCGGTGGGTGGGTACATGCGACGGGAGGAGCGTGTGGGAGAGAAAGGGAGAGAGAGCTGGGAGACGACGTGAGATGGAGGGAGTAGAAGAAGGGGGTAGAGGTGAACAACAAGAGAAGAGGGTGAGCTAAGAAGGTGAGTGGGCCGGTGAGAGGAGAGGAGAAGAGAGAGGAGAGATGGGTGAGAGAGAGTCTACGGGGGGTGCGTGTGTGCAGGGAGAAAGAAGAGAGATGGCCAGGAAAGGGGGAGAGGGGGTGTGGTTTTATAGGGGTGAGGGGATGGGCCAAGGAACATTCCCACATTCCTCCTTCTATAAATCTTGATGCCCATGCCCATGCTGTTGTCCCCATCACGCCGCTGGAGTTGTTGCTGCTGTAACTACTGCCACTGTAAGAGATACTTGGCCTCCTGTTCACAATGTTTAAAAAAATCTAAAAAATTATACTTAGGCCCCTCCAGCATAAGAATTTTACAATCAAGTAAGTTTATGTCTAACCCCTTCATAATGAATTAGTTTAATGTAGAAAACAACCATCACAAAATTTCTTATGAAATAATTTTATCAAGATTCAAATATACAATTTTTTTCATTTGTTTTAAACGTGTCTCAAGTCTCGTTAATTATAAGAAAAATTTTCATTTTATGTGAGACCGAGATTATCATGTAAAAATTGTATAATTAACTTCGTTAAAGCCCAAAGGTAAATGTTCTATTCACCCCCCCTCTAGAACCGTGTTCCTGCATTTAGGGACCCAACAGAATGGATCATCCCAAGGACAAGCACCTGATGTCATTTACAAGATAGTTTATTCTTCAGGGGAAGTGGGACTTGTTCCTTGTTCGAAAGGCCGAGCAGGCGATTCTTGCTGAACGGGACAGTTTGACAGATTTTTTTATGCAGGATAGGCCCATATATTTGCCCGGTGAGCCTCAAAGATGGGGTGACGTGCTCGGACTACAAGACCTGACTCCACAGGATGGACTATTGACGAGGGCACCTGAGTTTGTCCTGGCCATGTGGAATGAATCGACGGGTTGTGTCGACCGAGAGAAGCCATCTTTTGGTCTATTCTTAGCCCCATTGAAGTGGGGATACAGAGAAGAGCCATTCCTACTAGATTGTTTAGCGGTGCGCTTCAAGCACCAAATTGCCGTGGGCTGGTTTGCCGATATGAAGGCTGCTGACACCCACGCCTTCAAGGTAGGAGCTATGGAATACACTGACTACCTCTTGCAGCACTACGCCCCAATTCTGATCAAAGCCATAGTGTACCATAATGTGTACGCTTCGAGGTATCAGTACCCTATTTTTAAGGGTCTTTGCTGCGGCATGATTGAGGTGTTTTATCTAGAATACAACACCTTTTATATGTCAGAGGGGGATACATCTTTGGATCTTTGGAGCCTTTCCCAGCTAAGCGGCCTCCCAATTGATGGTGAGCCGTATGAAGAGGTTTATTGGCCAGATTGGCTGAAGGATCAGATCGACGACGAAGGGCGATACCTGATCGGATTTGCCTATCGGTATTTGATGTAGGCGTATCATACTCTGTGTCATTTCTCGTACGATACTCGAGAAGCTCGCAAGCCTGGGAAGAAGAGGCGCGTGAGGATGGGCACTTGGCTCCAATATTTCTTCAGAGGGGAGCAAAAATATGAAGATTTCCCTTCAATAATGCCAGCTCTTATTCGGTGAAAGAAGAGGGTTCGACGACAAGCAGCTTTCCCTCCCTCACTGAAGGAAGGTCAAAGAGGAGGGGCCAACCCTGCTGGTGTCAACATAGTCACACATTGTGCTGCGTGCTTGACGTATTGGATTTTCTCCTTCGCTCTCCCACAAGGTGACGAGAGCGTAATTAGAGCCGAGGCCATTTACCCTACTTGTCTGATGGCGTGGGGCATAAAGCTCTCACTTTGCCCGGGGGCTTTGTGCTTAATATATAAGATGCTGGGAGACCTTCATCGTTCTCGTCTTCCCATAAATTTGTGGACGATTAGTCTGCTTCACTTCTTCAATGCCTAGATATGTACATTGTTCCTAGAAGCTGCTCCTCGGGCACTCCAATCACCGCAGTTAGTTTCGAGAATGATAGAATCTGTAGGCACCGAACTGACCCAAACGTCGGACCAACTCTTTGTTATCCGGGGGAAATTGACCAAGGCTCTGATGGATTCACCTGGTGTTCTACATTTTTGGAGCTTGACTGCTCATTCAAGTCCGTTAGTGAATAAGATGCGGGAGTGCCGCCTTCACGAAACAGAAGAGTATATTCATCCCATCTCTGGCGCCAAGTGCACAAGGCCAATTCTAGAACTAGAACTAGTTGACTGGGCGCTGTCGATAATGCCGAGGTCGGTGACGAACAGCACCAGCAGCGCCTGCACGGCCAGCGGCAAGGTTGGCAGCCATCCGTATCCGGCCTCGATGGTCCTCAACGCCGCCGGCGCCCTGGTCCCCAGGACCGCGCCGACGCCCCAGCGCATCAGCAGCAGCGACACATTGCCGTAGAACAGCGCGCCGATGGCGAAGTAGCAGGCGTCGACGCCCAGCTCCCGCCAGACCACCGGCGGCTGGTCGGGGTTGCAGGGCTTCAGCCGCGCCGCCACGCCGAACAGCAGGGCGCAGACCGCCAGAGAGAAGATCGTGAAGACCATGCGCGCCCTTGAGCTCGAAGGCCCGAAGCTTATGCAGCCGGGTCTAAGGTTGGGTAAAGGCGGCGGCCAGTCCGCGCATCGTCGTGGCGGTCGCCGAAGGACCGACGAGGTGATGACGCAGTTTGAATCGAGAGTTAGCGATCCGGCCCGCGAGCGCCGAATTTAGGCCCAGGGGCGACTCTCAGGTATACTTGGAAAGCTGCGATTTGCCCTACGAGCGCGGCTGGAGACCCCCTGTGGGACGAAGGCAAGCGCTACGCCATACGCGTCGAGACCTCCGGCTTATCATCGGGACGGCCGTTGTCCTGGTGCTGCTCGCCGCCGGGCTCACGTTCGAACGCTGGAGCCTTCAGCACCATGCTTTGGATGGCTCAATCTCGGGTGCATTCGTTCGCTAGGACGTCATCCGGCTGGGCACTCGGGACAGGCTTCGTGGAGGCAACGATGGCCAGCGCCTCCGCTAACGTCACAACGGCGCGCCGCGAGTCCCCCGAGCGGATTTTGGCGAAGGACGGGAGAAGTTCTGTCGCCCCCATCTTCTTCAAGATGTCTAGGCGGGCGCCTCTATGGCTAGGGACGGGCGTACGAGACAGGACCAGGGCAGAACCGGACGCCTCTCATCTCATGGCAAGTCTCTCGCTCTCGGACGGCCGGCGCGTCCCACAGCCATGTCGCCGGCGTATTGAGGAGGCCCTTGCCGTCGGCACGGGTGACCGCTGGGAGGCTAACTTCGGTCGGCGTTGGGGTGCCTTCAGGCGCGAGAAACAAACGGAACTGGTGGCGATCTCCGGCAAACTCTACCGTCGCGGTCATCTCCCTGACTTCGCCCGCCGCGAGCGGGGGTTGATCAACGATGATCCAACCCTCCCAATAGGTGCCTGGGTCGATCGTGGTGGTCTGTAACACCAGCATGTCGGCGGCCTGCACGTTGTGGCGCAGGTTTTCGCCGATCGAGTGAAGTTCGAAGTCGTACTGATCGGCCGCATCTCGCAGCATCGCGCGTCCCAGAGCATGGTCGTGCCGGTAAGCCACTGAGGCTGCCAGCATGTTCGCGGCCCCCTCGATCAAAGCGTACATGCGCTGCTGCTCGGCCTCGGCCCTCAGGCCGTGCCGCACGGTGTCGAAGTCGTAAATCGGCATGGAGATGCCGTTGTCGAGCGTGATCGAGACGTTCTCGGCGCCGAAATTGATTGGTATTCCTGACCGGTTATAGCCGGCGATCCGGAATAGGGCCTTCCCGCTCGACTGGTTATAGCGGACCGGGAAGAGCGCGACGGCGCCAGCATCTCCCGCCGAAACCATCAGAGCCTGCCCGCGTGAGAATCGCACCCCGACGCCGGGCGCGCTGGCTAAATATGACCCTACCAAACCTTTCCCTTTCTTTCTTCTTTTTTTTCTCTCTTTTTTTCTTTTTTTTCTTTCTACTTTTTTTCTTCTTTCTTTTTTTGTTCCTCTCTTTTTTTCTCTCCTTTGTTTCTTCTTTTTCTTTTTTTTTGCGCACTATCAACCTTAGTACCTTTTCGTGTTTCCATCTAGGCAGGCTCCTTCTTTTCTTTTAGCCCTCACCGGGAAGGGAGATATCTAGAATGATCATTGCAAGAACTCATCCTCTGGGGCATGATACAACTTCAGATGTTTTCCATTTAATGGAGGTAAAGGGTTTTCTCTTTTGTGGTCAACGACCAAATATGTCTCCTTCATAGACCCTCGTGACGTCATAGGGCCTGCGCCAATTAGATTGTAGTTTGCCGTTGGACTTGCCAGCCATGACTCCTTTTTCTTTTACCATAACGAGATCACCTCTTTTAAATGCCCTTTGTTTTACAAACTTATCATAAGGTCGTTTCATTCGGACTTGACATGCTTGAAGGTGCTTGTAGGCTTCCAACCTTTTGCCTTCTAGGTTGGATAGTTCTTCCAACCTTCTTTCTATTTCATCTTACTCTTGAGTTTGTGAGCCGGTATGCACAGCTACCCAGTAGGATGACACTTCAATTTTAATTAGTATTGCAGCTTCTGCCCCGTATACAAGAGAGAAGGAAGAACATCTAGTGGGAGTCCTGTAGACAGTCCCGTATGCCCAAAGAGCTTCATGTATATTCTTGCCCCAATCTCTTTTACGGCTGCCGACAATTTTGGCTAAAAGTTGGCATAGAGTCTTGTTAAATGCTTCAGCCAATCTATTAGTTTGGGGGTTGTCAATGGTTGAAGTTCTCCAGTCTATGTGGAACTTGGCAGCCAATGCATATATTGTTCTATTTTTGAATGGGGTGCCATTGTCCGACATGATCCGACTGGGAGTGTCGAATCTATATATAATATAATGTTTAACAAATTGGGCAACTGTCTCTCCCGTGACCTCCCGCAAAGGAATAGCCGCAACCCACCTAGAGAAGTAGTATGTTGCAGCTAGTATGAATTTGTGGCCTTTAGAGGGTGGTGAGAAGGGTCCCACAATATCCATTCCCCATTCTGCAAAGGGCCATGTAGGAGCCGTGAGGTGCAACGAGGTTGGAGGTCTTCTCGGCACTGGACTGAAGGCCTGACATTGATGGCGTGTGCAGCCGTATCGGTTACAATCCGCATACATGGTGGGCTAGTAGAAGCCCTTAAGTTTTATGTTAGTTTTCATCTTGTCCCCTGCTTGATAGGCACCACAGAGTCCCAAGTGGACTTCGTGCATGATCATCTTGGCTTCCTTAGGTGAGAGACAACGTAGGAGAACTGACTTGTCCTTTTTATGGACAAGCCTATACAATTGATCCCCTATCAGCTGATATGAGATTGCCCTTCGTAGCAGTTGCACCCTTTGAGCCCGATCTGGAGGGAGGCGACCATTCTTAATATCAATAATTGGTTGACACCAATCTTGTTGCTCTTTTTCGGCGGGATCGCCTTCTTTAATTGCATTGGCTTCAAAAGTTGTAGGGTCAGTTTCTTCATCCAAGACACTTGGCATGAGCTTTCTATGTCTAACGGTTATGTCCAATTCCCCTTCGGGCCCCCCCCCCCCCCCCCCCCCCCCCCCCCCCCCCCCCCCCCCCCCCCCCCCCCCCGAGGCCAGAGTGCGCATCGAAGTGCTGCCGGATTCTTGAGCGAAGTTTAGCCAGGGAGGAAGGCTTTCCAAGTCCTCTAAGCCTTCGGTCCAGGGAGTAGTTCATTTCATTGTGTTTTTTTTTGAGTCGTAGTTAATCATTTTTGGTCACTTGTTTACCATCGCATTATCATTTCTCTTCACTCCCCCTCGCATTTTTCACTATCATTTTGCATTCTCCACCCTCCTATTATTTTCCCACGCCCCATAGGGGTAAAAACCCAACACCCCCAGGTGTTCGCCCTCCCATTTATGCATTTCACTCGCCGTTCACATTCATAGATATTGCACTTCTATAAACTCATTTGGGTCATTTTTCTTCGGTCATTGGTGTTATTTTACAGGTCAACAGATATCTTAGCACAAGGCCCATCCCTCCTGGCCGACCGGAAGGGGTGGAGGAGTGAGTTCCTCGGTTCAAGATCTAGAAGCTTTTGCGATTCACCTTCGATCGTTCACCGGGGGTTGCGGTCTTCCCCAGATCATCTCTCTCCTATTTGTGGCCGATTGAGGACCGTCCAAGCTCCATACCAAACCTTCTTCCCGTGTTTTGCTTCAGTGCTGGTAGCGGCCTATCATCCGACCGTCTTCACCGTTCGGCGGTCATCAGGAGACCGTCTTCTTCCTGCACCAACGCTGCATTGTCTGGGTGAGTGGTTCTCCTATTTCTAAGGTACGTAGTGCGCCTCTCTTTGCACTAGTCACCTTGGTGGTGATCACGATCTGATAATGTGTGTGGGTGATTGATTTCATCGCATTATCTGTTTCTTGTCATGCACTGTTTAGCACATCCATTCACTCACACACCCACACGCGCCTTTCATTAGTACCGGAGAGGAGGAAAAAGGTATCTACATCCCCTTTTTTGGCGATCACGGTGGGACACCTTGTGCCCATCGTGCTTCTGACATTATTGACATGCTCCTCTGTGTTTGTGTGAGTTAGTTTTTAGCCTCCTCGGAGTTGCCAGTTTATTTTATGTCATTTACTATTCCCTGGGTTTGGTTGCGGTCCTCTGTGGGCCGTTTATGATATCCAGCGGCCAGTCGATAGACCGTTCTGTTCAATCTCAGGTACATTTCTGTCATTTGTGTTTCTGTGAGTCTGCTACCTTTTGCGGTCCTGTCAGGGCCGTTGTATCCAGGTGACGGTCATTTGGTAGACCGCGCATTTCACTCAGGCACGTTGTGAGTTTTCCTGTTATTATTTATTTTAGTTCTTGTTATTAACTGTTCCCTGTCATACTGCGGTCCTTCGCAGGGCCGTTTTCCCTGCCTGTGCGGTCTCCCATCAGATCGCTATTTGGCTACAGTGCACCCCGAGGTTCATATTTGTGTTCTCTTTTCCATCATTACAATATTTATTTTTGGTGCTATTCATCTCCCCCTGGATGTCAGTTATATTTGTACTATCATTGTCATATTCGCAGCATTGTGTGATCATTGCTTGTTAGCTTTTTAGGCTAGAATTTGCATGCACTCCGGTGCACATAGGATCATACATTTTTACCATAGTAGTTGCATACTTACCTTGGTAGGAGATCCTCTCATCTCCATATTACTCAGCTATGTCTGAAAGGTTGCTTGTCCTAGAGATAGGGAAATGCATCTTGAATGAAGACAAATCCCAAAATGAGCTTAAATTAGAATAGGAAATTGAAACTCTCAAAAACTTGAATGAAGCACTCCATCAACAAATAATTTCCTGTGAAGAAGACATAGCAAGCTATGAATTTCAAGTCTCATCTCTCCAATCTGAAATAAATGATTTGAATAATTCCTTGTCAAAATTTGTGGAGGGAAAAGAAAATCTAAACAAGATTCTAGGAACAAAGGTAAATTTTCAGAAGGAAGGGTTGGGCTACGACCCTGCAAATAAAAAGAGTTTTAAAAATAAAATTTAAACATCCATTGTTTCCAGTTCTATTTCACACAGCTCACCGAACCCACTTGTTTTCCAGTTTACTGCTAAAAAATCCTCAAAAATAACCGAAAAACAAAAAGAAGAGAACAAAGATGTTTCTGCCACCTCTTTGCATGTTGCCCATAAATCATCCATGCACACACATGCACATAAGAAAATCATGACATGTCATTACTGTGGCCTGTATGGTCATTGCATGGATAACTGTCTCGCAATGAAGAAAGATGATCTGAATGCTAAGAGACCTCAAGTTAGAAATCATAGCTTTCAGAAGGAGAAAACTCATTGCTATTATTGTGGCAAAGTAGGCCATATTACTGCTAACTGTTGGCATGCCCACAGAAAGAAATCTAATTCAAATTTTGTAAATTTCCCTGCAAATCAAAATATTCTTAGCAGAAAAATTTTTACATGTTTTAATTGTGGAAAGCCAGGCCACTGAGCTGCTAAATGTTGGCTGGATGGAAATGAAAAGAAAAATTTTCATGTTAATTACAGAACTCATCATGTTCAATCACACCAACTTCAAGCTTATGCTAATGCATATAGGAAGAACCTGAAATCCGTTATCTCTTGTCATTACTATGGACAGTTAGGACATTCCATGTCTAACTATTATTTGATGAGGTTTGATGACTCTCATGTGTTGAAAATGAGGAGAGCACTATTCAAAGGTGCTACTGGTTCTAAAGGACCCAAGAAGTCTTGGGCTCTTAAGAATGCAAAATAAGATGATGTTTGCAGGAGTGCCTTGGGATGAAGAACTAAAAGGGGTTTTAATAAATCAAGGCGCTCAAGTAATGTAAAATCCCAACTCTGATGTTTACAGGCTTATTCAATCCCTTATATTGCTTGCTTTATGACATATATAATTCTTTTCTGAGTTATGCATGATTGGTCAGAATGATTCTTACTGCTGCTAGTTGCTATATCATCAATTAATGTGTTTGATTGATGTTGCATTGTGATGAAGGCTAAATCTTTGATCATCTGCCATATATGCAACTCATATAAGAATTTCTATGCTAAGTATGTTGTCATAATAATTACATTAACTTGCATGACCCTGTGGTATATCAAATGGTACGCTGGGAGAAGGACAGATCATTATCTGCCTGAAAACTCACATCATGTGTAGAGGCAAGCCTCCACCTAGTACCAAGGGTCCAAAAATATTGCATGTAGTTTAAGTTTGTTACGTGCATCATTTTGCTGAATTACTGTGTCTCTAAAAAAATAACTAGTGTGTGACTGAAATCACTGTACATTGTGAGGGGGAGATAAGCTGGTGCTTAGATATGAGCTCAACCTGATGAGATAGGAGGTAGTGCCACAATTTCTTGACGGCAAAGACCAATGCCAGGCATACTTTCTCCATGGGGGAGTAACGGTACTCGGCACCGATCAATTTTTGACTGAGGTAGTAGAGCGGCTGCTCTTTACCTTCTTCATTGACCTGTGTCAACAGAGCTCCCAGCGAGGCATCCATGGCGGCAATGTAGAGTATGAAAGGTTTACCCTTGACGGGCGCCCCTAGGACTGGGGGAGTGAGGAGGTACTCCTTGATCTACTCGAAAGTAGTCTGGCATTCCGAGTCCCATATGAAGGGGGCACCTTTCTTCATCAACTTGCTGAAAGGCGCGCATCGACCGGAGAGGTTGGAGATGAACCTCCGGATGTAGGTCAGTCTACCTTGGAGCGACCTGAGTTCGGTAAGGTTGCTGGGTGGTGGTAGCTCCCGGATTACTTTGATCTTGTTGGGATCCACCTCGATTCCTCAGTATCAAATAATGAAACCGAGAAACTTGCCACTGGATATGTCGAAGGCACATTTCATGGGATTCATTTTGAGGCCATATTGTCAGAGACACTCGAAGACTTGACGCAGGTCGCATAGGTGGTCTCCTCGCCTTCTGGTCTTGACGACGAGGTCGTCAACATAGCATTCGATGATGTTCTGTAGCATCTCGTCAAAGATTTTGGTCATGGCCCTCTGGTAGGTAGCACCAACGTTCTTCAAACTGAAGGACATGCGCTTGTAGTTGAAGATCCCTTTGGGAGATCTGAAGGCGGTGTGATTCTTGTCTTTCAGGGACATCCACATCTGATTGTAGCCAGATGATCCGTCCATGAAAGATAGAGCTTCATGTCTGGTGGTCATATCGACTATTGTTTCTATGATCGGAACTGGGAAGTCATCTTTCGGACAGGCTTTATCGAGGTCCCCCAAGTCGACGCAGATGTGGACTTGATCATTTTTCTTTTTAACTGGGACTATGTTGGCGAGCCAAACCAGGTAGATACATGGCTCGATGAAGTCGACCTCTGCCTTTTTGTTGACCTCGGCCGCAACTTGGAGTTTCAGCTCATGGCGCATGCGTCACTGGGGTTGTTTGACTGGTGTGGCTGAGGGAGATACAGCTAGGTCATGCTCCGCTATGGAGGGATCTAACCCCGATTGAGGGGCTCCATCTTCACCCAGATTGATTTTGACGAGTTTGTCGACTGTTGCCTGGCCACCATCCTCCAGCTCAGGAGGTGCGGGCTGAAAGTCGATGAGGTCTTCATCGTCGGTGTCAGCTTCGTACACCCGTGGGTCTTCGGAGCCAATAGTTGAAGTGAATGGGACTGGAAGGCTGTCGCTATTGGGTCCGAACAGAGGTAGTCCTGGGCCACCCATGTCGGACTGGCAGCCGTCGATTGGCATCACAGAGGCTTGGTCGGAGTTATCTGCCAACACCACTGATGCCTCACGGTCTTTGTTCTGGGGACCTTCCTCATGGGGAAAGTGCAGGGAACTAGGTTCTTCAATTGGCTGAGAGGCTGCGGGGGTCTCCTCCATCTTGACATCCTTGTGGACGGACGAGGAAGCCTCTTTAAGTGCTAGAACTGGAGTACTGGTTCTGGTGGAAAGTGGAATCAAGATCTCCTCTCCCTCATCTCCTGAGCTGTCGAACTTAGCATTGGCAACAACCGGGTCAGTGGCTGGCTGCATCGGTAAATTGGTGTGGACCGCGTGGTAGACACAGAAGTCCGGGTCTTGGTCATAGCCGAGACCTCTAGTGTCTTTCTGAGAGAACGGGGGTTGCCCCCGGACTTGTAAGTGTGTCCAGAGGTTCTGGAAGTATCTCTACTGTGCGGAGCTCTGCCACAGAGGAATGTGCTGCTTGAGGCACATCTCTTGGATGCGAGGTGACAGGTCGCCCAGAATTTGGACAGCCTCAGGGGTGTTGTCGGCTCGACTGGACCAGCCGAAATCGTCTTCTGGTTGGGCTAGAGGGGCCATGTCTCCTTTGTGGAAGATAATGGACTTGCTCCTTCTAGCCCTTTTCTTGGACTGGTGTTGCAGCTTGTAAGTGATGATGAATGTCGTGAACTGCTCGACCCTATGCTCGTCTGAGGCACACATGAGCTGGATGTAGTTCGGTGGCAGACATATGCTCTTATTGATCGCTCGGCTAATGAGGTTAGCCTCGAAATCGACTTTGCACCTCTCAGGGCGATCTGTGGTTGACTTGGCGCTAAGACGCAACCGGTGAAGCTTAGCCTTCTCCTTGTCAACGAAGAAGGGGTCATCCTCCTCCGCTTCTGAGAGCCAGCCGTTGCTCTTGCTCTTAATCACTGGAAAAGGGCTGATTCCCTTGAAGTAAAGAGTTGCGTCGGCCAGGTTACATTCTGCTGGGGTGAATGGAGACAAGTCAGTGAAGACTACACGCTGTTCCCCATCCTTGATGTATTTGATACACTGATGGAGGGTTGAGAGGACGACCCAATTTTCGTGGAGCCAGGGCCTACCTAGCAATACTTTGTAGGACGTGCTGGAGTCGATGATGTAGAAGGTTGCCTTAGAGGCGAAATCATCAAGTACCAAGTCAACATCCACCCGGCCGAGGACCTCCTCGGCATTCTGATTAAAACTGGATATCTTGACCGCCTGAACCTTCTGGAGGTAGGGGGTCAGATATAAAGTCTTGAAGGTTTTGAGGGGCATGATGCTGACAGTCACACCGGCATCCACCAGGATCCAGTTTACTTCATGCCCATTGATTTTGCCCTTCATGTAGAGAGGTCGATTGTGGCATGGAGGAGAGAGTAGAAAGTCTTTCTCCGTGAAGGTGACAGTAGTCGTGAATGCCTCATACGTGGCAGCTTTCATTTCTGTCGCGTGTGCCTCATAGACTTCTGGCTCTTGAAGTATTTTGATGAGGGTTTCCCTCAAGTCTTTACTCCAAGCTATGGCTTCCTAGATCGTAATGCTGGCAAGGAAGCACTTCTTCTGGTGGAGGCCCTTCCAGTTAGCTCGAGCTCGAGCGTCCCCTAGTGATGGCAATATGTCAGGCTGGATCTGCTATGAACTGTCGTGCCGCTCCTTGTCGGGGAGTTGCACTGCCTTGCCCTTGTTACTGGGATCAGGTTGACTCTGGCCACCCGCAGATTCTTGGAAGAGAGAGGCCAATGACGGCTCTTCCGAGGGAGGCTGAAGGGCTGGCCCATCCTTGCCAGATGGCCCTGCTTGCTCTGCAGGACAGGTGGGAACTGGCACTGGAACTAGGGTGCTGACGGCAATCTCCTTGGCGCCAGTGGGATCGAAGATGTTGGGTTGCCCCTGGATCTCCACTAGTGGGATCAGGGCAGGTTGTTCTCCTCGAAAGAGGATAACCCATTCTGGATCGAAGGTGAACGGGCAAAGAGGCGACTCAGGGACTCTTCCACGGCCTCTACCACGTCCACGACCGTGACCTCGGCCACGGCCAGCGTGTTCTGGAGCTAGTTGTAGTCTGAGTGGAGCCGTAGCCCTTTGTCTGGTTTTGGATGCCACCGGCTCACCTCGCCTGGAGGCGTTGATGTTATCTGGAGGTAGGATAGCCACCATGTTGCAAGTGCAGCCACAAAGCATCTATTCCAGCTGTTCCACCGTGATCTCCTTGTCCTTATAGAACAAGGAGAGTTCTTCTGAAATGCGAAGGGTTTCACCCTCTTTGACTTTTTGGATCATTTCTTGGATCCAGTCTCTGAGGCGAGCACGCTTCTACATGTCTTTCCACGGGATGTAACTGTCGAGTGGGATAGGCCTGATAGGGCGGCGAGGAATGTATTCCTCCAAGTTGTCGATGAGCCGCTATAGCCTTTGGAGAGGCGTTAGCTCTGCTGGGGATTGCAAGGCAGTCGCTTGTTGGGCTTGTTTCTTGAGCAGCCTCTTGAGATTCTTTCTTCTATTCCTCTCTTGTTTCTTGGTGATGGCCACCTCCAAGAGAGTAGGAGGAGGAGGCACCGGAGCTGAGGCTGACGGGTCTGCATGGAGATGTCGTCAAGCTGATGGGTTTCCAGGGTGAGGACGGCGACTCCTCTTTGCCCGGATCTCGATCCAGGCACCTTCCAACTACGCCGGGGCGGGGGTCTCAGCGTCCTCGATTTCGGGGCCAGCGGCTCCGTCAGCGCCCTCAGACGCCTCCGGGGCAGCCGTGTCGGTCGGCTCCGGCTCAGGCTGCTCAGCGGGCTCCTGCGAGTCCGGCTCGGGGGCAGGCTCCGAGGCGGCCCCCTGAGCCGCCGCGAACTGCCCCACCAGCAGCAGGCGCGGGTCCTCTGCCGGGGCGGCAGCCGCCCGCTTGATGCGGCGGAAGCCGCCGTCCATCACGGTCCGGCCCATCACGCCTCCACCGACACGATGGGGTTAGCCGGGTCGGTCGCATCGACCGCGATGCCGTCTCCGGCAACGATCGACTGGACCACACCGTCAGCACCATCGGCACCATCGGCACCAGCCGGACCCTGCTCGCCCTGGGGACCCTGCTCACCCTGGGGACCCTGCTCGCCTGCAGGCCCCTGCTCGCCGGGCTCGCCCTGGATGCCCTGGATGCCCTGCTCACCCTGGGGACCCTGGGGACCCTCAGGGCCGACCAGCGACTCCAGCCACTCCTGTTCGGTGCCCTCGAAGCCGTTCTGGACGGCGATCTCGTAGGCGCTTGCTCCAGCCGGTCCGGGCACTCCGTCCCCCTCCTCGCCAAGTGCCAGGCTGTACTCGAATGCGAGCACGCCACAGTCGTCCCACCCGACGAGGTAGCGACGCTCCGCCACCCCGAGCAGGTTGTTCTGCGCACGGTCGAGCAGGTCGCCCGTGCGGTTGGTCGGGGTGAAGACCTCCGACCGGTAGACCATGAGCGCGGGAGTCGCGATGATCCACGTACCCGCCGTCACGCCGTCCGGGTGCGTGCCCGGGTAGCCCGCGCCCGCGATGACAGGCGTGCCCAGAGCGGTGAACAGCCGGGTGCCCTGCCGGTAGATGGCGTCCTCAGCGATCAGCACCAGAGCCACGTCGCGAGCCATGTGGATGGTCCCGAGCGAGCCGTACTGCGTAGCGAGAGCGGCCTCCGCAGCCGCGAGCGCCTGCACCGGGTTGAGGGCCGTCGTGGTGGCGGTCTCGGCGTCGGTGAAGTTCGGAGTGTTGCCCAGGTCGCCAGTCCAGATGGCCTGCTCGACGCGGGCCTCCTCACGGGCGACCAGGTGCTCGACGGCGCGCTCCTGCGCGTACTCCAGCGAGTGCCCCATCGGGCTGCACTCGTACGAGCCGTACACCGTGAAAGCCGTGGCGTCGTCGGTGCCGCCCGGCACCGGGAACGCCTTGGGCAGCCCGACGGTCGGCGTCTCCGGGTCGCAGTCCGGCTCACCGATGCCGGAAGCAGGACCGCAGTTCAGCGGCTCCCAGACGACGCCGTTCTCCCAGCGGGAGTTCCCGACGGGGCGCGGGGTGACAGCAGAAAGCAGCCCGTACGGCAGAGCCGTGCGAGCGATGGGGTCGACGACCGTCGCCGGTGCCATAGCCATGCGGGATGTCCCTCCTGGTCAGTGGTTCGGACCTGCCGACGGGCGGCCTCCGAAGAAGCCGCCCGTCGAGAGGGATCAGCCTGCGACCGCAGTGCCGTCGCAGTCGATGTCCACGCCAGCGCCGGTGGAGCCGTCCGGGCAGATCGAGACGGTCACGACGCGGCTGTCGTGGCACATCTTCGCCATGAGGTAGCCCTCCTCGGTGAAGAGCGCAGGGGTTTCAATCATCCAATTATTTACCAACCAACTTAACCAACTAGAAGACTTTCACTCAATTGCTCCAGTTGGGTACATTATTTATCAAGAGTTGTATAGACATAGAAAGCACAAATGAGGGTTCATATTTCTAGATAGAAAATCATGCACCACATAAATTTGTGACTTCATTCAAGCACATTTTTATGCAATTGAAGCACCATGATGCAAATGCATGTCGAGAGGAATATCTAGTGCAAACTTGATTGTTGGTACATGGTGGAGTTGAAGCACTCGACACATGGTGAGGGCTTCCACATCGACTTAGCCCATCCTTCAGCACGACACCATTTTATATACCATGCAACCATATGCTTATGAATGAAATGCATGCGACAAGAAGAAAAGCAAAAGAAAAACTAAAGCACGACTAGGGACTCTAATTTATGCACAAAGGAGTAGGAATTTATTATGCATGCAAGAGACTAACATTCAGCCCACAATTCTACGAACGCCTAGCTCTCTTCTAAAAGATGTGAATTTTTCTTCATTAAGTGGTTTTATAAAGATGTCGACAATTTGACTATTTGTTTAAATGAATTTTATTTCTACATCACCTCTACTTACATGGTCCCTCAAAAAATGGTGCCTTATCTCAATATGCTTTGTCCGAGAATGATATATAGGATTTTTTGATAGATTTATTGCAGATGTGTTATCACACAAAATTGTAGTGTTTTTTAATTTGATGTTGAAATCAACCAATTGTTGTTAGATCCAAAGCACTTGGGCAACACTACTACCTATGGCCACATATTCGGCCTCAATGGTTGATTATGCCACTGAACTCTATTTCTTGGAGGCCCATGAGACCATGCAACCTCGAAGGAACTGGCAGTACCCACTTGTACTTTTACAATCCACTTTACAACCTGCATAGTTAGCATCGGAATACAGAAGCAAATCAAAACAAGAATAGCGGGGAAACCAAAGTCTGAAATCACAAGTACCAGAGATATATCTAAAAATCTATTTCACGTCTGACATATGAGACTCTTTTGGATTTGACTGAAATCTCACACATAAACATACAGCAAACTGAATGTCCAGCCTACTGGCTGTCAAATATAGCAAGGATCCAATCATGCTTCTAAAGAGTGTTTGATTAACTGATTTATCTTTGTCATCTTGGTCTAGTTTAAGTGATGTGGACATTGGAGTTGGCTACGACTTAGCCATGCCGAGGTTAAATTTCTTGAGAAGCTCATGTGCATATTTCCTTTGACTGATGAAGAGGCCATCCTCCATTTGCTTAACCTGTAGTCCCAAAAAGAATGCCAACTCTCAAATGAGACTCATTTCAAATTCGCTTTGCATCAATTTTGTAAACTCCTCACAAAGATCATCATTAGTGGAGCCAAAGATAATATCATCTACATAGATTTGGACAATCAATACTTTCTTACCATTCATTTTTGTAAAAAGAGTTTGATCGACATTACCTCGTTTGAAGCCCCTTTGTATAAGAACAACACTAAGTCTATCATACCACGCACGAGGTGCTTGTTTCAGACCATACAAGTCTTTTTCTAACTTGAATACATGGTCTGGATACTCTTGATCCTCGAACCCCAGTGGCTGCTCCGCGTAAACGTCCTCCTGAATATATCAAGTTCCATTGGTTTATTTTGTGTCTTTCTCTCTTAGTTTTCCCCTCTTCTATTTACATCATCATAGCATATTCTCTCCTCCTCTTCCACATTCTTCTGCACTTGCATCATTTTCAAACATCCTCCTACTCTTTTTCACGCCCCACAGGGGTTAAAATACCACCAACCCCCAGGTATCCCCACCCATCCTTTTATGCATCTTAGCTTAATTACATTATAGGTACTACACTTGTCCAAGGGATTATTTGGGTTATTTTTCTTTGTGCCTATGTTCTTCTGCAGGTTTACAGAGTTCATTGCACGAGGCCCAGCTCTTCTGGCCGGCCAGGAGGGGTGGAGATACAAGTTCCACGTTTCTGTTCTGGGTGCACTTGCGGCCGTTTGGAAGACCATTTTCAGATCTCAGGCGGTCTATCGTAGGACCATTTTTCATCCCATAGCGATCATCTGAAGACCGTTTGCCGTCGCAGCGCCTGGTTTCTTTGTCCCACAGGTGGGTGGCTTCACTCGGCTCTTTCCAAGGTACATATTGTGGTTTTACTACGTTATTTGCCTTGGTGGCAATCACATCTTCCTTTATTTGGGTATTGGTCATCTTTTCCCATCATCTACTCCATTTATTTCTTTACTTTTAGTTGCTCCACACCCACGGTGTGTGCTTTCCTTTTGTTCCTTTGCTCCATGCCCTAGTGTGTGTTTTTATTTCTTCCTTCCTTTATTTCTGCGTTGTTAAGATGACATGCCCATGTGCTCCATGTTTGATATTGATTGCTTGAGTTAGTGCATCACTTGCTCACACCATATTTCACATATCATCATATTCACCATCACAATCACATTCAACACACAAAAAAGAAATACCCACACCTATCTCTAGGTTAGGCTCTAAGGTTGGAATTTCTCACTAGAAGTACGCTCTCATTCCTACGCATCTTGCATGGAACCAACAACTTTTTGACTTTCTAACTCCTTAACCTCTTGACCTAAATTCACAAGATTTGGAGGGTGATTAGAAAATGTATAGGGGAACAATTTATTCTTAAGGAAGAACTTGAAAATACCTTGATTAGGTCCCTAAACTCTTGATCTTTACTAGAAAAACATGCATGTTCCTACACGTTCTGCGCAGAAGTTGCTACTTCCAATCCTTCTAACTCTTTGGATGCTTGGTCTTCTAGCATGAAATTTTACAAAGGGTTAGAAAATACTAAAGGGAACACAAAGTTCTGAAGACATAACCTGAGATGACGATGTCTTACCTTAGAACCATGCGAGCCAAAAATAGAGTTCACGCATGTTGATCTGGGCCCTATTTATAGGGAATGGCCTAGGGCTATGGGTTTTGATCCAAATAGAAGTCCTATAGGGCATCAATTCGATCCCCAAAGAGTCTAGGACAAGTTTCTATGCTACATAGCTTCGATCTATGGCGATTAAGATGGGAAAAATCTAAGCTTTACACGCCTCTACAATTCCCAGTTTCGAAAAGAGATAGCAGTCTCCTTCGGTCCACCTCTTGTAGGTGGCGGTCTTGAGATAGACCACAACTTGGTTTGGGTGCCGAAATTTAAATTTTGGTCAAATTCCTCCTATATTTATCCCCTAATTATTCACTTAATTTAGGAAAATTATCCTAAGATGTTTCTAGATGTATAAAAATTTTAAGAGTCTCTCTCCCCTCACTCTCGATCTCACACACTCTCTCTCTCTCACGATCGCCTCTCTCCCTCTCTCCCAGTTTCGATGACATCAGTCGCAGATCGAGGCATGGGAGGTACCAACGAGACCGGCTTGTTGCGAGGAACATGTGGGTGCTAACCTCGTCTCGATCCGTGGAGTGTCGAGGCACGTAGGACCGAGAGGAGCCGCGGCGTCCTTTCATCCGTTTGGCACCGAATCACTGTCTTCGTCACACAATAGGTAGGGGGATGGAATCCTCTCCTCACTAGGAACCCGGTGGTACTACATGCGCTGTGGTCCAATGCCATTTTCCTCGCTTTTTGTGCATGTTTCCATGTTAGTATAATTTTGCCCTATTTTTTGAAAATTAATTCCATGGCCATCGTTTTATGTTTTAATAGCATGTATGGGTGTGGAATGGCTTGTACAGCATGGCATGTTAGTTTATTTTTCGATTTCATTTGTTTTGAGCCCACTAGGAGAGGTTTTGGCCCAGGCCAATCCCGACCCATCGTCACGGTACCATCACGGCCACCATGTGACCGTTTATCCTTATGCGGTCAACTCTAGACCATTTATCCCTATAAGTGGTTCAATCTGGACCGCTCAAGACCATGTGCGGTATACACTCTACCATTCATTTCCCTTGAACTGTAAGGCGGTGACACTAGAATGGCCCACCCCCGACCGTTCATGCCAGATGAATGACTTATCGACTGACTACCCATAGGACACGACATCCTGACGAGCGGCTGACCCTAGACCGCCCAAGCCTTGTGCGGCACATCGCTAGCCACCTAACCGTTAGGAATCTTGTAGACAAGTGGGCACTCTCTAGCTACTCATCCCTTGAGCGGCCGTGCCTTAACCATTTATATATTGTATACTGGTTTCAGTATATTGCATGAGCGACTGAGATCCGACCGCGTATCCCCGATGAGCGGCTGACCCCCAGACCGCCCATCCGATGAGAGGCTAGAGCATAACCGCCTATACCTGCAGAGTTTCAATTTTAGCATATTCATTCCATTTATGCATTAAATACTGCATTATCGCCATGTTTAAAAATATTTTATAAATTACAGTATGTTTTACATCCCGATAGAGTGACTTTCAACTTCCTTGTGATGAAGCTAGTAGTCGTAGACCGACGACCTTTAGTGTCGGCTCACCGAAGAGAGGTGGCAGGGTAGTCTCAGTTTACGATTCTTAAGCTAGTTTTCGTGGGCCCCCTTGCTTGTTGGTAGTGTCCTACTAGGGGAGAAAAATAGCTAGAGGCCTGGCTCAAGGCAATGAGTCAGCGTGTGCACACGTGGTCAGAGACTAGGTCTGGCACTGACGAGTGTTGCTCTGACTAGTACTTGGTTTGGTCCATTTATGCCTCTCACTTGGAGACTTTAGCCACGTGAGTTCCTTGAGATGTAGTGTAAGCCATCAGTGGACGCATCTGGTCTCTACCTTCTAGTGGTCTTCTTTTCTTATTACCTGGTTAGCTGAGGTTTATTCTATTGGTAGATTTAGCTCCTGATGCTATTATTTAATTAAATCAGCATATTTAACTATTTAGATATGTTTTCCAGCTTTACTATAATTGTGTTTTAATTATGCCATTGCCTATTTATTGATTTCTACTAATTGTTGAATTGTTCTACTTATTTCTTATTTCTATGTACACCACACCTATCCTTTTAGCCCTTCCGAGCCCTCCGGCTTGTGGGTGGTGGTCTAGGATTCGAATGGTATCGGGTTATTCCCGATATCCAGATCTTGGGTCGTTACATTATGCGACTACAATTGGAGGCTAGATACACATTATGTTGTGTGTTCAACAGCATATTAACTTTGCAGTACGTCTAGCTAATTGTCACCTGAGCAATCAAGGTCCCACGTGTTTTTGTAGATCTACGAGAGACATCGAGTCATGTCTTGTGTTATGAGAGCGATGTGTAAAAATTGATTGGCTATAGTAATGCAGATTGGACTAGCGACCAAGATAAGCGAAAGTCCACCTCAAGATTCGTGTTCTTGTTACTTGGTGGAGCTATCTAGACACGCATTGCTTTATCCTCAATATAGGCACACTGCGCGGCCAACTCCGCTACATACTAAGGTAATGTGATTGCGGAGCGTCATGCAATATTTGGCGAATACACCTTACTAAGACATAAGATAAGGGTGTATAGTTGTATGTGGAGAGTACTAGGCATTGGCCTTCGCCAAGAACCCTAAGTAGCAGGATAAACTATGTAGATATCATTATCACTACATCCGAGATCTGCTAGTAAGAGAGTTAGTGGTGCTCCAACAGATTTGTGTGGTGATCAATTAACTATGGCTAATGAAGCTCTAAAATATTTCTCTTCGTTTTGAAAGATGATCCATTAACCAAATAGATCACCAGAGAGAGTCTTGCGACCCATTAAGGGTCCATGGGTCTATAAATTGTAATCATTACGACATCATTAATAATATTGTTAGATCATTCTCCAAAGGAGTGGCATTAGACTGAATAGTTGATTTGCACATCGTTAAAGTGTCACCAGGCTTGAATCAACCCTCTCACACGGGTGATTCACCTTGACACTTTAGATAATGTGCAAAATGAGACAATTGATACTGCAACACCCTAAAGATCAAGGAGTCAGCACAATATCCCAAACAATATCCCAATCCCGTGACGGTTGTGGTATACGTCTCCGGGGAGAGCATCACCATAGTCACTGAATTTGGAGCGTGGAGTCTTGGAGCTGACTCTAGTAGCTGACTCCGTGACTCCACGACGACTCACGAGTAAAGGTCGACTCTGATAGTTGACCTTATACTCCAATGATGAAAGTACACACAGATTTCTACTTTTGCTTCTGCTGGTACGTGTACGTCACGGTACGTGTACGTCACGCTTTCGTTGCTAGATATGTCCTCCAATTGCGCGTGGGGAGAGCATCACCATAGTCACTGAATTTGGAACGTGGAGTCTTGGAGCTGACTCTAGTAGCTGACTCCGTGACTCCACGACGACTCACGAGTAAAGGTTGACTCTGATAGTTGACCTTATACTCCAATGATGAAAGTACACACAGATTTCTACTTTTGCTTCCGCTGGTACGTGTACGTCACGCTTTCGTTGCTAGATATGTCCTCCAATTCTGAATTTATTTTGTGTGTCCAACGTGTACGTCACGCTTTCGTTGCTAGATATGTCCTCCAATTCTGAATTTATTTTGTGTGTGTGTGTGTGTTAACAATTTTTTTTGGAATATCTCAACTGTTCTTTGGCTCTGCCCAATGATCAAGTGATATGAGACGAATTTTTGGAATTCTTTAATAACAAGTATTTTTCTGATCGTGTACAAGAGCGAAAGGCTACTAATTCGCCTCGTTAAGACAGAGGAACTTGTTAGTGGCGAAATACGAGACACAATTTTCGAGACTGTCAAGATATGCACCACACTTGGTGTGTAGGGAAAGGATGAAGGCAAAGAGATTTCTCAATGGCTTACGGCTACCTTACATCAACCAGTTAGCTCCGCTGGATATTCAAGATTATGTTGAGATGGTGCGGAAGGCACAGCTATTAGAAGACGCTACCAAGATGACAGATCGACTTTGAGGAAGGGACAAGAAGAAGGAACAAGCCACAGTTCTGGCAACTTTAGGGCGGCACTCGGCAAAAAGAGGCCCAATGAAGGGCAGAATTTGCAAAAGGATAAGAAGCAGAAGGACAACAACAAGCAAGTGGTTCTTGTGGCCCTGTCAAAGGTCGTGTGCAAACATTGCGAGCGAGCGGGCCATAAAGTAGTTGAATGCTAGAGGAAGCTAGGCACTTGCCTTCGTTGCGGGAGCTAGGATCAAAGGATTCCGGAATGTCCACTTTTAAATGAGCAAACTCCAACCGAAAGGTCCCATGGTGGTGCGAAGCGGTAGGGCAGACTTCAAGCCCTCCAAGAAGAGGAACCCAGCGAAGATGGCAGTGTGGTTGAAGGTACACTTATCGTTCTTTCGAAGCCTACTTTTGTTCTTTTCGATACATGAGCAACGTATTCTTTCATTTCTCAAAATTTTGCTGGTATTTTATATGTAAAACCTGTCCCGTTGAAGTCTCCTCTCGTTATTTTTGCTCCCATTGGTTCTGGAACGAAGTTAGGATTCGTATATCCCTCCAGCGAAGTTTTGATTAGCAAGCATAATTACCTGCTGACTTAGTTTGTATGGAGATGGAAGGGTATGATGTAATTTTAGGGGCAGATTGGTTATCTAGACATGACGCCAACGTAAATTGTAAAGTGGGTTGTGTATTTGCTGGGCACCCGAAATTTACCTTCTCGGGTGTTAAGCACCCTAGGTGTTTGTCTATCATTTCAGCTCTCCGAGCTGATAAGATGTTGAAGAAGGGTTGCCAGGCATTCTTGGCCTTCGTCTCTGTGACTAATCAGAAAGGGCCTAAGTTAGAAGATGTTCCAGTTATTAGAGAATTTTCTGACGTCTTTCTTGTGGATTTTTCGGGACTTCCTCCAGAGAAAGAAGTGGCTTTTTCTATTGATATGACTCCTGTTGCTGCACCAATATCTATAGCTCCTTATCAAATGTCCCCTACTGAACTAAAGGAGTTAAAAGAGCAATTGCATGAGCTATTAGAGAAGGGTTTCATCCGTCCAAGCACTTCTCCTTGGGGAGCACCTATTCTATTTGTTAAGAAGAAGGTTGGGTCTATGAGGCTATGCATAGATTATCGACGATTGAACCAATTAACAATCAAGAACAAGTATTCATCGAGGATCGACGAATTGTTTGATCAGTTATTAGGAGCTCGATATTTCTCGAAGATTGATCTTAAGATCAGGTTACCATCAACTAAGGGTCTATGAGGAAGATATATACAAGACGGCATTCCGAAGCAGGTATAGGCATTTTGAATTTCTAGTAATGCCAAATCACGAGGCTCTACACGAATTTTTACGTTCTTGAATTACATGACTTTCTAGAGCATGACCTTCATGGTTGTAAAACATACGATTGTCCGCTTTATCACGCATTGACCCGGGGACCGACCTCCTTGTCGGAACTGTCCCGCAGGTTGTGCCAGTTGTTCCTCAGCCACTATGGTCCACCTGTAAAAGCCATGTGGCTCTCTTAAATGATGTTACCACCAGAATAAATGTTTTCGCACCCACGTTTGGGTCCCAGTTTCCCTCGCACCACTCGATGCGTGTCCAACACCCCTGCCCCCAATAAACGCCTCCCAGTCGAACACGAGCCCATAGCTGTAGAATACTCCCAGCCCTCCACCCATGGCTTCAGATATATATAGACTTATCTTCAGCATAGAACGAAGGTGTTTGGATTCAATCCGATGTAAATAAACACCGACTGCTTGCAGTCGGTGGGAAAAGACGTCCAGTACATGATTCCCTATAATCGCCTATGCACTCGCACCTATGGAACCTCTCTTCTCTCCACGTGCCACCCGTTTCTCGAGCCTACATGCCGTGTCTTGGCGGCACCTCCCAGTCATACCTTGGCTCCATAGGTGATCATCGAGAAATCGACTGGCACGCCCGCACCCCAGCCATGTTTCCTCAGAACCTGGAAACCTCTCGTGCCACTCGATCCTCCCTCAGCTTTTCGTAAAAGGCGAGTGCCTGGTACCGCCTTGAGGAGGATACAACCATAGGAGGGGATACCCGAGGTGCGCCAAAATTCGGTGTCTCCCCTATCGTCTTATCCCACCCCTCAGTCCGGTCACCGAACATACCCCCTCGCCGCAGGGTGGCCGGTCCCGAGGACATTCCCCGCCCGAGGGCCCCGGATGTCGCGACCACGACACGCGCGAATAAAAAGGATGGCATGCCCGGTGGGACGTCTCCCGTCTTCCTTCTTTTTGCTGAAGAGAAGCCTGTGCCAGCCCTAAAACCCTGGTGCCCTTTTCCTTTCCTTGCAGGAGAGGCAGGGGAGGGCACTCGTAAGCAGCTTCCAATTTGTGTTCTGACTGCCAGATTGCATTCGACGACCTCCGACAATCATCGCCTCCACAGCATCCAATATTCCAGCAACCAGGGCGGCTGTCACCTATGGTCCCATTGTCGTCGCCACCCATGCGAGGGTGGGCTACTTGGAGGTGCCAATTGCCTTCGGCAGCTTCGTCCCAGTTGTCGGATCACCTACTTCCTGGTGTGGTCCCCGTGGCTACTTCGCAGCTACCCCCAGCCCTATGCTCGCCGACGCAACCGACACGCCACACCAGCTTCCAGCCTCAACAACCCGCTCGAGTGTCAGGCTCGGGCCTTCCACCACTGGCACCCACAGGGGCCCCGAACTAGTTTCTGCCCAGGCAAGCGTCAGCCCCCAGGCCCAGTTTTGACCGACTTCCAGTATGGGCCTCACGCCCTAAGCGTCGGCCCCCACTGCAGTAGTTCACTCGGGCTTCCAACCCCGAGCTCCAGCTAAGCCAGCATCCAGCACGGGTTCCTACCCTGAGATGCCTGGCTCTTCGACATTCCGCTCGGGTGCCCAACCCCGAGCTCCAGCCGAGCCAGCTTCCCGCATGGGTTTCTCGACCCGGGTTCAAGGCTCCCCAGCATCCAGACTGGGCACACAACCCTGGGATTTTTTAGGGTCAGCCCCGGTGTGGACTCTCCTCATCGGGCCCCGGGCCTCTCAGCTTCACTACGAAATTTCATCCCCTACCACCCGGTGATGCAGAATCCCAGCACAGGTCTCCCTTTATGGGGTGCGATAGCCCTTATGTCGGCCGTGGGTCCTCTATCCCACTCTCCAATCTCGCTAGCACTCGGTACAGGCTCGCAGCCTCAGGTCACCGGCACCTCAGCACCTCCAGCAACACCATTTTTCGGTGCAAGGGTGTTGTCTCGAGCATCGACAACACTTCTATCGGCTTGGGCGAAAGCTTACACTCGAATTGCTCGGCCGCCGACTTCCACCACAGACTTCATGTCTTGGGAGCTGATCCCAATATCTCCAATCGATGGTCCTACGCCGCCAGCAGCCATGGGATAGGTTTTCTCAGTCTACCACCTCGGAGTGGGGTCTTCCTCGGCTCCCCAGGAGAAGCGTCGTTGTGGCCGCCAGGGCTAGCGATTTGCCGCTGTGACCAGTAACTCCAGCAAGACCATTCCTGTCTGTGACCTGCAGATTCGCCTCAACGGGGGCGAACCAATCATACCCCAGGAGCGGATCATCCCTACGGTCCCCACCACTAACCACTTCAGCCTCCTACGACAAACGTGAGAGGACAAAGCGGGACTCAGAAAGGCAGGCACCCAGGCAGCAGCCCGGAGGCATCCGCGCCACCCCGATGCACGAGCTCCCGAGTCCCACCAAAAAAGTAGCGACAAGAGAGACCAGTAGCCTAACTTGAGAAGAATCTGGGTCACCTCGGAAGAAGCTTAAGCCATTTGGAGGGCACGCCTTAGGAACCCCCTTCGGGCGCTCGGACGCGACGCTAAGCAAGGCGTGGCCAATTCTACAACCGCGTTGCCTGATGGCGCTCAATCATCCAATGCTCCTCATCTGGATAGGAGGAGGCTGAGAAGGGCTCGTTCCGGGCCTCACCAGCATCCAGCTCCGAGTTCTCCTCAAGTCGACACCGTGGTGGAAGCTCCTCTACAACACACCTCGATCTTTGATAGACTGGGGCACCTGTCCTCCCTAAGAAGTATTCCCAGAAGAAGCGGATGATCCGGTGCCTTAATGACGCGGTCAGGGTGTTCGTGTGTTACGCCACCGTACACCAACCTGAGACCTAGTCCGATGGACCAGCCCGTAGCCCAGCTTAGGAGGCCTCGTCACCAGACTCAGTTGTCGGCTCCGGTCAGCCATGTTGGCACTTCTGCCGGGCCTCAGACTTCAGGACGAGCGGAAGAAGTCCCCGTCGAGGATCGTGCCACCCCTGTCAATGCAGAGCCGATCAACAATGATCCTCCACCAAACGAAGTCCAAGAGGTGACTCTCGAGACCCTCATGAAGGAGAACAAGCATTTGAAGGCCCTCCTACAAGACCTTCTGTAGGAACGTAACCTTCACCCTCAGCCACCTGCCAGGCCTCAGGCCGAGGCACTAGCCCCGCCAGCTGGGCCCAATGGTGCCAATGCCTCAGTCGTGACTGTCAGAATTCCTATAGCAACCGGGTTCAGCATGCCCCTGGCAGAAGCCCAACCACGACCATCCAACACTCCAATGCTAGAGAATCTTATGGCATAATGCCAGATGATCGAGCGGATCATCGAGACAAAGCTCGCTCAGTTTGGGGAAGGGGTCGCAACCATAGATCTCTACAACGTCCCCTACCTGTTGCACCACCAGCTAAAGAAGTCCCCTCCGGAGTATGCCAAGCCGCCAAAGCTGCAAAAGTTTGACGGGCAAGGATCTCCGCATGAGCATTTGGCCTACTACATTATGGCCATGGGTGAGCTCGCGTTGGACGAGTCATACCTCCTCTGCTACTTCGCCACTTCACTTACGGGAACGCCCTTCCAATGGTATTCCCGCCTGAAGCCAAACTCAGTCATCGACTGGGTGAATCTCCAGAAGAAGTTCCTCGACCATTTTCAAACAATCGAGCGAAAGATCTCCCTAGCCGAGCTTTGCTCTCTCCGGCAAAAGAAGGGCGAGAGAGCCCTCGACTTTATCAAGAAATGGCAGGACCTCAACATGAGGCGTGTCAATCAGCCAGCCTAGGAGGACGCCATCACCATATGTCACTGGGGCTTGGCGGTCGAGGTCATTGAAAAGCTCCTCGGCACCAACATCAAAGGCTTCGACCAGCTTAATTCGGCAGTCGCCAAAATAGAGATGTTCTTTGCCGATAACCCAAGCTACACCTCAGCGAAGGGTAAACAGAAGAGAGAATGTCAGCCCGGCAAAGAGGTGAACATTATTGAGTTCACCCCCGCCATCAAAGCCAACAAGGAGGCCAAAATGAGCGGTTCTGACAAGAAGCCAGTAGACAAGTCGGCCACTCCCTCCTTCTCGGAGCGTATGAAGATGCCCTTCTCCTTCAAGAAGGAACACACGAAGATACTCTTCAATCTCTACATGGCCTAGAAGATCGTCGAGTTGCCCGAGGTCCACAAGCTGGACGAGGCCCAGAAGACCGATGATCCTAGCTATTGCCCATATCACCATATGCTGGGTTATCCAATTGAAGACTGCTACGTCTTTAAGACCCAGGCACAGAAGCTAATCCGAGACGGTCTCGTTCAAATGAAGAGTGGTCTCGTCGATCCCCCCAGCCACATACGTGGTCCAGACCAGCTAAGACAGCGCGTGTGGTTCACTACTCGGCTAACGTAATCCACATGATGGCCGCATTCTCTCTCTCCAACGTCGAAGCAGAGGAGCCCAGCACCAGCCAATGTGAGCATTCACTTTGGTACCCGGGGTGGAGACCCTGGCATGATCACAGATCTCTCTCCTTCCCCAGGGAGAGGACTCAGTGACTCTTCGACGTTCTCGTCAAGAGGGGGTAGATCTTGCCCCCACGACCCGCTGGCAGACTACACTCACTGGGACTTTAGTCACCCCTAGTACTGCCCTTTCCATGCTAGAATCTGCCACGCGATCGAGTCCTGTGAGAAAGTTCAATACCTTATTCAGGAATAGATCTAGTGGGAGCAGATCGATGCTGAGGGGAACTCCATGGCCCTTGTCAAACTTCGACAAGCCGTCGAAGAAACCCTGAGCATCGCCAGAAACATGCCAGAGCAGCCAGATCCTCCCCAGGAAAATGGGCACAACCTGCCTTACCAGCATACTTCAGAGTGGCTCGAGTTTCAGACCGATAATCGAGAAGCCCTCGAGCGGTTGCGAAGGCGCAGGGAGTAGGACGCCAGCCAAGAGATGGAGCCGAGCAATTTCTTGGTCAACGTCATCCATCCTCCTACTACACCGGCCTTTTCTAACTCCCAGGCACCACTAGCCAGCCATCCGGTCTTTGCCACCATGGCTATACATTGGCGGCCTTGGCAAGAGCTGGAGTCTCTTCCTTTCTCCAGAGAAGACACGGCCAGGCTCCTCCGAGTCCTCCTCGACAGAGAGAATGTTCTGGTGGGTGAATCGACAACGGGCTCTACAAGTCCTTCTCACTCTTCCCCTACCTTATCTCTGCCCCGTCATCCAGGGATAGGAAGGGAAAACAGGAGCAGGGCGAGGTCCCAGCCCGACCATGCCAGACCCTAGTAGCCGGCATGCTATCGGGTCCTCCTCGCCTGTCCTGCAACCCATCCCACATGATAGGAAAGACATCTTTGGAGTCTTCAGCTACGCTAGTTCATAAGTCAGGGCCACCGTCACAAGGCTCACCTGACACGTAGAACTAGGGCAGCCACCGGGGGCAACAATATCCCAGGATGCCATCGATTGTCACCAAACTCCGCTCCCAGCAAGACCGTAAAGGCAAGGCCAAGGAACAAGATGTCAAGCATGCTCCCTAGGCTGCTTCTCAGTAAGAGCCCCAGCCGCCACGGGTAAGGCATCAAACTACGCATACGTCTTTGGACGCTGGCCCCAGTACACCAGTTCAACGGGTGTTACCTCCCCAGCCATCGCGGGTAAGGCATTAAACCACACACACGTCTTTGGACGCCGGCCCTAATACACCAGCTCAGCAGGAGCAACCTCCCCAGCCACCATGGGTAAGGCATCAAACTGCGCATACGTCTTCAGATACCAGTACCAACATGCCAGCTCACTGCAGACCTCCTTTGCCACCGCGGGTAAGGCATCAAACCACGTACACGTCTTCTGACGTCAGTCCCAGTATCCCAGCCTACCAGGAGCTACCACCCGATGTCATCGAGCGGGCAATCAATGCCACCTTCCAAATACAACAAGCGGAAGGTGCCTGGATTGAGATCTGGGCAAAGAAAACCCGTCAACCTCACTCTGCCAGGACATTAGCTCGATGATATCCCCACAAGGATCTGTCAGCTCCCGCTCCAGTGTCTCCCCCTCCTAATCCCTTAGAGGTGGCCATCGCCAAGAAACGAGAAAGGAATAGGAGGAAGAACCTCAAGAGGCAGCTCAAGAAGCAGGCCGAGTAGGCGATCGCCTTGCAATCTTCTGCAGAGCTAATGCCTCTTCAGAGGCTACAGCGGCTCATCGATAGCATGGAGGAATACATCTCTTCCCGTCCTACCGGTCCTATCCCACTCGATAGCTATATCCTATGAGAAGAAATGTAGAAACGAGCTCGCCACAGAGACTAGGTCCATGAGATGATCTAGAAAGTCAAGAATGGCGAAACGCTCCTCATCCCAGAAGAGCTCTCCTTGTTCTATAAGGACAAAGAGATCACGACAGAGCACCTGGAGGAAATGCTTTGAGGCTGCACCTGCAATATGGTGGCTATCCCACCTCCAGACAACATCAATGCCTCCCAGCGAGGTGAGCCAATAGCCTCCCGAACCAGATAAAGGACCACTGCCCTGCTGGGGCTACAACCAATTCCAGAACACATAGGCCGTGGCTGGGGCCGCAGCCGTGGACGTGGTAGAGGTCGCGGGAGGCTCCTTTAGTCACCTCTCCTCCTGCCTACCTTCGACCCAGAGCGGGTCATCATCTTTTGAGGAGAACAACCCGCCCCTATCCCACATGTGGAAATTCGGAGGAGACCCAGCATCTTCGATCCTGTTGGCTTGGAGGAGATCGTTTCCAGCACCCCAGTTCCTGCGCCAGTTTTGACTTCTCCTGCGAAACATGCAGGGCCGTCCGGCAAGGACGGATCGGCCTTTCAGCCATCACCAGAAGAGCCATCATGGGCTATGTTCCAGGAGTCCACGGCCTACCATGGTCAGCCCGACCCCAGTGGAAAAGGCAAAGCAATGCAACTCCCCGACGAGGAGCAGCACGACAGTCCACAGAAACCTAGCCTGACATACTACAATCACTCGAGGATGCTCGAGCTCGAGCCGATCGGAAGGTCCTCCACCAGATGAAACGCTTCCCCCCCAGCATCACAATCTGGGAAGCCATTGCCTGGAGTAAAGAGTTGAGGGAAACTCTTATCAAGATACTCCAAGAGCCAGAAGTTTATGAGGCACACGCGGCAAAAATGAAGGTTGCTACGTATGAAGCCTTCGCCACCGCTATCACCTTCACGGAGAAAGACTTGTTGCTCTCCCCTCTGTGTCACAATCACCCTCTTTACATGAAGGGAAAAATCAATGGGCACGAAGTAAACTGGATCCTAGTCGATGCCGGCACCGCTGTCAACATCATGCCCCTAAAAATATTCAAGACTCTATATCTAACCCCCTACCTCCAGAAGGTTCAGGCGGTCAAGATCTCTGGCTTCAATCAAGATACCAAGGACGTCCTCGACCGGGTGGATGTCAACCTGGTGCTCAATGATTTCGCCTCCAAGGTGACTTTCTACATCATCAACGCCAACACGTCCTACAAGGTACTACTGGGTAGACCCTGGCTCCATGAAAATTGGGTCGTCCCTTCAACCCTCCATCAATGCATCAAGTATGCCAAAGATGGGGAACAACATACGGTCTTTGCAGACCTATCTTCATTCACTCTAGCAGAATGCAACCTGGCTGATGCTGCCCTTTATCTCGGGGGAATCAGTCCTTACCCCATTATCAAGAGTAAGAGCAATGGTTGGCCCTCAGAAGAAGATGAGGATGACCTCTTCTCCGTTGATGAAGAGAAGGCCAAGCTCCATCAGCTACGCCTCAACTCCAAGTCAACCACAGATCACCCCGAAAGGTGCAAAGTCGACTTCGAGGCTAATCTAATCAGTCGAGCTATCGACAAAAACATATGTTTGCCATCGAGCTGCATCCAGCTCCCTTGTGCGTCAGATGAGCACAAGGTCGAGCAGCTCACAACATTTGACATTACTTATAACGACAACTCAGAAGCAAGAGAAAGGCTAACATGGACAAGCCCATTGTCTTCTACAAAGGAGACTTGGTCCCTCAAGTCCCACCAGAAGATGACTTTGGCTGGTCCAGGTGAGCCAGCAACATCCCTGAAGCCATCCAAGTTTTGGACAACCTGCTGCCGCATATTCGGGAGATGTGCCTCAAGAAGCACATCCCCCAATGGCAAGCTTTCGCAGAGCGGAGGTACTTCCACAATTTGTGGACCCCTTCGCAAGTCTGGGGGCAACCCCCATTTTCTTACAAAGATACCAAGGGGCTCAGCTACGACCAAGACCCGAATTTCCGCATCTATTACGTGGTTAACATCGTGGGTCCGATGCCGCCAGTGCGTGACCCAACTTCGATCGACACCAAGTTCGACAGCTCCGGGGATGAGGAAGATGACATCTTAATCTCACTCCCTGCCAGAACTAGTACTCCAGCCCAAAAACCCAGCGAGTCCTCGCTATCCGTCTACAAAAATAGTGGGACAGAAGAGGTCCCCAGTGCCTCCCAGCCAGTCGAAGAGCCCGATCCAGTAGACCTTCCCGATGAGGAGGATTCCCAGAACAAAGGCCACGAAGCGCTGCCAGCTTTGCCAGGCAGCTCTTACCAAGCTTCTACGGCGCCAGTCGGCAACTGTCAACTGGGCACTAGTGATCCAGAGCGGTCCCGGTCTGAGCTCGGCAGTGACAATTCCTCGGCTCCACCAACTTCAACCATCGGCTTCGAGGGCCAAGAAGCGCACGAAGTCGACACGGACTATGAAGACTTCATCGAATTCCAACCCGCTCCTCCCGAGCTAGAGGACGGTGGCCAGGCAACCGTCGACGAACTCGTCGAAATCAACTTGGGTGAGGATGAAGCCCCCCGGCCAACATTCGTCAGCGCTCTTCTCACTGAGGCAGAAAGGCAGGACTACAAGCAACTCCTGCTCGAATATAAAGACTTCTTCACCTGGACATATAAGGAGATGCCAAGGCTAGACCCCTCCGCAGCGGAGCACGAGCTAGCCATCTCTCCCTCAGCAACTCTAGTCAAACAACCCCAGCGGCACATGCGCCACGAGCTAGAACTCCAGGTCTCGACTGAAGTCAACAGAATGGCGGAGGTTGACTTCATCGAGCCTTGCATCTACCCGATTTGGCTTGCCAATATTGTCCCAGTCAAGAAGAAAAGTGGTCAAGTCTACATCTGCGTCGACTTTCGGGACCTCAACAAAGCATGTCCGAAGGATGACTTTCTAGTCTCGATCACATAAACCACGATCGATATGACCACCAGACATGAAGCCTTATCTTTCATGGATGGGCCGTCCAGTTACAACCAGATCCAGATGTCATTGAAAGACAAAAATCACACTGCCTTCAGATCCCCTAAAGGGATTTTCAATTACAAGCGCATGTCCTTCGGTTTGAAGAATGTCAGCGCTACATACCAGAGGGCCATAACCAAAATATTCGACGAGATGTTGCACAATATCGTCGAATGCTATGTTAATGACCTCGTTGTCAAGACTAAGAGGCGGGAAGACCATCTGCGCGATCTATGCCAGGTCTTCGAGCGTCTCCGGCAATATGGGCTCAAGATGAACCCTATGAAATACACCTTCAGTGTATCAAGTGGTAAGTTTTTTAGTTTCATTGTTTGGTACCGAGGAATTGAGGTGGACCCTAGCAAGATCAAAATGATCTGGGAGCTTCCACCACCCAGCAACCTCACCGACCTCAAGTCATTTCAAGGAAGACTGACCAACATTCAGAGGTTTATTTCTAACCACTCTGGTTGATGCATGCCTTTCAGCAAGCTGATGAAGAAAGATGCCTCATTCATATGGGACTCAGAGTGCCAGGTGGCTTTCGAGCAAATCAAGGAGTGCCTCCTCACTCCCCCGATCCTGGGGGCACCCGTCAAGGGTAAACCCCTCATACTCTACATCGCCACCATGGATGCTTCGTTAGGGGCTCTGTTGGCGCAAGTCAATGAGGAAGGCAAATAGTAGCTGCTCTACTGCCTCAATCAGAAACTGATCAATGCCGAGTACCGCTACTCCCCTATGGATAAAGTTTGCTTGGCATTGGTATTCACCGTCAAGAAGCTATGGCATTACCACCTATCCCATCGGGTCAAGCTCATATCCAAGCACGACCACCTAAAGTACCTCCTCAGGCAGTCTGTTCTCTCAGGTCGACTGGGGAAATGGGCTCTCTTGCTGATGGAGTATGATATTACCTACGTCCCCAGGAAAGCAATCAAGGGACAAGGCATGGCTAAGTTCTTGGCGGCCCATCGAGTACTAGATGATTCACCTCTCAATATGGAACTCCCCAATGAGGAGTTCCTTGCTTACCAGTCACCAGCACTAGTTAAACAGACAGAAAATGTCTTGCATTACCAGCAGCAAGATGCCCATATAGCTTATATACCCTGTTGGGAGCTCTATTTCGATGGTGCTTCCCAGGGGATCACTTGGGACAATCGAAATCCATCTGCTATGGTGGGTGTCGGCATTCTTTTCCTGACTCCTCAGGGCGGAGTTTTGTATAATTCTTGCGCCCTCATGAAATCACTGACCAAATATGAAGGTGGGTATGAAGTCTAATCATCGGGCTTCAAATGGCTCTCAACATGGGCATCAGATGCCTTAAAGCCTACAGGGACTCTCAGCTAATAGTCCAGCAAGTCCTCAGGATCTACGATGTGCGGAAGCAGTAGTTGGTTCCATACCACACTATCGTCACCAGACTAATCTAGAAATTCTATTTCTTCAAAATAGATCATGTTCCCAAAAGCAGTAATGCCCAAGCGGATGCCCTGACAAAATTGGCCGCGGCCATTAAGCTCCCGCCCGAGGGTGAGCTTGACATCACCGTCAAGCACAGAAGACTGATGTCAAGCTCACTCAAGGGCAACGCCGGTCTCACCATCTATGAGGTCCATGACCTCGACCAGAACATTCTTCCAGAAGATGAAGATTGGTGCAAGCCTATCGTCAAATTAAAGAAAGGGTTGCTCCCTCCTGACCGAGCTCAAAGGGTCCAGCTACTCCACCGGGCAACGTCATATGAGTTGGTCGGTGACTCTTTACATAGGCTTGTCGACGAGAAGGACAAGTCGGTTCTCCTGAGATGTGCCTCCCCAGCCGAGGCTCGAGCCATCATGCGTGAAGTTCACTTCAGATTGTGCGGTGCGCACCAGGACAGAGATAGAATGAAGCACAACATCAAGCTCAAAGACTTCTACTAGCCATCCACATATGCAGATTACGTCTAGTATGCCCGTACATGTCATCAGTGCTAAGCCCTTGGCCTAGTACCCAGAAGACCTCCTACTCTGTTGCGTCCCATAGCACCCACCTGGCCATTTGCTGAGTGGGGCATGGACATTGCGGGGTCTTTCCTGCCATCTCCCAAGGGACATAAGTACATCTTGACTGCGACCGACTACTTCTCTCATTGGGCGGTGGCCCTTCCCCTGTGGGAGGTCTCCGTAGGATGAAGCTTTAGACACAGGGAGGTTCCTCCTTAAGCCGGAGATCCGACAACACCTCCCCTTCATTTATGAAGTCCCCATTGCGAATAGAGGATAGAAGGGCTTATATATAGGGGAAGATCGTGAGTTTAATTCCAATAACAATTAGGAAGATCAATTATGGAATGAGATAAACATGGGCAAGGAATCCTCCTAATCCTGGAAAGCCAAAGAGATTCTTTCCCCAGTTGAAAGCTCTTGAGTATCTTCTTCGCCACGTATACTTGTGGAGGTACACCCACTCCAAGAGGTGGTGGAAGACGTGACAGAGACAGTAGGCTCAATGGATAATGAATGTTTAATGGAGGGTGTTAACAAAAGGGTAAGTGGAAGTGGAGGCTCAAGCACGTCGAGCTTCTCCCCTTGCTCGGAAGCGAATGGGGTTGGCTCGAGTGCAACAATGAATGGACCCTGCTTGGAGTTAGCCACGGGTTTAGGTAAAGGATTAGGTGTTGGAATAGGAAGGATTGGCCTTTAGGTCATGGGTTAATGGAGGGCTAAAGTGGTGGCAATGGAGGGTTAATTAGGGAAGGGTTAACAAGGGGTTCGGCGGAGGTTAGTGGTGAGGTTGTTGATGAAGGCATAATGGTTGGAGGTGAATCAATGGAGGCCTCAGATGGCTTGGTGGAGGTTAATGGTATGATGATTGGAGGTGTAAAAGGTGCGGGTTTGGTACGACGAATGTGTCGGATTTTAATTGGATGGGAGGCTTTAAGAACTGGGGAAGGATCATGGCGTGCCGGTGTGGGTGATTGGAGTATCAACCCATCATTGTAACACCAATTGGTTTTGAAAATGGGATTGGGGACGATGGCATCATCCTGAGTAGGGTCTTCAAGTAATGGAGGGAGAGGAAAGCGGAGAAAGCTCGAAGTGGGTGTATCTTGAAATATTTCATCATTATGTGCCGTCTCTAATTGATGATCAAACACTTCCAATTCTTCATCATTGGATACAAATGGACGCCGTGGTGGAGAGCTAATAATGGGTGGAGGTGTATAATGTTGTGGAGGGTTTGGTGAATATGAATGTGCAGGTAGAGGGCCATATGAATGAGCGGTATGGATGGGTGGAGGGCAGACGACGTCCACTTGACCATTGAAACTTGGTAAAACATCTTGCTCACATAAGTTGATAATATCCTTATCACCTCTCCTCTCCTTCCAATCTTTCTCCATTTTGGTAATTTCATTCAAGAATGCATGAAGAGGATTGACTTGAGGAGGAGGAGGAGGCGGCCGCGGGCTTGAGACCCTCTTTAGTTGTTCCTCCAATGACGCGATTTTATCAAGGAGAGTTTGTTGGAAGGGTGTGACTTGCGGAGTAGAGGGCTGACATGGAGAGCTTGGAGGGGCAGCTTGATATGAAAGCCGTGAAGCTTAGAGAGGTTGACGCACAAAAGGACCCAGTCGGGCCGGGGTACAAGAAACATGAGGGCCTTGGGGCCGTCAATAATAAGTAGAAGGAGGCGGGTGATGGGCCACCCAAGGAGGATGATGAATAGAAGGAGGAGGTGGGTGATGGGCCACCCAAGGAAAAGGATGTGGGTGATGGGCCACCTGTGAAGGAATAGAAGGAGGATGTGATGATGAAGCTAGACTCTCAACAATAGCCTTAAGGGCTTGGACTTGTTGAGGAGTGAGATGCAAATCTTGGGAGAGCATCTCTCTAGGTGGATGAGATGGTTTCAAGGGAATAGTGACATGAGATTGATGTAAGGGACCACAAGATTGAGAATTGCCCATAGGTCAGGCAAGACCATGCGAATAAGGATGCGATCCGTTAGAAAAATTATGGTGGGAATTATGAGATTGAGGATTATAAGATGTGCTTGGTTGATTATCCTGCCAAGAGGGTACAGAGGGTTTTGTTGAAAGCTTCTGCCAACTTGTTTGTATTTTTTGGCCAGTTTGTAGACCTTCTGATTCTGGAAGTGGCTTCCGTTGTCTAATACGATTTGGTTGGGGATGCCAAATCAAAATATTATATTTTGTCAGACAAATCGAGCCATAATTTCTCATGTTACTTCTTTCAGGGCTACAACTTCCGCCTAGTAGGAGAAATAGTCTGTTGCTGCCAGTATATATTTGCATCCCGAGGAGGATGCGAGCAATGGGCTCACGACATTTGTTCCCCATTAGGTAAAAGGCCAACTGGGTGCTGTCAGATGTATCTGTGTTGGAGGTCTCTTGGGGACCGTTGTGTGCTCTTGGCACTTTTGACACGACTTAGCATACTTGCAGTAGTCATCGAACAATGTCGGCCAATAATAGCCCAACTTCTCGATTGCGATCTTCATCTTCGACCTAGCCTGGTGTGCTCCAGCTTCTCAATTGCGATCTTCATCTTCATGGATTTCTTTCATAACTCTCCAGGCCTCTTCCATAGAGAGGCATTGGAGTAGTATTTTCTTTATGGCGTCTGCCACAATTCAGAATAGAATTTCATTTCTGATTTCGTAGGAGTCTTTCATTCGGATCAGCCTTATCTTTTCTTCCCATTGCTTGGGCATCTGTTGGTGTTTAAACCATTGCATGAGGGACTCTCGCCAGTCGAGCGAGCTGATCACTTCTGCGGTTGCTATTTATGGTTCTTCTTCACCTGGTTCTTCTTCTATCATGCTGGGGACCTGTCATCGATTGATCATTCGTATGTTGAGATATTCATTTGCCGGGATTGCCAGTGAGCTTTCCAGCTTCGCTAATGCATCGGCCTGTGCATTCTAACCTCGGCCAACATGGTCTATTTCAACAAAGTAGAACTGCCCCATGATTTGCTTTGCCTTTGTATGGTAGGGTAGTAATTCTGGTTTTCAAACGTCAAACTCTCCCTGGATTTGTTTGACGATCAACATTGAATCCCAAAATACTTGCAACATCCGGATCTCCATGTAGAGAGCAACCTGGAGGTCAACAATTAGAGCTTCATATTCTACCTCATTATTCGTACAAGCTTTTGTTGATTAAGAGGTGTGCAGCACCTCTCCTTCGGGAGATTTAAGGATGAATCCGGCCCTCGCTCGTATTCTTGTTTGTCCCAATAGGGATGTTTCTATTCTTGAAGCTCCATCGAAGTATAACTGCTAGGTGGCCTGCTAGACTTGGTCCACTTCTAGAGTCGCATCTTCAGGGAGCTCCGTGATCAACAAAGAATCTTCAGGCACTCGGTGTGCTGTAAAAAAATCTATAATGGCCTGGCCTTTGATGGCCTTTTGTGACACATAGGTAATGTCAAATCCCATGAGGATGACGGCCCATTTACCTAGTCATCCTTTTAGAGTCGGCTGAGAAAGTATATATTTGACCGGGTTGGCCCTAGATATTAGCTTGACTTCATGCGATAGCATGTAATGCCTCATCTTCTTGGCTGCAAAGACCAATGTGAGGCAGACCTTTTTAATAGGTTTGTGTTTTGCTTCAACCCCGACTAATCTCCGGCTGAGGTAGTAGAGAACTTGTTCTTTTTCTTCATCATTGTTTTGGGCCAGCATTACCCTAGGGGTATCTTGGTGGGTAGGGCTGCGGAAGAGGTAACACATTTGCAATATGCAGATGCTACAATCCTCTTTACACCAATGGTGGAGGACAAACTTATCAACTTAAAAATTTTGCTCAGCCTCTTGGAGGCGGTTACCGGTCTGAAAATTAATTTCTCTAAGAGAGTTTGTGGGGGTTAATGTAAATGTGGACAGGAAGGCACAAATTGCACATATTTTGGGTCCTAGGTGGGGATCATTCCCTATCAAGTAGCCGGGGCTCATTCTATCAGATTGTCCTATTAGAGCTAAGGAATGGAATGGTATTATTAAGCGAGTGGAGGACAAACTTGCTTCTTGGAAAGGTAAACTCTTATCAGCAGGGGGCAGATGGATTCTATCAAAGCTGGTTCTGACAAGTTTACTAGTTTATTACTTGTCTATATTCAAAATTCCAAGGTCAATCTGCAATAAAATTGAATCACTGAGGGCTGCTTTCTTTTGGAATGGGAAAGAGAGAGAGGAAAGTGGGTTTCATCCTATTGCATGGAAACACGTGCAGTTTAAAGGACGACGGGGGAGCTGGGCTCATGTCAATCACCACAATAAATGAAGCATTGCTAATGAAATGGTTATGGAGAGCTGATATGGAGGAGGGGACCTTATGGAATAGCATTATCAGGGGTAAATATTTGCACAAGGAAGGGGGATGATTTACAGAGCAGGACCATAAACACCCATTATCTCCAATCTGGAAGAACATTCTGATTTATGGGGATTTTTACAAATGTTCCACTGTGATTCAAGTAGGCGATGGCAAGAAAACCAGGTTTTGGGAAGACTCGTGGATGAATAATAGGCCTCTTCAACAATCATACCCAAATCTGTATGAAATAGCAGTCACGACAGAAACTAATATAAACCGAGTCTGGCCCAAAAATTTCTTCTCAGTGGAATGTGAAATTTCGGAGAAACCTTAATGAAGTGGAAGTTTAATGAGTTTCTGCACATGCCCGCTTTGCTGGATAACAGGAACATAACTCGGGAAGATGGATGGTAGAACCTGGAGATGGGAAAACACAGGCAGATTCTCAGTTAAATCAGCAATTATTATACTTATGCATGGTGATCAGAGAATGGCCTGGTATAAACAGGTCTGGAATAAGAGATTGCCAATCAAGATAAGGGTTTTCCTGTGGAAAATAGCTTGGAACAGGATTTCAACTTTGGACAGGGTGTTCGGGTTCAGGCCAGACAACAGACAGTCATGTGTTTCTGTGGTTACTTCAAGGGAACAGCAGCCCATCTGTTCCTCAAGTGTGGGATCATTCAAACAGTGTGGCTTCTACTTTGCAAGGTTATAGACGTCAAGTGGACATACAGCAATAATGTTCAAGAGCTCTTGAGGGATTGGGATAAGCTACATTTGGTGCAAGGTAAGAAGGATTTATGGAGGTTATGCCTGCCAGCTATGATGTGGTCAGTCTGGAGAGAGAAATAAGTGAATTTTCAGAGAGGAGTTTAATCACCTATGTACTATCATCCAAGGTATGTACTATCATCCAAGGAAGGCGGAATTGGGGATCAGGATCTGATCGGCCGGCCCCAAATGATCCGGATCGGTGGGATTGGCAGATCTGGCCGAGTCAGGCCAGTTGACTCCGCCAGGGATCTATTTAAAGAAAATTGATCTCGTTATTGTAATCTCATTGTAATTCCATCTTCATTGCATAAGTTTATGAACTTCATTATAATCTGCACGCACATACGTATAATATGAATATAATGAATATTATTGCCATAAATAAAATTCAAACAAGAATATATAGAAAATATTCCATCATATCTCATATGATTGACTTGCAAGACACATTTTAACCAACATTCTCCCACTTATACTAAAGTCAATCTCCTGTGTCTATTCCCTATAGACCTAATTAGTACTGTTTGAACACTTTCCAAAGTCTATGATGAACTTCTTCATCCATACTGTTGTTGAGTCGACAGTAGTCTCCTGATTGAAAATCTTCCATTTTACTGCCCTTCGTTCAATGTGAAAACATGACCTAACATGGATTTCTTGTTATCTGAATCTGATTAAAAGTTTGAGTCAGTGTACCCTCGCAACTTTAATCTCCTCTATAGATCAGAAATAGTTCCTTAGCCCTTCTTAAGTACTTAAGGATATATTTCATTGCCATCCAGTGTGTCTCACTAAAATCTACCTGATACCTACTCATAACGCTTAGAGCCAGTGCTACATCATGCCTAGTACATAGCATAGCATACATAATAGATCCCAATGCCGAAACATAAGGGACTCTACTGGACTCTACTCATACACTCTCTCTCTTCAGGTTGGGAATATCTCCTTAGATGATGACTCCATGTCTCATCGAAATGAGACCCCTTTTAGAGTTTTTCTGTCAAATATTTTGACAATGGTGTCTATATATATGGATTGGGACAAGTCTAGCATCCTCTTGAATCTATCTCTTTAGATCCGATTTCCAAGGACATAGGATGTTTCATCCAAATCTTCATGGAGAAGTTCTTGGATAATTATCCTTTCACTAATAATAACATCCTTATATCATTCCCAATGAGTAGGATACCATCAACATAAAGCATAAGGAATGTGATTGAGCTCCCACTGACTTTCTTGTACACACAATGTTCGTCTTCATCCTAAATGAAGCTATAAGATTTGACTGCCTCATTAAATTATATATTCCAACTCCTAGAAGCTTGATTCAATCCATAGACAGATGCATGAAGATTGCATATCTTATGAGGATGCTCCTTTGATGTGAACCCTTCTGGTTGTATCATATACACATTTTTCTTAAGATTCTTATTGAGAAATATTGTCTTCACATTTATTTGCCATATCTCATAATCAGGGTTTGTAACAATGGCAAGTAGAATTCTAGTTAATTTAATTATGATAATCGTTGAAAATGTCTCGTCATAGTCAACTCTTTACCTTTAGCGATATCCTTTTGCCACTAACCTTACCTTATAATTAAGTATCTATAAATCCATCTTTATGGATCTTTCTCTTGAAGATCCATTTGCAACCCAGAGGCACATGACCTTCTAGTGCATCAACTTGCCAGTTATAAACTTACTTAATTATCATACATCGATTGAATATCAAAATTCATAGTTTCTTATCATCTTCTAGAGTCAGGGCTACTCAAAGCCTCTGCATAGGTCTTAAGATCATCATCCTCTCATTGTGGAATACCTTCTTTTTACCTTCTTGGATATGTCCCACATATCTATCTGGTTGTTTTCGTACTCTATCAAACCTACGTGGTTCTTTATGGGAAGAGATAGGTTAGGAGGAAGAAAGGACAAAGGACGTGATGTCCCGGAGGAGCAGGAGGAGGAATCTGAAGAATGATGGGAGATCTGGAGGTTTTGGAGAAATAGGATGGGAAGGGACGTGGTGTCCTGGGAATAGAGAGAGGGATAAAGGATCCGGAGGTTCCGGAGGAGGAAGGTATAAAAGGGCGTGATGCCCTAGTAGGAGAGAAAAATCTAGAAGATTCGGAAGTGGAGGTGTGAAGAGGCACGGTGCCCTTGAATAGAGATATGGAGGTTCTGGAGGAGGAAGGTATAAAAGGGCGCGATACCCTAGAAGAAGAGGAAAATTCGGAGGCTGAGGAGGAAGGTATAAAAGGCTGCGATGCCCTGGAAGAAGAGGAAAATTCAGAGGGTCCGGAGGAGGAAGGTATAAAAGGGTGCGATGCCCTGGAAGAAGAGGAAAATCCAGAGGGTCCGGAGAAATAGTAGGAAAAGGGGCATGATGCCCCGGGAGAATCAGGGAAGAAAAATCTGGAGGGACGCGATGCCCTGAGGAGAGTGGATTAGAAGAGGAAGAAGGGTCCGGAGGCTCCAAAGGAAAAAGACACCATGGGGCACGATGCCCCGGGAGGATGAGAGAAAAATTTAGAAGGTCCAGATGCAAGAATTTGTAGTGGGCGTAATGCCTTGAGAGAAATCTGGAGAGGGCGCGATGCCCGCTAAGTAGAGAAAAATTCGGAGGATCCGGATATAGAGGTGTGGAGAGTGTGTGATGCCCTGAGAGAAAACTGGAGGGGGCATGATGCCCGACAGGTGAAAGGGGACTCGGAGATCCCAAAGATAGAGGTGAATTAGATGGGGAATGTGGAGGATCCAGAGGATCCGGAAGGCGAAGAAGATATGGGTTCGGAAACCCGAGAAAGAAGAAATGTAGATGCATGTGAATGCAATGCATCAGATGCGATGAATGCATAAAATGTGATGAGTGTCAAGAATGCATGGGATGAGAAGATGAGATTTTCCTCCTCACCCATGGGGTGGCCAATGAAGAGATATTGGCAATAGTCAGGAGTATGAATGAAGTTGAGTAAAATGTGGAAGGCCCCTTTGCGGAAGAATGCCCGTCCCTCCATAGCAATGAAAGTGTGTGGTTAAACGACCCAATGAATAAAATTAATGCCCGTGGTGAAGTTTCAACAATGAATGACAACTCCCTTGGAGAGCGAAGAGCAATAATGTGGGAGAGTTGGAAAGTTGGAATGGGAAGCATCGTCTCGCCTAGGCATTGTGGCGTATAAGGAGTATTGAATGAAATGGGCATTCGCCCTTTGAACAAAAGAATGGATTTGAGATTGGAGGGTTGGTACAAGGGGTGCCCTGCCCAACCCTTGGGCACGAACTTACACGGCATCAAAGATTGACATTCTCTTTTAATGAGCATCAGTGGGGACTTGGCCTCTTCAACCATGCTCTGCACAAAAACGCGAATGGGCATCAGGCAAATAAATTCTTGCCTCTTGAATAGCATAGCCAATGTCAATTCCTTCTTATCTGGCTCTTGGTCATCTTTGGCACAAGTACTTGTAGAAGGACGCCCGTTCCTAGTGGAAGTGAAAGGTAAGGAGGAGGCAGAAGGCTCCATAGATGGTGGAGGTGTAGTGGAAGATCTGTGGACTGGACTTGTAATTAAGTTGTATAATTGTAAAATTTTAATTTTATTTCTGGCAACTAATTATTAGTGCTATAATTTATGTCATGCTATTGTTTAGAATTTTAATGCATAACCACGACACCCCAAATAACCCTTCCGAGCTTCTCGGCTTGTGGGTGGTGGCATAAGATCCGAATGATATATATCGGGCCTGACTCAGTATCCGGATCTCGGGTCATTACAAAATATCTTCATAAGATCAAAGAAGTCTTATCAGGCCTCTCTCATTTCGAGATGGTACATATATATACCAAGAGCAGAGAACGTCTGAGCAGATGCCCTTTCTCGCTTTGCCTCATCCGCGACGTCGGTAAGCTCTCGATCGGTCCTGATTGAAGAGCTCCAGTGATCAAGCACTGAGGAGCCTGAGCCTCATGTTAACACCATCGACTATGAACCATCTTGCATGGACCCCATCCTAGACTATCTTCATCGCCAACACATACGAGATGATCGCTCGGAAGTCAAGCGAATATAGGCTCAGGTGGTGCAGTCTACCCTAGTAAATGGGAGCCTTTTTAGGTGTTCACTATTCCAACCACTCCTAAAGTGCTTATTCCCTGCTGAAGCCAAGCAGGACATCAGTGAGGTCCATGAAGGTCTCTACGGCAGCCATATCGGGGGGCTAACATTCGCCAAAAGCCTACTTAGGCAAGGATACTAGTGGCCCATCTCATAGCAAGATTGCCATGAACATGTACGGAACTACAACCTTGGCGTTCCGTCTATCGTGGCTACATCTGGTGGTCCGTCGAGGTGGATGTTTCGAAAATCTAAGAAGCATTTCAACCGTCAAGTACCTTTGGGTTTTGTGCCACAGCAGTCAGTGTCTTTCGATTCTGTGCAGCAGCCTATTCCTGCGGATCAACAGTGCCGTGAGTTTCATGTGAGTCAGCTAAGACCATGTCCGAGGTGTGGCGGCAGCCATCCCGGTGCACCCTATTCCTTGCCGATGGTTTGCTATCGCTGTGATCAGCCGGGTCACGTAGTCCGAGATTGCCTGATGAAGTCAGTTCTGGTGCAGTTCTCGCAGGTCACCCAGCCACAGCAGTCACAATTTTGCCTTCCTGCACCGCCTCAGTCTCAGCCATCATTTTTGCAAGTTCCTGCTTCTTCCCAGCAATCTTCTGCAGCCTCTAGCTGGAAGCCGAGAAGTCGGATCATGCATATCACTCATGCAAAAGTAATTGCGTCAAATCTTGTAGAAGGTACGGTTTTGATTTTTGGTCATCCTGCTCGTGTGCTATTCGATTCAGGTGTCACTCATTCATTTATTTCTGTAGATTTCCTTGCACATCTCAAGGAGCCGGTGGCCGAGTCACCTTGTGATCTGCTTATTGAGTTGCCCTCTGGAGATTTCATGTCCACTCCATTTTGCTTGGAAGATTCTCCTGTTATCATCAGTGACCGACAGTTGCCAGCAAAGTTGTATGCACTGCAGTTGGCCGAGTACGATGTGATTCTAGGCATGGACTGGTTAGAGCGATATCATGTCGTGGTTGACTGTGGATCCAAGAAAGTCTAGTTTCAACCACGCGGGAAATTAGCTTTCTATTTTCAAGGTACCTGATCCTGTTGTTCTCGTTTTCTGTAGTTAAGTGTAGTTTGGACACCTGGTCCAATAGAATTTTATATTCGGAGATAAGATTAATCAGAAAATGCCTAGTTCTGCTCTATATAATAGACTCTTCTTCGTCTGGAGAAGGGTGCTACAGATACTAAAATAGAAGAAGCAGGATGCGAAATCTGAGAGAAAAGAGAGCTGAGAAGAGCTGAAGAGAAAAGAGTGAGAGAAGATGAGTTCGATAAAATTGAGAGTGAGCTTGTGAGAGAAGAAGAAGAAAAGAAAGAGAGAGAGCCCGTGAGAAGAAGAAGAAGAAGAAGAACAAGAGAAAGAGATACTCATGTGATGAAGGGGTGAGTGCAGCCGGAGCTACATCAAAGATCTGATCGTGTGTTGGTCTTTGGATTAGATCCAAGCCACTCTGCTCGTTTAGAGCTACATTATTTTCTTTTTTTTTGTTCCTTTTGTTTTGTTCTATTTGCTTTGGTTCATTCTGTCGCTTGTTACTTCGAGCAAGCTGTGAGGCTCAACGGTGTAAGAGGGTTTGTTCCTCTTGGTAGCAAGCTATGTTGCTCAGCGGTTAAGCAAACTGTGAGGCTTAGTGATGTAAGCAAGCTGTGAGACTCAGCGGTGTAGCAAGCTGTGAGGCTCAGTGGTGTAGCAAGCTGTAAGGCTCAGCAATTCAAGTTGTGAGTCAGTGAAATTCTCACTCAGGTTGAGTGGGGGGTGGGCATAGGTCTACTGGGTGCGGACTAAACCACCTAAAAGTCCTTCAGCATCTTGGTTTGATTTGTGAGCTCGATCCTTTTCCTCTACCTCCTTCACAGGTTGGTGTGTAAGTTAATTTTGTTTCAGTGTTCAGAATGGGGTTAGTGTCTAAGTGTTCGACATTGTGTCTAGTTGAAGCATTAACTGTTGAATTAGTTTCTGAGCTATTGTTTCAGTCTGAACAGTTGTGGATTGCTTTGTGTGATTGCTTTGGCTTAAGGTGTCTTACGTGCTCGACACTAGATCAGCACAAACTAGTGATTGCTTGGATAATATCAGTCGCATTAGTCTAGTTTGAATTGATATATTTTGGTTTTAACATAAGTTTTTAAAAGGGGATCTATTCATCCCCCCTTCTAGATCCCACCTTACACCTAACAATTGGTATTAGAGTTAGGTTCCCCAACATGTGGTCTAACGACCAGGGGAGATCTAATGAGGTGTAGTCACGTAGCTTTCAAGTTGAAGGGTATTCGATCAATAGACCACCATTCTTTACTGGCAATAACTATCCTTACTGGAAGAACAGGATGATGGTTTTCATGCGAGCTCGGAGCTATGAGATGTGGAGAGTTATTAAGAAAGGACCATATATTCTCTCAAAAAATGAAATTGGCTGGACAAGAAATCACATTTGTCAGTCTACAGTCAACTGGAGCTTTCTTAATGCAATGTAATGTGCTATCCATCCTGATGAGTTCTCAAGGGTCTCTACATGCAAATCAGCAAAGGAGATGTGGGACCAACTTGAGGTAATTTACGAAGGTACAGCTGAGGTAAGGGCTACCAAAGTAAATTTGCTTGTTTCTGAATATGAAATGTTTAGAATGAATCCTAGTGAATCTATTTCTGAAATGTACGCTAGGTTTTCTAGATTGATTAATGAAATGAAATCACTTGGGAAAGACTACTCTAACAGTGAGCTAGTGAACTCACCCCTCCACCACTCCGAGGTGGGCCCACACACTGAAGTGTCATCAGTCTACGACTAGTGGAGACTCACTAGACACAGAGACTCAAAACAGAGAAGTACGAACATGGTAAGCACTCACCTGTCGCACGTACTATAAAACACATAGCAGCACATAGAACTATCGCCAAACTCAGGATAGACAACTATACCTACACACAATGATCCTTGAGTCACATGACTCAGGTCAAGATCATCGCATATCATGGTAACATATCACTAATCAGCCAAGTCCCTAAGCCAAAATCACGATAAACCACAAGTCTTCAGCCCCAAGGCTGCACACAAGACTCTCGATTCTGCATAACATAAATCACGGAATATGAGGGAACATCAAAGCCCTCGGACCACATAGGCACGTAAATCAAGGTAAGATGATATCTCCATGAGTCTAAAACCAGTGTCTCGATCCATGCAGGATAATCGAGAGACTCACGAGATCACGTGTCAACCACTGGGTCACAACCTGGCTGACCAAAAATCATAGTGATCCTCAAAATAACACAAAACACTACTCAATGTAATGACACATTCGAGCACCCTATAACACGGTCACCACCCTCATACATCCACAGATAATGTGCTAACCAATGGGTCGAAGCCAAGCCAACGAACATGGAAGAAAACACTGAACATAGCTCGGGATGAAGCCACTCTTATGGGATCCATCGACACATATATGACTCTCACGGAACACGCAAGGCATCCGTCGAGTCAAAAGCCAACAAGGCACTGAATCCTGGGTTCACAGGAGCCTGAGACAACTCGAATAATACTCCAAACATAGAGACCATTAACGCACTCATTGCCTACATCGTGATGATTAACACGCCCATAACGAGGGTCGCGATGTTAGCATAACGTGTCTAACACCTGTAACGTGTCAATGCATTAACGCGGCAATGCTTGGGTCGCGTTAATAGATGCGGCCAAAGCCTCAAGCACGACAATACAAAAACGCGGTCATAGCCTAGGGTGCATTAACACAAGATCATGGCCATAGCCTAGATCGCGATAATGTAACCCGATGATTAGATGTGTCGCGTTAACATAGGATCGTGACCATCACCTCAGTTGCGTTTTACAGGATCGCATCCAACACAAGGATCGCGTTACTAATCGCCCAACTGTTCATCTTCTCTCGATGAATGCGACCACATGATAAATCGCATCTCTTTTGAGAATGCGCCCCCTGAGAGTTTTGTGTTAAAATGTCAAACCCAAAAAATAGGAAATTCTATGGAAAATATCATTCCACGCCCCAATCGTCTCCAGAACAACGGGGATACATCCAAAATCACATTGCTGACCTTCCACAAGTCAGAATAGGCCAACAAACCACAAAACGACACAGAAACGGGCAATTTCCACAAATCGACCCAAAACGACTCACGAGGGTAACCAGACTCCTATCGGCCCCAAATCACGACCAAACGTAATGAAACTGGCGGGAATGGCATGCGAACATGCCAGAGGTTCAAATGAAACCATTTAAACTACAAACCGTCGCTTGGAATGGCAAACACGGCTCACACCCCCCGAACATGCCTTTCACCCAAATGAAGTAAAACCCGCTCAAACTCACACCGTTCGGCTCTAAACCGTGAGGACTTAAGGTCTTTATAAGTGTTGAAAACATGAATGCGGACCTTATTATCTCTCAAAAAAAATTTCACAACCTCAGTTTTAGGAATTATATGAATATCGGTGAGGTCAGAACAGATCAGAGGGTGAGGGGCTCACATAAAATGATTAGTGTCAAAGAGATGAGCAATATCAAGAGTGAAAGAAACACGCTCCTCAACCCAATGATACTCATGGGGCTCAATAGGATCAGATAGATCAGCTAACTGCATAATGTCTACCATGAAGTTAAAAATGTCGAGGTCATGAATAGGTAAAAGCTCAATATCCTCCCCTTGATCAAAAGATGACCAATCGAGATGAAGGTCATGAAGGGTACCTGCCTCCTCCCTTACCAAAGAGAGATCATTTATGGCCTCACTCAACTCATCCTCCACTCGCACATCCTCTTTGTCATTCTCTTGGAACAAAGTCTCCTCAAATTTAGGAAGGGAGATTGGTGAAAATTGATTATTCGCACATCCTCTTCGTCGTTCTCTTGGGAAAAAGTCTCCTCAAATTTAGGAAGGGAGATTGGTGAAAATTGATTATTAACTAGCACATTACTTTTCTCTTCTTCTCCCCCTAACTTGAGATCAACAACGTCTTTATGACTCTCCTCATCAGTGCAATTAAGCTCAAACTCCTCAAAATCATCCTTTTGGTCATCATCATAACTATAGCTAGCTCCCTTTAAGACTTCTTGACAAGATTCCTCCATTTTTCCCACATGATCTAAATCGAAAGTGAGTTGAGCATTATGTTCATGGGGAATCATGGGTTGATCACAAAAGCTTTCATTATGGTAAAATTTTGGAAGTTGGTAATCAAAATTTTCATTAGAGTAGCTAGGCAATTGATCCACTTCCATGCCCTTGATGTTCTCAACAAGTCGATCTAGTCAGGCTTGGATGGATTGATTTTGAGCCATGATGAATTAATGAAATTGATTAAAGCTCTCCTCCTAATTGAGAGTTGAATGTGGAGGAGATGAATGTGTAGATTGAAAAGTAAAGTTTGAGGGGTAAGAAGTTGAATGATGATCCGCTTGATAATGAGATATTGGGGAGGATGTGGGTTGTCCTCCATAGTAGGCTTGATCATGAAAGTTATTTGAAGATGGAGCCCAATTTTGAATGATTTGATCTGGAGTACTTTGGGCCGGGCCTTGATAAGAATCCCAATAAATATTATGTTGTTCTCTCCCATAAGAATCATAAGAAGGTGTGGAGAGTGTTTGAGTAATTTGGGCTTGTCCTTGGACACGAGACGAATCATAGGGTCCATAAAAGAACTGAGTGGATTGGCAATGGTCATGAGTAAGGGATTGAAGTTGGGCCTCCATGAATGATGGGCTTTCATTGTAGGCCGACCAAGAGTATGGGCTCTCATAGTGGGTTAGGCCAAGTTGGGTGAAAGGTGAAGCTCGAATTGGATAATTATCACCATAATGGGCCGGTCTGGCCCACATGTCATTATGCTTTTGATAATAAGGTGGCAGAAAGGAGTTTGGATTGATAGCCCAAATGATGGATCAATAGAAATGGGCCAACAAGTCCACCTTATCGAATTTATGACCACCTCACCCAGACCTTATGTCCGGGACGAGGGAATAAACCCTTTCTTGCGTCAACACTGGCTGAGGATGGACACCAATACCCGGCTCCAAAAAGGGGGAGATCCAAGTCTAGAGCACTGAAGCTGTATCACTCTCAACAAAGAGATGATTAAGATCTTCAACATGGGGATTCCGATAGCAGCTACAGTAGGAAGCTATGGAAATGCCACACTCAGCAATTTGCAAATCCACTAGAACTGCTCACTTGAAAAGGCGCCAAGCAAACAAAGAGGCTCGATGAACAAAGAGACGATTCCAAATATTGTTCAGAGGTGGTCTGTGAACTCCAGTCGGCCGGATTAATTCATACACACTCTTGGCAGGGAATTCCCCCGAAGAAGTTAGTGACCACTTGCATTGGTCTGCATGGGTAGAAAGGCAAATTTCGTCTAAACAACTCGCATCAGGCAAAAGAGGATGCAACGGATGAGAAGTATTAAGTATAACATCTCGATCAGGAACATTGAGCAATGGCCCTTGGTAAGGCTGTAGTAACGAAAAATGCAAGGGCCTATCCCTAGCCCAGACATCATCTAAGAAAATAGCCCTCCGACCATCACCTAGAACCCATCGGACATTGGACTTGATCACGTCACAAGCAAAGTGGAGCATTCTCTTGGGAACACCCGATGGACAGGAACGAAAGCTGAAGCTCCTGCAATCAAACAGAAAATGCTGCCGAGCATAATTGGCCCAAAAAGAGTCCCCCTAAGAAATATGTCAAACCAACTTCACAGCTAAGGAGAGTTGAACGTGCCGCAAACTCCTAACACCTAGACCCCCTTCAACCACAGGGCACTAAATGACGAACCAAGGGACCCAACGCCTCCGCCGCTGCTCATCCACATCACCCCAGAAGAAAGCTGCACATAATCGTTCAATATAATTAATAATTGAGATGGGCACAGCTGAAGTAGCAGCAAGGTAAACTGGTAACGAATACAGCACTAAGTTGATTAGAGTCACACTGCCAGCTTGCGTTAGAAACCTACTTTTCCAAGCACTAAGGCGGCTATTAACTCTTTCTACAAGAGATTTATAATCTGCCACCCTTGGTCAGCCAGCCCGAAGAGGAAACCCCAGATAAGTAATGGCCGCGGTATGATGGCAATTTCTTGTGATCGCTTCAATTCTAGTGGCTAGCCTCTGAGGAGCTTTCTGGGATAGAAGAAAACTACTTTTACCTGGATTCATTTTCTGACCTGAACACAATTCATCCTTAAATGGATGGTCCGACTGAAGGAACAAATCAAGTACTCAACTTGAAAACTACTTTTACCTTAAAACTACTCAACTTTAGTACAGCATTTCATCCTCAAATGGATGGTCAGACTGAAAGAACAAATCAAGTAGTAGAAGACATGCTCATAGCGTGTATTATTAATTTCGATGCAAGCTAGCATGATCACTTACCCCTAGTCGAGTTTGCTTATAACAATAGTTACTAGGCAAGTGTTTAGATGGCACCTTTCGAAGCATTATACGGAAGGAGTTGTCGATCACCTTTATGCTAGGATGAAGTTGGCGAGAAGTAACTACTAGGCCCAGACATGGTAAGGGATACCACTAAAAAGATCCAGCTCATTAGAGAAAGACTTCAAATGGCTTAGTCTAGGCAAAAGACTTATGTCGATACTAGAAGGAGAGATCTCGAATTCTAGGTGGGAGATCACGATAGACTAGTTGAATCGTCAGAGTAATGAATGTGGCATGAGTTCTTTATGAGTTCTTGATGTTAATCTTTTAGATTTATGTGTTCCGTGTGTTTTTGGGGTTTAAATGCATGTATTTTGAGGCATGAGATCATGCAATATGGTGTGCGAATGTTTTTCCCCTCGTTTGAGCCGAGTGAGATGGGTTTAAGGGCATTTCGCACTTGTCCGAAACGGAAGCGTGATCGCGGTTAGGCTTTCAACCGCGATTAGCCTCTGTATGGAGGTCACACCACACCCAAAGATCGCGACCAAAGTTAATAGTGGTAGAAAGTTGGTTCGTGATCGCAGATGTCGAGTAGACTGCGTTCATGTAGAAGCGGCCTGACCAGTAACCGCAACCCTTGGAGATCACGGTATACACCCTAATCGCGACTGTGACTATCGTGGCTACGCTCACAATCGTGTTTTGTGTTGTTGTGGTTTCGAACCTAACTGTGTTTACACTTGGATTCCCTGTGTGTTTCCTTCGAATCTATGGGGTTCTGTAAAGCATGATGTGTGTTTATGGTTATAGTGAGTGAGTCTTCTCTCTTTCCTAAGTGACCATCCGCTAGTCGTAGCCTTCTGTATAACACATGGTGTCGACTCACCTAGGAGTGGTGACGAGGTAGTCCTGGAGTGACGATTTTTAGGCTAGTTACCCTAGGGCCCCTTGTCTTTGCAGTTTGAGTCTGACTGGGGGGGAAACCAGCTAGAGGACCTGACTTAGAGTAGTGAGTCTGTGTGTGCACATGTGGTCAGGGGCAGTGGACGTGCGCTGACGAGTGTAACCCTGAGTAGTCCTTGTTCCTTGGTTCTTGTTACGATGTCTCAATTACTGCGTTCGAGGTGAGTGGGAGATATCTAAGGTGCAGTATAAGACGTTAGTGGACGCGTCTGGCCTTGCTTCTGGTGGACTCTTTCTCCTGTCACTGGAAAGTTGGAGATTCCTCTCCATTGGTCTATACGATCATTCTATTGTTGTTTGTGTGTTTTGGCATAAAAATAGGTTTTGTGATAATCATGGTTAGCTGTGTTATTTAGTTATTTATGTAGTTGATACTTTTGCACAGCTCATGTCCTTACAGCTTTTACTTTATGCCATTGTGAATATTATCGCGATTATTTCTTGTTGTTATCGTGTTTGCTTGTTGTGAGGTAGGGCCCCGTGGGACCCCTACTGAGTCGATGAGACGAGACTCACCCCTTATTTTTCAGGTGAGGCGCAACAAACTTCTAAGGTACCGCATGGTTTTGGTGAGCACCTGTAGTAGCCAGTGTTGTCAAGGCCGGGGTATTCCCTGTGACTATGTACTTTTAGTGCTTATGCTGTTATGTAGACTTGGGCTTGTAAACTTCTGGACTAATGTACTATTGTAACAATGCAATATGTATACTATGATAGTGTAGCATTTCTAGTATAATTTTCTAGTTAGTTTAAATTGCACTTGTAATTTTAGATTCTTATACAAACCCATACCAATCCATCCACCCTTTGGAGCTTCACAGCCCTTGGGTGACGTCTCAAGGTCCAAGTGGTATCGGGTTCTCCTGGTATCTAGATTTTGGGTCGTTACAGTTGGTATCAGAGAGAGTGGTTGTGGGGATGTATTGGAACCTAGAATTATGGCAGTCCAGAAGAAGTCCACTTAGTACAACTCACATCTGGCTTAGGCTCTTGTGCGTAATTACTTATGTTTCTTTTTGTGTGTTCTCTATTGTGTGTTAGAGAGCAATGGTGCCTAGGTGGAGAACCCATTTTCAGGCTAGAGTGCCAGTGGAAGTTCAAGGTGAGGAGAGTGGTACATCGCCTCCTCCGGTAGTTGCAAGAGGTCAAGGTCATGTAAAATAAGAAACTCGTGATGGTTCATCATCTCAAGGTGGTCGTGGTTGAGCTCTAAAAGAGTTTCTACAATTCCACCCACCCAGTTTGAAGGACAACCTGACCCAGATGTGGCAAGAGCTTGGCTTGATGCTATCAAATGTGTTTTCCATTCGATAGAATGTGCGAAAGATGAAAAAGTATTGTTAGCAAGTTATCAATTGCAGGGAGCAACTTTGACCTTGTGGACCTTAGAATGGGAGGTGACATTCCAATCTCATCCCCTCCGGCAGATAACTTGGCGAGAGTTTATTACCTCTTTTGAACGCACTTTCAGTCTTGAGTATATCAGAATGTACCGAATGCATCAGTTCATGGAGTTGGCCAGGGGAGATGACTGTCATGTAATATCGATCCAAGTTTGTGGAATTAGGCTGATATGCACCACATATTATTGCAGATGAAAGGCTGAAGACTCAACAGTTTCTACGTGGGTTGAGGCAGCCTTTGATGGCAACCCATGTTACGGATATGGATGTGGCATATCAGGCAACAGCAACATTAGAATTGGATCTGGCAAGGACTCAAGGGCTGACACAGACAGGACAATTACAGCCAATTGTGTAGTAGTAGCAGCAGTCTGGTGGTCAGCAGAGTAGGCCAGGATCGACATCTTCTATTTGCTCTGGCAGTGGTTCCTCATCCTTGAGGTTGAAATTCAAATGGGTGTTTAGGAAGTTTGGTTCAAGAAGGCGTCAAGACCGATAGGCTTCGGCAGGCAGTGTGCAGCAGCCTTTACCTACTCAATGACAGGGGTCAGCAAGAAGTCAACAAAGGTCATGTTCTAGGTGCGGCGATAGTCATCCGGGTAGACAATGTACAATGCTTGACATGTTATCGATGCGACCAAGTGGGACATGTGGCTCGTGATTGTCCTTTGAGGCCACGACAGCCTTATCAGTTTCTGCAACCACAACAGTTTAGACCTCCACCACCATAGCAGTTGCAGCGGCCACCATAGACACAGGTAACATCTCAGCAGTCTACCGTAGGAGGAAGGTCGAAGTCTCAAGGAAGGGTAATGCATATGACTTGTGCTAAAGCTGAGGCGTCATGTTTAGTTGAAGGTACTATTATGGTACTTGGCCATGTCGCACATGTTTTATTTCATTCTGGTGCTTCCCATTTGTTTATTTCTGGAGATTTTATTACCTGTGTTGAGGAGCCAGCTATAGAGTTATCTTGTGAACTGATTGTAAAACTGCCTACTGGTGAGGTTATGTTTACCCCTTATTGTCTTGAGGGAGTTCCTATGATGATAGGAGATTATCATATGCCTGCTAGACTTTATGCCTTACAGCTGAAGGATTATGATGTTATATTGGGCATGGATTGGTTAGAAGCTTACGGAGCTATGGTAGATTGTAAGACCAAGAAGATCTATTTTCAGTCATCTCAAAGAGGAGGATTTTATTTCCAAGGAATTCGATCTCTTTCATCTCGCTTACTTATTTTAGCTATTCGAGCCCGTAGACTACTTGATGCTGGGTGTCAGGGATTTCTTGCCTTAGTTGTGATCACTGAACAACAACAACAAGGGTAGAAAATATTCCAGTGATATGTGAATTTCCTGATGTTTTTCCTGACGAGTTGCCAGGCTTATCCCCACAACAAGAAATTGAATTTGTGATCGAAGTAATTTCGGGTACAGTGCCTTTGTCCAAAGTACCATACCGAATGGCTCCAGCAGAGTTGAAGGAATTGAGGCCACAACTTCAAGAATTATTGGAGAAGGGTTATATATGTCCTAGTTTTTCCCTTTGGGGTGCACTTGTGCTATTTATGAAAAAGAAAGATGGTAGTTTAAGGCTGTGTATTGATTATAGACAGCTAAATCTAGTAACCATTAAAAATAAATATCCTTTGCCCCGATTTGATGATCTATTTGATCAGCTCCATTCAGCTCATGTCTTTTCCCAGATTGATTTGAGATCTGGCTATTATCAGTTGTAGATCAGGGAATCTGATGTGGAAAAGACTATTTTAGTACAAGATATGGACATTATGAGTTTCTGGTTATGCCATTTGGATTGACCAATGCACTAGCTGCCTTTTTGGATTTGATGCATCAGGTGTTTCATCCTTATTTGGACCAGTTCGTGGTCATGTTTGTGGATGATGTTTTGATTTACTCTACATTAGAAGATGAGCATGCACAATATTTGAGAATTGTGTTGCAAACATTAAGAGATCAAGGTTTTTAGTGTACAACCTACTCGGTTGTCTTGAAGGAATCTAAGACTAGCGTAGACTTACGGAGGGCCCAATGATGAAATCACCAGTCTGAAGGTAGGAATATCCCGTGGTGGGTTCAAATTTCAACGAGAGTTGAGGTGTATGCGAGAAACATCGTGAAATAGGGATTGTATCTAAAGAATGAGATAACAGTGCCAAGAAGACCCACGGTATAGGTCAGAAAACCACGTAGGAAACTGTGAAACATGAAATTGGCACCCTGTCAAAGGGTCACCCATTCCGAAAATGGCACCCTAGCAGAGGGGCACCCATTTCAATTTTTAGAAATTTTATACAATTACCCTGGTAATTGGCACCCTTGAACATGGGCGCCCATTCATGCTCTTTTTTTTTCCTCATAACTGGAGGCAGCATAATCAGTCGGCCATTCAAGGATCAATCACATTGTAACATATGGGTAAACAGGCTTTTGCATGAACAAAATTATATAGAATCCATAACATTATTATCAGAGTCAAGATACAAGCTTTTAAACGTGGGTTGATTATTAACTATGCAAGAGAAATTGGCGCTTAGGGTGACAGTCATCTATTAATCGGTGACTGAGGGGGTGGTCGCCCATTAATTGATATCCACAGACTAAAGCCATTTACCATGAAGGCAGAATGAAGAAGTTAAATGCATGATCGATGAGGAAATGGTGCCCAGGCACAAGGTCGCCAATTGATGGATGGTTGGGGTCCTGGTCACCCATTCAAGCATGGGCGCCCAGTCTCCTGGTCGCCCATTGATGGGCACCCAATGCCTGGTCACCATTTACCTATGTAATGGAAACTAAATAACAATAATATGAGCAGGGTTCATGTGATCAATAGGAGAACAGATGGACTAAAACTAATCATGCTTGCAGTCTAGTATTTACTACATGTTTGGCTTAATCTTGAGAAAACCTACCTCTTGCTAGAGAAGAACAGGGAACTAGGAAGTAGTAGAAGAAGAAGCCGTAGTCACAGCAACTGCAAAGGCAATAACGGGATAGAGAAGTAGCAGAAGCCGACTCTTCTTAGCAATAGGAAGAAGAGTAATAGTAGTAGCAACAACACAAAGGCAGCAACTGTAGTTCTCGAATGCAAGTAGTAGAAGCAGCAGGGGAAAGGAGAACACTACGGCATGAATGAGCAGCAGCAGTAACTCAGAGCTCATTCGAGAGAGGGCTTAATTTATAAAGAAGGAAAACCCTACGGGGTTGAATTCTAATGAGAGTAAGGGGTTTAAACCCTTTCCATGCTTCAATCCATAAGTTACTCCCTCCTGTCAAAACCCCAGCCGCTAGCCATGGTTTGAAATGAAAACCCTAATATCCTATTCGTATGGAGCTTCGAATGTGAGTTGTTGGTGTTGACAAAAAGGCCTAAGTGTTTTAGGTATTAGAGATTTACCCCTTGAATCTTTTATCTTCCCCAAAGCCCATTGGTTTTTGTACATGAGGCCCATATAGGGTTGAGTTGAGGTTCAGGGGTGACGTGGGGTGGGCTTTGAACCTTTTTCGAATTGGGCCCTTGTCTTATACACCCAGAGAATTTGAATACGTTTAAATTATTCAAGAAATTTTATTCTTATAATTTATCCGGGGTGCTACATGTACCTTTAAGACGAAGCCGAGATACGATATGGCAAACCATGCCTGCCATATAGTGCCTCGAAAGGTGCCATCTTGATACTGGACTGATAGCTATTATTATATGCAAATTCTATCAAGGGTAAGTGCTCATGCCAACTACCACCAAAATCTATCATGCATTCCCTCAACATATCTTCAATGATCTAATTTGTCCTTTCCGTCTGTTCATCTGTCTAGGGATGAAAAGTTGTGCTGAAATTCAACCGCGTCCCCAAAGATGTTTGTAGTCCTTTCCAAAAGTGAGAAGTAAACTTCGGATCTCTATCAGAGACTATAGATGTGGGGATTCCACGTAGTCTCACAACCTCCTTGATGTAAAGTGCAGCCAGCACATCCACTGTCCAGCGACTCTCAATAGGCAAAAAGTGGGCAGATTTTGTTAAACGATTCACAATCACCCATGTAGCATCAAATCCACCTCGGATCCTTGACAATCTGGAGATAAAATCTATGCCAATGCTATCTCCTTTTCATTCCGGTATCTCCAGTGGCTTCAACTTCCCGGCCGGCTTAAGATGTTTGGCCTCAACTTGCTGGCAGACTAAGCATCGGCTCACAAATTCTGTGATCTCTCTCTTCATATTAGGCCACCAAAAAGTTCCCTTCAAATCTTGATGCATCTTAATAACTCCAGGATGAATAGTATATCTTGATCGATGTGCCTCTTCCATGATCTTATTCTTGATATCGGGACAATCTGGCACACAAGTCCTTCCATGGAATAACAGCCTCCCATCTACTGCTAACTTGAAATCAGATCGTTGATCTAGCCTACTCTTGATCTCTACAAGCACAAGGTCATCATCTTGCAACTCTTTAATGTCAGAGAATAACTTAGGATACAGGCTCATATGAGATAGAATAACGCACTTCTTCTCCTCATCCACATTCAAGTCCAGTCTAGAAAATTGCTCCAGCAACCGCCATTCTTGAATCATGCAACTGGCCAACAAAGCCCTTGACTTTCGACTAAGAGCATTAGCTACAGAGTTCCCCTTTCCTAGGTGACACTATATAGAGAAATCAAAATCTTTGAGATACTTCAACCAACATCTTTGCCTCATGTTGAGCTCATTCTAAGAAAACAAGTACTTCATGCTCTTATGATCTGAATAGACAATAAACTACTCTCCATAAAGATAGTGCCTCCAAATCTTCAAGGCAAAAATCACAGCAACCAACTCTAGATCATGCACCTGGTAATTCTCTTCATGCTTCTTCAGGTGCCTAGAAGAATAGGTGATCACTTTCCCTTGCTGCATCAATACACAACCTAGAGCAATTCCAGATGCATCGGTATACACTTTGAACTTCTCTCCTTCAATTGGTAGAGCCAGCACAGGTGTAGTGGTCAAACGTGTCACGCTCCGAGCATGGAAGATTATCCGGAAGTGACGTGACGAGTCTATATAACGTTCATGTCAATCAGAGTGTAGTGCATTCAACACAAAGACAGAGTGCGCATAAAGCAATAACCCAATCCTTTATTTATTCATAACCATATTTCTTCCAAATAGTATGAAGATAAAATGAGAAGAAATTACAATCTTGACTCAAGAATGAAAAATTACACAATTGACTTAAGAAATAGGTAACTATAGAACTCTTGACACTTGGAGGGTAGCATTCAATATCTAGCTCTAGCTCATTTAATTTTCCTGACTCATCAGTGATCACACACTTTCCCTCCTGATAGACAGAGAGCTCGTCATTCAATACTTTAATTTGTTCATTCAACTTTTCATTTTTCTCTCTTAAACAACAAATTTTATCTTTGTGCATTGCAACATCAATCAAGAGAGATTTATTTACACTTTTGAGTTCTAAACATTTATCACATGGAGAATTTTCATGAAAAAAATTTTCAAGTTTCTTTTTGAGCTTCTTATTTTCAAACCTCAATTTCTTGTACTTATCTAACAGTTCATCGTAAAGATCCATTAATTCTTCAAAGAAAACTTCATCTGGTTCAGAGTTGGCGTTTACTTGCTCAGATTCTTCACTTGCATGATCATCCCTATTGGCCATTAAACATTCATCCTCTAGCTTCTCTTCATGAACCTTTATCAGACCATCCAAGATTTCTTTAGCTGAGCTGCAATTAGAAACAAATGGAAATTTGTTGGTATCAGCTGTAGCTTTCAATAAATTCAGAGCGACAATATTATCAACACTTTTGGTCCTATGTTTAGCAGACCATTTGGACTTGTCCAATGGCAATTCACAGGTACCATTAGATATGAGATTCCACAACTTGGGATCATAAGAGTTGACAACTCTATACATTCTTCCCAGCCATAGACTAAAATCTGAACCATCAAAGATTGGCAGAGTATTCATTGAAAACTATTTGGTGGAAGAACTCATGTTGTAACTTGTTTATGCACACGGGGAGTCCCTTCTATTTTTCCTCGTGATGGGGACGCACGCTTACCTCTTACGGAAGGCCGAGATAGGTCGATTTGGCACGCGGGGATTCTGGTGGTATTGAAAAGAGGGTAAAAAGAACGATAGGAATGCACAAGAAGGAATGGCATATGGTTCATCATTCTGGAAGACTGGGACAGAGATGGCTGGATGGAATGCGGGCGTGCTAGTCGATCTCTCGATGATTACCTATAGAACCAAGCGCTTGACAGGGAATGTGCTGCTAGGACACGACATGTGGGCATGAAATGTCATGCGCCACGTGGAGAGAAGGGGGTTCTGCTGGTACGAGTGTAGGTGATTGTGGGAGATCGTGTACTGGATGCCTTCCCCACCAACCACAAGTAATCGGTGTTTATTTTACATTGGGTAGAGTCTGAACACATTTCTTTCTACTATCGAAGAGAGAGTCAGGGACCTTGGGGGAACATTGTTTGCTTTCCACCTTTGACTACATCTACTTCATTAACATTATCAGTTTCACTCTCCACACTGTTGGAAATCTTCCATCTTGTTTCTGTATCCCTGACAAATGACTCTTGTACCAGTTCTAGTTATGTGGGCCTTCCTCCTGCATTGTTCTGACCATACAAATGTGAGGTGCCACAACCAATCTTGCTTCATAATTCATGTGATGGTAGATTCCAGATTGATTCATTGGATAGCCAGAGTTCATTCCTGTAGATCCATCTTATGCGTACATTCTTGATTTCAGGGGGAGTTCTGGTTAGCATTTTATTGGGGAAAATAGTCCTTCTTTCACGACGTTAAGGGGAGAGTAGTTTTCTTTTCAAAGGGGGAGCATTCTTTTACCATTCACTCATGTTTGGCCTAAGGGGGAGAAAAAATAATAGTGGTGAAGAGATGATGGAGTATGCGCTGGGCAGGGGGAAATACATTTGCATTCAAAGCCTTTGGGATGTCACATTCATAAAAAATGACTGAATCATCGAAACCCATCATTATTTTGAAACATTCACTTCATCCAACTCTATATCTGCTTGTTTTGTAGCATGATCACATGGAAGCCCAAAAACATGACTAAAAATTCTGGGAGTCAACATAACAATTTTATTGTTGACAGTAGTGTAGACGTTGTTGTTCTTAATCACCATATTATGATAAAAAATGTAGAACTAATGAAGGATAAATCTTGCGATGTTCAGACATGAACTCTATCCAATTTTCTTGGGTCTCAATTAAATCATGTAGCTCAGGGACCATGTGAGTAACATCATTGAAATCCACTACTCTGGGCTGCATAATCGTACGAGGATAGATATGAGAAGACATGGAGCCTTTCAATGCCTCATCATGTATGTGTTTCGATCGTGACTCTGATTTATTTCTAGGTTTGTGGGGAATAGCTTGAGGAGTTTCATCTTCAGAGGCAGACGAGAGTTGTGCAGCTGTGGAAGATGAAGCTTTTTTAGTAACCTGACACCTTGGACGCTTTGCTGAGTATTTGGTCTGTGGAGCCATTGGAAGAGCTCAAGACTTGAGCTGCTAGAAGTCGCTTGTCTCTCCTTGAGAAGTAGGTTTGCAGCTAGTTGAGGAAGGGGCTTCCCTCCACTAGTCAGAGGTTCTCTTACACCTGTGTGAGAAGTTGAAGGCAGCGACCTTGATGCCCGCGAAAGGAGGGGATAGCAGTAGCCACGGTGATGTCCGCCAAAGCTAAGGTGTGTAGGTAGGGCAAGGAATGAAAGGCTTTTTGGTGTACAAGGGTTGCGGCTGGGTTTGTAGGGGATGCCCTTAAAAACATAGCCACGGTCAATGGTGGTTCAAAATGGTTTTGACCGGCTATGTGTGTGATGTGGCTATGGAAGGCCAAAAGTGAATGGGTCAACCCTTGCCTAGGATGGGTCACCCCTTGGGCATCCCAGAATGTGATTAATAAAACAAAAATGAATGGCTTGGGGAGATGATAAAGGCTACTCACTAGACCATTAGAGTTGATGGTTTTGGTGCAATAAGAAATATGGGTCCTAGTGAGAAATTCTGCAACGAGATCTAGAAAATTTTCCAAGACCTTCTAACATTATCTAAGGAAGGACTTAGTCAAGCCATCAACGCAACTTGAAGCTAGCGCCTTATTTCAGTCAAAAGATAAACAGGCCTTCAAATGTCCAAAAAGTGGATTGTATACGAGTGTACCAACACAGGTAAATCCTTGCAGGATTAGCATTCAAGCGATAGTAACAATAGTAATTTTATTGTGATATGCGTTGCACACAAATATGCATATGCACGAGAACGATTTTGTGGACAGAGGTTGGATGAAGAATTATTCTATATGAGATGCATGCTAAAGGAAGGTTTTCATGAAGACTCAATGCAATGTGTGTGATGCAATGTTATATGCACATATGAGATTATCAAACTAGGACTGGATGCATGACTCAGGGATTTCATGGGATGCGGAAATGCAAGCCTATCTATGTGCTTTCTACTCTGCATATTCCTAATTCTCTTCTGAGGGAGGTGAACTTCTCTTTGCAGTAGCCACAAAGACGTCCGATCAGGGCAGAAATACTTCGAGGGATGGCCCTCCTCATGAGGACCCTCCACAAGTCCGCATAGTGGAGTTGGCGGCAAAAATCGATGTGCCGAATGTTAAATTAGGGGAAACCTGGGTTACCCCGATTCGGGTACACATGACACCAAAAAAGGGCCGTAGATGACCTAAAAGATGCCCAGTAAAGGCAAAAATGATTCGAGGGATGGCCCACTCGATGAAGAATCCCCACGTGGCTCTAAATCAAGCCTGGCAGTAGAAATCACAGTGCCGAAAGTCGAATCAAGACAAAACCCAAGAGAATTGGTATGGATTCGACACATGTCGAAAATCATCAAAAAATCCCAAATCAGGGCTTTGAAGCATATTCCGGGGCCACTGCATCAACCCCAGGGCTACTCTAGACGACAAGCTCTCACCGGGTCAATTTTGGGGTAAAATGTCAAAATTATGGAAAATGCCCTCCATTGAGTCAGTGGCGCCATGAATGCTAATTCTGTGGCTCCTTGCACTGTGAGTCGGTGGTGCCTTGAATGCCGATTCGGTGGCGCCCCAGTGCTCCAAGTCATTGGTGCTAAGGCTTTGAGTCGGTGGCATCCCCTTCACGACTGGATCGGTGGCACCCTTGGCGCTTGCGGACAGGCGAGTCGATGGCACCCTTGGAGTGGTGGGCCGATGATTCGGTGATGATCCACTTGTCCTGTCGTCGCACCAATCCCCTGCTTCCATTCCTTTATAAATTGGGCATTCGCCCTCAATCAGAGAAGAGGACAGAGAGAGTGATATACAAGGAGAGAAAGTGAAGAAGGAGAACAAGGAGTAATACAGAGAGATATCGATCGAGAGGTAGCTACTACGAAAGGATCAACGAAAAGGGAGGCAGAGCTGAAGGAGGTGGGTGTTCACCCTGGGAGAGCGGCCTCAGCGTTTCCTTTGTCTCCCTTTAAAGTGATGTATCTCTTCTTTTTTTTTCTGCTTCTTCGAGTCTTATCCCTCTGCCCCCTTCGGTGATCGCAGAGAAGAATAAAGACTCCATAATTCTTTCTTTCGTACTGATATGTATGTGTTCACATTATAAATGCCAATGTTAGCTACTGTGTCTCGATTCTATTGTTAATAGCCTCCCTTCTAGGACCAACAGCATCTACAACCATATCCATGTACTCACTGGTACCTGCAACGTTGTTGGCCTCATACCTCAAGAATTCCTCACCATGACACGTCCAATTCGTATAACTATCCACGAACCCTTTCATGTACAAATGATGTTGCACATCCCATGGTGAACGCCACCTCAAATTTCTACAACTTGAATAAGGACATCGAATGTGACCGTCTGAGTCCTTTACTGCATTGGGATTCCCCAATGCAAATTGAATGAAACTCTCAACTCCATACTTAAAGTCACCCGACACCACCCGGTCAACTATTCTACGATACATCCATGAACGATCTGTAAACATTTTGTCTGCACCCAATAAATGTTAATACACATCCTAACTTTGAAATCATTACTCCTGAAAATAAACCCGACCATTTCCTCACATCATTCACCATTGACCATTTACAGTTGAAAGATGACTATTAATTAGATTTTCACTTATTAACCCATCCATGAAGGTTTGATCACACAACTTGGAGGGAAATTTCTCCTAGCTCTTCTATATATACATGAAGCTTCTACATCAAGACGCTACTGCTGCCCTTGAAGAAAGCCACGCTCTTTTGAGCATTCAAGCGAAATTGTGAGTAAGAAAAAGAAGAGTGGAGAGTAGCCCAGTTCTGGTCCGACCCAGACCAGTTCTATTAAGAGAGGAAGAAAGAAAAGAGAGAAGAGGAAAGGAGGGAATCCTTGAGAGGGAGCAGCCCTGCAGAAAGCCCAAGCTTGCTGAGCAGTCTTTGATCCAATAGCAGTCTAGATCTCAGCTTCATGAACTAAGTTCAGAAGCAACATTTGTTTTCCTTGTTTCAAATTGTGTTTTCTTCTTGCAACCTCAAAGTTTCTTCAGTGTGTGTCTGGTGCTCTATTTAGAGACTGGAGTGATTTCTTTGACTGGGTTCAGCCACGTGTGCGTGGGGGGCATCGTCCCTATTGTGCCCTTGTGTTTTGATGATGACAAACTATGACTCAGTTATGAGCTCACATGAATGCCTTTGAAGTGTCTCTGCATAAACAACCATTTGAAAGCCAAGTTGAACTCAAGCCAGTCAAGTGTCATCAAGCCTTCAATAGATCTTCAGCAGAATAGATTTGATGTATTAATGAAGTATGTTGAAGAATGGTCAAAGTGGAGGAAATCATTTTGATGAGGTCGACACAGAAGCTCACAATGTCAATGGCACTTCAGTCGGCAAGGCAGGACAGTTTGAAGGTCACCTGCTAGTTGAACGTGTATAGCTGTGGATTAGTGGTGACAAATAGATGGTTATCGGTGAAAAATAGGCTATACGAGTGAAAAATAGCCTATCAAAGGTGAAAAATGGATGGTAGCACTGAGGGTCTTCAGATGCCAAGAAGGAAAGTCGACTCATGAAGCGACGCAAGTCGACTCCCGAGTGCACCAGAAGCTTTGGCCAGTTGAAGAAGACTAAGGCTAACAAATGGATTCTTAAGGGTGAAAAGTAGATACTTAGTGGTGACAAATAGGTACCTAACGGTGACAAATGGGTACCTAAGGCTGAAAAATAGAGGATAAGTGTGACAAATGGCAGGTGAAGTTGCGGGAGATGTGAAGAGAAGAAGAAGGGTTGATTTTGAAGGTAGTTTGACCACAGTCAATGCTACAACAATCAAGGTTGATTGGTCAAAGTCAACATCAGTCAAAGAAGACTTCATGAAGATCAACTTTCCATTGACCAAGTCAAGAATACTTTAGTCAGTGGTCAACTTTGTCAGCTACAAGATCTAGTCAAGGTCAAAAGTCAGCCAAAGTTCAAATAAGTCAAGCCCAAAGCCTTTTGTCTGCCGAAGAAGCCTAACGGTGACAAATAGTCACACCGAGGTGACAAATAAGATGTTAAGAGTGAAAAATAGATTATGGCGATGGCTGAAGCTAAAGAGAAAGCAAGCAACGACGACGGCTCCAGTTTCACAAGTATGACAAATGGAAAGGCATCCGTGACAAATAGACAATAAGGGTGACAAATAGATCATAAGAGTGAAAAATAGGTTACTAACGATGAAAAATGGGTGATAGCGCTGGAAGCTGTGAAGCGCAAGAAGAAACATTGACTCTGTCAAGCTATGGAGATGACTCCATGAAGAAGCAATTCTCAATAGCTGAAGTTAGCCCCATTTTGTTATATTTTTTTTGTTTTTCACTTACTTGAGAGCTTGGTGGCTGGGCTGTAGTTGATGCGGTGGCACCCCCGCTCTTGTCATTGGGAAGACAAAGGCAGGAGACTGGCTTCTGAGGGCGTCTAACGACGACTCTGGGAGGGGACCGGTTGGCCCCCTGGCTTGACTGGAGAGGAGAACTGAAAAGAGTGCCCGGTTCGGCCATCTTGGAGAGAAGACCAGTTCCAAGGGCTGAGACTGGGAGCGTACGCCCTATCCAGTGTGGCGTGCTAACTCATGCTCTGGCGCATGGTACAACTTTATGTGCTTGACATTGAGAGGCGGGAAGGGTTTGTGGCCCTTGTGGTCTATCACTATGTAGGCCCCACCCTCATAGGCATCGAAAATGATAAGGAGGGTTAGGCAGTAAATACTTTTTGACATTTTATGGTAATCCAAAGAAATGAGGTCTGTTATCATCAAAACACACGCATGGCTCAGCACCTTCTTCTTCCTCCATCTCCCTCCTCTACCTTAATCCTCACCAGGCCACCATCATCATGGTAAGAACCAAGGTGCTACCTTCATGGCCGTGCTCATGCTTCAAGAGACTACATACCGATGATGTTTAGCCTCCCATGCAAAGTGTTAAATCTGCATCACCATCACCTATCCATCCTATCAGTCACCCAATCCTTGCTCCATATATGCCAGATTTATTTGAACTGTGCTACATATTTTCTATGATATATTCACTCTTTGACTTTCAGGAGTGGTTGCTGCGTATGAAACAATCTGAATTTATCTTCCCTGCACTAATCCAAGAATTCTACAACAATAGGTATGTCAAAAATCAAGAGGAATTCAGTGTTGTCAAGGATGTGTTAATACCACTTAATCAAAAGACACTCTCACTTGCATTAAATGTTCTAATGAAAGGTGCCTTAAACTCTATGGGTATTCCTATGAAAGTCAATCCAAGACAAGATGACTCTAGCTCCAAATGCTCCATGCATTCTTGATTGTAGAGGTAGGAAAGTGCTCTATATACCTCATACCACACTTTTTAAATTTGTTTGTTTGGGGAAAAGTAGTCAACCTCCCAGAAAAACCTACAAACACTGTAAGAATGTGTCTGAAGGAGCCCTGGGAGTGCTCCTAGGGGACAACCCTTCGACGCTTAAGTCAGAGACACGTGTAAGCTAAGAAGAAGGGAGAAGAGAGTCAGAGTGAGGAGAAAGAGAGCCTGATCAAAAGGAGTGGAGCTCTGGAGAGTGCTCGGTAGCTTGGAGGAAGCTCGGAGAGGCAGGGAGAGAAGAACCACAGGGGAACCTCTCTGATCCTACTCCTCGGGTGGAGAATCCTTCGATTACTTTGCGGGGAGCTCTTCTCTCTATGAATGACTTTGTGTAGGAGTGTATGGAGGGTGTAGACACCTATTTTCAGCCCACTAGTTGAGCCATTTTCTTATTCTCCTTCCTAATGCCTCAATTGGTCATCGATTAATTGATCCTCTGGCCTTTTGTGTGCCATTTCAATCCATTTCCAGCCCTCAAGCTCAATTTCTGTTCCCTAGACTCAGACCAGTGTTATTAGCCATCTTAGTTTGAACACAGCCTAGGTCGCGACCGAGTTCTTTAGATCACGGCTGTATCCCAAATAAATATATCCCTGGTCAAGGGAAAATTGCAAATATACCCTTGTTCAAGGAAAAAATGAAAATATACCCTAACTATAGGGAAAGTTGTAAATGTACCCCCGTCTTAGGGCACGGGCGTCTCCCCGAGAGCAGACCCTTGATGTCAGGGCTGACATCGCAAGAGTAAAGGAGTTAACAAAGGTGTTCGAACTTGTCCGATGTAAATTAACACCGACTCCGGTCGATGGGGAAAGGTTCTGTACACGAACCCTAAATCGTCTGATAAATCCAAAGTGACTGCCACTACTCGGCACGTCAAAGTGAAGGCTTCCTGTTGAAGTCTAAGTGCCAACAAAATCCATGTGTTTCTCCTGCTAGCCGAGGGCAATGTCGCCGCCATGGTAGAAAACTTGTTGCAACAATATCCAAGTCTAGCAAGATTGGTCCTTCTCGAGAAAAAAGAACACAATCGACTAGATGGAGGCTAGCCGATCTCATAACAATGCTTTGTTGAATACATCAAGCAGAGGCAGAAATGAAACAATCCAACGCTTAAGCTTTGTGTCCAAAGTCAGTGCACCAGTGGAAAGCCAAAGCCTCTAAAGCCTAGACAAGGGGGCAATTCTATTGCCATCTATATCAAGTTAAGGCGAAAATGAAAGAAGTTAACGTCCAAAGCCCTTAATCCCAAGTGAAGGGGTGATTTCATAGAGCAACTTCTTATCAAACAAATATGGGTCACCAAGGAGGCTCGAGCAATCAAAAAGGCGAGGATAGTTCCATCTGTCCAATCATCATCTTAGCAGCAAGCCAAGAAGCTGACAATCCAAGATCCCTGAATCTTCCATCAATCGAGGGCAGAAGGAAAAGGGGTCTGAAAAAGTCATTCAGTCTTCAAAAGTAATACAAATTAGGGCTTCCTCGTCCTAGGTGTCGAGTTTTAACCTGCTAGGGACGCAACTCGCTCGAGTTCAGAGCCTCAGAAGAAAAGGATAAAGCATTCCCTAAAATCACTCACAGAAGCAGACAGGGGGCATTCTTTGCTTCTTTAAACACCATGCCTGGGATGTCATCCCACAAAGATTGTTGATCCAAAGATACAGAAAGCCAATCTTGACAAAGAAATGACCAAGAAAAGTCAACAGCAATGAAACATCACAAATTGTACAAGTGTGGCAACAAGAGGGCAACTGGGTTGGAGAGATCTTGAAGAATTTAAGCCTTCTAAGGCAAGAACTCGAGGTAAGAATTCCAACCCTGGGGGCATGTTCCAATCAGCTCAAAAACAAATTCTCCTTTCCCTCAAGAACATGCGGCGAGAAAAGGAAGAAGAATAGAAAAGAAAGAAGGAAGAAAGAAGGAAAAAAATGTGGAAGAACTAGACAGCCATCTTAGAAAGTCAAAATGGTGTATCAAGCTAAAAAAACTCCAAGAAAAGGTAGGGGCAAAGCATTTAATAATGCTCCGACCAAAGTCTCAGGCGAAACCTCAAGCAAAGTAACTCCGACAAGCAAGAGCCCAAGCAGAAATCCAATGCGAAAACCTCCCAGGCAAAGCCAAAAAGGTAAGTCCAAAGAAGAAGACAAGTTCAGGGAAGAAGGCTCTAAACAAAGCTCTAGGTGAAGCCAAAAAGGCAAGCCCGAAGGAGAAAAAGACTCTAAGCAAAACCACGGGGACTTTCAAGTAAGACTCAAATAAAATAAAAATACATAATAAACAATAAAAATGACTCTTATACAACTCTGATCGTCTGATGTCTTCATTCTAGCGTCGCATCAATCTCCCCCGGTTCGAAAAAACTCATCTTCACATTTTGAAGTGCTAGAGTATGGGGAAGATGATCGTCGGTAGGTGGGTGGGATGCTTGGCTTGGATGACGATCATGAAGAACTCAGGCTGCGACTGTCCATGCACCTTGTAGAAGTCCTCCGAAATCGCATCGACAAATGATGTAGCAGGTAGAGAAGCTATTGTGACGGGAGGTGGCTCGGTGGCAACCAGCAGATCGACGACGACAGGCAGCACCGGGGTGGCTGGTAAGACATCGGGGGTAGATAATACTTCATCTGGGGGGTCAGCTGGTAACATAGCGGAAGCGGACAACACTTCATCTGGGTGTGTGCCGGCCATGTGTTGGCCTCCAGCTTCGTCACATGCACCGATCGATGCTGGAGGGGCTTCATAGGCTTCAATAGGCTATGACTTTTAGCTTTAATTGGTGGGGAGAGTAGCATATTGTGGAATGTGAAGACTTTCGGTAGATGCGGCGGATGCACCTGACAAGTACGTCACTCCAGTTCGATGGTGGCATTCCTCTCATCTAGCCAAGGCTTCCCGAGTATTATGCACGGACCTGGTAATGTGCCAATTTGACACCATATGCCATCAAAGTATAGGACCCGACCGATCCTCCTTTGGAAATCCACAAAAACTTGATTGCCATCACGAACAATCTCACCGATCTTGGAAAGGGCCTCGACAATATCCGAGGAGATCCAATTCCATGACTCCATCTCATGGAAGTTGAGCTCGGTGATGGTGCCATTGGTAGGAGTGCTGTAGAGATTACCGGAGGTGGAAGCATGCCTTCCTATTCAGGACCCGGCTTGTAGGAAAAAGTTGGAACCCGCTCTGATACCAATTTGATGCGGAATGGCACCAATGTGCAGTGAGAAGCTTCAGCTGGAATCGACGTCGAATAGTTGGTGGGCGGGGATGTCCTACAGCCTGGGTTGGCAGAAGCAGATCTACGTGCCGTGACAAAACTGCCAGCCACGGTCAGGTCTAACCTCAGAACGTGATGTCGTTGGCGGCGGTGTGTAGCTGGCTCATGGGATGTGGTTTAGACTGAATGGCAGGCTCGAGTTCGGGGGAAGAAGCTAGGATGGTTCCCGCAACCAGCCCCAGGTCGGAGGTCGCAAGACACCGGAACTGGATGGCGCGATCCGTCGAAAAGTGATGTTACGATTAGCCCCAAGGTCAGATTGGGGTGGGCGAGCACTCATTGCGAAGAAGACTGGACGAAGTACCTCCCTCCAAATAACTCACCTAATCTCAGAGTATGGAGGGAAGGAGGGAGTTTGCAATCTAGGGATCATCCTCGGCACGAGAGCATAGGCAGATAGCGTAGTCCCACGAGAATGAGCGCCACGGGTTATCCCGATGTCAAAATAATGCGAGACTGGTGGCATCATGAAGTAGACAAAAAGGATAATCCACCCAAGGCTTAGGCTCATGGGTGTTGAGAGGAGGCCTAGATGAATTTCTCAAGCAGAAGGAGGTGATCTGTCTCTCACAGATAGGCAGCAGTGCGTGACTTCATGGGAGGCTGGGTCAGTTCCATGACTGGAATTGCGGTCTCTTATCCTTCTCTTTCTGTGCGCTGAAGTTTCTCTCATGGTATCAGAGCATTATCCGGTCCTCCAGAAACCCTCTCTTTTGATTGCACACCCCCAGACCTCCTAAGCAGTCCACATCATTCTCTAGCATCTTCCTTACACTCCGCAGGGGGACCTCTAGGTTTTGCACCTCTAGGTTTTGCAAGAGTTGGTTGCTAGGTTTGTCCGCTGAGGTTCTGCTGCTATTCTGTTTTTGCCTGCCTTGATTCTCAGGGCAGAGAAAGCTCTTCTTCTCTTGTTGCTGTTCTCTTGTTGTCTGCCTTGGCTCTTCATGGCAGCGACTCTCTTTTTAATCTTGGGCGGTTGCTTCTTTCTCTGTGTTTTCTGTGAACCAGGCAGTTATTGCATGCACTGCCCTCTGCCTGACTATCTAAGGCAGTTGTTCTTGGGTTGCTGCACTTCTTCACCCCCTGCAGGATGCCGGACACTTCTTCGGCTGCTACAGATGTGACATCAAAGGCTGTTCAATCCACTCAGGCTGTTTCCTCCAGCAACACAACTTTGCAAATCACCTCTAACAAACTAACGGAGCATAACTATGCATCCTAGTCTGTTGCCACCAAGTTAATGTTGCTGGTTGTGAAAAACTAGGCTATTTGACAGGTGAGCAGAAGCAGCCAGATGCCAAGGACTCCTCATATGGTGTGTGGCGATGGGAAACTAGCCCGGTCATGTCATGGATTTTAAATTCCGTCAGTCCAAGTATTCTTCATAAAACCACAGCTGCAGAGATGTGGAAAACCCTAGCTGGGCTGTACGGGCGCAAGAGAAACAAGGTGAGAATATATCAACTATTCATGAACTGAAGCAAAGCTCTGTGTCTGTCACCATTCATTTCTGCATCCTCACTAGTTTATGGGATGAATTGGACGGTTATCGGATGGCTAAATGGACTACTTTGGAGGATCAGAAGACTTATCGTTGCAGCAAGATGAGAAGATTGTCAAGTTTCTTGGTCTAAACGCAGACTATAAAGCGTTACGCAAACAGATTCTAAACATGGACCTTGCTTCTTCACTTTAGGAGACCTATTTTATGTTCTTAGTGAAGAGGAGCATCGACAGGTCATGGACAACAAGTCTCCTGATGCTACACACTCAGATGCAGGTGAATTTTCAGCTCTTGCTAGCACCTCCACGAAGCCCAAGTCTACTGGCAGCAAGGGTGGAGGTGACCGGAAATGTGATCATTGTGGGCGGACAAATCATGATACTAGTTTTTGTTAGGAGAAGTACCCTGACAAGAAGCCTACTAAGTTCAGGAAGAAAGGTTCACAGGTGAGGGGCAATGCACCGATCACCAGCAACCTACTCATCTGGAAGAGTCTCCTCTGGACCTGCGGTGTTCTCTACCTCTGACATAGGCACTCTCCAAAGGCTTCTTGCTCAGCTTCAAACCCCCATGCACACCACTACTGCGTCCACCAACTCAGGTATACAAGATGCGGCTCTGAGTCCTATTACTCAGTCTCCTGGCACATCCTGGGTTATCAACTCTAGTGCTACGGCACATTACCGGTATCTCTAACTCATTCTCTTCTTATTCCCTATCTTCTGGTCATGGTAAAGTTACCATTGCTGATGGAACCAAAGCCACCATTGCTGGCAAGGCTTCTGTCACCCTTTCCGATACCTTTACTTTGCCACCTACTCTCCATGTTCCATCTCTCTAGTAACTCTCTCTTACCAGCATCACAAAACAATTGCAATGTTCAATCATCTTTTTTCCTAATCATTGTCTATTTCAGGACCTGCAAACAAAATGAACGATTGGGACTGGCCGTGAAGTGGATGGTCTACATCTCTTTAAGTCTAAGACAAAGTTTATGTTTCAGTCCTCCACACCCACCAACTTAGAGAAGAAAGTTCAGGAGATCAACTTGTGGCATTTTTGATTAGGACATTCGTCTTTTTAGTCTTTGCGACTTTTGTTTCCTCCTTTGGTTAAATCTGTTGACAGTATGTCACTTCAGTGTCAAGTTTATCAATTAGCTAAACATTGTAGAACTCAATTTCTTTCTTCATTCAATAAAAGTTCTACACCTTTTGAACTTGTTCATTCTGATGCGTGGGGCGCTTCTCCAATCTCTTCTATGGATGGCTATAATTATATCATCCCTTTCATTGATGATTACTTGCATTGCTCGTGGCTTTATTTGATGAAATCAAAGGATGAGGTTCCTTGTACCATTCAAGTTTTCTGCAGTAAGGTTAAGATTCAATGCAAGAAGAATGTGGAAATACTCCAATTCGATAATGCTTGCTCGAAGTGTGAATACTTTCCTTGAAGATGAAGGCATTATCCATGAATTTTCTTGTGCCTACACGCCACAGCAAAATGGTATAGCTGAGCGCAAGAACCGCCACCTTCTGGAGACAACCCAAGCGCTCCTTTTCCAGCATCATTTGCCTAAACTGTTTTGGGTTGATGCTATTTTTGTTGCCAATTATATCATCAACAGAATGGCATCCAAGGGACTTGGACGGCAGTGTCCTACCATTTTTCTCTTTCCAGATAAACCTCACTTTAATCTTGTTCCTTGTGTTTTTGGTTGTTAATGTTTTATCCATGTTCCTAGTCCTGGGATAACGAAACTTGATCCCCGTGCTATTCGTGGTACTCCACTACTCACAAAAGGTATTTGTGTTATGATCCTCTTACCAGAAAAGTTTTTGTTTGAAAGGATGTCACCTTCTTTGAGTCTGATTCCTATTATTCTCCCTGATCTCATCCTCAAGGGGAAAACCAGTGTCATCCTCCTCCTTTTGTTTCTGTTGGGTCTAAGAATGTTACACCTCTTACTGTTCCTTACCCCTACCACAAAAGATCCTTTTGATGCTCCTCTCCAAGCAGATGGTAAAATGGGTACTAAAAATCCAATGCTTACCTATAGGCAGAAGAAGTTCAAGATAGACTGCCTATAGATTGGACAGAAATGCCGTATGTTGAACTCTCTAATCCTAATGATTCCCTTAAGCAACCAAGACAGTGTGTGGCTGAGATACTTCCTTCTCATTGTCCATTGCAATGCAATTTGCATCTTCCTGTTGCTGTCTGAAAAGGAGTTGGCAACTGCACTAAGCATCCCAGCTCCAACTCAGTAAGTTACACTCGTGTAGCACCTCATTACTATTAACTTTCTTGTTTCCTTATCCTCTACTTCTGTTCCTAACTCCTTTTCTGAGGCTGTGAAAGATCCTAAGTGGGTTGCCACTATGGAATCATTTCTCTCCATAAGAATGACACTTACGGAGATGGTTGATCTTTCTGAAGGGAAGAGTCTGGTTGGCACTCGCTAGGCGTATACCATCAAGTTTAATTTTGATGGTACTGTGCAGTGCTACAAGGCAAAACTAGTGTCTAAGGGGTTTACTAAACTCAAACCTATGGTGTTGACTACTCACAGATTTTTGCTCCAGTGGCTTTCAGATGCATTTCCTTGGCTGTCCAGTTTGACTAGGATCTTCATCAGCTTGATGTCAAAAATGCCTTCTCAATAGTGAACTGCAAGAGGAAGTTTACATGCAACCACCTCCTGGGTTTGCAGCAACAGGGAGTGTGCGCCACCTAAAAAAGAAGGCACTGTATGGCCTGAAACAATCGCCTTGGGCTAGGCTTCACCGATTTCAGGTCGCTATGGTGCACTTTGACTATGCCGAAGACAATTCTGATCACACTTTGTTTACTAAATGGGTGGATGGGCAGATTGTTGTGCTGCATGTTTACATTGATAACATGATCAAATCAGCAAGCTGAAAGCTGACCTTCCTAGGGAATTTGAGATCAAAGATCTTGGTGAATTGAAGAACTTCCTTAGTATTAAGGTGACTAAGACTCAACAGGGTAGGAAGTTTGCCTTGGATTTGGTCAAGGAAATTGGCAAATTGGAAACTGGCAAATTGAACTGCACACCTACTCGTACTCCCATCAAAACCAATCATGGTTTATCTAACTCAAATGGGACCATAGTTGTTACGGCAGTAAGGTGACCCACGGCATGCTTGGGGTCTCTAACTGCCTAAGCTACCAACTCAAGGGAATCGACATCATCATACACATGTCCCCAGGATAGTCACATTAAAAGGCCCCTACCGGCAACAGATATCCCCCCCTTGAGCCACCAATGCTACCCCATGATATACTACTCTCCAAGCCCAAACTTTGACTTGGGAGTATGGGGGTACGTGGAGAGGGGTAAATCTATAGCCCAAATACATGCGCGGATTGGGACAGCCAAATCAGGTCTAGAATGGCCTAGCCAGGCCCAATTCGACCCAACTAGGCTGAGCTCCCCAAGTGACATCCCCATGAATGGGCCCACTTATCTCGAAGCCCAAACACACTTAGATCAGACCTTCCTAGGCGGCCACTCGGCCCAGAATACCAAGTAACGGTCGCTCAAAAAAGCCCAATCGGCGCCCGAGCATAACTGTCACAATGTTGCCCACTACGCTCGGAAGGAGCCCAAGCTCCCCACCAGGGGATATCCTACACTCAGACCCCCCACGGGCACGGTTTCCTTTGACAGGGCATATCTCCCGATGAGAATCTCGCTACCGCTCAGAGAATGAAAAGTCGAAGAGATAGGGAAGAAGAAGGGTCCTCCTCCAGGACATAACGCTCCCTGGTCCCTCCAAATACCCTATCTCCAGCCAAGAGAGTGAACAACTATATAAACCCCAAGAAAGCCCTCCGAGAAGGTAAGGTGATCCTGAGTACTCAACACCACACTCACTGGTGGAGAGTGATCTCGCGCCCCTCACTTTTTCTCCAACTCCCATTCCACCTACGCTCTATCAGTTTGTTAACTTAAGCATCGAAGGGTTTTCCTCTGGGTTCCAACCCTGGGCTCCTCTGATCCGTTTCTTACCTTATAGATCTCTCGCTCGTGGTGACGACAATAGGATCATGGGGCTTAGGATCCAGCGGGGATCACCCCTCTTGATGGATGAAGGGTGATAGTCCCACACGGCATTACACTGTCAGTGCCATCCAAGTTGGTAGTTTCTAAAACAAACAAAAAAAAGAAGATAAAGAGAAAGAGAAGAATGAATGCAAAAAAATGATGAATGCAATTCTGCATTGTAATTCATTCTCCGCACTATCTAGGTTGGCAGACTCTGAAGAGATATCTATGCTTCGCAACAACCAAGGTAGGTCAGGCTGGAAGTTCTGGAATACACCAAGGCTTTCCCCACATACCATAAATGGCATTCCGGAATAGCGTTATTCCACACTCCCGAGGCTATACGGTAGGGGTGTGCAGATCGCACCTCTATCTAGCCTTCACACAGCAAAAGGCCTCCGCTCAATCGCTGAATCTCTATAAGCAAGGATTTGGCTAACCGGGCGCAATAAGCGCAGATAATGCAAGAGAAGTAGGAGGATGAACCCCCCTTGCAAATAAACATCATTAGTCTAGGGAAGAGTGATGACAAGCAGATCACAATCAAAGAGACAAGCACGGACAATGCTAGGGCCGGTAGCAGAACAATCAGGCCACTGAAGAAAACCGCCGAGAGATGCTCTCTCCAAATAAAAGGACACAACCGTATATAGTTGCAGCTCTACAAAGGCTAAAACAATGTGAAGGAGAATGCTTCATAGCTATGCGGCCAGATACGGCCACAACCCACCCCCCCCACCCCCCAAAAAAATGAAATGAAGAGGCAAGCTGTTTACAAACCATATACGGCAAGTGGCCGCTAATCGGGAAGGGAGGAATAACGCCAGGTAAGTTTTAATCCTGCCATTCATACACGTGAAACCCTTCCATTTTTCGAATAATAGAAGCCTTTGGAACCTTGCCCTCATTCATTCACCACCCCGTTTAGGATTTTCTCTCTATAAAAACCCAACCCATCGGACGTGGGCGACCATTTGTTGCTACGTTGTCGTCCTACTGCTGCTGCCATTCTCCTTCCCGTGGACGTGAAGTCTTCTTCCCTTTCCTCCTACTACCATTGGAATGCACCTACATCCCTGTGTTCTGTCGTGGCCGAATGTGGGCATCCTCTTCCTCCTGCTGGTGTACCATTCGAACATCATTGTCCTCTTCTTCCTGCAGCCATCTTCCTCCTGCTGCCAACGTCCACCCTCCTGTCGCATTGCTATTGCTCCTGCCGTGGTCGAACGTGGAGGGGGACACTTCTTCCTCCATCTTCTTCCATCCTCATCCTGTCAAAGTGCCTGCGTAAGAAGAAGTTCCTTCTTCTTCCCCTACTGCATCTTGCAAGCATCTTCTTCTTCTCCAACCCATGTTCCTGCGCAAGAAACAGAGTACCGTTTCAACACGAAGGCCTTCATTGTTCATCATCCAATCGATCCTAAAGGTAGGTTTTCTCTACCCCATGACCCAACTAGGATTAAAAACAAGTAAAACTGATAAGTGCATGCATGTCCATCATGTCGTTAGTCCTGTAATCATCATTCTTTTGTTCTTATATTAGAGTGAATAGCGCCCACTGGCGTGGCCACTATTTTAAAAAGTACTGAATCCTACGGACGTTAATTGTTCATGAGTATTGACATGCTTTATTCATGATAATAAAATTTCTAGAATCTGCACCCACCATGTCAGACACCCATTCTTTTCTGTGCTTGGGAAACAAGATGCTAATACCTAAGGTCTTTACGCGAATTGGTTACAAAAAAAAATAGATGTTTCAAGTACCTATGCATGAAAATGAAATAGTGCCTAATCTGTCAGTCGCTATTTACTATGTGTGTCCTGAAGACAGCATGCCAAAACCCTGCAATATTTAACTATATCACCAACACATATTAATTCCTATTAAATCTAAAGATATCTACGCCTGTTGATGCTAATGCCATTTACTATTAACGCCTAACCCAGTGAACGTTATTTAGTTACATTTTTGAAATATTATCCATGCCTTGAAAAGTGTTTTAGGAAACTTGTAAAACAAGTTACAAGAAAAAGGGAATCAGCGCCTTCCTGAAAGGACGCTGATTATGTTAAAAATGTAAAGGATTATTCAATATGCGCCTGTCATAGCAGACACTATTTCTCTGATCGACTGGTTACCGTGGTTTCAACCCGCACTGTGGGATATCGCTGGCACTCCCATCCCATTCCATGGATGGGGTCCCTATTCTATTTTACACTGTGTACCCACAACTCTCCATGATGATTTAGCCCTCCGTTGGACATTCCGTTCCTTCGGACTGACGATTTCATCATAGAGACCTCCTGGAGTCTCCGCTCGTCTTAGATTTTCTCAATGCAGCCGAGCAGGTTGTACCCTAAAAATCCATTACACTGTGTCACTATCATGTCCCTCTAAAGAAACATGACGATCTAGCCCATCAAATGCATAGCTCCTTGCCCTTTGATGTTCTCCCCATTCATTTTCAACTTCATTTTAATATGAGGAAAGCCCTTTGCTCCTCTATTTTAGCTCATCTAAAGATTCCTTATTTGCATCCCATTTCTGCTATTGTTGCTAGCGTGAGCCTGCAAAGCTTGCTACTGCTGTTGTTGACTATGTTGTTTACTTGCTGATTGGTTGTTGCTGAAGCATGCATGTGCTGGTGCTGGTGCTAATCCTCACAATTGCCAATGCCAACTTTGACTTGAACTCCATACATGTTGTCATCATCAAATACATATTAGACTCATCAATGAGTCATAGTCAGACATCATCAAAATCATAGAATCATGCGTGTACCTCACATGCATAATAGATAATGAGGACTTCATCGACTTACAACTGGCCCCTCCGAAAATAGAAGATGGCAGCCAAGCCACTATTGATGAATTCGTCGAAGTAAACCTCAGCAAAAAGGATGATTCCAGGCTGACTTTTCTCAATGCCCTCTTACTACCGGAGGAGAGGGGGAAATATATAAAGTTACTCCAAGAATTCTAAGATTGCTTTGCTTGGAATTATAAAGAAATGTCAGACCTTAGCCCTGCAGTTGCCCAGCACATCCTTGCCATTGACCCTAAAGTCAAGTCGGTGAAGCAGCCACCTCGACGGATGAGACCAGAATTAATAATCCAAATCTGCAAGGAGGTCGACAAGCTAATAGATGTTGCCTTCTGTTGTCCCCGGTAGATGGCAATCAAGAGGGGTGGGGTGAATTGATTGGTGATAAAAAATTTAGACGATTTGAAATGTAAAGCAGAGATAGAAATAATTGTAAGACCAGACCACAGCTCTCCTCACCTGATGATGAATCACATGTGAAAAGACAATTTCGCAGAAGATTGATGCTAGAATGATAGCGAATGGAATAAGCACTCACGACACAAAGCCCACACGAGTAAAAGCATAGAAGCAAACCACAAGGAACATGGAGATTTTAGGTGGTTTGAGTTTACAACAGTGCCCCCTATGTCCACCCCTCACAAAGTGAGGATTGCTTCCACTATGAAGTGAAAACCCGCACACACACACACTGTGATGCACACAACCACACACACACGTGCGCTGTGACCTGCAGACGCACACACACACTGTATATGTCTAAGAAGAAGTTCAGATATACAAAATGCCCTTAGGACTGGAAGAGTATGAACAAGATATAGACAATATTGACATTAAAGATGCTAGAGATCCCCCTTTGGAAGATGAGCATTCGATGATTCTTCATTCCTTAGATGAAGTTGTAGGACGTAGACAAATCCTTCAAAAGGAGGCCCAGAGGATGATGCTTAGCTCGAGGTTCTCTTTGCTGCTTCATATTAGGAGGAAGACCTTTGAATCTTGCTTGAGCTGCATCAGATCTGCAAGGAACTCAGTTGGTATTCGGGCACAAGACCCCTCTCCTGTCTTTCTTCTATTGCAAGCATACAAAATAGGAAAGAGTGAAAAATATTCTCTTCTGATCATACTTTGGGTCACCCTAGTGATGGGTTTTATACCCCAAGGCAAGGGGGACACATGTAAGATGATGGGAGCCTCAGATGTCACACATTTAGGGCAAAAGATGAGAGAATGAGTAACCTCGATACTATGTCGTTTGTCCTACCGTGACAAATACGTCACTCAAACTTACAAAAGCCAAAAAAAAATCCTAAACCCAAAATTCCTAAACTCTTAAAAAGTCTTGGCTATGAAGGCCAATCAATTCAAAACCAAATTCTAAATTCTTGGCTTCTAAACCACAAAGGGTAGCCAACTTAAACTTCAAATTTTTGGCCTCCAAACCACGAAGATCGGTCGAACTCTCAACTATCAAACCACCACAGTCAGCCATCACAAATTTAAAATCCTTGGCTATAATATAAAGCCATCCAGGTCTGCCAAACCCCACAAAGTCAAAAAAAAAAGGCTACAAACTATCAAAGTCAGCAAACCATGACACCAAATTTTCGTTTTTTTTCAAACTACGAAAGTTAGCCAACCACAAAATCCAACTCTCAAATCTTGTATGTCCCACCGACACAAGTGTTCAAAAGAAATTCAATGAAGAGTTCAACGCCTCTTGGGTCCGCCCATTTTACACTATGCCTCACAAGGCCACCCTACATAGCCTCAATCGAAGGAAGAGACTCCTAATCAAGTAGGGTCTGCACCGCGTCCAAGCGACATTCAACCAATCGACTCCTAGGTATGGAAAATGTAAAGCTCTTTCAAAGCATGCACTTGATCCAACAGCTCGAAGAAAAGTCTCATCTGCTAAGCCTGTGAAGAATGTCCATTCAACACACAAGAAAGATCAAACCTTCTGAGCAAAATTGACAAGAGAAATGTTCTAAGGTGTCAATTCTCACACCCTGTCAGGCAGCTGAAGACTCAGCATCTTTAAATTCCTGCACCTCCAACGCCTTCTCGCCTGACAATAGTGGTGAACTAATCACCTCTGCTAAACCAGAAATCATCAGTAAAGAAAAACCCACGGGTCGCATGTGTACCTTGTCAAGTATAATTTTAGATGCACTAAGGGCAACTCCAACCTTAGGGTTAGCTTGCTGGAGCGGGTCCATGCTGCTTCCTTGAAGTGATGTGTGCTCTTTTGGGTTCTTCCCAGGGAGAAATATTAAAAAAAACACTATCGAGTCCAGAAGTTGTTGGTCGGCCAAAATTGGTAGTGTAAACCAAGGGGATAGTAGCGTCAAAGATCAGCGTAAAATTCTGATGACATATTGGCGATGACATCACACGATAGTGAAAGCGTTGGAGCAACAAACAATGACTCCCAGTTCCTTCCCAAGACATTGCCATATCGCAGAAGATGTCCATCCAAAGCGCAAGATGTCTGCAATCACTTTCGACAAGACTACCTGGCATGTCACCGAGACTCGGGAATAAACATATGATAGTGCCAAGGTACATGGGCTGATTGTTACTGTGTTTGCCATATTCTCCCGCTATGTCATCAAGACTCAGAGGTGAAAAGGCCGTTTTATGCAAGTGCATAAGTTGTCTGCCATCGACAACATTCCCTGTCATGTCATCAAGGCTTAGGGATGAAAAATATCACATTATTGAAGTGCGTAGGCTACTTGCCACGACTTTCAGCTATATTCCCCGCCATGTTATTAAGACTCACGGGGCAAAAGAATAAGTCCAACTATATTCTCCGCCATGCCATTAAGACACAGGAGAATGAAGAAAGTTACAAAAAATACAGGCTATCTACCAACACCTTTGGCAAGATTTCACAGCCACATTCTCTTCCATAATCACGCTCTCACTATTTCATCTGAATTAAAGATCCTTATGTGGTATGAACCACAGAAAACAGGGTTGCCGCAAAACACTCGGGAACACCCACCATGAAACGCCAAAGCCAGAGCCCTACTCCTCACTTCCCCCTTTATTTTTTTTCTAAAAAATAGGGCCTTCCCAGAGGCGAAGAGCGTCATCGGTGACTGCACCACCAAGTCTCACTTCCCCGGTCGCCAGAGCCCTTGGGCCCCTTTCCTTTTGAAAGAAGTGGTTGGGAAGAAGAAGAGAAAGAGAGAGGATGCCAGAACACCACTGGATCACCCCTCCCTTGGCCCCAGTCGTCGGACAGTGCAGATCGAGGTGTTGTTGCTCCCATCACCGACCCCCTTCGTCAGACGACACAAAATGTGCCACCGAATCTAGCTATGAGTATGAGAGGGAGATGCCATGGATGGAGATGCCACAACATCTAGCACCCCATGTAGCAGTGAAAAGCCTCCGCCTGCCGCTAGTGAGGCCTATTCACCTTCCTCCATTTTCCTTTTTTTTGTTTAGTTCCTTCGGCCACCCACGGTGGCAAAACTTCGACGACAGGGTTTCCATACACTGACACACTCGCCGGTGAACTCTTCTGATTTGTTTTTTTTTTAATATGTGAGACGTAGATTCATCTAAAGTATGGTTCCGACTCTAATACCAAATGTTAGAAAAACTAGACAGATCAGAGTGCACATCGGAGAATGACAGCATCCCACAATAAAAGAGAGGAACAATAAGAGATCTGACGTAGCGAGATGTTAAACTGACGAAGAAGAACACAATGCACCGGGATCATCCTCGTGCAGTGAGCAGGAACGCGAGATTTCTTCCCCTTTCTATAGGTAGGCACTTTTTAGAGAGAGAGAGATAAAGAGCAATGGGAATTTTCCTTAAACTCTCCTCTCAGACTACACTAGGGTCGGGACCAAGTTCTCAACGGGATAGTATGGATGTGTGTAACCTCTCCCCATTAGAGAAGGTATCCTATTTGTAGACTCATACGTCCCATAGGATGTGCAACTGCAAAAGGAGATGGGGAATTGCAAAAAAAGGTATAAGATTGTGCTGACGTGTATTACTGTACATTCGCTCACCTTTGCCCAACACGTGGGCCACCTCACCATGTAAGACTTAACACTTTTCATCGGCCGATCGATTAGAAGAGAAGGTTAGAATCATCACATCTCCCTACTATCCAAAATGTATGTTTCTCATGTGATCACTCTTCATTTATTCCTTTCAAGATCTATGTATCTCTGGCAATCACAATCATCTCATTACCTTTTTCTTTCTTTAATATTATTCATCATCTTTTTTTAATATCAACAAATATTACTATGTTGTCGAAGTGAATTTAATTGAAAACTAAGTTAGTTCAAGATAACCCCTTTAAGATAAATCAGAAAATTATGATTTGGGGGTCTAATATCTGATATACTAGTCCGATCGATGTGTCGATTATTCCAACACGACTGGAGAGATGAGAGTGACTTGTTGGAGCTGACGAAATCTAAATCACATTCTTGATTTGGACTTGCCGCTCAAATCACCAGTTTATAGATTAACTTAATTTAAAACAAAAGATGTCAGGCTTGGGGGGTGTCGTTCGAGTTCTAAGGCGGTTTGGCAACAATGCTTATGAGCTAGACCTACCCGAGAGTTTTGGGGTACACCCTACCTTCCCTGCTGTCCACTACAAAAAAAGAAGAAGAAAGAACAACAATAACCAGGAGGGAGCCCCTCTGGGTCTGCAAACCTGGTGGATCCCCCTCCGCCTTGAAACCAAAAGAAGAAAAAAAGAAAAGAAGAACAACCAGGAGGGAGGCCCCCTGGGTCCGCAAACCCGGTGGAGCCCCCCTTCGCCTTCTCTTAATGTCTTCTCTCTTCATAAAACAAAAGAAGAGGACCAAGAGGCAAGAGCAAACCGGGCAGTTCCACCTCCGTATTCCCTCCTCCAACTCCTATAAATAGGAGGCCTTGGCCAAGGAGGAAGGGGGATTCGCACAACTTCAAGCTTGGCACACCAAGGAGAAGGCCTGCGCAAGGAGGTTCAAGGAGGCTGAGGACTTATGTTTATTTGATAAGGTATAAGCCATGAAGTGTGAAGCATGAAGCCCAAGAAGGAGGATTGCTCAAATATTTTCTTGCTTGCGCATGTATATAAGAAATTGGAAAGAAAGGTTTTATATTACATACTCTTGTCATCATAGGACATAAATGATGCATATGCCCTCGTGTTGGGTGTATTTTTTAGAAAATTATGTGAAGACTTATCTTAGAAAAGGCATGAAGCATGAAACCCCAAGAAAGGAAGATGAAAGGGCTTGTATCTCTCGCCCCTTGAAGAAGCTTGAAGCCTTGAAGACTTGAGTTTCTTGAAGCTTGAAGCCAAGGGACTCTTTTTTGTCCATTTGCAAAAACCCAATAAGGGATGTTACATACATGCCCCTATCATTGGGGATATACCCTTGTGGTTAAGCAAATTTGTTGAAATGATGGACAAGCCATCTAAGTTTCAGACATAATCAAAGTCCATGGAAAATCTTGGAAAATCATGGGAAGAACCCAATCATGTGCAGAAATTGCAGCAATGACCCTGGAAGGTCCATAAATTGTAAAGAACCCCTTAAAAGGGTGAGAAATTGCAAAAAACACCATCTGCTATCAAGAAATTACAGGGAAGCCCCGAAATATTTAAAATTACAGAAACACCCCGGTTGTGGGGAAATTGCATAAAAGCCGTTGTTCAATCCAAAAACTACACAAAGCCCTTGGCCTGTCAAGAAATCACCAAAATGCGCTTCTCACGGTTCATTCCGTTTGCACGACTCTGTGGAGCGGGATCACGCCGCTTGAAGCAGTGTGCGCTCTCCTGAGTTTGGCTTAAGGCTAGCCATCTAAATCCACACAGTTTCCATGGGCAAGAACTATCATACCCGAAAAGTCTAAGAAATGGGTGATATTGCAAATAAACCTTGACACTCCTAAAAATTGCAAATAAGCCCAAGAAAATCCTGAAAACTGCAAATGAAGCCAAGAAAGTCACGAAGTGACGGAAATATTCTAAAAGTCAAGAAATGACAGGAATGCCCAGGAAGTCGAGACGACAGGATTATCTACAAAAAGTCAAGAAATGACGGGAATGTCTAGGAAGTCAAGAAACGACAGGGCTATCTATGAGAAGTCAAGAAATGATAGGAATAAACAGGAAGTTATGAAACGATAGGGCTATCTCCGAGAAGTCAAGAAATGATAGGATGTAATTAACGTCATAACCTTTATGGTATGACAGGCTTCCAGTCTCGACACAGACTTCACATTCGTCTGACCAACTCAGATCGAGCGTACAATAAATTTGTCATTCAGTGACTGGCATGCCCTATGCTTAAATAAACTCTCATAAATAAAATAAATAAATAATAAATAAAAACACCATTCCCACGGATGCCTCGGTAAGTCATGTTTGGACCTCGGGGATCACCCCAATATGGCCATGACTCGACATTGCCCCGCGCCAATAGTTCACTAAACCTGACTTGTTTCCATTGGGATCTAACCCTGCTCTTTTATCAAACTTGCTGTATACTCGGCAGACATTTGCATGGGTTTTATCTCCATCTTCATTGCACTTTCAAGACAGACTTCCGTCCAAACATGAGAATGGTCAATGAGCGACCAACATGATTTAATGTTTAATGTTTACACCATATCATAGGGAACTTTAGCGTAGTTCACGAATCTCATTATTTCATTTCATTAACATTAATTTTGGAACGTAGGGCCCCTTTTCCTGGTGATCAATCAAGAATTTTCTCCCCTTCGAGGAGATCTAATTAACGTCACGACCTTTGTGGTGCGATGGGTTTTGGTCCCAACACGTAATCCATTATCGTTTGATCACTCAGACGATGCGCACCAGTAGCTTCTTCGAAGTCCGAATAAATCGTCACTTTGTGACTAGCACGCCCACGCACTAAACAAGTAAATAAATAAATGAACAAACGAAAAGATAAAAAGAGATCCCAAAAGTGCATCCACAAGTCTGGCACGTCTAGTGGGACCAAAATTTCCCTTCATCTCCTCGCCAGGATTAGGGGCCGAATGACCTCTTCTTAAAATTCTAGCTGTCTAATTTGATCTTGCAGATTGCATTCTGACAACTACGATGGCCGTGTCGTTTGGACCACTTGTTGTCACTGGCCATGCCACCTATGGCTATTTGGCGGTGCCGATTCAATTCGACAATTTCCCACCCGTCGTCGACTTCCCCAACTTCTTGAAGGTCGCATTCGTGGAACTCTTGGACGCCGAGGAGATGAAGTCCGTCGCCACTGCATCGGTGACATCTGAGAAGGTTGAAGCAGTGGGATGCTTCGTCCACCAAGCTGACTCCCGCGCCTCGAGTAGCAAGAGGCATACGCCGACTGCTAGGAGGGCGGCCAAGAAGAACACCGGTACACTACAAAGTCGGCTATCCACCTCGGGCAAGTCCTTGCTCATCGGAGGCATCCAAATATTCTTGAATTGCCGACAGGCCAGAATTACATCCGATAGGGTGGTCTCGATAGTGTCAGTGCACAAGTTCTTCCAAGCACTGGCCCGAATCAAAATGGACCACTTTAAGTCAAAGCTAAAGGGAGGGCTGGCCCCGAAGCCAACCAAGCTCAAGTAAATTTGGGTGCCTAAGGGGACCCGCGCTGTCCCTGTCACCCGGGGAGAGTCTGAAAGGGTCCGTCAAAAAGGACCAAAGAAAGATGTACGGGCTAAGATGGCAGCCCCAGTTCACCCCTCACTGGCATCTACTAATCATTCCCAGCCGGGGGAAGTCTTCTACCACCGTGAATTGTATACTCCATTGGGATCTGGGCCGATGCTCCATCAATGCCACTACAACGTTTCTTCACCTCTGTATCTCTCGATTTTTGGTCTAGACGGCCACTGATCGAAGCCAGAGAGGTACTATTGGATTGGTCGCATCGCGAGGATCGCGTTGACGCCCACCTTTTCTCGATTCACGGAGCATGGAGTCAAGCCGGGCCAGAAGGCGCCGCATCGCCCTCTCGCCGATTCGCCGTCGATTCGTCGTTTTCGTCGTCATCTAGGTAGGGGGATGGATACCTTATCTCGTTAGGACACCGCCGGTACCACTTGCGTTGTGGTCTGACGCCCGTTGCCTTGTGTTTCGTGCATGTTTCTATTTAGTTTAATTTTTAATCTTTTAGGTATTAAATTATCTTTTAATTGTTGAAATCAATTCCATGGGTATCGTATTTCATTTCTAGTGGCATGCGTAGACTTGAATGGCCGGTATGGGTTGGCAGGTTAGCTTGGTTTTGTATTCCGCCGCGTCCTCCGTCGATTTCGATCGGTCGGGAGGGGGTTCCGATTCTGACCTCCGGAGTCGCGAAACCCAGATGACATAACGCGCCTGCCCCGGTGCGTTATGGTCATTTAACGCATCTCTGTAGGTGCGTTATATCATCCATGTACTGAGTTTTCTGTGGATTTTCATGTTCGGGTGGCTTTAACGCGCTTCACCTGGTGCGTTATAGTCCATGTGTGTTGAGTTAAAGGTCTGTTGCCTTTAACGCCCCTGTCCCTGTGCGTTAGGTTCATATGACGCCCTTGTTGAGGTGCGTTATATACCGTGATTTCCTGTAGATTTTAATCATTCTGGAAGGCATAACGGCCCATAGGAGGTGCATTATGTTAGCTATAACGCCCCACTCTTGGTCCGTTATATCCCCAGTTAGCTGTGTTATATGCCTATTGACTTTAACGCCCTTGATCCAGTGCGTTATAGTCCTATAGCACACCTGTCCTGGTGCGTTATAGTCTGGTTTACCTGTGGATTTTCTGAGTTCTGTGAAGCATAGCGGTCCTGCCCTGGTCCGTTATGGTATATAACGTGGTGTTCCTGGTCCGTTATATACCTGGAGATTTCAAAAGCATGCATATATAATTTCTAATGCAATTCATGTTCCATCTGCGCCATGTTTAAAATATTTTGTACACTGTGACATTCTTCTACATCCCAAGAGAGCAGTCTTCTCTTTCCTTGTGATGGAACCACTAGTCATAGCCCGACGACGTCCGTGTCGGCCCACCCGGGAGAGGTGACAGGGTATTCCCGTTATACAGTTTGTAACCTAGTTTCCATGGGTCCTCTCGCATAGTTAGTAGCGTCCTACTAGGAGGAAAAACTAGCTAGAGGTCTGGCTCAATGCGATGGGTCAGTGTATGCACACGTGGTCAGAGGCTTGGACTGAGGCTGACGAGCGTTACTCTGATTAGTCACTCGGTGTGGTACAGTTGTGTCACTCGCTTGTCATGAGCTTGACTGTGAGGTGCTTGAGACGCAGTGTAAGATGTTAGTGGACGCATCTGGTTTCCTTCTTCTGGTGGTCTTCCTTCTTCTTGTCACATGGTTAGCTGAGGTTTACTCTATTGGTAGATTTAGCTTCTGATGCTATTAATTAAATATAATTCAGGATGTCTACCTATTCAGATAGGTTTCCTACTTTTCTATAACTATGATTTAATTGTGTCATTGCCTGTTTAGAGTGTAATAGGTCTGGACTTTGGGCTGGTGGAAATGGCATGTTTGGCACTTAGTATGATTTTGTCTCCCTGAAATCTTTGACCTAATATGACCCAAGTAGCAACGGTGTTTACTAAGAGAACCGATTAAGGACGCCGTGAAGTGTGTGCGGTGCCCCGCTAAGGGTTGCCCTTAATGAGCGGGGAGGAAATGCCGAACTCCCAGCGTGGGGTTCTCATAACCAAAGGATGCTGCAAAAGCAAGCTTGAGGACTCTTTTGAGACATTAACATCTAGGACTAGGCCTAAACTATCACTCTTGATTGTGCTAAGAAGCACTTCATGTTGAAAATCGTGCGTGGAGATGAATGAACATAATGAAATCGTGAGCATGCATGATTACGCACATACATTACCTTGCGACCTTGTTATAGAAGCAGGTGCCGAAGGCGATGTTGATCAACATGGGATGCGCAGTTCTCATTTGGTAGATAAAAGAGTATAAGAAGCAAGAATTAGAAGTGGTGGCTAAACTAGACTCAGATGAATAAGGAGGAAAGGAAAAGAGGTGAGGGTTAGAACACCCTCACTAAGGTGCAGAGACCCTGATCACATGAATGGTCTATAGGAGGAAAGAAAAATTAATGGGAGGAGTGAGGACTAAAGTCTCGAAAGTAGTGGGAGAAGGGACGAATGCCCAGAGCAGTTGAGGTGGAAGAAGTCAGTTCATACCAGGGATTTGGAAGAATTAAGAGAAGAAATTGTTAAATTGAGAGTGGAGGATATGGAGGGTCCAGAAGCGAAGGAGGAAAATCATGGTGAGAGGAAGAATCCAGAGGTTCTGGGGGAAGAAAAAGCTGAGGGATGTGATGCCATGGGAAAGTATATGCAAAGAGGTAATTCAAAATGAGGAAAAGAACAAAGGATGTGATGTCCTTGAGGAGTAAAAGGATGAATCGGAAGAAAGAAAGAAGGTCCAGGGGTTCTGGAGGAATAGAGCAAGAAGGGGCACGATGCCTTGGGAGAAGAGGAAAATCTGGCAATTTTAAGAGGAGAGAATAAGGAATGATGTGATGTCTGGAGAGGGTAGGGGAATAAAATAAAGAATATGAGGGTTCCAGAGGTAAAGGATAGGAAGGGAGGGGGCGATGCCCTTGGAGAAGAGGAAAATCTAACAGTTCTGAAAGAAGGAAATTAGTGGGGGCATGTTGCTCGGTAAGGATAAGATAATGGAAAGAATTCAGAGGCTCTGGAGGAAGAAAATAGAAAGAAGGTGCATCAAGAGAAATAAAATAGGGAGGATCCAGAGGTTCTAGAAATTGAGAAGAATAAGTAGGGATGCGATGCCCTGGGAGAAGAGATAGAAAATCCGGAGGCTCCGGAGGAGGAAGATACCATGGGACATGATGCCGAAGGAGAAAGCATGGAAAATCTAGAAATTCGGGAGGAATGTAAATCAGCAAGGAAAGGATCCGGAGGCTCTGGGAGACGGGGAAGGTATGGGTTCAGAAACCCAGGAAAGAAGGAATGCAAATGAATGCTATGTAATAAATGCGAGGGATGCATGGAATGCAACAAGCACAAGGAATGAGAAAATGGAAAAGCCCAACGGGTGGCCCATGGGAGGAAATTGATGGTTAGTAAGTATGTGGATGGAATAGGCTAAAGAGTGAATGAATTGGTGGAAGGCCCTTCATTAAAGGAATTCCCACCCGTCCATGGCAAATAATGTGGTCGGCCAAATGGCCCAAGAAGTGGAATTAATGCCCAAGTGCCCTCATTTGAGGAAGTGTCAATAATGAATGGCAACTCTGTTGGAAGGAGAGGAAAATCAATGCAAGGTAGTTGAAACATAGGAAGATTTATAGTGCTCAAGGCTCTTGGAATGTTTTCATGAAAAATATTGGGTAAGATGGGCATTCGCCCCTTGCATGGAAGTGTAGAAGGAGCAGACATGGTGTTGAAGGTTTCCAACAAGGGATGCACTGCCCGGCCTTCGAGCATGGACTTCGTCACCTCCTTAGAAACGAAATGTGTTATAACAATGCTGGAGGAGGACCCATTCTTAAGGATTTATACAATTATGGAACAAGAGGTAATGAGAGCATCAAGGATATCTTTACTAATGAGCATCACGATTTTAACAATCTTGGCCTTTAGCTGCAATGGCATCAACTCTTGAGAACTTTTCATGGTGATCGTAGGCAGAGACTTTTCAATAATCCCTAGAACAAAAACACAGATTGGCATCCGACACATAAAGTCTTGAATCTTGAATGGCATAGCCAAAACTAGCTTCTCCTTGCCTAGCTCGTGAACATCATCTTCGGCACATGTATTCATGGAAAGACAACCAGTCCGAGAGGTGATGGAGGGCGGCAAAGCGGAAGCGGCAGGCTCAATGGATGATGAAGGTTTTGTCAGAAAGGTTAGTGGAGGTGGAGGTTCGAATGCGTCGAGCTTCTCCCCTTGTTCAGAAACGGACGGGGTTGGCTCGGGTGCAAAAAGGGGTGGACCCTGCTCAAGATTAACCACAGGTTTAGGCAAAGGGGTGGACCCTGCTAAAGATTAACCATGGGTTTAGGCAAAGGGGTAAGTGGTGGAATAAGAGTGGTTAGGTACAGGGTTAATAGAATAGTGGAGGTCTTAGGTGGCAGTGGAGAGTTAGTTGTTTTGGAACAAGGAGGAGGGTTAATAGGAGGTTTGATGGAGGTCGATGATGTGATAGTTGATGAAGGTATAATGGTTAGAGGGGAATCAAGGTAGGGCCTAGAGGGCTTGGTGGAGGATAAAGATGTGGAGGTTAATAACATGGAGGTTGAAGGTATAATGTTGGCAGGTTTAGTGCATTGGAAGCGTCAAATTTTGGTGGGTTGATAGGCTTTAAGGATAGGGGAAGGATCATGGTGCACTAGTGTGGGTGATTAGAGTATCGACCCATAATCGTAACACCAATTGATTTCATAGATGGGGTCGGGGATAGTGACATCATCATGAGCAGGAGGTTCTTCAGGTAATGGAGGGAGAGGAAAGCGAAGGAAACTCAGAGTGGGAATCTCTTGTAAATCTTCATTCTCATGTGCCAGCTGAAATCCTTCATCATTGGACTCAAGTGGATGCCATAGTGGAAGCGCATTGGAGGGTGTTGGAGGTGTATAATGGTATAGAGGGTTCTATGAATGTGGAGGATCTTGCATATACAGATGTGGAGGCGGAGGCGGAAGGTCATATGAATGAATGTGGTGTATGGGTGGAGGGTGGAAGGCGTCCACTTGATCATTAAAAGTTGCATAATCTTCTTGCTCACTTACATTTTCGATGCCATGCTCATCTCTCCTCTCCTTCCAATCTTTCTCCATCTTGGTGATTTTGTCTATGAATGCATGAAGGAAATTGGCATGAGGAGGAGGAGGAGTAGGCAGTGGGCTTGAGACCCTCTTTAGTTGCTCCTCCATTTACTGATTTTATCAAGGAGAGCATGTTCGAGGGGCATGGATTGAATAGCGGAGGGTCAACCTTGATATGGAGGGGCCACATATGATGGCATTGGAGGGTTAATGGGCTAGCCCATGAAAGGACCCAGTTGATCTGGGGTGCAATGAGCATATGGGCCTTGGGGTCGTGGACAAGGATGAGTAGAAGGTGATGGGTGATGGACCACCCGAGGGAGAGGATGAATGGAAGAAGGAGACAGGTGATGGGCCACCCGAGAGGGAGTAAAATGAGGATGAGATGAAGATGCTAAACCCTCAACATTGGCCTTAAGGGCCCAGGCTTGTTAAGGGGTGAGATGATTTAATGCATGCAGAACTTGGGAGACCTTCTTATCATGCGGAGGAGATAGTTTCAGGTGAATAGTGGCTCGCGATTGATGTAAGGGACCATGATATTGAGAATTGCCCATGGGTGGGCAAGACCTTGAGAATGAGGACATGGTCCCTTAGAGAAATTGGTGTATATGTGATTTTGATGATTACAAAATGTGTTCGTGATTGCTTAATGTGTTCGTGACTGCTTGGCCTTATGCTTGAATGAATCTCCATGTTTTCATGTGCTTGAAATACTCATACAAGACTTCATGAGAATTGTCTCTATATTGCTCATGCATAGAATGAATGCCTTGTCAAGAGATATGATCTCTAGAGCCCCTCTGTGAACCCTCTTGATCATCAGGTCAACCATTTTGTTGCTGATATTTGTCGATGGACTTAGAAATGGAGAGGTTTTCAGGACCCATCTTCCAGAGGATCGTGTAAAAGGATCTCGGTGAGGTCATTCATTTAGGGGGCTCCGGTGTTTTACTGGGTTCATGAACAGGCTTGTGGGTCTGAAACGGCTGCTGCTGCCAAACTGTGGGGAAAGAGAGAGAAAGGGAGATACCCATGAAGACACCTTTGCTATCTGCTGTCATGTTTGTCACAGGATTACAGGAATTCTCGGGATGGGAGAACAGAGAGGAAAAAATACATGAACAATAATCATCTTTTACACTTAAAATTCACGCAATTTATGTCATTCATTAATTTCGTATGTGAAAAAAGACAAAAAAAGAGTCCTCGACATTAAAGTAGAATATCTGACCCATTTTCCTCCATTCAAAAGAAATCATGAATGAAATCACAAATTTGTACTCTTAAGAGATGCAAGAGACAAACTCAGGACCAACATTTTTCATGAACAGGGCAAATAGTTTCGAGCTCCAAGCACAGCCCACACATCTGGATGACACCCGTTCACAAGAACGAAAACTATCTTCCACCTTCCGTATCCGACAAAGTGGGTCTTGGAAAATATCAAAGGGCGAGCATAGCTATATTGGCTCAAGAGAGTACTGGATTATTAGGAACAAGGTGCCAAACTGGGAGCAGAAACATTTGAAATTCACAGGTTGAAGCATTCACTGAAGAACAACAGTATGAGATGCAGAATTCACCCACAGCATCAGACACTCTGATGAACATCCTGATCAGGTGCACAGCTCTATAAATTAGATTACCACTGTGCATTAGTGTCTGTAAAGTGCGGTCAAATTGCAGCTACCTCATCAACCAGACTGTAAGTGGGTCGCTGAAAACATTGGCTGATATAAACTCAGTTCCAAAATCATATATTATAGTAATTGTCATATTCTCCATAGTAAGAGTGATCATTATAGAGGGTCTGAGAAGGATACAGTAACCCTTCCCAACGATAATAACTGGTCTCAAAGCTTGCTTCTAATTTTAACTAGTACAGTGAACAGGTTCAACGTGAGGGCCTCTCGAACTGAGACTCGTGGCAGTGTGGGTCAAGCCAGTCACGGGGGGATCCCTTGGACATGTTGAAGCCTGCCACCTTACCACCCACGAGCTCTCGCAGTGTCTCCACCTTATTTTCCCGTCCTATCCCGGAAAACTTGCGATCCGCTTCCTTCAGCTTATTCTTGAACCGCTGCTTGTAGCCAGATGGATTATGATCTTGCTGCTTGGCTTGAGAAGGTGGAGCCCCGTGTGGTCCCAAATAAATCTTCTCTTTCTTGATCGGCTGCCAAACAAGATAAATAGTTTTCATAAACTTTGAACATTTATTCCCCTCGAGAAAGGGCTTGAGTAAGCAGAGAAAGGTCTGGAATTAAGAAATAGATGAAAGAGATCTGGGCCAGCGAGTACACCCATCACTCTGAGACAAACATCATGAGAGAGAGATTTAGAAGGATTTAAGCAGCATATAATATATCGCCTCCAGCTTATTTCCGAAGAGACCCTGGAGGACACGTCCCATCTGGACCCTAACAACTTCTGACTTAAATATCAGAGGGTTGTATTCTAGGATAATGTCCAGGATTTCTTCCGATGCTATTCTTCTGGTGTTCGCAAATTTTCACAGGTGGCTAGACGATCCTCCGCAACAAAAATAATATTAAAATTGTGGTATAAGTTCTATATATGCCGATGGAATGATGACTTTCGGAGCTCAGATGTGTAAAATCATAATGTTCTGCGGTGGAAAAATTAACATTAAGCTCCAGGGTTTCCGCTTTGCTGCTGATACTTTTACTTTGGAGTACATAAATTGGATCATTGGATGTTGCTGAGAAATGCACTATTCACATGTTCGTCATTTAAGTTATAATGCACTATTCACATGTTTAATTATTATGAGAGCCGCACCCCCGTTACAGCCCGACACATGCCCCACGTTGAAACTCTCCCTGGCAAGACACACGGAGTACATACGGAAACCATCGGCTCTATCCACTCATCACTGTTCGACATTATAATACACGTACACATCGAGGAAGGAGAGAAGAATCGTATCTAACAAAGGCACACATCAGGCAACCCCATAAGCTGACGCCATCTTCTCATCCAGCCGCCCATGCTGAGGAATTCCAATTGGCATATTGTGCAGGAAGGGGGGGAGGAGCAATGGATCTAATTCTCTTTCATTAATATAATAATGGCAGGGTTTCCTTTCTTATCCAGCTCTCTTTCATTAATTATGAGACTCTTTTAGTCACCGATCCCACGTCCCGACGTCATCCGGTGCATAATTATTCCACCAACATATGTGTACGTACGTGCCTTTAATTAGGATGAACTTTTGCATCGTGACGCACTTGTTAAGTGTTGCGTCATCCCGATGCTGTTCGAGGGACTTCAACAAATGTTATCACGCATCCCCACCATGCATGCAATGGGGATCAGTGGCCAGTGTGAGCGGGATTTGAACGGTTCAAGCTTAGCCCTCGGCACACGGATACATTGCACCCGCCGCTAGACGCCATGGCCCCAGCCGCGGACGTACGGCACCATATAACAACCGCAGCGCGGGGTCCGCCGCCGCCGTGGACGGCCGAGATGATGTCCCCGAGAGCTCACGTAGACGACGAGGTTTCAGCATAGCCCACATCAGTATATTCCTTCCCAACCCCCACATGATTCCTTCCTTCCTTCCTTGCTTGCCTGGGATTGCAGGAAGGTGGGTGCTCAATTCCAGTATGTCCGCGGTGGCAGTGGTGGTGGTGGCAAGATGCACGCTTGGACAACCCCGGATGGCGACACGCGGCCTAATTCTGTGGCGAAACCTGGCAGGGCCCGTCCGCTGGATGGAACAAATAAAGGAGGGATTGGAAGTTGACGAACAAAACACCAAAAACCATGCAGTGCCACCACCATGACTGCTACCACCACCACTAGACTATACGACATGGCCAGAGTCCCGGCCAATGAGGTGTCACACTCGTGACGTACGATGGCAGGATAAGGGCATCCCACGTCGTCGTCGTCGCCGTCGCCGCCGCCGCCACGTGGCGGCGGCTGAAGAGGTCTCCTCGAACAAGCTCCCTGGAGGGTCCGTGACCACCTCACGATTAAACTATGTTGGGGGACCTTCCAATCCCAGGTTACCAATTCCCATCACAGCTTCGTCATTATATACATAGTGGAGCGGTCAGGGGCGTGTAGTGGCGATAGTTGTCCCTCTCCTTCTCGAGGTAGTCACAATTTTGGCTCTCGCTTAGCCCACTCTCTAAATTTCGGCTCTCGAAGCCCCCTCTCCTGATCACGACAATGAATAAAAAATAGTTAAAGATTTCAAACGGGTAGCACCAGCAGGCCTTGCTCCCTCATCCCTCATTCGCGACATCTGCTGGTGGGGGGGCATTTATTGACACAGTAAAAATAACACTTAAAATAATTCCCATCGCTCCAAGCGTGCTTAAATCAACGCTAAGAAGAATTCGTACTTCTATGTCCACGTTTCCCAATGTCAACTCATTTTGGCCTTTTCTTATTTTTCAGGAATGGTCAAAGAAGAAAAAAGAACAAAAAGATGAAGAAGAAGAGAATGGACAAGGGCCGCGTCGACACTACTTGTTCAGTACATCGATACAACGAACCAACGCCCTCTCCTTCACGCATTGAATCGGTGCCCTCTCCCAGCCCACACTTGAACTGGCACAAGCCTCATCATTAATGACTTGTTAGCCATAGTTCAGGTTCCAGATAATCAGAAGGTGATATGGGACTATAATCATGACATAATCAACCCTTTTGGGCAAACCTCGGGTTGGACAATTTTGACAAAATGCAGTTGTTAGGAGACAACAATAAGGAGAATGCAGTTAAGTAGTAATCTGCGATCAGGAAGTCCGTCGACTCAGCACAAAAATTAGGTCAACTCAAAAATTGGGCTGAACCTGAATGTGGTCAGATGGTCAGTCGCGATTAGCAAAACATGATTATTTGCTAGGCCGTGATCAGGTCAGAACACAGGAAATTGTAAAGTGCTCATCTAGACTATAAGTTTTTAGGATATAACTAACTTGACGTCCTAGTCAGAATCCTCGGCTCACAGAGTCTTATGGAGACATTGAAACATGAATTCCTAGTTCGATAGAAGGAACATCCGACGGAGAGGCATTCAATGTCCAAGAAAGTGTTCATATCAAGTGCAAGTGACTAAATATACTGAAGTATGGGCTATGTGCAAGTAATGAAACTAGAAATAAGATGAGAATGAAACGTGCCAAAATAGATATCGATGTGTAAGAAGTTCCATCAAGAGTGAAATCCCTTAAGTACAATACAATAAGGTTTTAATGTGAAATTAACATATGGTGAAAATAATCTTTTGAACCATGCTAAGATACAATATGCAATCATGATACGGTCAGCAAAAGCAAATAAATGAATAAGGCATGAATATTACCATATATAACAAGAAATAAATAGGGTTGATCAGGCTACTGTAACTAGATCACAGTTTACACCCCGACTACCTTCTGGCAAGTCACGGTCAATCGGGGCATCCGAGACTTTAGGTCGTGGCTCCTGGTAGACCACTATCTCTCTGTTGTCAGACAGAGGCAATATCGACTTGTAGGGTCCCTTTCTATAGCAAACAAAGATGCAATCTAACATGAAACTGAAAGAGGAAGCATGATAGCATGTGACTAATGCATGAGAAGGCATAAATTTCATTAAAGTTATCATCTTTTTCATCTACGTTGTAGGAATAGCATGCACTATAAAATCTATTACACGATCATATTAAAACTTGAAATACTCCGTGCATGATGCATGAAATTGAGTCCTTTGAAATAATATGGCCAAGGAATGAGACTTCCTTAAGCCAGAACTCGCACTTGCTAAGTTTTGCATAGAGTTTGTGTTCTCTTAGCACCTTTAGGGCTATTCTCAAGTGCTCTTCATGTTTTTCTCTTATTTTAGAGTATATAAGGATATCATCGATGAAGACGACTACAAACTAATCAAGATACGGCTAGAAGACCTTATTCATAAGTTGCATAAATGCTGCCAGGGCATTGGTTAATCCAAATGGCATTACCACAAATTCATAATGACCATAACGACTTCAAAAAGTAGTTTTATGTATGCCTTCATCCTTGATTCTAGGCTGATGATAACCTGACCTGAGGTCTATCTTAGAAAAGTATTCTGCTTCCGAAATCTGATCAAAGAGCTCATCAATATGCAGCAATGGATATTTGTTCTTAATTGTAAGTTGATTCAGTCGCCGGTAGTCGATGCATAGCCTAAGAGATCCATCCCTCTTCTTGACAAATAGAACTGGCGCACCCTAAGGGGATGTGCTAGGTCATATGAAACCCCTGTCTAATAACTCATGAAGTTGTCTCTTCAATTCCTTAAGTTCTGTGGGGGACATATTGTAAGGAGCTATTGAAACAGGTGCTGCTCTGGGAATGAGTTCAATGGAGAAGTTTACTTCCCTTTCGGGTGGTAAACTAGGTAAATCTGATGAAAAAATATCAAAAAATTCATTCACGATGGGGATATCTTCTAGGATGATCTCTTTGGACTTGATGACGATCACGGAAGTAAGAAAGGCTTCACAGCCTTGCGATATAAGTTTGCAAGCATGAAGAGATGAAATACTGGTAGAATATTTTCTATATTTGATATCAAGGAAGGAAAACCTTGGAAGGCTTAGTTTGCGAAAGGATATTATCCTATTCCGATAATTTATATTGGAGTCATGGTCTACAAACAAATCCACCCCTAAAATAGCATCATAGCCTTCCATATCAAGGCATACAAAGTTTGCAAGGAGATTGTGACCTTCTACTATTACCTCACTATCATGGTAGTAATTGGTAAGCTTTGTTTCGAAGCCTAAGGGTGTAGTAATTGCAAGGTCTGAAGGTAAGAGAACTGATGAAATTGACAAGGTTTTTACAAAAGTAGTAGATATAAAGAAATGAGAAGCACCAGTATCAAATAGTACAAATACAGGATGGGAACAAATGTGGATGGTACCTTCCATAAGCCCATCATCCCTGGGTGCTTCACCATCATCTAAAACAGCATTGAGATGAGCCTGTCTCTTACGTCTGCCACCAGAAGGTTGATCCTTCATAAGAGGGCAGTCTGGCATGCGATGCTTACGGCTGCCACACCGTAAACAAGTGCCAAGACGCTTCCAGCATTCTTTGACTAAATGGCTGAACTTCTCATAGAAAGAGTAAGCCGCCATGACTTGCTTGTCCTCCTCCTTGACATTCTTATTTTTCTGGGAACCACTACCACTGCCATTTTTGGATCTCTTCCTACTATCACGGGATTTGTAGGGCTACGTGATGCTAAACTTTTCTTTCTTATTACACCGATCAGACTGTCGGCTTGACTCTTCCCCTTTGCCTTTTAATTTTTTGACCTTCTCCAAGGTCCTTTCATATAGATATGCCCGTTGGACCATCTCCGCCAAATGGACCAGTGATCATAGGGTTAAAGATAGAGGAAATTATGAAGCTTTTAATATCTTAAAAAGTACCATTGATCTGAATATGTTTCCACAAATTCTTAACTGCAGATCTGCCAAAGAGGCGCTGGATGAGCTGAAGGCAATTCATGTGAGAGATGACGACAAGTGCCTGGTGGCAAATAGTAGTAATCACAACAGTGATCAAGATGAAAGCAACACTCAGGTAAAACCCATTTGAGAAATTTACTCTGGATGACTGGGAAAATGCCTATGATGAGATTTTAGAATTAAATGATAGGCTACAAAAATAAAATAAAGCCTTAAAAAGGAAACTAGCAAAGGGAACTGAGAAATCTGGCTCTGACAAAGATGGATGCTATCTGGTGGGGACACCCGAGCTCGAGATGGGCGTGATGCGGCAGAGCGACACTACAGGACGCACAGCATTGTTCGAGACTTGCAGGCATCATTATGACTGGGAGACGGCATGGAGAGCTACCCATGAGCTGGAGTTTTTATTTTCATCACTCTGGATTTTTGTAGGCCATTTTGAGGCCAATTAGACTCCATTAGGGTCTTATTTGAGCTTTGTAGGCTAATTCAGGGCTAGTGGGTCGCTTTTGGTTCACCTCCATGGCCCAATTGGGCTGGGCGCCCATGGGAGAGCTCCTACAGTGGGCCTCCCTCCTTTTTCTCCTCTCCCAGACCCATTAAGGTTGGGAAGAGGGTGCGCCCCCTTCGCACTTCCCATGGAGATGGGTGCCTCCCCCCTTCTCCTACATTTTAGGAAGGAATGGGATTCCCTCCCCCACCCTTGCCTATTATGTAGGAAGTTTAAATTAAATACTTTTTTAGGATTTCTTTGTGAAAATTAGGATTTTATTCCCCTCCCCATATATAACATCATGTAATATTTTTGGAAAAGTTAATGAAGAAAAGTTTGAGAAAGAAACTCCTTTGAGAAGGCCGCTGCCCCTCCCCTCTCCCTCTCCTTGGTGGGTGCGACTCCCACATCTCCTCTTCCTCTTGGGTGCGATGCCTAAGGCATCTCCTTCAGGCTTTCTACTGTTCGTGTGGCTAGGAGGCGGCCTCCTCGATGTCCATCAGAGACTGGATAACCCCATTCGAGTTCGTGCAGCTGTGAGGAGCCGTGGTTCCCCCTTGCTATCCAGCGTGCCCTGTGTGTCTGTCTGTCAGGTAGAGCTTTAGAGATAGGGTTGGTCCTCCACTTTCCCCTCCTCTGATCACCTCCACCTCTTCTGAACATTTCTTCCTCCACATGTCCCCCACGTCCCTTTAAATTTTCATGCCCGAAATCATCCTGTGGCCAAACTTCCCTTCACAACCCATTTACCTGTGTAGACTACTCTTGTGCAGATCTACAGGTATAGAGGTCAACCACAGACCATCTTTCGCCCCCCAAACCAGATCCAAACGCTCTGAAATTTGGAGAACATCTTTCCCACATCCTACCCATCCCTCATAATTTTTTTTATATTTTTTCTGAGCACGTTTGCCCTACGTACCACGTCCACCCATTCCCGCTACCATTTCTGTCTGCCCTGATCTATAGAATAGAGCCCCGCCTGTTACCCTCTCTCACGCCCAAAACTTCAATTACGGGCCACCCCGCCACCCCATATCCAATCTCCATTTTAATTCCATAAATTTCGTAGAGATAGAGATCTATTCACCCCCCTCTGGATCTCAACAGAACAATGACAAAACCATTCGGAGAATAGCAATGCAAATTCACTCGCAGCGGGGTGAAATATGCTGTTATTCATTGAATGGAGGCACTGGAGCATGATACAATCTCAGGTGTCTTCCATTAAGGGGTGGGAATTGAACTTCCCCGCGATGGTTGACAATTACATACGCCCTGCCCTCGTACACTTTCTGGACTACGTAGGGTCCGAGCCAATTCTCATTCAACTTGCCCTTGGGATTGGCAGCCATGACCTCTCTTCTTTTGACCATGACCAGGTCACCCTTCTTGAATTCGCACTCCTTGACAAGCTTGTCGAAGGCACGTGCCATCCGGGCTTGATAAACCCTGATATTCTGTTGGGCTTGAAGCCGCTTTCCCTCCAAGTCGGAGAGCTCTTGGAGTCTTCGCTCAACATTTGTTTGCCCTTCGCGGACTAATCCGTGTTGGATTACGACCCTTAGGGAGGGTATTTCCAACTCAATGGGGACAATTGCTTCTGAGCCATACACCAGAGAGAAAGGTGAGTAGCCCGCTGGGGTCTTGTATATAGTCCGGTACGCCGATAGTGCCTCGTACATCTTCTCTTCCCAGTCTCTCTTGTCGAAACTAACAATTTTGGCTAGGAGAGTACACAGGGTCTTGTTAAAAGCTTCAGCTAGGCCATTGGCCTGCAGGTTATAAGGAGTTGACATCCTCCAATCAATCTTGTACTTTTCTGCCAGCCGATAGACCTTCTGATTGCAGAAGTGGCTGCCGTTGTCTGAGACAATTCGATCGGGAGTGCCAAACAGGAATATGATGTTGCGACGGACAAATCTGATCACGATTTCTCTGGTCACCTCCTTCATAGTAGTAGCTTCCGCCCAGCGGGAAAAGTAGTCAGTTGCTATCAAAATGTACTTGCACCCTACGGATGACACGAGTAATGGACCCACGATGTCTGTTCCCTATTGGACGAATGGCCAATCGGGTACTGTTGGATGCAGTGGCACGGGCGATCTTCTAGGCACCGTCGCGTGCTCCTGACATTTTTGACATGACTTGGCATACTTGCAATAGTCATCAAACACTATCGGCCAGTAGTAGCCAAGCTTCTTTATCTCGATCTTCATTTTCGGTCCCGCCTGGTGTGCACCAGCTGTCCCAGTGTGAACCTCCTTCATGACTCTCCAAGCCTGTTCGTGGATAGGCAGCGGAGGAGTAATTTTTGTTTGGCATCCGCCACGACCTAGAATAGTATCCCATTTCAGACTTCATAAGAGTCCCTTATTCTGATCAGCTTGATCTTATCTTCTCTTTGCTTGGGTAATTGCTAGCATTTGAACCACTAGATAAGAGGGTCTCTCTAGTCGGGTAGTGTGGACACACTTATCTACTTAGATCTATGCTTCGTTTGTTTATTGGTTTATTAAGTGCGTGGGTGTGCCAGTCATAAAGTGACGATTTATTTGGGCTCCGAAGAGCCACAGGTGCGCTCGATCTGACTCGGTCAGACGAGTATGTGGTTCGGGTCGGGATCAAATCTCGCCGTGCCATAAAGGTCATGACGTCATTTATATCCCCCATACGAGGGAACACCCTTGATTAATTACCTATTCTATTGGTAGATTTAGCTCCTGACGCTTATATTTACTTTATATTGGCATATAGTTAGCTGTTGTAGACTGTTCAGATAGGTTTTACAGCTTCACTATAATTGTTGTTTAATTATGCCATTGCATGTTTGATTTAAATGCATGCTCTAATTGCCAATGCTTGTTATTCTTGATGCACGATTTACTACTTTTGCATGTTTAGATGCGAGGTAGGGATCCACGTGACCCCTATTGAGTCTGGTTGTGACTCACCTTTCCTTCTTTCAGGTGAGCTACTCTAGTCGTCTTTCAGAGTTCCTTGTGTTTCTGATGGTCAGTCTTAGCTGCCAGCTGTAGTCGGTCTGTTAGTTGGTACTTTTCTTGTACCTTTGACCGGGGTATGCCCCGTGTAGTTGTACATTTGGACTTGTGTATGGCATGGATCTGGACTATTATATATTCTATCACTCTGATATATTTAAATTACTTCCGCACTACAGTTTAAATTTGTGCCTTAATTATTATTACGTGTGTAATTCCCATTCGTTATGCATCCCCTTGACAAACTCCTCTAACCCTTATGGGGCCTCATCAGCCTCTTGGGTAAATTGATGTTATCAGTTTATCGGTATCCGGATCTCCTGGGTCGTTACATGAAAACTCTCCAATTTTGGCTTTTACGGCCTACTCTCCAAATGTTGGCTCTCGCCGCCTACTCTCCAAATGTCTTGGCTCCCAAAGCCTACTCCATTAAATTTTGGCTCTTAAAGCCTTCTTTCTCAACTTCGGCTCTTGCGACCTGCTCTCTCAATTTCAACTCTCGCAGCCTGCTTTCTCAATTTCGACTCTCGCAGCCTTCTCTCTCGATTTCATCTCTCGTAGCCTACTTTCTCATTTACGGCTCTTGCAGCCCACTTTCTCATTTTTGGCTCTCGCAGCCCACTCTCCTTCTGGCTCCCATAGCCTATTCTCCAAATTCTGGCTCTCGCAGCCTGCTCTCCTGATTTTGGATCTTAAAGCTTGCTTTCCCTATCTCAGTTGAAGCTCGCTCCCCTGATCATGACAAAGACAAAGGGTACACACATAAACGCTTTCAAACGGGCTGCTACCGCAGGCCTAGCTCCCGCATCCCTCGTTCGCAACACCTGCGAGTGGGGGACATTTGTTGGCACTCAAAAAAAAAGAAGAAAAAAGAGAACAAAGATGGATGGGCTAAGTGAAGGGGCCAAACAAACGAAATGGGCCCAATATAAATGGGCCAAATACACAAATAGAAAAAAGTAGGGGGGAGAAAGAAAAGATGAAGGATTTTTAAAAAATGAAAATAGAAGAAAATTCATGGCACTATTCACTTGTGTCACACCCTCTCTTCCCGTGTGTTTCCTCTCATGAAGGGCATTGAATGCCCATTGACATCGCGAAGCCTGAGCGCCTCCTTCTCCGACAGTGGACCGTGGGCATTCAATGCATGAAGGACCCTCTCCTTGCATGGGCGAATCCAAGTGCCCCGGCACCACTGTAGCTGCCTGGCCTCCCTCACCTCACATGCTCCGCCACTCCCCTTGCGAAGCAACCACAACTCTACAAGCAAGGAGAATAGCAGCAGTGACAGTTGAGATAGCACTAGGGGTAGTAAAAGAATTTTGTGGAGGTGGCCCTCCGATCAAGGGGTCAAGTGCATTAAGGTGTACGGGGACTCTCTGCTTGTCATTCGACAAGTATTGGACGTCAATGACATCCGGAAAAAGGAGCTCATTCCCTATCATGCAGCCGTCATGAGACTCAAAGAAAAATTCTTCCTCTTCGAAATAGGCCACGTCCCAAGGGGCAGTAACTCCCAGGCGGACACTTTAGCTAAATTGGCAGCAGCCTTAAAGCTCCCGCCTGAGGGAGAATTGAATATTACCGTTCGACACCGAAGGCTCATACCAAGTGTGCTCGATGAAGAGTCCGGACTCACTGCCTACGAGGTCGGCAGCATTCAAGAGGAGAATGCTCCTGAAGAAGAAGATTGGCACGAGCCGATTATAAACACAAAGAATGGCTGGCTCCCTCCTGATCGGGCTGAGAGGGTGCAACTGCTACGTAGGGCAACATCCTACCAGTTAATTGACGGCCTGCTTTTCAGGCTTGTCTATGAGAAAGATCGATCGGTCCTCTTGCGGTGCCTTTCACCCACGGAAGCAAAGATCGTGATGCACGAAGTCCATTCCGGATTGTGCGGGGCTCATCAAGCAGGAGCCAAGATGAAGAATAGCATTAAGCTCAAGGGATTTTATTGGCCCACCATGTACGAAGATTGCAACCAGTATGCTCGTACATGCCATCAATGCCAAGCATTTGGGCCAGTGCCTCGAAAGCCGCCTAATCCGCTCTATCCAATTGCGTCCACTTGGTCGTTTGCGGAGTGGGGCATGGATATTGTGGGACCATTCCCGCCATCATCTCAAGGCCACAAGTTTATATTGGCCGCCACTGATTACTTCTTCAAATGGGCAGAAACTATCCCGCTACGAGAAGTTACAGGGGAAATAGTTGCCCCGGTTTATAAGGCACTACATTATATACAGATTCGGCACCCCCAGTCAGGTCATCTTGGACAATGGCACGTATTTCAGGAACAAGACTATTTATGCTTTGGCGTCTAAGTTCCATATTGACTGGAGGACGTCGTCCGTCTACAACCCCAAGCCAACAGTTTGGCCAAGGCTTTCAACAAAACTCTCTGTAAACTGTTGTCCAAAATAGTAGGTGGCCGTAAACGAGATTAGGGCGAGAAAGTCCACGAAGCCTTATGGGCCTATCAGACTATCTACAAAACCCCTACGGTTTGTTCCCCATTCTCCTTGGTCTACGGAGTCGAGGCGGTGGTCCCTGTGGCAATTGAGCTGGTATTTTATTGCGTTGCTGTGCACGTTGGACTGTCAGGCCAAGGCCAATTTAAAATAGAAAGAAGGCTCAAGGAGCTGTCCAACTTTGAAGGTGAAAGACTCAAAACCTATAAACACTTACAAGTGTATCAGGTCCGCATGACGCGTGCTTATAATAAGCTGGTCAAACAGAGGGCATTCAAGAAAGGTGACGTTGTCATGGTCAAAGAAAAGGAGGTCTTGGCATGAAGACCCAACAGCAAACTCCAACCTAATTGGCGCGGACCTTACGTCATCTAGAAGGTCTATGAGGGAGGGGCCTATACAGTTATTGACCACAAGGGAAACAATCCTTTCCTTCCTCTCAACGACAAGCACATGAAGCTCTACCATACACCACCGCAAGAGTTTCTGCAGCAGTCCTCGCAGGACATACCTCTCCCCAGTGAAGGTCCCGGGCATCTGGGAACTCGCCAATGACTGAATGCTAACTCTGCCATTATGGACCCTTCCTCGGTAGGGATGAGATTGTTGTAGCCTAGAATGGAGGATCTAGAGGGGGGTGAATAGATCCTTGAGCAATTAAAAATACTAAGAAGAGATTCCTATCAATCTGTCAGACAAAGGAACCAAAAACTCCAAAAAGAACCAGATTCTAATGGAGATTCACATAGTCAGTTGTGTTGAACACACATTCATCAATAGGAGTGCACCGTACAGGACAAGTCACTCAGATTAATGCAAGGCGGAGGTTCGTGTCCCGAAACACTCCTCACACAAGGGGTGTAAACATGCCTTTTTATTTACCAATTCTGAGAGACTTAATCCTATAAATAACTATGCCGTAAATGCAGATATGACAGAGTATAGACACAAAGCAATCAAACCACAGTGCTCAGAAATTTTAGCTGGTTCGGTCACCATTCACGGCTGACCTACGTCCACCCCTTGCTATAATAGAGCAAGGCTTCAGAATGTGTCCAATCAACACACAAACCATAAGATATTGTCTCTTACAAAAGCTGCCTTACAGCTTGCAAAACATAGAGTAATCAATAGCTCTGATGAATCTGCTGCCTAACACCTTGTAAAATTCAGATCCTTGCTCTAGCAAGCAAGATCTAACGAGCACTGTCTCCAATCAGAGCACAGTTTGCAATTCAATTTGCAGATAAAAATGAATAACAAAAAGGAATGAAAGAGAAACACAAATTAGAGTAAGAAACTTTTCCTCGAAGGACAAAGTTCACTAGATTTAACTTGTAGATTGTTCCTCACGGGAAAGAACAGTCTGAACGCCTTCCTCTCAATTTGCAATATGATCTTTCACACCTGTGCGATGTAGATCTGCATCTATTTCTCAAAATTTTACTCTTTCCACTCTCTCTATATCTATCTTCCCACGCTCTCTCTCTTTTTTTTCCAATGCTTTTCTCATCTTCACTTTGCAATAGAAACCCCCTTTTCTAGCGATTCTGCTAGATCTGGAATCTTTGTGGGCCCCCTTAAGTTGGAGGTGGGAAAGATAAGAGTCTTCAGCTCAATTTGGTCTCCAGAGAGCATACTTCCATGTGCTCCTTGAATTCATCATCAGTCAATTAGACTCACATGCAAGTAAGTGACTTGATCTAATGATTTATGCTTCACTATCAGTTTAACTTGACTTAAGCCTTCTTCAAGTCGGCTTCAGTTTTAATCTCTAGTGAATACAACTTCTGGACGAGCCCTTAAGTCGACTTTTCTGTAACTCAAGTTGACTTGAGTTTCGTCACCTATTAGACTGGCTTCTGGATTCCCAAATAACTCGAGTCGATTGACCCTTAACTCGAGTTGTAGCAGTCTTCTGACTAATGTGTCTTCTGTGAGCTGGCGCTAACTCGACTTGATGAAAATGAAACTTGAGTTGAGATAAGCTTTAGCTACAAAAAGCCTTCAATTGGATTCCTTTACTCTTCAAATTTATTTCACCTCTTTGCTATATTATCTTCCTACTGAGCTTGAGTTCTTTGGATTCATGTCCTTTTTGTGCTTGACATACTTGGTGCTCTTGTACCTGTTCATCATAAGCACTTAGAATTTACTTAATCAATCACTCAATGGTATATGATGGAATGTGATAGGCGGATCTAGAGGGGAGGGGTGAATAGATCAGCCCCTTCCTTTCGAGAATGATCTAAAGATAAAAGCAATGCAGCTAAGGAGGAGGATAATGTATCCCTGTGAAGCCAAATGTGAGGATAAGAAAGAGAAAATGTGCCTAAACAAGCATCAGGCGCAGAGACAGGCAAGCACACAAACCACGAGAGATCGAAGATTTTAATGTGGTTCGGTCTCTATCTAGAGGCCTACGTCCACCCCTCACTCAACTGAGTGAGGCTTCACTAGTGCCCAAGCACTAACCGCTGATTCACAGCTTCTCACATAGAGAAAAACTCTCTCCAAACGCTATCCAACAACTTGCAGGCGTACACAGCCCAAAACCACAGAACTGAGCTTCTCTTTGTCTGTCTTCCTACACACAGGTAGGGACCAATGTGAAGGTATGAGTTTAATAAAGAAAATAAGAAGGAAATAGATCAAATAGACATGATATAACTCTGAAGGTTGATAGAGAAAAATCCTATCTATAAGCTGGATGAAGCTTTGGAGCGGCTTCTACTCTCTTGGCCTCTTCACCACGGACTCAAGAAAGATGCTGGAGTGGCTTCCCAGGAGCTACTCAGATGACTGGAGATGGACTGTTCTTGGCCGGCTGGGATCCAGAAAATAGAAGGAATATCCCCCACAATGCCTTCACGCCTGAAGCAAGGAGTGACGGGATCTCGTATCAACTCTTCTGCGCAACTTTTGTTCTCTCCACTAGTTCTTCACTTCTTGAGAGGAGGAGAAGCTTCGAAAGCTTCTTCTCCAAGATTTCTTCCACATGTACTACACTTCTAGGACATCACTCTCCCACGTTCTCTATTTGCTACCTTCTTGCTTGTATCTTCTATCGTGCACACCAGGAGCGTGAGTAGATAAGGGAACAAAATCTGTAGTGGGTCCCACCTTTGGAAGATGCCACTGTCTGCCAATCATTTTCTCTAAAAAAGTAGCCTTTCAAAAGCATATTTTGTGTATGAACAGATGCCAACGAGTGATTGCGGATCATGGAAATGGACTACTATCGAACTCAGATCCGTTCTGGGTGAAGTTGATGGTGTCAACATTCTTTAGCTGAAGTGTCGGCACTTCCTGTTGTTTGCATGAAGAAACATAGAAATCATCGCCATAGTGTCGACACTCCTAAGCCTACAGGTCGACACAGGTACTAACGCATGTAGCTCGAACCATCGTGTCGGCACATGGCCCTAGTGGTGTCGGGGCATGAGCGCCAGACAGAGACGCTAGACTGTCGCAGCTAAACTATAGTGTTGACACTTCCAGTTGGTAGTGTTGACACACTGAGAGCTTTAGATCCCAAACAGAAACGTGAAAATCCTACGTTTGTTCTTGTAGTGTCGACACTCTTAGCTGGTGAGACTTTGATCATTCCTAATTTGAACATATCTTAAAAGGCTTTCCAACACTTTAGTTAGACAAAACACCATTGGATTTCATGCTAAAACATCCAATAATGATTCATGGTTTGTTATCATCAAAATTACGGGACACATCATTCTCCTCCTTTTTGATGATGGCAACCATGAGTCATTATTGCACGATCACTCACATGGCAATTCATTTGTAGACAAAAAAAGATAGGATTTTTGTTATTCTGGAAAAGTAAGTGTGAGTCTCACAACATAGACTCAGTAGAGTTCACGTGGATCCCTACCTTGCAACTAAATATAGGAAAGTAATTAAAGCATGCATTGGCATAAGAAATGACATTTTAAAGCTGTACAACTAATTGAACAAGTAAAGACAGCTAAACAAGATGCCAATTACAATTTAAACACAAAAGTCAGAAACTAAATCTTCGCAACTCTTGCGCTCTCATGAAGTCGCTAACAAATAATGAGGCAGAATATGAAGCGCTGATTATTGGGCTTTAACTAGCTCTCGAGATGGACATCAAGTGCATCAAAGTGTATGGGGATTCTCAGCTCGTCATCCGACAAGTATTGGGCGTCTATGACGTCCGGAAGAAGGAGCTTATTCCCTATCATGCAGTCGTCATGAGACTAAGGGAAAAGTTTTACCTATTTAAAATAGGCCATGTCCCCAGAGACAGCAAGTCCCAGGCTGACGCTTTGGCAAAATTGGCAGCAGCCCTAAAACTCCTGCCTGAGGTAGAGCTGAATATTACAGTCAGACACCGGAGCCTTATGCCAAGTGTGCTCGATGAAGAGTCCGGCCTCATTGTCTATGAGGTCGACAACATCCAAGAAGGGAATATTCCCGAAGAAGAGGATTGGCGTGAACCGATCATAAAGATAAAAAATGGCTGGCTCCCCCCCGAACGGGCTCAGAGGATACAACTGCTATGCAGGGCAACATCCTACCAGCTGATTGACAGCCTGCTTTTCAGACTTGTCCATGAAAAGGATCGGTCGGTCCTCCTACGGTGTCTTTCACCTAAGGAAGTAAGAACTGTGATGCACGAGGTCCACTCCGGATTGTGTGGGGCTCACCAAGCAGGAGCTAAAATGAAAAATAGCATCAAGCTCAAGGGATTTTATTGGCCCACCATGTATGAAGATTGCAACCAATATGCTCGTACATGTCACTAGTGCCTCGGAGGCCGCCTAAGCCGCTCCACTTAACAACGCCTACTTGGCCATTTACGAAATGGGGCATGGACATTGTGGGACCATTCCTGCCGTCATCTCAGGGCCACAAGTTCATACTGGCCGCCACTGATTATTTCTCCCGATGGGCAGAAGCCGTCCCGCTACGGGAAGTTACAGGGGAAATAGTTGCCCGATTCTTGCGGCACTACATCATATACATATTCTGCACCCCCAGTCGGATTATATCCAATAATGGCACGCCATTCAGAAATAAGACTAGTTATGCTTTAGCGTCCAAGTTTCATATTGACTAGGGGACATTGTCTGTCGACTACCCCCAAGCCAACGGGTTGGCCGAGGCCTTCAACAAGACCCTCTGTGAATTACTGTCCAAGATAATGGGTGGTCGCAAGCGAGATTGGGGCGAAAAGGTCCACGGAGCCATATGGGCCTACCGGACCATCTACAAAACCCCCACGGGTTGTTCCCCATTCTCTTTGGTCTACGGAGCTGAAAGAGTAGTCCCCGTGGAGATTGAGCTAGCATCTTATCGCGTTGCTATGCACGCCGGACTGCCAGGCCAGGATCAGTCCGAGATAGAAAGAAGGCTTGAGGAGCTGTCCAACCTTGAAGGTGAAAGACTCAAAGCCTACAAGCACTTACAGGTGTACCAAGCCCGCATGACACGTGCCTAACAGAATGCGGTCACCTAGGCGATCGCATTCAAGAATAGATAGTCTGGTCCACGTAAAGGGTATTTATGTGGATTGGAAGGGCTGGGGGCTTCCTGGTCTGAGTAAACCTCTCCCCTAAGGGGTTCGGATGGACCAGAATGGCTGGGATTGACCTGGAAGTGAGGGAAAGCTCATGTAGGGCCTGTTAGAGTTCAGACGGGCTAGGGCACAGAGTTTTAATGAGCTATGGTTGAGCGAGTCGGGGATTTATGTTGGTTGGGATGACTAGCTGGGTTCAGGGGTTTGAATTGGCTGGGTGAGCTGGGGCTTGCGAGGGTCAGGTGAACTGGGTGATGAGATAACTCACTTGAATCTGGCCCCGGATCAGCCGAGCCTGATATTCGTGTGAGCTCCATCTTGAATGCGGTGAGCCCAGGTGTGATATGACCGCTGGATCTGTCGGTGTCCAGCTGCTTGTCGGAGGTTTGTCGGAAGTTGTTCCTTGCTTTTCCATTATGCATCATGTGACGTGATAGGTTGTTGGGAGTCTCGGGTTGGCCCGGTAACTGAGGTGTTGGCATGATGATGCCATTTTTCTGGTAGTCGGGGTGACCCCCGCTCCTTGGCGAAGAGCCGTATGGGACGGCAGGCCATTCTTAGCCCCAGGTTAACCTAGTTGTTGAAGCGTCGGCAATGTGATACCGTATGCAGGGTGTCCGGGGGTGATCCCCGAATCTCTTCAGAGTGCTACTCGATACGGTAGGTTATCCCAAACATTAGATCTGACTCGATTACCGAGAAATTAGCTGGTGCAGTGCCCTATGCTCGGGGGCGATCCTCGGTTGTTATATTGTATCACCTGACCCAACGATGCGTCTCGAGTTTCGAGCTCAACTCGACTGGTAGAGTATCTTTTGCGTTGTGCCGTCTTGCTCTATTTAGGGAGTATTTTCCTATGCTTAATCCTCAATTAATTAAAAGAAATAAGCAGGTGTCGATAGTCACTAATTATCAAAACTATGGCTACCTAAGCAGTCGCTGATTCTCCACACACAGACAGAAATGAAAAGGAACACAGACATATAGAGATATAAGAAATGTTTCTTCTTGGTAATGTTATGGACAGTCCAAAAAACTGACAATCAATTGGGAGATGTGCACGTGGTGCACAAAGGAGTAAAAAAATTAACGTGCTACATGGAGCACAAAGGAGGGGCACATGTGGGTGTCGAAAGGAGGGGCACACGTGGGTGCCGAAGGAAGGGTAATCAAAATAAAAATAATAAGGGTCCCATCGTGATCACCAATTTGTGAACGCGTCACATAGACATTAAAAAGAGAGAAAATAACATTGACGTGGATATTAACTTAAGAGGAAATAATGATGAGCAATAATGATGATGGTGGAAAGATGGGGAGGGAGCATGTGATGCTACTGTAGGAGGGTGATCGCTAGAGGGGTTACCTCAAAAAAAATTAGAATGATCGCGAAGAATACCTTGTAAGAGCGGGGACTTTGTGGATTCAATGTCACGCCCCGAACAAAGGCGGAATTATCGGGGCGTACGGCTAGAGGCACGCTAGAATGAATTTAGTAAAGTACTAAATTAATAATTGACAAAGGCAATGGAAAAGAACAAAATTCTGTTATTTATGGAATGAGTCTAATTCTGCCATGGTTTCCTCTACCAAGGGGATGGGAATGTCTTTTGTAGGTGGGTCGATGATGGTTGATGCATGGTGCACCCGGGGTGGTGGGTTAAGGTAGGATTGGGTTCGGGTAGGGAGTGGGAGTAGCGGGGGCCTATGTTGGGGTCGGATCGAGGTAGGAAGTGGAAGGTGGGACAGGGGAGGGGGTTGTGTTGGTTGGTCTTGGGAGGTGTGCTCTTCATGTAGGTAGGTGGAGAGGCAAAGGCGGGGCCCAATTGGGTTTGGGAAGTAACGGTGGTGGTGAGGGCTAGGTGGCAGGGTGTAAGGGTAGTGGCCGGAGTAGGAGAGGTGGGGAGTGGTGGGATTGGGTGATTTGGGTGGTCTTAGATTGGCCAGGTGGGAATGGAGGAGTTGTAGTGCTCCTCAGGCTATGGCTACTCGGGTAGGAGGGGGAATGTCTGGGGGCATAGGCCTTCCTAAGATCGGCCTTCATTTCCACCCAAGTGTCAATTGGGGCTTACCCGCGGATCCTCCTTAAACCCTCAACCATGAGCCAGCGAGTTTTCGCTTGCTTAGAGAGGTGCATTTTGGCTAGCCTCACTTTCCTCTCTTCGATCAAGGAATACCAATTCAAGTATTGGTCCATACAGACCTCCTAGTCTAAATATACACCAGGGTTGTAGGATCCCTCAAAGGCAGGGGTTTTGACTTTCAAGAGTGCCAAGAGGTGGTCATCTAGATTTTTTCGGGGGTAACTCTCATTCTTCCTTGGTGTGGGCCTACTTCCCTCAAGTTTATCGAGTTGGGCAGTGATATCATCAAGCCACCCAAAAATGTTGGGCATGGCCTCCATTAGGGAGTTGATGCCATCAACCTTGTTGGCAGTGGGGCTTCCATGGGGTCTGGGATCCATTGGGAGAGGCGAAGAAGATGGGTGTGATTGGTATGAGGTAGCCATATAGATGGGGATGATGCACGTGGGGAATAGATGCAAATGCCTTAGGGCTAGACTTATAGAGACAAGGCTAAAACTTGCTCTGATCCCACTTGATATGGGACAAACATGGATGCCACGGGGGTGACACAATGATCTTAAGACCTATACACGCAAGCAAGCAAAGAATGAGTACCGGACATACATAGGCGGTTTACTCACGTAGCGCTCACTATTGCCTGTAGGCAAATCGGCGATGGTGGAGAGGGTCTGAGGCAGGACCTTAATGTTCTGGGGGTTTGGCTCATCTTGGGTTGAGCCCCAAAGGGGCTAGGATACCCAACTCTGTGGGTGGCCAGCACGCCGAGGGCGTGGATTATGGGGAGCTCTCACCTCTCACTCCACGATGGATGCTCAATTTGATAGAAATTCAGGACCGGGCACTCACCTAATCGTCTGATAGCAACTACAAGCGATACTGCACTAAGCAAAGTATAACCAGCAAGGGGGGAGACCGACGCTAACATGATCGGTGTGAAGACACCGATCCCAGCCAGAGATGAGGGCGAGCGGGGAGGCGTGGGTACGCACACACACGCCATGTTGGTGTAGCTTTGACCTGAAAATTAGAAACTTACAACATTACACCTCTCGCAGGAGGGGGGATTGTGGGGTGGGAAGATTAATTTTTACAGCAAACACTACCTCCACATAGGGAGGGGATTTCAGCCGGCCAAGCGAGAGTCAAGGTAGTTTTCCCTCCAAGATCTATATTTTGACTTGTTGGAAAGAAATGATGCTTCTTGGACCTTGTGAGATTCCAGGTCACATGTTGATTGGCTTAAGATAAGGAGGTACGGTGCTCTACCCCAGGAGTTTTTTAAAGTAGCAATCTCATTAGGTAGATGTACAAAGGTGGTTACCATGAATGGTGACCTTTCCCACAAATGTAGGTTGGCAAATCTTCTATCCAAAAGGGCTGATCTAGTAACCTCATGATGACAAGGACACTTGACTATCCTAAGAACCTTTTCAGACCTCAAAAATTATGTTTTCAGAGGTTTACAGTTCATATTTTAATCTCTTGGTCGACCTTCGAAAGTTGCAGAAGGTTGGGCAATTTTTTTCTTCATGTATTTCTTCTACGAGCTATTTGTCAGTATTACGAGACATTTTTCACCTGTAAAGTCCATTTGTCTACCTTAGCCATCTATTTGTCACACTTATTCCCTAATAGCCATCCCCTTTGGTCCATTTGTCATCCTTGCGATTTCAAGATAACTGGAGTCGACTCCAAAGCCTTGTAGAGTCGACTTCGCTTCTTCATTTTTCACTCTTCCAGTCTTGCCGCCATTTTTTACCCTTGCGGAGTTATTTTTCACCCTTATAGCCCATTTGTCACTGATAACAGCTATTTTTCACCCTTAGCCGCTAGGAGCCATCGCCTTAGCTGCTTTCTGTTAGTCTTGACCAGTCGCCTTTACCTATTTGTCACTGTTAGCGCTATATTTGTCACCTTTGAGCACTATTTGTCACCGCTAAGGCTCATTTGTCACTGCTAGGGCTCATTTGTCACTGCTAGCTGCCCATTTGTTTCCCTTGTTGTCTGTTTGCTACCTTTGAAAGCCATTTGTCACCATTGTGGGACATTCTTCAGCCTTGTTCATCATTTTTCACTGGTATCACTCTTTTGTCATCCTTGTAGACCATTTGTCAGCCCTACTGACTAGGGTTGACTGCTTTGGCTCCAGCAGAGCCTGCCTCAACCCCTGGCATTGAGGTAGTTGGTTGACTATGGAATTGGCTATGTTGACTTTGGAGCTTGACTGCTTTGAGTGCTCGGAGTGCTGGTTACTGGTGTTCAAAGTCCTCAGAATGCTCGGAGTGCTCAGAGTGCTCGCAACAGTAGCTTGGGGTGCTCGCCACAGTAGCTTGGGGTGCTCGGAGTGCTCCCTACAGTTGCTTGGAGTGCTAGCTATTTCTGCTCAGAGTGCTCGTCACAGTTGCTTGGAGTGCTCTGAAGTCAGCTCAAGCTTGACTCTTCTTCTAGTAACTTCATGTCAATATGAGGAGAGCCCTTTGCTCCTTCATGTGAGCACATCAAAGCTTCTTTATTTGCACTGCCATTTCTGCTGCTATTGTTACCTTGAGTTGTTGGCTTCTATCTTCACATGTTTGACCTAAGCTACATATACTTTCACATCATCAAGTGCATATCAGGCTCATCAATGAAGTTCATCGTCATCTATCATCAAATGCAAATGGGACTCATCAATGACTCATAAGCAGACATCATCAAAACTAAGGAATCATGTGTGCACACACACATGCATAACATTCTCCCCCTTTTTGATGACAGTAACTAAGAGTCATTATTAGTTCCTCATGAATCCACTCTGATTATCTTACTAGCTAGGGGCTTACTTTGCCAGCTGCTCATGTTCCCGAGTTGTTTCTGTTGTATATATATCTTTGGGCATGATAGTTAAGTTGGTATCAGAGCCTTGGCTTATTAAGTCCTAAGAAAATGTCATGTCTTGGGACTAAGTCTAAGGTTCTAGGAATTTCCAACCTATGAACTAAGAAAGATTTATTTTCCAAACCCACGCGAGATTGGGTAGAGCCCGAGATGAGTTAGTTCTCTATTAAGAAATAATCTCTAGCCCTAAGGAAACCTAAACCTCATGAATTCTAGGAAAATGATAAAATTATTTATTTTCTCAGGCACCTTACTTTCCCAATGGCTGTAAACTAAACTAATTGGGAGGCGATGCAACAAACCATTACGGGTCTCACTCAGGCCCTCCAAATGGTTGCTCAAGCAGGCGCACGAGCTGGCATGGGAGATCTACATCGTAATTTTTGGAGCATGAACCCTCCTCCGTTCTCTAGATTGTCCAATCCGGATGAGGTGGAAAACTAGATAGATGAGATGGACCAGATCTTTCATGTCATGTAATACATGGATTAAGAGAAGGTCTTGCTTGTAACTTTTCAACTAAACAAAGATGCTCGCACTTGGTGGAAGGCCACATCGACTCATCTATCAAATGCACAAATCTGTTGGGAGGAGTTCCTTGAGCTCTTCTGTGAGAAATATTTCTTGGAGCATGTCCCCAAGGAATGATGTCCGTGGCCGAATATGAATTGTAATTCTCACGACTAGAACCGTATACTCCACACCTTGTTAGTATGGAGCTACTCAAGGCCAATAGATTCATGGATGGATTGAGGCCTATTTTCGTCAAGTAACTAGGTCCACAAAACATTCGGACTTACTCAGAGACGGTCCATAGGGCACATTTTTATGAAAGAACCCTTAAGAAGGTCAAAAAATTCAAGGGAAAAGGAGAAGAATTGAGCCAAAACATGATAAGAGAGAGAAGAAGGGAGAGAAATTTAGCATCACGGGAACTTATAAATCCCGTGACAACAAGAAGAGGTCCCGTAATGACAATGGCAACGGCAAAAATAAACGAGTCAAAGAAGAAGAAAAGTAAGTCATGGAGGCTTGAAAATTCTACGAGAAGTTTGGACACACTACTGAAGAGTGCTGGAATCGCCTCGATGCATGTCTACATTGTGGCATCTTGGAGCATAGGATGCCCGATTGCCCACTTATGAAGGATTAACATCTGAAGAATGATGGAGGACGTAGGCGGAAAGGTTGTCTAAATGCCGTCATGGATGATGAGCCAAAAAAAGAAGGTGACATGATCGTAGGTACAATCCTAATCTATTCACATCCAGCTTTTGTCTTATTTGATACTAGAGCATCACATTCTTTCATTTCTATCACTTTTGCAAAAACTTTACCTATTTCATCAGTTCCTTTGCCCTCAGATTTAGCAATTACCACACCCTTAGGTTCAGGAACTGAACTCTAAAATCACTATCCTAATAGTGAGGTAACCAAAGAAGGTCATAATCTTCCTACAAATCTTGCATGCCTAGATATGGAAGGCTACGATGCAATCTTAGGAATAGATTGATTCTCGAAACACTATGCCGACATTAATTGTCCCCATAGGATAATTTCTTTCCGAGGGAGAAATCAATAGATCAAACTCTTAATTTGACCACAGAGTAGCAAAGAAAGAGCAGTTCTGATAAAACACTTCTGCTTGATATAACAGCCTCACGATAGACTGCTAAAAGGGATTAACGCGCCAGGGACAGCCCGTTACCCCACCTTATCCAGCAGAAGATAAGACCAATAGGCGAACACTTCGGAACAGGACTCTGGAGAACATAACGGATGGGGACAAGAGCGTTATGGTAAAGGTGATGGATGGATGAGGATCCGTTAAACAATAAAGACGGTAGATGAGATGATACGGAAGACGGTGGGAGAGACGGTGACCTTGGTTATGTAACGGTCATCTGTAGGTGCGTTTTATGACCGTAACGCGCCAAGAGAGATGCGTTACAGAACTAAGACGATGGAAGAGACGGTAGATGAGACGGAAGATGAGACGGTGGCTTTGGGTTCTAAGAGAAGATAACGGACTGGGGAAAGGGCATTATGATGATGATGACAAATTGACATTAGTCCGTTAAATAACAGAGACGATTAAATGAGACGCAGGATAAGATGATGGGAGAGACGTTGGCCTTCTGGGTTCTGAGAGAAGATAACGGACTATTTAAGGTGCGTTATATGACCGTAACGCGCTAGGCCTGATGCGTTATGGACCAAAGGGTGAAAAATGAAATGAAGAGTTTTCTAAACTGTGTCCAGTGGAAAAGGATGAGGAACTAGACCCAACCAAGGAGGAAATGACCCATGAAAGAGATCTCAGATTTGTCCAAGGAGTTCAACAAGGTGGATAACTTGGAGCATCATTTGGATGAGAAAGGAGACGACCTAACTTATTGGCCATAAACGGGTGTCAATAGATGCCCCTCCTTAACGTCCTCTTTGCAGGGGGGCGAGCGGAGGTGTAGCGAAAGTGAAATGGAACGTGGAGATGAAGCGAAGATGAAGCGGAGTGGACTGAAAAGTGGGCGTTAAGGTAAACAACACCCGTCCTCAACCAATGAGTGATAGGAATCTTCTGGAAAACTTCAGACTAATCACAAGGAACGGCATACCAAATGACGCATGTCTGGAGGAACTAACAACTAAGGAAAGGAAAACACGGCCAGTAGCCAGAGCAACGGAAAGGAAAAGAGATGATTAACTAAACTCCAGACAGGAATCTTCAGCTAACCATACCGGGTGAGTAGACTGAAGGAAACCTTCTGACTCGAAGTGGAATGACTCTCTTTACTCGAGGTTACGGACATAGCTATTCACCATCATTGAGACACTCTGGGACAGATGAGGCTCGTGAATGCTCAAAAATACGTATGATGCATGCTGGGCTAAAGAAACAGAAATCTTCAAAACGAATGCGAAGAAAGATAAAATAATAAGATACTCGAGAATAGTATTGCTAGACTGGAGAAACCAGGGTCAGGACACTATCTGCAACTACGACGTGCGAGACAGAACCATCATCCCCAAGGTTTTTTAACCTAACGACCTATCCAATGATTAAACATGTGCACTTAGATTATCATCATTTTTATTTTAGGGGAACATCAGATCCCAGAACACATGAATGACTAGCCGGTTCTCGAGATAATATGGCATAGGTAACATATAGTAATGCATTAAGGGATAAGGGATCGAGATACAATACCTGACTTACGCGAGCGCCTAGGCGCGCCTCTGACTACATAGACCACTAATGTATAAAATGAAAGAGAATATACAAGTATAGGAAAAGGCTGTGAGAGCCCCAAAAAGCCAAACCCCAACAACCTATACATCAAAGAGCCACACCGAAAAAGTGTGGAAAACCTAATCCCGCAAAGAATCAAGAAGAGCCGAAGTTAGGGAATTCACATTACATAGAGTAGCAACCCATTCCCTCACACGTTTACAAACAAAAGAAACCAAGGAGTCCACAGCCCGAGACTCCCGTCTAAAGATCCACCTATTGCACTCCCCCCCACAACGTCCACAGGGTGGCGTGGAGAATAAGCCCCCACACAATCTTGTCGCTCTTGATGGGCCAAGGCCTGTCTCAATGCTCAAACAAGTGGCAAACCTCAACATGTTGGACAAAGGTATAGCCAGTCCTCCTGAAAAGCTCTCTCCACACCTCCTGCGAGTAGGGGCAACCTACAATTGTGTAGGTGGTCCATGGTCTCGTCGACCTCACCACAAAGACAACAAGAAAGCTGGATGTCTGGAAGAAAGCGATGCAACCTGTCTCGAGTCGGTAGTCTGCCACGTGAGATCCTCCAAACTAAAACTTTCACCTTAATCGGACTCTTCGACCTCCACACCTGATCATGAAGGTTATGACGAACACCTCCATCCAAGATGACACCATAGACAGATCTAACAGAGTAGGCGCTGTCCTGCTCCCACCTCCAAGCCCATTCATCCTCTGAATCAAGCTGAGGATGGAAAGGTAGTGGGAGGGCTAGAAGATCCTCTAGCTGGATCATCTCCTCATGTCTAAGAGCCCTCCAAAACGTCGAGGGCCAAGCTCATCCGGGAAGGGAGTGGTTGAAAGCCTAGAGACAAATCCCAAGGAGTCTACAGCAGCCGCAAAGAGGGAAGGGAACAACGCCTGCAGAGATGCCTCCCCACACCATTTGTCCTTCCAAAACAAACTCTTGTCGCCTTTCCCCAAACGAACATGGACACCAGAAGCAAGAAAATCCCTGCAAGAGAGTATATCCCTCCACAAAAGAGAGGTCTTGTGTGGCGGTGTCGGAGTCAAGTCCCAGACTCTCCTCTTATCAAAGTATCTCTGCCTGATGAGCCATGACCATAACCCCTCCTCTCCATGGCCCAACCTGTACAACCACTTACACAAGAGAGCCAAGTTGAAATCTTTAACATTCTTGAGCCCAAGGCCTCCATGTGTCTTGCTAGTAGCCGGTTTGCCCCATACGATGTCATGCCAACCCATGCATCTCTCCCCACTCTCGTGTCAGAAGAACCTACACTGAATGAAATCAATCTGCCTCACCACTGTTTTAGGGATCCGAAACATAGATAGGAAGTAAGTGAGGAGACTATCCAAGACCAACCTGTATAGTACCAACCTGCCTCTATAGGATAAAGCTCTCGCCTTCCAACCAGCCAACCTGGACTCATATCACTGAATGATAGGAAGCCAGTCTGCACGATGAAGGGAGCCCGGGGTAAGAGGGAGACCCAAATAGGAGATAAGGAACTCACCAATCCTACAGCCCAGCAAGCAAGCCACCCTCGAGATGACCTTGTCCTGCAAATTCACTCCTACAAGAAGACTTTTGTAGAAGTTAACTTCAAGACTAGAGAGACGAATCCTAGATCCGCACCCCTAAGAAACCGCTAAACCATGGATGTTACACCAGCTCTACACTTGAAGTGAAGGATAAGCCTGTGGCTGTTGTCCTTGCCCTGCCTGCACCTATCGATGAGGGTGAAGGGGAGCCACCGTCAACTTCAAGGGAAATGGTAGTGGTTTCAAGCTCCTAAATGATGTTGCCATCTTCCTCATCAGAACCCTCTAATGCACTTTGGGCTGATATTGACAGTAAAGTGGTATTTCACCTGCCTGAAGTGGCACCCTTGGGCCTACAATCTTCAGAGGAGATGGTGTGGCATTATCTCAATGTGCTGCGGCAAAATGTGCTGACCTGACCCAGTTTAACCTATATGCAGCTACGGGCGATAGCCAAGCGCATATCCACTATGTTTTAAGGTTACGAGTGCCCTTTAGAGGAGTGGATGCAGCGTGTGGTTTTACTGCTAAAGTATGTGAACCGGCGTGAGTACCTTGCTCACATTTCAGCTGACCAACTGACGGCTCCGAGGCTTCAGCATGCTGAGTGTCAGGCTACCCTTCGGTCATCTGAGGAAGCGAAGCAACATAAGAGAGAAAATGTTGAGGGTGCTACTTGCCACAGTGATTCTTTACAGAAACGAGCGGTAGAGCTTCAAGCTGAACTCGCCCGTATTGGGGATGAGCTGAAGCGTACTGAACAGTTTTGAGCACAGAGCTTGGACGAGGTTGCATTTGCAGCGTGGGAAGTTGCTTCCTTCCTAGAGGAGCTGGCGAGACTTGGAGCCGAGGAATTCCACTTGCAGGAGCTGGTCTGCTACCCGTCTTTGGGGCTCCTCGAGTTTGAAGATATCTTTCGCCATCCGACTCAGTAGTGATTAATTCTTTTACTCCTTTGCTTTCCTTTTTTTTTTGCACACTTCATGTACACCGGGGAATGCCCCGCGATATCATGCATCTCCCTTTTTGTGCAATGAAATTTCTTCAATTTTCTCTTTACACATTTGGGGCCGAGTCACAGGTTCTTTCTTTTTTATTTTGGTAAATCTAGATAAGGGTGTGTTGCTAATTCACCAAGCCTGGGATATATTAGTTGCTAGGGCAGGAGAGCGCTTATGCCTTCAAGGAAGGTATGAGGGGTTCGCTCCACCGCGATGCAACCTTTTTCGAAGACCAGATTTGACTAGCGCAGATTGGAAACATCATTGTCTGTGTGCTGATGGACAACGCAGGTTTATTTGTGAGGAAGGCCGAGAGGCTGAGTTAGAGGATTGTTTAGAGATCTTGCCGATGGTGACGAGATTTGAAAATGACATAGTTCTGGGTATGCCCAAATACCAAAGCAAAGAATGGATTTATTTTTGGATAGGGACGAAGGGTCTGAGTTGAAGGTTAGTTCATTGATTTCGTCGATGATGACAAAAATTGATGGTAAATTTGTTCATCAGCATGGGTTAAATGCCAAAGCAAGAGTTTGTTTATTGACATGGATGGAAGGTCCAAGTTGATGGTTTGTTCATCGATTTTGCTCATGATGATGAAAATCGACGGTAAGTTGTTCATCGACATGGGTTAACTGTCGAAGTAAAAGGGTTTGTTTATCGACGTGGATGGAAGGTCTAAATCGATGGTTTATTCATCGATTTTACTGATGATGACAAGAATCGATGGTAGGTTTTGTTCATCGACATCGTTTAAATGCCGAAGCAAAAGGGGTTTGTTTATCGACAGGGACGAATGGTCCGGGTCGATGGCTTGTTTATCGATATTGCCGATGATAACGAAAATCAACGATAAGTTTGTTCATCGACACAGGTTAAATGCCGACGCAAAGAAGTTTGTTTATCGATGGGGGCAAAAGGACTGGGTCGATGGTTTGTTCATCGATTTCACCATTGAAGATGAGAATCGACGGCAAATCTGTTCATCGGCATGGGTTAAATGCCAAAGCAATGGAGTTTATTTATCGACGGGGACCAACGGTCCAGGTCGATGGTTTGTTCATCGATTTCACCAATGATGATAAAAATTGACAGTAAATTTGTTCATCGGCATTGGTTAAATGTTGAAGCAAAAGCATTTGATCTATCCGTTGCACACAGGGATTCCCGTGGGACGTGAATAAAAATTGATGTAGCAACATCATTTCATCATCATCAATTTTTTTGAACGACATTATTGACTCAAGTGCCCATTCAGATTTTCACCAGAGCCAGCCCCCTCTTGATTTTACCCACGTGCCCTTTCAAATTTTCAGGTGGCGAGGCACCTAATTTTACCCACAGCGCCCTTTCGGGTTGTCACTGCAGTCGAGTTATAGCCATTTTTGCCCTTGTCCAGGATGTCTGGCCAAGTCTGGCGAGGCACCCTTGTTTTAAGCTTTTTTTCATTTTTTTTAGTAAACATATTTACATCTCCCTAATGAGGTGTCTGGTGGTGGTTTGTTCTGACTATTGTCCTCGAGATGATGCCGATGTGAAGATGAGTTTAGTTGTCAATGATAGTTTGTTCATCGGCATTGGCTAAATGCTGAGGCAAGAGGCAAGTTTAGTCATTAACGAGGACGAAAGGTCCATGATAAAGGTATGTTCACTGATCTCGCCGATGATGATGAGGATCAGCATCGATTTGTTCATCGACATTGGCTAAATGCCAAAGCAAAGGTAGGTTTGATCATTAAGAAGGATGGAAGGTCTACGCTAATGGTATGTTCACCGATCTCGTGGATGATGACAAGGATCATCGTTGATTTGTTATCGACATTGGCTAAATGCCAAAGCAAAGGCGAGTTTAATCATTAACGAGGATGGATGGTCCAAGCTAATGGTATGTGAAAAGCAGACTTTCGGTGGGACTTGCATGAATTGCACCAGACAAGGTTCATTCGTTGGCAAGAGGCTAATGACAATGCAAGGAAAAGATTTTATGTGCCGACTCAGATGTAAGGCTCGTAACGGCGATACTGTGTGGATATCGGCTAGGGGACGGAGCCTTGCACAGGAAAAAGGTATGTTCATTGGCAAGAAGGTAATGCCAATGCAAGGAAAGAGTTTATATGCCGATTCAGACGTAAGGCCCGTAATAACGATGACATGTAAATATTGGCTAGGGCACGGAGCCTTGCGTCGAAAAAGGGTATATTCATTGGCAAGGAGGTAATACCAATGCAAGAAAAGAGTTTATGTGCCGATTCAGACGTAAGGCCCGTAATGATGATAACGTGTAAATATTGGCTAGGGCACAGAGTGTTGCACCGAAAAATGATATATTCATTGGCAAGGAGGTAATGCCAATGCAAGAAAAGAGTTTATGCGCTGATTCAGACGTATGTTCTGTAATGGCAATAACGTGTGAAAATCGGCTAAGACAAGAGGCCTTGCAACGAAAAAGGGTATATTCATTGGCAAGGAGGTAATACCAATGCAAGAAAAGAGTTTATGAGCTGATTCGGACATAAGGCCCGTAATGACAATAATGTGTAAATATTGGCTAGGGCACAGAGCCTTGCCCCAGAAAAGGGAATATTCATTGGCAAGGAGGTAATGCCAATGCAAGAAAACAGTTTATGCACCGATTCGGACGTAAGGCCTGTAATGGCGATAACATGTAAATATTGGCTAGGGCATGGAGCCTTACATCGGAAAAGGGTATATTCATTGGCAAGGAGATAATGCCAATGAAAGAAAATAGTTTATGTGCCAATTCAGACGTAAGGCCCGTAATGGCGATAATGTGTAAATATTGGCTAGGGCACAAAGCCTTGCCCCGGAAAAGGGTATATTCATTGGCAATGAGGTAATGCCAATGCAAGAAAAGAGTTTATGCGCCGATTCAGACGTGAGGTCTGTAATGGAGATAACATGCGAATATCAGCTAGGGCACGAAGCCTTGCTACAAAAAATGGTATATTCATTGGCAAGGAGATAACGCCAATGCAAGAAAGAGTTTATGCGCTGATTCGAACGTAAGGTCCGCAATGGTGATAACATGCGAATATCGGCTAGGGCACGAGTCCTTGCACCAGCAGGCATATATTCACAGGCATGAGAATAACGCCAGCACAAAGGAAAGGGTTTATGCACTAATGTGGACATAAGGTCCAACATGGTAGGCGACCTTGTAGAGATCTCAGCTCAGAGAGGTTCCTCGGTGGGGGTAACTCCTGAATTGCCTTGATCTTTGCGGGGACTATTTTAATTCCCCAATATCTGACAATGAATCCCAAGAACTTTTCGCTCGACACTCCGAACGTGCACTTCATAGGGTTCATCTTCAGTTCATACTGCCTTAGCCTCTAAAATATAGCTTGGAGGTCCTGCAGATGACCTTCTTTCTTTCTGGTCTTGATTACTAGGTCATCTATGTAGCATCGACCTTGTGGTAGAGCAGCTCAACAAATATTCTAGTCATCGCCCGCTAATAAGTTGCGTTGGCGTTCTCCAATCCGAACGGCATCCTCTTGTAATGATAAATGCCCTTGGGAGTCCGGAAGGTAGTATGGACCCAGTCGTGCTCAGCGATCCATATTTGGTTGTAGCCAGATGATCCGTCCATAAATGACAGAGCTTCGTGGCTGGTTGTGGCATCAATCATGACCTCCGTTATTGGTATCGGAAAGTCATCTTTAGGATAGGCTTTATTCAGATCTTGGAAGTCTACACATATCCAGATCTGCTCATTCTTCTTCTTTACGGGAACAATATTAGCCAGCCATGTGGTGTATTAATTTTCTTCGACAAAGTCCACATCAATGAGCTTGTCCACTTCTTTGCATATTTACGTGATGAGCTCTGGCCTCATGCGCCATGGTGACTGTTTCACTGGCTCGGCTTCGGGGCTTATTGCTAGCTCGTGTTGGGAGACTGCGGGGCTTAGTCCTGGCAATTCCTTGTAGATCCAGGGGAAGCAATCCCGGTATTCTTGCAGCAGCTAAACATACAACTTCTATTCTTCAGCAAACAACTGGGCACTAAGGAAGGTCGGCCTAGGGTTGTCCTTATTTCCCAGGTTGACTTCTATCAGCTCATCAACTGTAGCTTGGCCACCATCTTCTATCTCCGGGGGCGCTGGCTGAAGGTCGACAAAGTCTAGGATATCATCTTCAAGGTCAAGGACCTCGATCTCTTCATTTGATTTCATTTGGGCTTCAATAGGAATCTCCGCCCTAGCCAGCAGCGGTTGTGTGGATTGTTCTATCAGCAAATCCACCGCCGTTGTAGTTTCAAGGGGTGAGTTGACAGCTTCATCCCCCACAGATAGGCTCGTAGCTGAGAAAGACTGGTGGTTGTTTATTGTTGAGCCAGAGCGGCATTGCAGCTATGCAGTAGAAGGGGAGAAGGTCCCGCCTTCTTGAATCACCGTGTCCTCGGTGGGGGTGGCTTTTTCCTTTTTAGCAACATACATCTCTTGACCGGTTTCGGCAGAAGCCTCCCCGATTGGTACGAGAGGTGCTGAGATCATCATTAGTGGAGGTCCACAGGAGGGGGATGTCCCTGTTTCTTCAACATCTTTGGCTTCGCTACTACTGGCCGTGTCAAATCTGGCTTGAAGGGCCACTTCTTCAGGATAGACTTGCTCCCAGCATCGGCAAGAAGTCATGACCTCTGCATCTGAGTCTCTTGGTCGAGTCAGTTCCATGTGTTCAGCTTCTGCCGGGTATTCATCGAAAGTTGCCCCGGTGAGCTATCTTTAATTGGGTAGAAAGTGGAGATGGTGTCCACTTCATGATGTGACACAACGAGAGGGTATGCAGCCAATAGGCAGAGTGAAGACATAGGAGTCTTATTGTTTAGATCGAGTCCATGTATTTTCTGTTTTATTGAGTTTAGTAAATCTGATTAAAGGATGAATTAGTGATTGTAATTGAATAATTTGATTATCAATGAAATAGAAGTTGAATTGAGTAAATACTTGTGCAATTACATCTTATGTGTGATTGTATCGCACTCTGATCATGCTTGCTTACGAGAGACTTACCATGCTGGCTGTTCACGTCTCCCCGAGTGAGTCTTTCGCTATAAATAAAGGCTCGGGGCGTGACACCCACTCTCGGGGGTGGCCAGCACGCCAAGGGCGTGGGGTATAGTATCTCCCTTACAACTCACCCACGGTAGCACTCAATTGATGCAAATTTGGGACCGGGCACTCTCTCACCGTCTGACAGAGCTAAGAGGAAATACTAATTAAGCAAGATAAACTAGTAAAGAGAGGGGGGCAGGAGCTCACCTGATCAACATGAATATGCCAATCCTAGCTAGAGACGATGACGAGAGGGGAGGCGTGGACATGCACCCACACACCACGCCGATGAAGCTTCAACCTGAAAATTCACGTTACATGCACTACACCCCTTGTAAGGGGGTTGAACTAGGGGTGGAGAATTGGATTACAACCAAAATGCACCTCCACGTAGGGAGGGCTGCTCAGCCGGCCAGGCGGAGAAGGGAAAAGCTGAAATAGAAACCGAAAGGATGGAAGACGCCGGTTCTACCCGCTCTTTGGAACAGGGGACAAACAGTTGAAGTTGACATTGCTACGGTCACTCCTGAATTTTTTTGTCGATGAGACCAGTGGGAAAATCTTCGCGGTTGGATCAGGATGATGTCCAATTTTTGTGGAATTTCCTAGTCGGCGGTGTTGGTCAGGGAAGGGCCACGAACAGGGCCCTTGAGTTCTGGTTTTGACTACTATGGTACCACAGCAGCTGGAAGACAAGGCCTCCACAAGCACTCCCGACCTCTGAATCGAGTGTGGCTGGAGTCTCTGGAATTGCTGTCGAGTCCTCTTCGAAACGAGACCTACGAGGACATTAGGGGATGTCGGAGTAGATTGGGAGAGACCGAACAGTGGACATGGGTCGGTCTAGTCCCAGAGGGGATAGAATTGTACACCCTGGGGAGAAAATTAGGAAGTCACTTTTCTGGGGTCCAATCGGGAATCCGCTTCTTGGTACTTAAAGATGACTCGTCGTAGAAGGTCTCGGTCAATCCCCGCCTCTAGATCTTCACCAGAATGGCCGTGGGGCCTCTGAAAATTACTTCAGGTTGACTGTTAGGAAGCTGATGCGCAGTCTGGCAATGACGGCTCTGTTGGGTAGCCACAAGCTCAGAACGGGACGAGATGACCACCGTTGCGTAGAAGTCTCAGAGACGCTTTCGACGGTACCCATTGTGCATCCAGGGGCTTCGGGATGAAGCCATGGCAGGCTCCGCAATCAGCAACTTCTCTACTGCCTGCGAACTGAGAACTGCAGGTTGAAGATGGGAGGTGGTGTGGACGCACTTTTATCTCTTATTTATTTATGTATTTTTTGTGTTGTGTTCGGAGTGGAGTTTTCTCGGGTTTATTAAGTGCGTGGGCGTGCCAGTCACCGAGGTGACAATTTATTCGGGCTCCGAGGAGCCCATGGTGCGCTCCCCTTGAAAATATCACTAGTGACGCCAAGCTTCCAAGAAACGAGCAATGATCTTCTCCTCTTCAGGAGATAGACGTACACTCCCCTCCAAAACATTACGGGTGACTTTGTGCTTCCAAGAGGCAGGCAATAATCTTCTCTATTTTAGGAGATAGATGTACGCTCCCCTCTGAAACACTAAGGGTGCCTTTGTGTAAGCTTCCAAGAGGCGAGATGTCTTCTCTTAAAGAGAGACTAACTCCCCTCCAAAGCTGGGAACAATCGTTTCAAAGCCCACTAAACTCTTCTTTCGAGCCATTGTGACGATCTGCTGACCACTGCTCAGGTGTGCCTTTTGGGGTACTTCCTAGAGGTAGGTGCCTGAGCATTCCTCCTCTTTAGGAGAGAGCCAAATGTTTCCCTCCAAAATCAGAGATGATCCTCCCATGGTCTGTCTTACTTTGTCTCCTCCTCAAAAAGTCAATAGCGGACCAAAAATTGCTCCCACTCTCTGGGTCGACTTAGGCTCGGCCTGGCTGATGACTAATACTAGCAACTACGACTGCCACGTTACCATTCAAAGTGGAGATGAGAACCAAGGCAAACATAAGAATGTCAGAGGAGGAAATTTTATTATTCGCAAAAGGGGTACAAGGGATGTCAATCGTCGTGCTCAGGACTATACGAGCAAGAGGAGGGCCCCAACAACCCCTGGTCAGAGCAGAAGTGTGGAAACATCGCCAACACACCCGTCCAACCCTGAATGTAGCGCCGCTCATAACCCCTCTTGTAGTCCTTAAAGGCGTCACCCTTCTTGATGTCCTCTATCGGGGACTTAGTACCCCTAGGGGCGGCTCCCGTACGGGAGCTGGGACACTTGGGAGATTTCCCCTCGAAGAAGATCCAGAATCCTACTACGATATGAGTTTGAGAAGAAGGTTCACGAGGCGGAAAAGAAGGTGTTGCGTGCTCCAAGAGTTCCTTGTAAGCCGCCCATTTATAGTAGAGGTGTCCTCTCTAGAAGGTCACATGGTGCTACTTTCCCATATCGACCACCAGAAAGTAAGGCAGAAGATCCTGAGGATCACGCCGGTCACCACCTACTACTTTCCAGGAAGACCCAATCGATGTTTCACATTCCCAGAGAAGACCTAGCATCAAAAGATCGGCCAAATCGTCACCAAGGATGTGCCACAGAGGAGGATTAGGTCATCCAGCCTTGCGCCAGGAGAATCTTTCCATTTCGAGGGTGATCAGAAATTGCAAAAGGATTACGCCTTTTTGGGCATGCCCAGAAAAGTTACGGGAAAAGAAATGAGGGGACAAAACAAAGTGAAGCCTTCGGTAGCTGTCGCGCTCTCCCCAGTAGCATCCTCCATGGCAATGCTTAGGTCGACGGAGGCCTCTTGCTTAGCAGCGACCTCTGCAGGCACAACCTCAGGCAACGGGGGGCTGTCAGTGAGGATGATCGGCTCCCGGCCTCTCTCTGGCTGGCCCTCAAACTGCTCGACCTCTGCATTCCGAGCCCCTCTCGCCAATCGTCCTCGATCTCATACGGCGAGGAGGGGGTTGCAGGTCAAGTGTAGGGACAGCAGTTGTGGCGACCCGGGATCCGAGTACCGGAAAGGAACTGGCGCGACTCGAATCTCGGCCCGCCTCCCACGAGCCCGAAGTTTTGATATACCACTATGATGATGGGACCTCAATGGGTATGCTAAGACCTATGGGATGCAGCAACTAACCAATGTTCTCTTAGACCTAGCAAGCATGCACAATTTTCAAGTTAAACGGACCGTCGATGGCGGCTACTCACTCGTCGCTCACCCAAACCCGGGGAAACTCGGAGATGCTGAGCCAAGGTTGTGAGGGCTGGGCCCTTGCTGGTAGAGGGCCAGCAAGGCCAGGGTTCTTCCCAAGAATATGGAGGCCCAATTCAATGGGGCCGATCGGGTGCCGAGGGCACGGGTCGCACTCTCTCCCACGGTGGTCACTTGAAGCAATGGAGCTTCCGAACCAGGCACTCACTCTCACAGGCTAGCGGAGCTATGAACTAATATTGAAAGAACAAGGCACCACATATGAGCAAGAGATGGAGCACTTACTCAACCGGCTTGAAGAAACCAGTCCCGATCAGAGATGTGGGCGAGCAGGGAAGCGTGGGTTCCCCACACACTACGCTGGTGAAGCTTTGACCTGTTTAAGTATTTACACAACTACTCCCCATGCAATGGGGTTGAACAAGGGGAGGGGAAGCCAGAATTACATCTAAACACTACCTCCCATAGGGAGGGGCTGTAAACCAGCTAGGCGGGGAGGGGAACATCGAACTAGGAACTAATCAGAAGGGGGTTGTCGATTCTGTCCGCTCTCTGGAATAGGGAATAGATAGTCGATGTCGGCGCCACTGCAGCCTCTCCCGAACTCCATTGTAGATGAGACCTATGGCAAAACCTCTTGGGTTGGCCCAAGATGACACCCGATTTTTGGGGGAATTTCTGGTTGGCGGCGATGGTCGGGGCAGAGTCGTGAACAGGGCCTCTGCTTTCTGGCTTTGACAGCTTCGGCACCACAGCAGCAGGAAGATAATGTTGCCACGAACGCTCCCGAGCTCTGATTCAGGCGTGGCCAGAGTCGCTGGATTTGTGGTCGAACCCGCTTCGAACGGAGACCCACGGGGACGCCAGAGGAGGTCGGAGGAGCTAGCGAGGACCCGAACAGTGGTCGGGTGTCAGGTCAGTTCTAGAGGGAATAGACCAGCGCACCCGGGGGAGAAAATTGAGAACTCACAGTTCCGGACGCCGAACGGGGTGTCACTTCTTGCTGCTGGAAGTAGACTCGTCGTAGAAGCTCTCAGCCAAGACCCGCTTCCAGAACTTCAGGAGGTTGGCCGTCGAAGCCTCTGTAACTCACCACTGGATGACTGTCAGGAAGAAGTTGCGCAGTCCAGCGATGACGGCTCCTCCGGGCAGCCACGAACTCACACAGGGGTGAGACCATAGCCGTTGCGAAGAGGACAGGGAGACGCTTCCGACGGTACCACTTGGGCATCCAGGGGTTCCGGGATGATATCGTGCCCGGTTCTGAAACTTGCTGGATCTCTACAAGCTCGCAGCTGTGAACAGGCTTGCCGGTGTAGCTCCAAGAGGACAAGAGATGGGGTGAGGGAAGATGCTAAATGGTGAAGGGAGGTGGAGGGGTGGACAGAGGGGGATGTGTGGGAGGTGTGGAGGAGGCTAGGGCAAAGATGGAGGAGCAGGGAAGGGGAGGGACGCAGGATAGAGGGTGGATGGTTCTGCACAAGGTGGAGATGGAGGGAGGGAGGAGGGAGTTCACCCTAGCTAGGTGGGATAATGTTGTGGGTTGGGTTAATAGAGAGAAACCTGACTATGGATTGTTCCTAGCACCCATAAAGTGGGGCTACAAAGATGAGCCGTTTGTTCTGAATTGCTTGGCCATCTAATTCAAATTTCAACTAGCTGTCGGCTGGTTTACGGACCTTAAGGTGACTGATGCTCATCTTTTCCGTATGGGGGGAGTGGAATTTATAGAATTTATGCTGAAAGAGTATGCTCCTTTACTGATCAGAGCCAGAGTATACCATAGAGTGTATGCATCCCATTTTCGGTATCCCATCTCCAAGGGCCTATGCTGCGACATGTTTGTAGTCTTCTGCCCATAGTTCAATACCTTTATACAACAGAGGGTGAAACTTCTTTGGACCTCTGGAGTCTGTCACAGCTCTCGGGTTTGTCGATTGACGTAGAACCCTATGAGGAAATCTGTTTGTATGACTTTGTTAAGGACGAGACTGACGGAGAGGGCTAGTATTTCTTTGGCTTTTCATACTGGTACCTAATGAAAGCATACCACTCCCTCTGCCTGGCACACTATAGGGGATCATCCAAGGGCTACCATACCCGGGAAAAGAGCAGTAGGATGAAAGTTTGAGTAGGACACTGGATCCAATATTTCTTTGGTGGCCCGTTGAAATACAGTGAATTTCCTTCAGTAGCTCCGGTAGTGGGCAAATAGACCAGGCCTCCAAAGTTTAAGTCAGACCTGCCTGCTTCTATTCGAGGAGTCAGCCAGGGAGGGCCGAACCCTACCAAAGTGGATCCCGTCACTCACTGTGCTGCCAATTTCACATTCTAGCTATGCACTTTTGCTCTCCCGCAGGGAGATGACACAGTTATCAGACCAGACGCAATATACCCAGCGTGTCAGATGGCCTGGGGCATGCGGCTCACTTTATGTCCGGTTGTACTTTACTTGGTTTACAAATCCCTGGGTACCGAACAGAAATACGGCTGCCAAATGAACATCGACTCTCTAAGCTACTCCAAACAACAATAGAAAGGCGAACCCCGATCTCACAAAGTCGGGCGCTGTCGATCCATCGACAAAGCACTAACTCCAAAGCGAAGGCCTACCAAAATTGGCAAAAGCCCTAGAAAAGACCTGCATAGTCAAGAAACACAAACGCATACACAACTAGATCGTCGTGCAAGCTACACGGACTTCAGGTGAAGCTAAGAATACACTATCCGAAAAAGTCACGAAAACACAAGTCATCGTGTCAAGTGATAGAAGCACCTCCTCCCTAGAAGAACAGCCGGATGCGTCTACTGACATCTTACACTTCACCTCAAGTATCTCCCACACGCTTGGAATGGCGGTAACTGAGACACTCACAGAACCAAGTACAAGGACCAACAGTAACGAGTGACTAGTCAGGGTCACGCCCGTCGACGCTCATCCAAACGCCCCTAACCACATGTGCACACACAAGCTCAATGTCTTGAGCCAGGCCTCTAGCTAGTTTTCTCCCCCAGTAGGACGCTATTGGAAGGCAAGGGAGCCCACGGAAACTAGCCTAAAAACTATCTATCGAGAACTGCCTTGCCACCACTCCCAGGTGGGCCGACACACAGGAAAGTGTCATCAGGCTATGACTAGTGGAGGCTCACAAGACACAGAGTGGGCTCGCGTGGCGCATAGGCCCATGAAAAATTTAGGTCTAGCACTGAGATAATGGGCCGATTACTAGGCCAAAGTGTCGATAAAATCTTCTCAGAAAAAGCCTTGATGGACTGAACCGTGGAAATACTTTTGACTTTGACCACCCTCCCTTGGAAAGGGAATTTGAGACATTGATGAGCAGTGGATGGTAAAGCATTGAGATTATCAATCCATGGTTGACCTAGAATAGTCTTGAACATAGGGTCGATATCGAGGACATAGAATTTGATGGGCATAGTGAGTGGCCCAAGTTCATCCTGAATAGTGACCACCCCATGACACAGCCTCCATGAATTATCATATGCTACAATAGTGGTTAAGGTACCAATGTCGCATCTATGCTTACTTTGTTTAGAATGATAGAAATGCATAATGACATTTGATGAGCCTCGGGGGGTGCTAACTCGGTCTCTGAAAATGTGATGGTCGGCCCCTTGGAGATTGTAGCCAAGGCGGTTGGTAAACTGTCGACTGCCATGTCTTCACTGACCATGACCTTCTGTAAAAAATCCCACAGCGTGTCTTGGTGAAGCTTAGACCGCTTAATCAATTCTAGAACTGAAATTTTGGTGGGCATCCTATCTAGATGATGTAATAGGTCATACTGAGTACCCGATAGTGGATCTGCCTCCTTCTGATCAGCAGCCTATTGTAAGGACTGGGCATTGGGTGCGGGAGCACCAGTGGTAGGATAGTTCTGATGAAATAAGCATCCGCTCCGCAGGGCAAGGTTCTGGGCTGTCACGGCATCTGGTGGGCTCATGGAGGGTGGCTTAATGGGTCCAACGGGGTGAATGAGTGGTGTAGGTGTGGAGGAGATAATGGGGGTAATGGGAGTAGTGGTGGCGGTGATGGACCATGCCGGGAGAATAACTGGTGAAGGGTTGGATGGAGGCGTGGTGATGGTAGGCAGGGTGGCCGACTGTGGAGGCGTGGGGACAGGCGGAACAATGGGGGAAGCGGGTGGTAGAATGAGGGGTTTAAAAGGAATGGTAGGTGCAGATAATGGAGGGGTCTGATGGTTTAGCAGGAGAATGACAGGTGTAGAAGATGGAGGAGGGTTGCGGTAGGTGTGGTGGAGAGCCATGAGCTGCTTAACTGAAGCTTCATCATCATAACACCACCCGACATCGGGGGCCAGGCGTTGAACAAGGTTGACCCGAGCCGGTGTCGGTGGCTGAGGTTACGGAGCGGGCGAATGATTCGACATGAGATTTTGATGGATCCCCAAATCCTGAACAGGTTGCTGGTGTTGTGGCTGTGGCTACGACTATGGTGCTTGCTGCTGCCTTGACGCTTGCCTTCTCTTTTCTTTAATTTCAACGATGGCCTTGTGCATCTCGACCCAATCAATACACTGACCTTCATGCAGATCATACACCAGATCTCTGAACTGAAAACAACCCTCGATGGTGTGCCCGGGTTGCCAGTGGAACATGCAATATTTGGTCAAATCAACGGTTGGGTTCCAGTTTGGTCGCTCCAAAGGAAGCTGAATTGCACCAATGGACATGAGTGCTGAGAAGATATTTGGGAGGGACTCGGGCAAAGGAGGATATTACGCCCTCTTTGGAGCCGGGCGTTTGGGTGCATAGTCGGTTGGTGGAGGGGTAGGACTTGATCCTCCACCCCTTCCGGCCGGCCAGAGGGGATGGGCCTCGTGCTGTGCTGATGCTGACCTGTAAAACAACGTAGACAATAGAAAAATAAAACCCAAATTGGACCTGGTATGTGTAGCAACTATAGAATAGAATGTAAAATTAACATAATAACACGGAATGGATGATACCTGGGGTGGTTTTTAAACACCTATAGGGCATGAAAAAATAATAGGAGGGCGTGAAAATGATGTGTAAACAGTGAAAACGTGGATAAGAAGGTGTGAGGAATGAGCATGCTAAGGATGAAACAACAACTAAAAGCCTAGACCAAACACAAAGAAAGTGACTACTCCCTTGATCGGAGGCTTAAAGGGACGTGGAAAGCCTCCCTCCCTAGCTACAGATCGCTCAAAAATTTGGCAAAGCTTCACCGTCGACGCTGGATCTCTCTTCTTTTCAAGCTTGGACAAGGGGTGCTATTTATAGACCCCTAAAAGTCCAACCCCGAATTAGAATTTTCTACTGAAAATTAGGGCGTGATAATAAACAAAATCATAGATAATATAACCATTTCCCACCAGGATCAAACGACATCCAATTTTGTTAAGAAACTGTGGAGAAAATGGTGGAGCAAGCAAGGGATTTAACCATGGGTGGAGAGAGAAAATTGAATGAAACCAAGGATCTCGGGCTTGTACACGGTCGTTTGATAGGCCGCCCAGCCATAGACGCGGTCCATTCCTAGACCACCTACCGCTATCGGTGATAAATAAATAAAGCACTAAATTATCCAATTATCCCACTGAACTGACCGACTGACCCGGCGCTGGACTCTTTAGGATAACACGGTCTAATGATAGACCACTCAACGAATGACACGGTCTAATGGTGGGCCATGTATAACGTGTTAGTGATAAATACAATAAAATAGGATAAATAGATAATTATCTGAAAAACCCACCGATTTTGGACTCTAGGAGCTGAACGGTCTAACGCCAGGCCGTTCAATGGGAGTAAATGGCTGAACTAAGACCGTGTAAAGGCTTGTCGGTGAAAAATCAAATAAAATATCCAATAAATGGTTATGAGCTTGTAAACGATTCCAAACAGACCGCTTAGTAACTGAACGGCCGACCGATAGACCACGTACATCCTGGATGCTTGAAGTTAATAAAATGGGATAAACGAGTCCATTTACCCAAAAACCAAGCGAAATCAAGGCCCAATACACCCTAACTCGAGAGCAAACTTAGCCAGGGAGGGAGATACCCATAGAATAGGTCCAAAGGCATGCCTTAAAATAGCCCAATGTGTAATGGACAAGTCGAGGCATCAACAAATGGTGGTAAGAGGAAGTGACCCAACTCATAGGCAAAACACAGGTGTCAACAGCAGCGAACCCCCTCTCCCGACGCCCACGCCGACGGCCGGTCAAGCCAACCTCCACCCCCGCCCCCTGCATGTAACCCATAGACCGCAAACCCCACTTCTCTCTATTCTCACCTAACCTCTCAGCCGCCCCCTCTGCTAAACCACCCCGCTTGCAAACCCTCTCCATCGTCTCCCTCTTTCTCTTGTGTCTCCTCACTGCCACCTCCCCCTCACCCTGTGTAATGCCCGTGCCTTAATGGATCCATAGTGGTTCGGACTCGGACTCGATTTTCCCAATAGGCATAACCTATCTTTCCGGTAACGTCTTTTGATATACCGAATAGAGGAATGCAATGCAAACCAAAACACATCCTTTATTTTGTTGAAAAATAATGACTACTCTAGACTCGACTAGCTCTGATACCAATTTGATGCGGGACGGATGACAGACTTGACCGATTTGATATGCAAACCTTGGACTCTAGATAAGCTCGCGATCGTCCCTTAGCGAGGGAAGTGTTTGGACGTGCGTAGTTGAGAAACCAGCAGTGAGCTAGGGTGGTCAACTCACACTTTCGTGCCCGGGTCGGTCACGGGACGAGTCTCGCTCTCTCTCGCAGCGGTGATTTGAAATGATATCGAGCTAAATTAACCTATCACTCTAGCAGTGGCATATAGAATTATATACGAAATAAGCAAATGCCTAATAGGAGGGTGGCGAGTGTACCTCCACGCTCCGGGCGTGGGGAAGAGGACCCCGGTCAAGTACGGTAACTCCCGATAAAAAAAATAATTACAATAATTACGCAACTGAATTTACTGCCCACTCCACACAGGGAGGTAAAGGACAACAAGTAGGTCTGGGAGGACCGATCTTGGGTTGACGGACAGCAAGTCGGAAGGGCTATCGGGGTGGAGGCGGGCTGCTGGTCTGACTCGGTACTATTCTGACTCGGCACTATTTGAACTCAGCTCAGCAACTCAGTTCAGCCCGCTGGACAGCAAGGGAACTCGACTGCTGGGACGGTGGCTTCCGGTCACCTTATGGCCGTGATGGATGGCTTGGATGCTGGTGGGAGGTTGCTGGTTGATCTCTGAACTCGGCGGCTGCTGAATCGACGCCGAAGTAATTTTCTAGGAATTAATGAGCTGCTGCCTCTGTTGGTCTATTCCCGAAATAGATTTGCGCACCTCCACAATAGGAATTTCTGTGCTCAGATATGGAGGTAGATGGAGGCAAGATGGACGCCGTCAGAAAGCTGACTTGAAGGGCTAAAACATATAATTATTTAAGATCCATCCAACAAGTGGATTGGAAATGAAAACTACTGTGGATTGCTGTTGTTTCTGACTCAAAATTACAGACACATAGGGCAGAACTAGATCTACCTGATAATGAATTTTGACCAAAACGAAAAGGTGGATATAAACTCTAGGAAAATTATGGGAGGAAGGGGGGATGTGAGGATTACGTGGTAATTTTTTTGAGATTTTCTGGAGATGGCTAAGGGGTGGGAAAAATAGCTGAAGTAGGGGCTAGCTCGCAGGTCTGTTGAAGGGCAGATTGCGCAGGGTGCAGATAAAAGTCGGGAAAAATGGCAGATGATGGCAAAATAGGGAAAAATTTATATGGATGGAAAGATAACACGAAGGGGAACAATCCCTCAAAGTGTCAGCTCGATCAGAGTTGTGGACTGGGAGAACTGACCTAATCTTTAGGCTACTATTCTGGGATTTCATGGTTCAGGACAGTAAGGTGGAGGGTGGCTTGTGGCGGCTCGTTGGCGGCACGAACGGTAGCAGCGGTGGAGATGGCTGAGCTTCACACCCAGGGGAAGAGGTAGAAATTGGATTCACTCCAATGTTTAGGGCTTCACACCCTGGATCAAGAAGGGGGAAGATGAAGAACAAGAGAGAGAGAGATAGGGGTGCCCAAGGCTCCAGTCTTGGTCTGTGCACATGCTTAGTCTAAGGTCTACGCACATATCAGTTTGTGCATATCTAAGGTCCACGCACATGCAGCATCCAGGTCTGTGCACACATTTAGGTCTGTGCATATTTGAAAATTAAGGTCTACGCATACATAGAAGTCTATGCACATACAGTTCCATGCATGCTTAGGGTCTGTGCACATTATGCATTAAGGTCGAAGCACATGTTGCATCTTGCATACTAAGGTCGATGCACATTTTGCATCTTGCATTCTACAGTCGAAGCACATGTTGTATCTGGTATACTATGGTCGATGCACATCTTGCATCTTGCATTCTAAGGTCGAAACATGTGTTGCATTTTGTTCATCCTGGTCAATGCAAGTCTTAGTAAGGTCGATGTTCTTATACGGACCTAATGCATATGTCTGATATATAGTCCGATACAACTCTTGTATGTATCGATGCACTTAAAGAGCTTTCTGAGCATTTACCTAAATAACCTGACCTCATTTGAAATTTTAATTATTACATGCCTGAATTATGTTTTGAACATAAAAAGAACCAGCCCAGTTCTACGATCGAACACCTGGGTGCCATAAAGGCAACAATCTTACGTGGAACTTAAAGAACCAGATTATAAGCACATGATCCAAGGCAGGGAGCAGAACTAATATTCTGCCACGTGGATCGTCACAACCTCCACTCCTGACACGTGGCACATCGAAATTCGAGCTTTGGAAAGAGTGGGCGGGAATGTTCCCTCCATACGCCCTCGATGAAATCTTGTGGGGACCACAAGATTCGCGCCAGAGAGAAGGGACTGGAATCAAATCTCCAGAGCCCTTGTTCTCCTATAAATAGGGATCCTCCTCATCCGGGCACGTGGCTGCAAGGAAGTGGCAAGAAAGAGGTAAGTAGAGAAGAAGACCAGATAAGAAAGAAATTGAGGAGAGAGTTGCTGTGAGAGAAAAGAGTTGCTGTGAGCGAATTTCAGAGAAAGTGTGAGGAAGAGTAACCATTGAAAGGAAGAGTCAGAAAGAGATCGTGAGAGCAGAGAAGAAGAAAGAAAGAGAGAGAGAGAGCCAGAGAGCTAGTAGAAAAGAGATCGTGAGATCGTGACTGAGAAGTAGCCAGAAGGTTTATGAAGATCATCTGTGGCCTCTAGATCAAATCTAAGCCACATTGCTCCAGCGAGAGTTACATTGTTTTCCATCTCTATTGTTGAGTTCGTTTGTTTTTGTTTTTTTCCATTTTCTCCTTGTTTGAACATCAAGCTTTGTGTCAGCGTTGCGGAGGATCGGTTCCTTTGGACAGCAAGCTGTGGTGCTCAGCGCATAGCGCTCAGCGGCAGCAAGCTGTGGTGCTCAGTGGAAGCAAGCTGTGGTGCTCAGCGGTGTAAGTAAGCTGTGATGCTCAGCAGTTCAAGCTGTTAGTCAGCAGAAAGCCTCACTCTGATTTGAGTGGGGGATGGACGTAGGTCTGTGGTAGCAGACCGAACCATCTAAAAATTTCCTGTGTATCATGGTTTGCTAGTTTGTCCAATTCCATCTCTTCTACCTCCTTCACAGGGCAGATTGATTGTGTAGTGAAGCACGATGTGCTTTTGATTATGTGCTTAATCTGATCTTACTGCTAAGGCATTTCTAGTTGCACTTAGATTAGGGAGTCATCAGAGGTTGAGGCGTCCCGAATTTTCTCCCGGGGCTCTACTCCCCCTATTGGGTGTGAAAATCATAAGAAGAATAATGATTAGCAACTGACATGATTGAAGCAATTAGTAATGTGAAAGAAGGAAAGGCATGGGGGTACCCGATGCCACAGAATCTAAGGCATCTGCATCTCTTTTCAAGGAGGCAAACTCAGCCCCTTGAATGTCCCCTGCAAGAAAGGATCAGGGTCAACCCACAAAATTGACTCAATGTATAAAATATTGTTATGAAGGAATGAGATACCTCTCTGGCTGGTCTCCTCCTCATTAGAAAGACAGGCTGTGTCTCTTGAGGCACAAGGAGAACCTTCGGGATTCCCCTCTATAGGGGTCAAGACTGGGCTCTCCTCCATGGCGATAATGCCCTCACCTTTATGCCTTAACGTTGTCTCCTCGTCCCGAGCACCGACTTCCAAGGCGGCACCCCCTGAATCCAAAGACAAAGTACCTCTGCTTGTCCCCTCTAAAGACTCCAAGGGATCTTGAACATGAGGGCTACCAACTGCATAAGACACTGAGATGATAAATTTACGCAGCAATGTCAACAAAATGAGGAATAATTACAAGTTCGATGCTGAATGCAATCACCTGTTGTATGGGGCATATGGTCCCCTCCCAATAGTGGAGAGGGTGACAAAGCTCCAGCACCACGCCTCTGTCCCTCTGTGGGTGGAGCTTGCTCTTTATAAATCTCATCAAGAAGAGCTTGGGAATATTTGGCTACTATCTCCCTATCTACAGAGGGGTTGGCAGAATAATCAGGCAAATCCACATTCATCTTGGAGTTCAGAAGTGTGGTGAATTCTTGCACAGAGAACTATGGATGCACCCAAATCACCTGAAAGTGAGAATGTCAGATCGCTTCCCACAAACTCAACTAAAGAAAGAATGTGGCATAGCCTTACTCGAAGAAGGTGGGGCGGCAGTCGACTCTGGTTCATGTCTATCAGACACAGCAATGTCCCTATCTTCATGAGCCCTTGGCAAAAGGAGGAAAAGGAAAAGAGAAGTCATATTGACAAAAATAAAAAGCGAAGGATAAACAAGGCAACAAAAGAAAGAGATAGATGGTATGACACCTCAAAAAAGTCATACCAGAACCAATAGTGTTATGATGACCCCCACATAAAGATGGGGGTGAAACACTGGACACATGATTATAGTCATCATCCTGCAACTCTCCATCCTCCATATCGTGCTCCGACCCTGGGGCTGCCACCTCTTTTGTGGGGGAGAGTGTGCGTGTGATTTTGGCAATGGAAGAACCTGGAGACCAAAGAAAGGGAGTCATCAATGAAGCGCCACAAAATATTCTAAGAGCAAGTCTGAAACTCCACAAGAGTCACTTGGCTGCCCTTGCGATGAGCCCCCTCTTGCACGAGGAAGACGAACTCGGGTGCTTGGCCCCTCATCTTCAGAGGACCTCACCCGCTTCGCTGGCCCGGGGGTCTTTTTCCCTTTAGTGGAAGCGTCCACCATTGTAACAAAGCTCGCTGTGAACAAAACGGGGAGGGCGAGGAAGAATGAGTCAAAGTCACATACAGATGAAATATAAAGAAAAGCTCAGCTAATCATCAGAAAAAGAAAAGAAAAAGGGGGAAAAGTTGACGTCACTCACCCTCAGGAGCAGGTGAGAAAGTGTGCCTTAACACTACTTGTTCTGCTCCAAGGCCAACAACCTCTCCTGCCATAGCCACTGCATCCCAAACATCTTGCAGAACAATATTATTTTCTAACAAGGAAAGCTGCTCAAACGGGCCAATGCGCACAATAGAACTCATCAAGTGTCTCTACCATTGTGGCCATAAGTCATTGTTGAAATTTTCAGGGTGAAGAGGAGTGGCTTTGTCGGCATTCGGAGGATAGCCACAATCCGACAAGAAATGCTCCCACCATGAGTATACTTTTTACACTGCAGAAGTTGCACCTTGTTCTGAAGAAACAGTGGCACGCTGCCTCAAAGGTTTAATAGCTCCTGTGTAAGCTTGTCGATCAATGGTAACTGGCCCATTCTTCGCCTCCCGCTCGGCACGGAAGTCTCAGACATCCCTAGCCACTTGGGGGAAGTGAGTATGAAGGAAAGATCTGTCAATAATAAGAGGAGGCAAATCTGCCCGCTTCAAACGGGCTTCTTCTCTTTCTTTCAATTCAGGGGGAGACTGCCTGCATACGTTGATATGCCTTAACCACCAGCAGGCATAATATATATCAACCTGACCGACCCTCCTGGCGTCTGGAAGAATGCAACGTGGCTCTGATACTCCTCTAAAGAAGAAGTCCCACCAACTGCCGACAACCAAGTGAATATCATGACCCCAGTGTATCCGCCCAGTCAAGCCAAAATCAACATCAGGAGGAACCGACTGGTCGTAGCCAAAGTTTCGCGCGAAGCGATGGGGATAATAAGGCTCCAAGAAAACAGTGCTACCCTTCCTGAAAACAAGGACACTGGGTCTAATGCTACAGAGCCAATCTTCATAAAATGATGTGTCAGCAATCTGGCAATGAGGGAGGCCATAGGAGACCCCATTTAAGCTTTCAATAACAAAGGGCCTAAAATCATAAGAGCTGTGGGCAATAGGCAAGCCCTCCTTCCCCTGTGTAGGAACAAAAGATAATAGTCTGCGAGTCTTCCACAAGTGCTCTGATAAACGTAGGTCCGCGCGGTTCCTGAATAAGAAGATCAAAGGAGCAACCGGGTTCTCAACTGGAACATTCTGACATAGAGGTGGCAGCAATAGACCAGCCCATGTGCTCAGATAATTAGCCATAGATAGGCTCCGATCCCTGGGAGAGCTGTGAGATGTCAAATTGCCGAAGCCATGGTAAATATTTGCAAGGGCAGTAGGTGCAATGGCAAGTCTATGCCCATCAGCAAGAATACAAGCCGGGTAAATGAGCTCAGGGCGAATAAGACCCTCCTCTCCATAAGGCACAACAAATGTAGCAAGCCAGTAACCAAGGTAGGCGGCAAGATAAGTCCGGTCTGGAATGTTACGGGGATTCCACCCCGCATTCATCGGTGCAGGTAGATGGCGGCTACTCTCCTGAGGATGCAAAATGAGTTGATAATATTGATTCAGAGGCCTGTCATCCTCAGCGAAACTGTCATAGAAACAAAATGGTCCATTATAGAAATATGAAATCCATGCGTTGAGGCTAACCCTCACCGCACCAGAGGAAGCAGATGGGGCTTTGCTTTTCCCAACTCGGGCCAAGTCTCGCAATACCTTCATCAAGTATCGGAAGCTGAAAGACAAGCCATACTCTCCCAGTCCTGTGGAGAAATTTCTGTGCAAGTCATCTAGGGTAACCTCTTCATAAGGTCGCCCCGAGATAGGTAAACCAGAAATTCTGTGTAAACTCCACAAATCAAGAGAAGTTTCACCCTCAGCGGTGGGAAAAGTGTTGTAACGACAATTGAAGCATTGTGCCAAAGCCTGAAGTAACTCAGCATAGCATGGATATTTATATAATGCTGTCGTGACTGCATGCCGAATACCAACGAGGTCCAGAAGCCGACTGTAATGGTGGAGTACGCCCATTAGCCATTCTGTGACTCCCAAATGGAATCTATGAGAAAGAACCACGGACCACTTTCCATACCAACTGGGAGAGGACCCACTCACAATTTTGTCAAGTAAGCATAATTTATCATATCCTTCACTAGCAAATTATGTACCCGAAGGAGATAAGAATCATCCAGGAGTGGCATCAGACTGTGTCTTGTGCTGACCCCCCAAGTCCCAAATAGCTGGTGCGAATGATTTCATTTTAGTGGGACATCCTGTATGAGCACTGAAGAAGCCCAGCTAGGAGGACGCCGGAAACTGAATGTGGCGACCATTATTTAAGGGAAAACTGGGGAATGAAGTCTTGAAACTCCCCAGCATGCTATCGTGTCCTATCAAAATCGCCCTCTCAATCTGGCACTGAGCCGCAAGCAAGCAACTATCGTCCTCTTCCATGTCTGGAGGACTAAAATTTTGAATAAAAGGAAATAAATGCCTGTCCAGGGGAAAATGACTAGGATATCCGCGTGGTCGTTCTCCAAATCCCATGGTTGCCAAGCGTTCCCGTTGGTATTCTGACAATGCAAGGTAAACTGCCCGGACTTGTAGCCATGTAATTTGAGTTCGTCTTTTCCCCTGCACAATTAAGTCCTAGGGTAAGTCATATAATCATAGGGATTCATAAGCATTGCATTTATCATATTCAAAACAACAAAAAAATCAAAAATCAAAAAATTAGAAAATGCAGTTTCCTGTTCTGTTGCACTTAACACACCTGTCCAGATGCGTTAAGAGCATAACGGCTACTGGTAGGGCCGTTATACGCATCCGACATGGGTCATTTTGATTCTTGAGCCCGTGGAATTGGCCTCAAAGGCCTACAAATCACCCTAATGAGTCCATGGACTCGTTCTATGCCCTCCAAACCCACATGCATTCACATTGAAAATTCAAAATTGGTTTTTTAGGGCATGAAAACCTACCTCCGGGTCTTGGCCCCTCTTCCTCTTCGCCGGTGGTACGACCTCCCTCTCCACGCCGGTGGCATCCCCAGCCTCTCCTCTTGCTTCTTCAACTCCCCTTGGCGCCGTGGGAACACCCTCCTCCGTGGGAAGGGTTGCCGCCGCTGTCGCCGGTCATTCCTCCTCCGTAGATGGGCTCGCCGGTGGGGAGGGCACGTGCTCCGACTGTGCCTTGATCCTCCTCACCGCCTTTCTCTTCTTTCCCTTTTCCCTAGTCATCCTCGTAGTCGGGAAGCCTCGCCAGGGTTGATTTCGCCGGAGGAGGAGCACGGAGGGTTTTGGAGGGTTTTTTTTACTTTGTTGATTTGAAATGAGTGAATGGGTGAATGAGGGGCCCATTTGTTTTTTTTTAACGTCCCAGAGACTTTAACGGTCTATCGCAAGCACGTTATACTCACATAACGCATGGTGTCTAGTCCACCATGTAACTGGGTTGTTGGATTATTTAAATTGTGGTTCAGTGGACTATAACGGATTCCACCTGATCCGTTATGTTCCTTGTATGGCGCACCTTCATGAATCCGTTAAATTGATTGATCTACATGTTATTAATCTACTTGAAAGATCATGCCTTGCTTGATTGATATATTGCTATCATTATTTGTTGGCTAACCCCCCTATTGCAGGACATGAAAGTAATTATGAAAACCATCCGTCCGCCCGCACAGGTAACTCAGGTATTGTATCTCATTCCTCCATCCTTTAATGCATTACTATATGTTAACTACATTATATAATCTCGAGAACTAGCTGGTCATTCGTATGCCCCAGGATTTGATGTTCCCCGCAAACAAAAGTGATGATGATCTAGGCACATACGTTTAATCGTTGGATAAGCCATTAGGTTGAGAAAGCTTGGGGACGATGGTTCTATCTTGCACGCCGTGGTTGTAGATGGTGTCCTGACCCGAGTTTTTTCAGTCTAGCAATACTATTCATGAGTATCTTGCTATTTTATCTCTTTCTTGGCATTCATTTTAAAGATTTCTTTTCCTTTAGCCCAGCATGCATCATATGCATTTTTGAGCATTATCGTGCTTCATCTGTCCAAGGTGTCTCGACAAAAGTGAATAGCTTTGTCTGCAATCTCGAGTAAGGAGAGTCATTCCACTCTGAGTCTGAAATTTTTCGTCAGTTCACCCACTCGGTCTGGTTAGCTGAAGGTTTTTATTCTAGTGATGTCTTATTTCTATTTGCACACTCTGTCGTTGTTGTCAAAATTCTTATTGCTCTGATTGACATGATTGAATATAAACTCGTCACGTCTAGGTTCCTTCCCCGCTCGAGACGTGTCAAACCGGGACCCATAATCTTGTCAGAGATCACTTCTTCAAGAACACGATCTCACCCAAGAACACAACCTCCAATATAGAAACAGGGTACTTGGGCGACAACCTTGCCAGCACATTTCCCTAGCTCTCAATCCAGCCAGTGCCACAAACCACAATGTCTCAAGCAACGGTACGACAACAACACGTCTCATGCAACCCAAGATAACACACACCGAGGAACCAATCCTCCGATGCTCAACACATCCTCTGCAACTCCGCAGGCTCCGATTCACAACACCTCAAAAAATACAACACCAGCCACAAGTTCTCGCGAACACCGCCCAACTGGCACGCACCCTTCCGGAGCAGCACCAACACCCTTACACATCAGGGAGTGGGCAATGCTTCTCACTGTCAACCACCTTGCCAACACAGGATTCGTCTCGCACGGACTTCATGGCACACAAAGGCCAACCAATTTGAACATATGATGCAAGATGACGAATCTTAACCCAACGTGATCTCCTCCCACCAATGGGAAAACTCAATACTCCTCTGACCAACGGAAGGTCCTCGTGCTTGACCTGACCTCGAACCTTGCATACGATGGGAACAGCACCTTTCAGCACCGAAAAACCATTACTTCGGTTAGGTCAGCACCTCTGACACACTCGCCAAGTGTCTTCTCGGACTACGATCACAACACCTCTCGATGCACCACCGCTGCGACTCCTCGAACAGCAACACACCATGCCTCGAGCCTCAACATGAGCCATAACTGGCACCCGCGAACACTCATCCTCGAGCCGCAAACTCACCACTGAGCCTTCACATCTCGAACCAGATCCAAGGCAACCACAGCCCAATCCAAGAAGATCCTCTGCTCATCCGTGCACATCTCGACCAAAGCACCCACTCTGCCACCTCAAGCCACGATCTCAATGCCTTAGGGGCTAGATAAACCTGAAGATAGGGTGGCCAACACCAATAATACCTCCCTCAGAGCATACTCACGGCCACTTAACTACGAGCGATCCTCGCCAGCCTCCTAACCTCGCTGCAGATTCCTCGAACACAGCACCACAGCAGCACACCTGCTGGCAACCTCAGCCCAACGTAGCACAACTAGGGCCACCATCGATGAGGGAGAAGCTCTCGACCTCGATCCTTAGACCCCACGCCGACACTCTGACGATGACAGAACCACCTTCACAGCGCCAACGCCGCGCACTCACGCTCTCACGCGAGAAACCAAGCGAAAAATAAATACAAAACCCTATGCTAACTGCTGACTGTACTGGACCTTACAAACTTTGATCACTATAATATCTCAAATTTCCATGTACTTCCACAACCATAGCTCTGATACCAGCTGTGGCGACCCAGGATCTGAGTGCCGAAAAGGAACTGACACAACTCGAACCTCTGCCTACCTCCCACAAGTCCGAAGACTCGGAAGGGATAAAAGGATAGGTGTAGTGTACATAGAAACAAGAATGAAGTAGGAAAACAGATATAATAATAGAAATAAATAACTAACTACAACAACGTTGGCTTCCTTGACCCCTCATGAGCTTGATCGTTTAGCTGTGTATCACCGATTGCCAGCTGGAACGTTCATTTCACGAGTGCGCATCTTCCTGTCGAGTGTGAAGAGCCTTGCATCTCATCTCTCATATCATCTTGTGTGATATTTGGTTCTCTAATTTTGAAAATAGTGGTGATCTATTCATCCCCCCTTCTAGATCACTCTCTGCATTTCTATCAACTTGCACTTTACTCGTTCTGTATATGAGCTTATATCTACTACTGTTGTGAGTGCGTGTTTGGTATCTAGCTCGTCAAATTCTATCACTGCTAGTGAGCGTGAGCGTGACCCGTCCCATAGTCTCCCTCCAGACTACGAGTGGGAGCGACTACCCCTTGAATCTGGCAGTTCCTCAACCATGCAGATCCCACATTTCCCTTGCTAGGTACAACTGTGCATCATGGCTCCACGTTAGTGACGTGTTCAGCCCTTGACTCCTCACCGAAGCCGGGCCTATGGCTGCTCCCCCTTAGTGCATATTTGTTGATTACGTCATCATCTAGAGTAGGGAGTTGTTGCATCATCTTTAGAGTCGCGTCGTCCCTCATCAAGACTTGAACGGAATCACCACAGTGACCGCCTTTAGAAGGTGGTGGCCTTGGTGACCACGACTAGGTCTGGTCACACCTGGTCATGCAGCCGTGTTCTCAGTTGTCTCTGCTCCCTCATCTATACATCTAGAATATATCTTTGCTTCACCAGGGAGGTCGTTGGCCAGTGGGGAAGGCTTATAGACAGTGTGGGGGCGATGTTGAGGAAGAAAGGGGACTTGATAGGTGAAGGTTTAGGGGAAAGGGAGCACAAGGGAGGATAATCGAGGGAGAAAGAAGGCTTTCTCGCCAGAGAAGGGAGAGGGGAAACTAGATGATCAACGTGGTTCTGGGAGAAGATAGAGGGGTTCAGGGAGACAACGTAAGAAGGAAGTAGATGGGGGGTACAGCTCCTCAGAGCTCAGAACCTATAGGTTCTTCAAACATTCAAATTTTCATTCATTAAAAATCATCCTCCAAGAGGGTTACATGCTTTATTTTATAGGCCATAGCCCAAATTTGAAACCCTAACCTATTCCCTCCGAGACTTCAAAATTTGAAATTCAAACTGCCATATTAAAAGCATAATTGCCTAAAAACTCCTAATACATGGAAAATGGGAACTAATAAATGTGAATTTGGTGACGCTTCGGATCATTCGATGGCTGGCCACTGGGAGCTAGATGACTTTCCTATCAAAGTGGTCACCACAGGGGGCATGTTCAGAATGCTCCCCTAGTGAGGACCAAGTTCATTCTTGAACGGGGTGCTCACCTAGGCCGTAACCAAGTCGTGCCCTTTGGGGAGGCCACGTCTCTGCCGCCACCCACCGGTCGTCATCTCTGGCAGATGTCCCCATCACTCATTTTACATTCTTTGAATCTAGTTTCATGTCTTAGTCCATCTATCATGTTAAAATCACTAATCACCTAAAGATAGACTAGCGTAGAGATGTAATTCCTACAAAGTGTCGCTTATATAGTGTTTTTGCCATGTTTCAGGTAGCTTTGATGACAGATCACATATTGATGGGGAAGGACAAGCGTGATGGAACAACCAAATTACCCCTAGAAGTTTTTTCTTTATACCCCGTGGGAGATCCCTTTGGCCTTGCTGGCCCTCTACCAGCAAGGGTCCAGCCCTCTCCTCCTTGACTCGACATTGCCGAGTTACCCCCCAGGTTTGGGTGAGTGTCGGGTGAGTCGGTCGCCAACATCGGCCCTTTCGGTGTGTGACTTGTGCTTGCTTGTGTAGGTCCAAGGTTATTTCACATCAGAGATCGATGGTACTGTGTGTGTGTGAGAGAGTTTGAGAGAGAGAGGGCTGGTGAGAGAGGTGGCCGACACAGTGAGAGGGGGGGCCAAGGTGTTGGCGAGACAAGGCATGGGAGTGGTGCAGTGTATGGAGGTGAGAGGGTGCAGGGGCAATGCCAGCGACGGGGTTGTGAGTGGGACTGTTGTCGTGGATGGAGGGAGGTGCGATCGACCGGCGGCGGGAGTGGCAGAGTGGGGCTTGCCGTGGAGAGGAGGGGGGTCGATGCTACGTGGCTGATGGAGGTCTGTCAAGGAGTGTGGCCGGTGGTGGGTCTATCAGCGGGCGTGGTTGCGGCTGGGTGTGCCGGTGGGAGTGGCTGTGGCTGGGTGTGCATGCAGGGAGAGGGAGTGAGGTGGTTCGCGGAGGTAGCCTACTGGGTGTGCAGGGAGAGGGTTAGTAGGCAGGGGGGAGGGTGTGCATGTCTGCAAGGGAGAGAATGAGAGGGAGGTACGACTGGGGCGGTGTGTGTGTGAGGGTTAGAGAGAGAAAGGGAGTGACTGGAACGAGGGGGTGGTGTGTGCGTGCATTGTGCATGGGCTGTGGTGATACGGGCAGAGGGGAGACGCCAACAGAGTGTGTTGTGGGGAGGGAGAGAACGAAGGTGGTGTGAAGGGATGAGAGTGTGTGGCAGGGAGAGGGGCTCACGGCGGTCAGTTGGTGAGAAGGAGAGGTGGAGCAGGTGGTGGCGGGAGGAGGGAGCGAAGGTGGTGAGGAGGAGAGGTGGAGCAGGCGGTGGTGAGAGGAGGGAGTCGCTGGAGAGGGGGGCGCAGGGTGTGTGACGGTGAGAGGCCAGAGAGAGAGAGAGCTGTATGTGAGAGGGAGAGAGTCTCCCGTGGTGGAGAGGTGTGCGTTGAGAGAAGAGAGAGAAGGAGAGAGAAGATGGTTTGCGCGGTGAGATGAGAGAGGGGTTCACAGGTGAGAGAGAGAGACAGAGAGAGTGAGTTGTGTGGGTGAGAAAGAGAGAGAGAGTTACGTGAGTAAGAGAGAGAGAATCACAAGAAAGAGAGAGAAAGAGAGAGAGTTGCGTGGGTGAGAGAGAGAGAAAGAGGGAGAGAGAGAGATGCGGGTGAGAGAGGGGGTTCGACCAGGAGGAAAGAGGGGGAGAGAGAGAGAATCGCAAGTGAGAGAGAGAGTCTCTGATGGAGGAGTGAGGTGTGAAGATAGAGGGAGAGGGAAAGATTCTTCCTCCCTTTTTTGGAGGGTTGGGAGGCCCCGTATATAACAGAGATGGGGGAGATTAAGATAGAAGAAGATGGTGGGATAATAGAGACTAATCATGGAGAGACCAGATCCTAAAATCAAGGGGGTGGGGTAAGCAATCAATGTATATATATTATTATTATATTTTTTATTTTATTTTATTTTGTTTTGTTTTATTTTTTGTTTTACCTTTTTTGCTTTTTGTTATATATTATTTTTTAGATGCATGCTTAGGATTGTTTGAGGACCGATCTACTGAAGCTGTTCTAGTCTTATTGTGGTTGAGTGTGTTTCTTATCTGTCCTACAGTTGGTTGTTTTAATTCCGCACTAGTATCTACTGTAGAAAATTTTATTGGATGATTGATCTATTCACCCCCCTCTAGATCTCACATTACGAAGCGTCTTCGGGGCTTTGTGGTCCTGGCTGGACCGCTAGGTCAGGCCTTGCGGTCCTGAGAGGACCGCCAAGTGCTGTGACGGTCCGGAGAGGACTACCACTTGGTTTTTCGTGCTCGCCGTGTCCATTTTGCATTGTGTTGGCCTCCGGTTGACCCGATTGTTATCCAGTGGTTAACTTTCAGCCCTGTGGATGCCCCGGACACCGTGGATCCTGTGTTCATATTTTTGGGGGTGTCTGGAGGAGTTGAGTTACCTCGATTAGCATGCCCATAGGTCTTGGGGGTCTGGGTCACCCCATGTGTTCTGGGCTTTCGTGCTTTTGGTAGGATGAGTCATCGTGAGTTGGCACGAGTGTGGAGAGTCTTCCCCGCACGACATGGGTTTCTTCGAGAAGTGATTTCTAAGTGGGCCATGTGTGTGGCCTTGGACTATGAGTCTAGTTAACCAGCCTGGGCCTGGAGGTTTTCTGTGTCCCCCGTGGATGAGAGATCCACTCGGTGGCTTGTGAGCTACCTTGGGAATCGTGTCATCGTGATTTCAGACTTAGGGATTAGGCCAGATTGATGGCGCTGTGCTGTCATGGGTAATGGTCTTGACCCGAGTCTCATGACTCAAGGACCGTTGGGTTTAGTAGGTCTAGTGGGCTATCCCCAGTCGGGTGGCTCCAAGCCACTTTTTTTTCACGTTACTTGCAATGGGTGCGTGCGTGATTTTTAGTGTTCACGTTTTGTGAGCCCCCACTAGTCGTAGCTTTCCTGCGCACGCGTGTGCGGACCCACTTGGGAGTGGTGGAGAGCGTGACCCAAGAGAGACGGTTTTTAGGCTGGTTATCGTAGGGCCCCTCCGCTCAGCCTGAGTCCGAGCTTTGGGGAAGAACCAGCTAGAGGATCTGACCTAGGGCGTATGGCCTGTGTGTGCACACGTGGTTGGGGCCGTCGGACCCGCACTGACGAGCGCGGCCCCAATTAGTCCTTGTTTTGTGTTCCTGGTTACTGTACGGTGTCTCAGTCTCCGCTTGGGGCGTCGTAGGGTGACACCTGAGGCTGCGGATTAAGTCGTCAGTGGACGCATTCGGCTTTGCTTCTGGTGGGCAGGCACTCCCGTCACGTGATGCGAGTTGTTGTGACTCGAGGTCCCGTTTCTCGTCTACGAGATGAGGTTTTGCGTGTAGTTTTCGGATATTTTTTCGAAGCCGAGGTTGGGGGTTTCCGGTGAGCGTCATCGAGGGTTTCCCCTAGACGGCGTAGTGTTCACGACGGCGAGGTCGTGACCGTGTGTATTCGGTGTGGGCCTTCGCGTGGGAGCATGGTTTGTCATATCGAATCTCGGCTTTGTCTCGGGAGGCTTGGAGAGAAGAAATCTCGGAGAGATCTCGAAAAAATCTTGGGAGATCGGGTTCGAGGATTTCGGCCAGTCCTGGAGAAGTGTGCCGTGAATTGTTCAGGTGGTGTCCCGAGACTCTGAGGTAAGCACAACTGCCGAGTCCATTCCCTCAAAAGGGGAACTAGGAAAACTTCCAGCCCTAGGCTGGGTAATTGGACTCACAGCCCACGTAGAAAACACAAAAGCATGGTTCCTACGGTAGTTCACAAGCCACCAAGTCAATTCCCAATCCCAGGGAAAAGTTGGAAACCTCCAGGCCCAGGTTGGGTGACTGGACTCATAGTCCAATGCCTTACGCATGGCCCACTCGGAAACCACCTTCCGGAGAAACCCACGACATGTGGGGGAAGCCCCACCGCACTCGCACTGATATACAATGACTTGATCAAGCGTAAGAAAAAAGCTTAGAACCTATGGAGTCACCTGGACTCTTAAACCCATGGGCACGCTAATCGAGATAATATGGTACCTTCAGACACCCCAAAATATGGACACGAAACCCACGGGGTGTCTGGGACACTTACGAGACTGAAGGTCAACCACTGAGTCACAATCGGGTCGACCGAGTCCAACACAATGCTCAAACGGCCACGACAAACACGAAAGCCAAGAGGCAGTCCTCCCTGGACCGTCCCAGAGCTAGGCGGTCTCGCTAGGACCGCAAAACAAAAGCTAAACGGTCCACTCTGGGCCGCTAGCCAACTAAAACGGTCGCAGAATGACTGCTACTATCCGAAAAGCACAGACGAGAGATGGTCACCTCCCAGACCATCCCACAGCTTGGCGGTCTGGCTAGGACCGCAAAGCCAAGCATGGCGGTCTAGCCAGGACCGCATAGCCCCAGACACAATCAGAAACTAGGCGGTCCCTCCCAGACCGCCTAGAAGAATGGCGGTCCCATGCCTAACCTCTGGGCATCACCTAGCGGTTAGTCGCATGGCCGCTATGCTTCCCGACCTCACGTGACTCAAAACAGGGAAGACGGCCACCCCCTGACCACAACCCATACCCTAGCAGTCTCCTATAGACCGCATAGCCAAGCATGGTGGTCTATCGAAGGATCGTAGGCTAAAACACGGTAAGACAAGTGAAAGGCGGCCTCCCAGAGGGCCACCTCACCCAGTGGCGGTTCCTGTTAGGACCGCTACTGTCCCAGAAACCCCAAAACGGTGAGTTTAGAGAAAAACTCCATTCCACGCCCTGTTCACGCCCACGCGAAGGGGAAAACAAGGGGGATCTCATCCCCATCCTCTGTAGCACCGAGAGGACCCATTCAAACCCCGAAAACGCGGTTGAATCGCTCGATTTGGCTCACTCCCCAAAAATATGAATTTTTCCCAAAATACCCAAATAAGTCCGCTCGGCTCACCACGGCCTACCAAAATCGTAGGAAAGGAAGTACACGAGCTGGGGGGTCCATCTCCCTACCTCTACCAGAGAATCCGCGCACTGTGGACGCCAATCTGCAAAGAAAATGCCATTAAAGCCTCGACGGTTCACGACCTCGCGAACCGCCACCATCCTCTCGATCCTTGCGCCATCCTCGCCGGCCTCCACCCCACGGACCTCGCGGCCTCGACCGCCCCACCTCCGTCGGCCGCACAGAGCGATGGGAGAGGGAGAGAGAGCACGGTGGAGAGAGAGAGGGAGAGAACGAGAGTGAGGAAGAGAGTGGGGTGAGGGAGGGTTAAAAAAAGAAAATAAAATATTAAATTTATGCAAAAAATGATTGGGCCGTAATTCAAAATCAGAGCTACAGTCAAGTCACAATCAAAGACATTCAGAAATGTGAGAAATTACATTGAATATCAACAAGGTCTTACTTCCTCGACCAATTGATGTGTAAGATTGAAAATTTTGCTCTCTTGTAAAATTTCAAAAAGACCTTTTACTTCCTCAACAAGACATCCATGGGCTTCATCCTGCCTTGGTTTGGCTTGTTGGGGCAAGCATTTTTTTCTTTCTTTTTTTTCCTAGAAGGTGAAAATTCTTGGCACATGTCACATTGGGAAGTTCGTTGTCCCCAAGGATTTTTTTTTCTAGAAGCTTGCCTTGTACAGCGAAACTCCATTGTTGTGGCTTCTCCCTAATGTAGTGACATGGATGTCTCTAGCGAGGTGCAAACATAGTTTCCACCTTGTAGAAGGCTAAAAGGAAAACTGGGTTTAGGAGTGAGGATTGTAGCTTGGATTTCTTTGACTGGGGTGCTTGAAGAAAGATTATTGAGGTTGAGAGGGATTTGATGCCTTCAACTGTGAATTCTCTCTGGCAATGAATTGTTTGGATTTCTTTTGTTGGCATACCTAAAAGATTATCAAGGAGGTCGAGGGGAGGATTTTCAATTTGGAGTAGCCCTTACAATTTTCCTTTCTTTTCTTGGGGATGTTAGGATCAACTGTGGGTCTTGAAATTTCGTCCTATGGCCCGAGGAATTGTTGTGGTTGGTGTCGGGCTCGCAGCGGGAGGCCCGTTCGAGGAAGCGGCTGAAGCGACGCCAGGATACCTCCGCCTCCTTCTCGTCTGGCCCCGACAACGGCCCCTTCTTCTGAGATCTCTGTGGATCCCACGGAGCACCTGAGTTGCCTCTTCGAGCCGCAAAGGTGGGAAGCAAATTGCTCTGACAGAGGGGGTGCTAGCAGCGGTTGTGAGGGAAATGGAGGTGGGAAGAGAGATAGTGGCAGTGGGGAGGGGGAGGATGTACTCTAGGAACTGCCTTCCCTCTCCTTTCTGATTGAAGATCAGCTTTGGCTAGCTCCGTTGCTTTGCCTGTCGACGCCGGATCCCCCTGTCGTTGGTCTTGCAAAAGGGGTTCTCGCAATGGAGGTGTAGGCAGGTGTCACATCATTGGAAAGTTTTGGCTAGTAGGAGGTCCTGGCCCTGCCTCCCCCGCCCAGGTTGTCGGTAGACTTGCGCACGGCTTGGGAGTAAGTCGAGGAAGCCTATCAAGGAGTGGTTTTAGCGAAGGTAGAGAACGGGAGTCTCAGTAAGGAGAAGGTCAAAGATATTTTAGCTATGGTGGAGAACTATATGAAGACCCAAGCGAGTGAGACTTCTAGGCTGATTGGTGTATCTAATGCGGGCTTGGATAAAGGCTTGAAGTCCACCTTATGCTTAATCAAACGTAGGTGGCTGGTGGACATAGCTAGGAAGGCGAAGGCTGAGGTTGCGGCAAGAAAGGAGGGGTGGAGTAGGCTGAGGAGTAGGTGGAGAAAGGGTCGAGGAGAGTGAGTGTGGTTTCGTTGGGGCTCTTGCACTTGCATTTCTTTGTTGTTTGGGAGTTGTCTGGTTGGGTGGTCGGGGTTGTTAGGTGCAGGGCCTTTTGTGGGCTTTTGGGCTTGGTTGGGGCTTGAGTTTAGTGGGCAGGTGTTTATTTGCTTTTTTTTTGCTCCCTCCTGTCTCTCTTGTTGTCTCTTGTCCCTGCCTGAGGGCAGTTTCCCTTCTTTATGTATCATTTCTAAGTAGTAATAAAAAGACTTACTTTCTTTTGTGAAATCTTGAGAATTTTTTACGTATATCTTCCCGCCTTTGAATGGCTGCGAGATCTTCTGGGGATACGAAACGACGCTCTTGAGGTAACTCTGAGAGGGTGCAACTTTCGAGATCCGTCGCTTCGGGTTCTTCCTAATACGCATGAAGTGGTAAGAGTCTTTACTTCTGGGGGCTTCGGTCTCCTATAAGTAGCGGCCTTGGAACCGAAGCGGTGGTCGTCGGTGCGAGTTGAGCAGAGATAGGGGGAGTCCTTCCTGCGTAATGTCTTCTGGGGAGTCAGGCACTTCGTCAGATGACGAGTCCCAGCAAGCTCGTCGTCAACCTCTGGTCCTTCGCCGGGATTCCCCACCAGCTCCCTGGCAGCTGTGGCCAGAACCAGGGGAGGGCGGCCACGCTTCGGAGGACTACCGGCTCGGGTACCTAGATAGTTGGCGGGAGGTCTTAGAGAAGGTCAACCGCTTGTACGCCGGTCGGAGAATCTTGTTCCTTGAACCAGATAAATTTCGCCCTTAGGGGGTCTACGAAACTCTGGTTCTTACTCTCTCTTCCTCTTTCCCAGCCATTCCTGTCGCCCTCTTCTTTGCCACATGACAACCTCATCCTTCTCTGGTTGTAGGTGAGTGGTAAGAGACCTTCCCCAGTTAAGGTGCGTTCTCTTTACGTCGGGAAGGGCGACAGACGGGGTAGCAGACCCTGTTTTCCATTCTTCCACTCAGTGGGCGAGGCGCCTGGAATTGACTAGTGCGTCGGGTCGGCTTCCATAATGAGTGGGTCTCGTTGCATCCTTGTCCTTCACAGGTCGGGGATGTCTGAGGCAACTGGCCTTCTCCCCTGATACGTGAGACGGTGGTGTCGATCTGGTGACTCCGTCCCTCTTCTCTGGCATAGGAGGGGGCCCCCCATTGGTTTGCTTCCACGGAACACCTGGGATCTGAAGGGTTCGCTCCTGTGGGCGCCGGAGGCTTCCTGCAAATGACCCGGCAACGATGACGTCCAAGAGCTAGGCGTCGGTGCGACCGGGTGACTTTTATCTTTCGCATACTTGTGTAACGACCCCAAAAGGTCTTCGGCAGCTTGTATTTTGACTAAAGGAATAAAAATTCTTTCATTTGTAGAAACACTTGTCATGTACATTTGTTGGCCGATGGCTTCTGTATGCCCTCGGCGGGCCTTATGTTCCTTGTAGTATTGCTTGCGCTTCTCCTCGTCTTGCTGTCGTGCGCTTCGAGGGAGCAATGTTTGCTTGTGGGTGGCACTTGGGCCTCTCTATCGTTCGGGGACCTTTGGGTTACCCATTTGTTTTAAGGGGACGGATGCTCGCCTCTAGGAAGCTCTTAGGCTACCTCCTCATTTTCAAGTGCTCATCTCTAGGGAGCCCTTAAGCCACCTTCTTGTTTCCGAGGGGAGCAGTGCTCACCTCTAGGAAACCCTTAAGCCACCTTCTTATTTTCGAGAGGAGCGGTGCTCGCCTCTAGGCCACCTTATTATTTTTGAGGGGAGCGGTGCTTGCCTCTAGGAAGCCCTTAAGCTACCTTGTCTCGGGGAGGTCTGGCTTACATCTCAATCCGTGGATATAGTCACACGTTTCTCAATGTTTTATCGATTACCCCACTATTTCTCGGTTATAGATGAGCCCTCCGTGGGATATTCCTTCCTTCGGACTGGTGATTTTATCATAGAAACCTTTGTAAGTCTACGCGAAGTCTTGAATTTTCTCAAGGCCACCGAGCAGATTATACCATTAAAACCCATGACACTTTTTGATTGCCATGTCACTCTAAAGAAACATGGTAGACCGGCCCTCGTGGTATGCTATTTGGATATCGTGAGAATGTTCTTGAGTTAATGGAATGGGAAACCTTACCATTACTACCACTTAAGAATTATGTGCCTCTATGTAGACATAGATTCTTTCTACCTTATCATGTACAAAGAATGAGCAACCATGAGAATATAAGTGCTTATTCTTGATCTCATGGCACCCGCTAAGGGAGCTAATTCCACCAAGTTTTCAACGAGTATCATGGTTATACTGTTGTAATCGCAGTATGTCCTTACATGAAAGTTCTATCCTTGAGTTCTATTCCACAAGATCTACCTTAAACTTCCTACAATGGTCATCCTTTGGAATTCTATATTCATTATACTATAGTGGATGTCGAAAATACGTGACCCAATGCCTGCGCATATAGGGCCTGATCTGGTCCTGCGAGGAGCACCCAAAAATACTTGTGCCCATGGGAGCCATTATTGATCACGGTGTGACATTGCACTGAAGTGCATGACTTACTTGATTGACATTCCACGACTCGTGCTTGAATTGTACTTGACATGACATGACTTGCGTGGCCCGAAAAGGGTATTTACTTGCTTGCTTGATAACATGATAGCCAATTCTTGACATGACTTGATAATTGTACATGTTTGTTCATCTTGATATATATTGACATGAATTCTTGAAATACTTGCTAGTTCACTCAAATTTATCTCTTGCTATACACTCTCTTTCTATTGTCGTTTCATGCGAACATGCATAGCTATACTTGCATTCATGCAACATGTAATTTACATAAAGCACGCTAGCACTCGAGATATAATTCCTACTGAACATTCACTCACCTAGTGTTTTCCCTTATTTTTCAGGTAATTCTGATGACGAAACTCATTCGGATGGGGATGGACATGAGTGAAGAGCTTAGAGCCATTCCAACCGTCAAAGTGTTATCTAGTTATGTCTTTCCTATTTTCTTGAGCCATCCATTGTACCTTTTCTTTTATTGAGTCTTGGTTCTTTCATGAAGAGTTTTATAATAGAAGTACTTCAAAGTTATGATGAATAAAGGACTTGGTTATCATTACTTGTGTGCACTTTGCCTATGTGTGTCGAATACACTTACGCTCTGATTGACATGATCGAGTATAACTCGTCACGTCTCCGGGTTCCTTCTGCGCTCGGGACATGACACGACACCTCCTTGCATACTTTCTGTCAACCCAGACTTTATCTTTCAAATTAACAGAGCGACTCATCTCATGGTATCAGATTTTTACATTATTTCTAAATTGAAATCTTAGTAGTACATTGCTTATCCTTTCTCTCCTGACACACTCATCTATTCTCATCTCATGGTATCACATTCTTGAAAATATTGCACCTTCTTTGATTGATTCTGAATAAATGCAATGTGATAATCACTTCACTAATCAAGAAATATATCCCCTCCGGTCAGCCTCGCAAAGAGAAAGAAGCATTCCAAAGACTCTGGTATCCTGTCAGCATGGATAAAGAGCTGAGACATGTTTCTCAACATCTATGGTTGGGCCTCACCCTCGAAGAATACTATTATAGTGGGTGTTATGAAGTGGACACCATCTCTGCTTTCTAACCAATAGAAAATAGGTCGCTGGGGGCAACTTTTGATGAATACCCGACGGAAGCTGAACATACTAGACCGGCTCAATCAAGAGACTCAGAATTAGAAGCCATACCTCTTTGCAGGTGCTGGGAGCAGGTCTACCCTGAAGAAACGGCTCTCCAAGCCAAATTTGACATGGCCAGCAGTAGCGAAGCCAAAGGTATTGAGGGGACAGGGCTATCCCTAGGCTTTTCTTATAGCTCTCCCCGGGCAAAGACATCACCACCTTTGATACTGATTAAGGAAGCTTCCACTGGAATTGATCGAGAGGCGCCCGTTGCGGTAAATGAACAGGCCATCCTCATTGAGGGCAGGATGATTCAAGAGGGTGAGGGGACAGAGTTGTCTTCATACGCCACAAAAATGCAATGTTGTTCCTCCAGCTCAGCAAGAAATAACTGTCAATCCTTTGAGGTTGTCAGCACATCCGCAGAGGTCGAAGCTGCTAGCTCATCTAGTAAAGTCACAGCCGTAGTGGACCTGCTGACAGAGCGATTCATACAGCCGCCACCAGCTTAATTCAGAACTCCTGATGAAGTCCGGGTAAAACAAAATGAAGGGCCCAAGGTACTCGAGCTCGAATATGACATCCAGACTTTGTAGACCTCTAGCTAGCACCCCCAGAAATAGAGGACGGAGGCCAAGCTATAGTCGACGAGCTGATAGAAGTCAACTTAGGAAGTGAGGACGATCCCAGGCCAACCTTCCTCAATGCCCAGTTATCTGTTGAAGAACAGAAGGTGTATGTCCAGCTACTACAAGAATATCGGGACTGCTTCGCCTGGACTTACAAGGAGATGCCAGGACTCAACCCTAGAGTTTCCCAGCATGAGCTAGCTATAAATCCTGAGGCTAAGCCGGTAAAGCAGATGCCACGGTGCATGAGACCAGAACTCATCACTCAGATATGCAAAGAAGTAGACAAACTCATTGATGTGGATTTCTTTGAAGAAAATTAATATACCACGTGGTTGGCTAATATTGTGCCCATGAAAAAGAAGAATGGGCAGATCCAGATATATGTAGACTTTCGAGATCTGAATAAAGCATGCCCTAAAGATGACTTTTCGGTGCTAATAACGAAAGTCATGGTCAATGCCACAACCGGCCACGAGGCTCTGTCGTTTATGGATGGGTCATCTGGCTATAACCAAATATGGATCGCGGAGCATGACCGGGTCCATACTGCCTTTCGAACTCCCAAGGGCATTTATCACTACAAGAGGATGCCATTCGGATTGAAGAACGCCGGTGCAACTTACCAGTAGGCAATGACTAGAATATTTGATGAACTGCTCTACCACAAGGTCGAGTGCTACATAGATGACCTGGTGGTCAAGACCAAGAAAAAAGAGGACCATCTGTAGGACCTCTGAGTCATATTTCAGAGGCTCAGGCAGTATGAACTGAAGATGAACCCCATGAAGTGCGCATTCGGAGTGGGTGCTACACTGTCTCTCACCAATTTCTTCCTAGCATATGGGAGAACGGTAACTCCTGCAATAAAGTCCTTCGAACGGAGCCATTTGAATGCTGGCCTGGTAACTGTTGTTATAAGCAAACTCGGCCAGGGGCAAGTGGTCACCTCTTTCATCTTTACACATGGACTACCAGCTAAGCACCTCTCTCCAGAAGACATTTTGGCAGGAATGCACCCTCCACGTGCCCTCAAGTATACCTGTGAGGGACCACAGGATTAGCGCCAAAAGGGACGGACTGGAAGCAAGCTTACTGGAGCCCCTATTCCCCTATAAATAGGGACCCTTCTCATCTAGGTTTGACGCGGAATGTGCATGGAAAAAGGGCAAGAGAAGAAAGAGGAGAAGCTGATGAGCAGAGCAGTGAGCAGAGCAAGAAAAGAGTGAGTGGGAGAATAAGAGAAAGAAAGAAGAGTGGTTCCGGTGAAAACAGAGTGCCGGAGAAAGCGTGAGAGGAAGAAGAAGAGGGTGGGAGACTGCTTACTCTGACTTCTGGATCAGGTCCAGAGTCAGACTCCCTCATTCGGGAAACACATTCCCCTCTTCTGTCTCTGAGTTCCTTAAGTTCTTTTCTTTTTTCTTTGAAGCTACATTGTAAGCTATGAATCAGCAGAGTAAGCTGTGGTGCTCGACAGGCGAGGGAGTTCCTCGGACAGTAAGTTGTGAGGCTCAGGTGTGTGTAGGGATTTCTATCCCCGAAGCTGTGGATCAGTGGTGTTTAAGCTGTGAGCCAGTAGTAAGCCACACTCTGGTTAGAGTGTGGGGTGGATGTAGGTGAAAATCGAACCGCCTAAAATTGTTGACCAGTGTGTTTGTTCTCATGTCTTGTGTGTTTACATTCCATCTTCTCGTTGGTTAGATGTATGCTTAGGATTGCCTAAGTCATGCATGCATTTCACTGTCTAAACTGGTCATCAAGTTTCTTTGCTTAAGTCACGCATCCAGTGGGTATATAAAAAGGGGTGGCTGAAAGGATAGGTTACCCCCTATCTATAATTTCACCTCTTGCGTGAGGAGAGCCTCCGCCAGGTGCCTCATCTTGATGTTAGACTGATGGTTGATGCATACAGCTATATTCTCCTTTGTTTAAGTCATTGTTGTTTGTTAATGTGAAACTCACTCTTAACTTGATTGCGTTTAGAGCTTTTCATCCTTCATATTGCTTGCCCCTCTGCACCGAGCTTCAGTTAGTCTAGTCATATTGCCTTGTTGCTCTTCATTACTGTCAGATTATTTTTATTCCACACCTATTACCTTATCTTCTTGAGTGATACTAAAAATTGGGGTAGATCTTTTCACCCCCCATCTAGATCGGTGTTCATCCGTGTCACACCCATTCTACATGCAAGAATTAGGTGTATATGTATGTCTACTTTGATTCTATATCATTTCCCCTATTTTTATTAAGTATTATGAAGTCTCGCGATCAATGACATCCAAGAGGGGGGTGAATTGGGTGATTATAAATTTTAAGAAAAAATTTTACCCGATACAAAATAGATGTGATGAAGTAGCAATTTTAAAATTCATATCTGTTAGATTTCGGATTAGACCTATCAAGATCTATCACTCATGATAACCGATTTTGCTAGATCTGAGAGATACAATATGGAGGAATTGAAGAGGACCCTGTCAAGTCTCGCCCAAATACCATTGGCTGGCTGACCATTATACCAAGTAAAGTTCCCACCAAGAAATCCCGCATCCTCAAGACCGGCAGCAGAGACACATGCCTGGAAGTCTGACATAGAGAGAGAGAAAGCCCGTTTCTGCCCCCTTTTCTCAGAGGGGTGGAGAATACTATTAAAATCCCCGCCAACAATCCATGGCCAGTCACAGGAGGAAGAGAAGTCCACAAGGTGATCCCATAAGTTTTGGCGTTCAGGAATGGAGCAGCAAGCGTGAACGACCGTCAGGAAAAAGTCATCGCCCAACACTGAACCAATCCTCAGAGTGAGGTGCTGATCCGAAAAGGAGACCACCAAGGAGGTGATGGGGTCCTGCCAGAAGAGCCAGAGCTGACCCTTAGAGGAAGAGTTGGCAACACAGTGAGCCATACGAAGCTTCACTCTAAATTTCTCCAGCACGAAAGAGTGGAGCTTGGGCTCAATAACCGCAACCAATTTGGTGTCATGTTCCCTAATGAGAAATTTGAGGCGGCTGAGGGATTGATGGTTAGCCAATCCACGGACGTTCCAAAGGAGCATCTTCATGGAGCACGGTTGTTGGAGCAGCCAGCCGAGGCTCCCTTGCGAGAGCCCTGTCTGGTCCGAATGCCGGTGTCCTCAGCCTGAGAGTCCAGGTTCTTACCCACAAAGTGCAGGTGAGCAGCATGGAGGTCCTTCACCGTGGAGATAGGTTCCAGCCCCGGAACAGTCAGCACTTGAATGATGGGGCGCTGGAGGGAGATGGAGGACCCACTGGGCTGACAGGAAGAAGAGTTTCCATCATCCTCCGAGAGGTCATCACCGATAGTCGAAGGATTCCGAGAGGGCTCAGCAGAACTGTTGGCGGGGTCCCTGAGAACAGGTGGCAAGGGAGAGCAAGGCTCCAATCCCACCACCACGGTGTCGGGAGGGCGCCCAGAAGGCATCAGGGAGGCTCGGTGCTGCAGATCTTGCGCATCAGCTAAGTCCTGGGCTGGGGCCCCGTCCACATTCACAGAAAGAGGGAGGGTCGGGCCATCAATGATAGGTGCGTCACCTTGCAGGCAGAGCACTGAGGAGTCGGCCACAGGGACTACAGAGGAGCCAATTCCAGTGGAGGGGCCGTCTGCAACAATTGATGTGTTGGGGCCGGTGTCGACACCGCTATTGGGGGCGTGGGCACCCACCGCCGCATCATTGCGAGAGATCAACAGCGCGACTGGGGAGGTAATGCATGGCATGTGCGCGGGAGCAGACTCCAATGGGCCAAGGGCAGGTGGGGCAAACGCCTCCGGGAGGGAGAAGCCATGAGGAGCAGGTGGGGCCGACGTCTGCAGGTGGGAGGAAGCCAGAACCTGCAGAGGGCATGCGCCGGGATTACCAGAGAGAGTAGGTTCCATCCCGGAGGCAGGGGGCTCAGCAGGCAACGGAGGAGCACTGTTGAAAGCTTGAGCAGCAGAGCCGGCGCCTTGAGTGTTGACAGCATGAGGGGTCTGAACCTCAGCAAGCTGTGAGGCAGGGGGCTCAGCAGGGGATGGAGGGCCAGTGATGTGACACAACCTCGGACTTAAGCATGCAAGCACGAATAGCAATCAAATGGGCCTTAATGGACCACCGCTCTCTGAAAATCCTAGGTCATTATAGTCCTCCCCCCTTACAAACATTTCATCCTTGAAATTTTAAGCAACTTCCAACTCATGGGAGAAGAAAGACTTATTCAGTTGGCAATGCTCCCAGAACTCCAATTGAACCTCTATTCTCACATAACCACCTCTCCTAAGGGACACGACCAGATCATTGCCACTAACAAAATCATCTCACTTCACATTCACAAATCACATTGATTTCTAGAGCGAGCAAGGCACATGAAAAGAAACGAGTTTGTCATCACCTCAGCTATAACATAACTTAAGAGCTACAGACCTCAATGGGCACATACTCGCATATTGAGGAGACCTGACCCGTGCCACAAAACCTTGCCACATTGAATTAGCCATACTTGGCAAACCAACCAAACATCAGCTTCTCAGCCTATTGACTAACCTAACGCCCTTCACAAGGGACATCCATCCCTAAGTCTCAATCAACTCACATAGTCATTTTAACTAACTGCCAAATTTTCATTGGCTCCACACTACTAATATTCCATATACAACAAGTCAAACACCTATGGCACCACTGGACCAACCCTGATCCCAACATAATCCTCTTATTAATCCTGATCCAATCTAGGGGAAGATATATCATGATCGACTACCCAAGGCCTCGCCTGCTCATGGCTCTGGCCATTCTCATTTCACCTCGATTGGTATCTTCTAGCTGTGAAAGTCCATCCACTAGCTACCAGCCACTAGTCAACGAAAAATTCTTACTTGATCTTCTTTCCTCCCTTATGATTCTTTGTAGGGTCTGATAATCTCATTCTAAATCTCAACGGCCCATCTGTTGACTCTTACACTCACCATTTGCACTTCCTGAGTCGGTCCTCACTTGGACATTGCTTCAAATCTGATCTTCGCGCCAACTCTATGCTTTCATGGGAGTACGGTAAAATCACACAACAAAACCTCATAATCCTCAGTCCATGCCGACTCTAGACTAAGAGTTACAAGGAATTCCTCTCACACTGGCCACAATACCAAGGTTTCCATCCAATGACATCCCTCTTGGGGTCTCCACACCTAGGGATCATCCATTATACATTATCATCGAATCCTTCATCTCAATTATTCCAAAGAACACTTGTCAAACCCCAGTTTCGCTCTCACCACGGAGCCACTACACACCACCTCGTGCAATCCACGACACATATCTCCAAGATAAGATAGACAAGTGCCATCTTTCTGTCATAATAATTAGGTTGATGACACCATAGCCAATACAAATCTCCAAACATCACTGATCCTTGCCACAATTGAGTCCTTGTGTCATGCCAAGCCTCTCAGACTCAACTGGGCCACTTTCAAGTGTTATCATAACTGACCACTTAGTTCACCTTAATAGTTGCTTGCAGCTACCAACTGGGACCCACAATTCCTTCCTCTGTATTCACATTCCTTGGATCCTAATTCTATCCTGAGGACACAGCTTCCAACACAAGTTGATCACCTAGCTTACCAACTCCGATCATTGCATCCTCGTCCTTTGTTAGGCTATTTCCTCTCCAACCCCCAACTGGTTCCACCACCAATTACCCATCATGGCTTCTAATGGATCAATAGGGTACTCATCCGACACGCTTGACGTCATATTTCTCCAACTCTTCATTCTACTAGTGACATTGATTGAAGCTTCCTTCGGATCATCTTGCTCCGAAGGTCTTGGACGAATGAGTTGTAGAGGAGCTGGAGAACCAAAGACATAGGAAAGGGAAGCTGAGTCATCTCTAGACTCTACGAGAGAAGGAGGAAGGACCGATCTTAATTGAAGTGACTTTAGGAGGACCAAGGGACGCTCCTGCACCGATTGAGTTTGTGGAGAAACAAAGGATTCTTGGCATGGCATTTGAGGAGGGTTAATTAGGGTGAGTGGCTTTAGGGTAACACTTAGAGACTGGCTAGAGGGCAAGATTAAGGTTCGAGATTGGGTAAACATATTGATATCACCCCAAGGTTCGTTGGCTTCTACTTCCATCTTCCCATGCCAACTCGGGAACCCTTCTACACCCTACATTTGAGTCCTTTTGAGAACTCGTGGTTCCATTCCGATCACCGTGTTTACTCGCTCATGCTGCCTTGAAGTGAAGGGATCTTTGGTAGGTTGATGAGCTGGCAATGGGTTGTGCACTATGCCTAGGTCCATGTTGGGTTTCTTGAGGTTGGCGATGTCTTGCTTAACATCGGCCCAATTAATTCTCCCCTCGTCATTCATGTCATATACCCAGTCTCGAAATTGGAAACAATTGAATATGTCATGCCCGGGAGCTCGGTGATATGGACAATACCGGGAAGTGTCGGCATTAGGATGAACCCAATCCCACTGAGGAGGGAGTTGAATGGAATCCAAGGACATAAGGGCAAAAAAAATGTCACCTAAAGTTTCAGGCAACGGTGGATAATTTGCCCTTTTTGGCCTAGGAGGACCATAGTTTTTAGGTGGAGGGACATTGGAATAGGATTTGGCATTACCCCTTCCCTGGTTAGCAATAGCTTGAGTAGGCTGATGGACCTGGCAGTTGTTGGGCTTGAAGGACTGGACAACTACATTGACCTGTTCATTCATGGTGACGCCCTCGGTGGTAGGGACAGCTGGGGCCTTTCTACCCTTGTTGCGAGGCTCGAAGAATGGAGGCAAGGTGGAGTCCCTCACCTGGGCTTGGACAATCTGAGCTCGGTTGTAAAGTTGGTGAAAGGTGTGAAGTTCGCTAAGCATTAGAATGTCCCTAAGCTGAGGGGTGGCATTGTTCACCAGTATGGTGACAGCCTGGGATTCGGGAATGGGAACCTTCGTCTTAGCAGCCATAATCCTCCATCGGTTTGTAAAACTGATGAAGTCCTCGTCGGGCTTCATTTTCTCCGTGACTAGGTCAAACAATGTGGGGGAAATGGAAGACATGTGAACAAAGTGAGCGAGTAATCACTCGGAGACTATATCGAAATTGATAAGATCGATAGCTGGTAATGATGCAAACCAACGTAGGGCCTCGCCCTCAAGGGATTTTTGGAATAAATGGACCAACAAGACCCTATCATGTAGCCATTGGTGGGAGTCCATAAGGAAACCCGAAAGATGATGGTGAGGGTCGGTAGTGCCTTCATACCTCCTATAGTTTGGAGCCTTAAACTCGGGTGGGAAATAAGCATTAGGGAGCCTGCAATATTGGGCTAGCGAATGGGGACGTGAATTGGGCATACTCTCGGCCACCGCTTGCCGAATGTAGCTTTGAATCTCTTGCCGGAGGGAAGGGTCCATCCCTTTCAATGGGGCCTCCACCTCACCCTCCACATCAGCCCTAGATCTGCCACCTAAGCTGCCACCTCAGCCACCTTGCCACTTCCCTAGGTACATTCATTGTCCCTCTACCACTCCCCACCAAATCTCTTCCCTCCCTAGGAGGATCTTGGCCTTCCCAACACAATCCCCCTCTCCCCAATACAATCCTCTCTCATCCCCACATAATCCCCCAGCTCCCAAGGGAAGATTTGAATAATTTTCACTCCCTTACTCCTCCCCCAAACTCTGGACCACCCTAACTAGGGAAACCACTATCCCTCTCCCTCCTAGTCCCAAATTCGTAGCTCACTCTCTCCCCACCTGCTAGACCACCTTTCAGCCCCCATTCTCCCCATCCCTCAGCTTGGTTTGCCCTCTCCCAGACCCCCTAACAGCCAAGGATTGTCTCCACACCCATCCACCCGTTTCCCTTCCCATTTACCTCATTTCCCACCTCCCCTCTTCAACCTGCAGTTCTTAGTTCGCAGGCAGCAGATAAGTTACTGGTTGCAGAGCCTGCCACGGCTTCATCTCGGAGACCCTGGATGCACAAGATGTACCGTCGAAAGTGTCTCCAAGTCCTCTACGCAACGGTGGTGGTCTCACTGTCGTCTGAGCTCGTGGCTGCCCGGAGGAGCCTTCATCGCCGGACTGCGCGTTCTCTCCCAGGTAGACAACCAGAGAAGGCTTGCAAAGGCTCCCTCATGCTGATTTATGGGATTCTTAGAGCGTAGCATGTCTGAGAGGTTATACTATGAATCTTCTTCCAGTAACATGAAGCGGCTCTCTATTTGGACCCCAGAACGGTGAGTTCCTAATTTTCTCCCTCGGGTGCACAGATCAGTTCCCTCTGGGACTGACCTGATACCCCTTCACTGTTCGGGCCCTTGCCATCTACTCTAACCTTCGCTGGCAACGCCGTGGGTCTTTGTTTGAAGAGGAGTCATCCACGAATCTAACGTCTCTGACATCGCCTGATTCAGAGCTCGGGAGTGACTGTGGTGGCCTCGCCTTCCTACTGTAGCGACTCAGATGCGGTCATAACCAGAAAGCAGAGGCCCTGTTCACGACTCTGCCCCAACCATCGCCGCCAATCAAAAATTCCCACAAAAATTGGGCATCCTCCTAGGCCAATCCGGGAGATTTTTCCACTAGTTTCGTCGACAACGGAGTTCGGGAGAGGCCGCAGTGGCTCCGACATCGACTATCTATCCCCTATTCTAGAGAGCGGACAGAACCGGCAACCCCCTTCCGATTAGTTCCTAGTTCAACATTCCCCTCCCCACTTGGCTGGCTGACCGCTTCTCCCTGCGTGGAGGTAGTTTTGATTGTAATTTGTCTTCTCCAACCCCTAGTACAACCCTCCTGCATGAGGTGTAGTGCATGTAATTATTCATCTTAGGGTGAAGCTTCATCGGCGTAGCATTCGGGGAAACCCACGCTTCCCTGCTCGCCTCGTCTCTGGTCGGGATCAGCATCTTCACGCCGATCAGGTGAGCTATTGACCCCCCTCTCACGTCTGGTTTATCTTGCTTAATTTGTATTATCTTTTAGCTCCGTCGGACGGCAAGTGAGCGCCCGATCCAAAATCGAGCAAATTGAGTGTTCACCGCGGAGCGAGTTGTGAGAGAGATCACCCTACAACCCTTTATGATATTAAGAAGGGTTTTATTGGTGGCTTCGGCTTGAATGTTACCTTAAGGATAATATGGTGATGAATGATGTAATGCAATATTGAACTTCTTGCAAAGGTGATGTGAGACAACCTAGGGGTGCAATGGGATGACCGAACGATCCTCGGACCTAGACCCGCAAGCACATACGCAAGATAACATATTCAATTACGGTGGGTTCACTCACATGGTGCTCACTCTTTCCCAAAGGCATCTCGAGATGGTGATGAGGGTCAGGGGTTGGACCTTGATGTTCCTGAGGACGTGACTTTGCTTGGGTTGTACCCCTAAGGGGCTGGGATTCCCAACTTGTGGGCGAACGACACGTCGTGGGCGTGGGTGTGGGGTGGCTCTCACCTTTCACTCCGTGGTGGGCACACAATAAGTGGAATATGGAGCAGGCGCTCAACTCACCATCTGACGGGCATCCACAAGTGATACAAAAATAAGCAAAGTCTACTAGCAAGGGGGAAAACCAGGCGCTCACCTAATCGGTGTGAAAACACCGATTCTGATCGGAGACGGGCGAACGAGGAAGCGTGGGTAAGCATCGGCATGCTGTGTCAGTGTCACTTGACCGAAAATTATAGAGTTACAACACTACGCCTCTGGCAGGAGGGGTGAACACGGGGTGGGGGTTTACCAAATACAGACAAACACTACCTCCACGTTGGGAGGGGCTTTCAGCCATCCATGCGACGGGGCTGGAATTGAGCGAAGGCCGGTTCTGTCCGGTCGGATCCTTCTGGACAGCAAGCTGGAGTCGGGGATGCCACAGACTCTTCAGAGTGCTGCAGAATGCGTGGTTGGTGTTAAATTGTTAGGGGATGAGGTAGGAGCCCAGTGTAAGAGTTGCAGCCCATCCGGGGTCCGATGGGGGCCTCTATAGGATAGTGATCACGAACTGGTCTTGCTCTATCCTATCTGGTCCAGGCTGACCGCAGGTCAATGCCGAGGGTGCCACGAACTTGTCCGAACTCCTCCGGAGGTGAGACAGGTGTAGAAACATCCCTGGGTGGCTGGGGAACATGCCGGAGAAATTTGGCACCATACGGTGACCAGGTTGGACCGCTGGAGCATCGGGATCAGGTTGGTCCTGCGTGACCCCTGTCTGCCCTAACCAGGTAACTGCCTGATGTGGAAGGTGCCACAGGCTGATCTGAGCTCTGATGGGGATGGGACTAGTGCTGACACGACCGTGGGTGAGGCGGCAAAGTCAGGAACTCACGGGACCTCATTATGAGGTTGGGGAAGGGCGTAGTGGTCTGGGAAGGGGAGAGGGGTCCGACTTGGTTCTGGCAGGGACAGTCTGCGCTCGCCGGGGAAGAAGCTGAAACGTGGTGCTCCGAAATCCGAATGATCTCATTCTTCTTGGAGCTGAAAGAGGACTGGACGAGGATCACCTCGGCTGAAGGGATCGCTAGGAAACTTAGAGGAATAGTTGTGGGAGCTTTTGTAACTTGTCTCTGTCCCCAGCTGGAGTTGATCTTGCGCAGCATAACGGAAACGGGCCTCCTGCCCAGCTCCGACCTCGGTTGGGGATGCACAACCACTCGTTGGAAAGCCACTTCAGAGGAGAATCTTCAGATTCTAGGTGGGGCTCTAGAGGGTACTCAGGGAAGATAGATCAACTCTACATAAGAATTTTGTGGTGATTGTGTTTACAGGTCAAGTGATCCATAGTTCGAGTTGTAAGAACAAGATTTGTGATCTATTGTTTAATATTCCGTAAAGCTCTTACAACTTGATTGGTAATCGAGTAGTCTTCTTGTTTCGAGTAAAATTTTTAACAGGGGATTCATTCACCCCCCCTCTGAATCTGGGGCTTCTATCCCATCAGACTCAAATGTGGCAATGACGACTCGATAAAAATACAACCAGAACAGGGAAGAATGTGACGTTTCCACACTCAACGTCCATGGCACAACCTCTTTTACAAGGGCAGTGGGGCACTGCCTTCTTTCACTAAGGGAAACACCTCCCTTACGTGCATGGCGATCCCACTTTGACTGGGATTGCCATGAAGGGGGGAGGGCAGCGGCCACAACACCCCTAGTGCATGATAGCCCCCTCTCTCAGCTAAATGGATCTGGCACATTTAACCTAACGTCTTCCACTTGCCCATTAAGGGCAAGGATATATGTCCTCCATCTCAAAGCCTACTTCTCTTGGTCATAGGAGAAATAGACGCGTGGCTTCTACGAGATTCATTGAACATCTGGGTAGTGTTCTGTTAAGTCATCACCTAACTAACGGACCACTAAAATAATCTCGTTGTGTACCTTAAATAACTTAATATCCACCTAACTCGACACTCCAGATCTCTCAAAATGACAGTGTCAAATCCGAATGTCAAGTGCTCATGATTTTATAACCACAATGGTGACCAGGAATATTAAAAATGACTTGCAAAATAGAGTGCAATAGTCAAATTATGTCTTCCCTATGCTTCTTACTACACCATGAGATACCTCTACCACTTAAAAAGAATATGAAATCTAGAGAGGGGTAGATTTGTGGCCCAAAAAATATGTGGCCTAATACGGCCCAACGAGACTCGCAGAGCCCAACGAATGACAGCCCCCTTATTGGGCCCACTCATCAGGAGGCCCAACTCACTTGCACCGACATAGCCCATGTAACTTTCTGGCTCGGGAGTCCAAATAATGGTACCTCCTATTGCTCGGGGAAAGCCCAAGGGGCGACCGAGCGTAACTGACCAGGGGAAGTCCAGGGGTTAAGAGAAGGGTAATTAAGCGCCCTCGAACGGTGGAGAGCCCACATCTAGGGGGTAACGCCTCCTCAGCACTCCCTCTTCCCTTGCCCTAGAAAGAGAATGAACCACTATATAAAGTCAAGGAAGCTCTCCGAAAAAGTAAGCCAATTCTAGCCACTTCATTGGTGAGGAGCAATCTCATGCCCCACACCCCTTGCCTCCTTCTCACTCATATAGCTCTTACCACTGTTGACTTAAGCATCGGAGGGTTTTCTCCGGGATCTCAACCTCGAGCCCCTTGATTGCTTTCCCTTCCTTGCTCGCAGGAATCTTTCTCGAGATGGCTACTGTCACGCCCCGAACTGATAGCAGCGGGAAGCAGTGCTCGGAACGTATAGCGAAACAGTCATGATAACGAGAGTAAAATAAATAACCATAAATAACACATGGAGGTCACATTAATTTGACAAAAATATAATTTTACTGATGATTGAGAATTTAAATTACAATTTGGACTCAATAAAATAAAAGAGATAAAGAAGAGAAAATAACAAGACTCACCTGAGAAAAATATGGGAGATTGGGGAGGACATTAGGAACACCCAATAATTTTGTTGATTATTTTCAAAAATTCTAAGGGGGTTGGAAAATTCAGACAATGGGACACTGTCCCATGGATCTGCAGAAGTGACAGATTATAGGGTAAGAACAATAAATAAGGGGAAAATACAAATGAAGGATTTATGGTGTGATTGTTTTTGTAGATGATGGGGGGAACGTGGGGAGATAACCCTCCAAATTTGAGCACGATCTGAGCTTGTTGCGTGGCATTGTTTCCCTTATGCTTAGGCGTGAATGGGGTGTGGAACGGGCCGATTCGAACGTTCCCATGTTTTGCTCGCCAGATTTGTGTAACGGTCGTTCTAGTGGCCGTCACATTGTGTAATGGTCCCACGATAGACCATTACGTCCATTGGTCATTTCACATTCTTCGAGGTTGGGGTCGTGTGACAGACCAGTACTGGACCATCACATGGCTGTAATGTGCCTATGGTGGTGCGTTACGTGCTTGGTGTGACGGACCAGCAGAGGACCGTCACATGCTTGTAACACGCTTGGCTTGGTGCGTTACGTGCTGTGGTTTCTGAGGACTATGACTGTCAGTCCCTCGATAACTATGTCTGCCTCGAAGACCAAGTCAGTCGGTTAGCCCTAACGGACCTCCCCTTGTGCGTCACGTTGTGTAACGCCCCAAGCCTGGTGCGTTACATGGTCCGTGTTAGTGGTTTTAGGCCTGTTGGCCCTGGTGCACCTGTCCTTGTGTGTTAGGCTGGTGTAACGCACCTATATAGGTCCATTACATGCCCTTTCATTCGTGTTGTGATCTGGTTGCCCTGACGCCCCACCCTTGGCACGTTAGAGTAGTGTAACACCCCTATAGAGGTACGTTACAGCCCTGTTGTAGTCGTGATGGCCGTTGTTCAGTTCTGTGTCTGTTTTGTATGTCTGTCTATCTTAGGTTTGTGCTTTAGGGTGGTGTCCGTATGTTGGTGGTTTCTGGACCGGTCAGTTTAGGTGACTGAGTGTGGTCTTTTTCTTGACTGCGACAGTTCCCTAATGACTTGATCTAGACCTACCAGTGTCTTTGTCTCTGGTCTTGTAGCGACTTTCCTTGATTGCCAGGTTCGCCTAGCGGTTGAATGATAGTTCGCTCTGCCCAGAGTGTAGTCATTGTCCACCACTCTGATTTCTGCTTGTCTTGGCTTGATCTCGTGGTTTGCCCGTGACCCTTGGATGTCTATTGACGTCCTATGAGGCTAGTGACCATGATGGGATGGCCAAGAGTGCTTCTGTGTGATGTCTGTGTGTGTGTTTGCGTGTATGTCGTGTTTGGTTCTGGTCAACCGGGTGAGACCAGGGGTTGACATGCGGCCTTATCTGTGTCTCGACGATTTAGTCCAACTCGAGACAGTGTTCTAGATGCCTCGAGGTATCATCTTACCTCGATTTACGTGTCAAGGTGTACTGAGGGTCCTCGGTGTTCCCTTAGCTCTTCGCATGTCATTTCCTTAGATAGCGTTATTTCCTCTGGCTTAGGAGTAGATTGATTGATAGCTTGTTCTGCTGTCTGTGACGATTGTTGACACCCATTTTTTACCAATGATTCGGATCAATTCCTTCGCATCATTTATCGATGTCCCAAGCAGCCGGTCCTCGTATCACACTTTTAAGATTTGTTTGTTTGAGAAAAAATAATCGATCTCGTAGAAAAATCTACAAATACTGTAAGGTGTCAAAAGAAGTCCTGAGAGCGGTCCCAAGGGACAACCCTCCGATGCTTAGGTCAGAGATGCACGAGTAAGTTAAGAAGGAGGTAGAAGAGAGTCTAAATGAGGAGAAAGAGAGTTTGATCAAAAGAGTAGAGCTTTGGAGAGTGCTCGGCGGGCCTGGAGGATGCTCAGAGAGACAGAGAGAGAAGAACCACAAGGGGACCTTTCTGATCCTACTCCTCAGGTGGAGATTCCTTTGACTGCTATGCAGGGAGCTCTTCTCTCTCTGTGAGTGACTCTGTGTAAGAGCGTCTGGAGGGAGTTTCTAGCCATATGTATGTGAATGTGTGTTTGTCCTCCTTTCCCATTCCTGGTGAGGACCTATTTATACAGGCCACGGTGGTACTGACTAATCCTTAACTGGGTAATGATGAAGATCATGGGGGAATGCTTCCTTGATTGTGGGGAGGTGCCAATTACTCCCTTGCCTGTTACTTGAAGGAGGCCGTGTGGTGGAGATACCAACAGTGTGAGTGTGACCCATTCTACGCTGGAAATAACACTATGATGGTGGTGGCAATGCTGGCCCATTGGCGAGTTCTACGGCGCTTGAGACACGTGCAGTAATTCCATTTGTGGGCTGGCTGAGCCTCCTTGGGCCTCTGCCTGGTTGGAGGTCAGTGGGATGGTCTGTTATGGGCTTAGCTGAATCGAGCCATTACGAGCCTGGCAATATTGGGTAGTATTGGGTGTGGTGAACATTCTCCTCCTCACTAGCCCCCCACTCCCGAGCTTCGAGGGTGCTCGGAAGTCAGGAGGAGCCATACGAGGCCGGCCGAGGAGAATGTTTGGCAAAATCTTCTCGAGCTTTCTCATTCCTTTGTTTCAAGAAATCTTGTCACTTGCTGCCTTTCTTGGTGCGCAAGATAGCCCCCCTTGTACATGTAGGGTGATGTCACTAGTGTCATTTCGTGCTTGGAGAAATGAGATGTTGCAAGTGTCGGAGTGGTGTTTGGGTTTTCTGTCGAATGTATTGTCAGTGGCGCGGGTCTTAGCTCGACCAAGAGAGTGAGAGTGGTCAGTGATCTGCTGTTGACTTTCTAACGAGAAGACAAAATAAGACAGAGCATGGGGTGACCATCTTTGATTTTTGAGGGGCACATCCGGTGCTCTCTTGAAGAGGAGGAATATTTGGGTATCCTGAAAGGCACACATGTGAAGTAGTCGGTACTCGTGACCAATAGACCATGAAATGACCGGCTCCATTTCGAGGGGAGTTAGCCTCTCCTTAAGAGGAGGAGATATCTCGCCTCTTGCAAGCTTACATAAAGCCACCTATCGTGTTTCTAAGGGGAACGTACATTTGTCTCCTAAGGAAGAGAAGATTATTACTCACTTTTTGGAAGCTAAAGAGCCACCTTTGTATTTTGGAGAGGAGCATATGTCTATCTCCTGAGAATAAGAAGATAATTATTGCTCACCGCTTGAAAGCACAGAGCCACCAGTGATATTTTCGAGAGATTACCTGCGTCGAGGATGCTGATTCCACGCGAAAATGTCACTTAGACCATCATCGGGCTTGCAAACTTGCGAACAGAGCAAGCCGAAGATGAAAATGTCGAATAAACCTCATACCTCACCCGATCAGGAAGAGAGCTCACTTCGTGGCCCACCACCCTATAAGGAAGCCCCCCAGGTAGAAGATACGACAACAACTCTACAACCGACCGTGTCGAGAGCTGAATCAAAGAAAACTCGAGAACTCTGGCACAGTCTCGGCATGCACCGAAAGTCACGCAAAGTCTGGGACCAAGTCCCAGAGGCTGCGAACGGAATATTATGGAGGCCATACATTGTAACTAAAATATTCCAGGAGTGCCAACACTTGTATGAATGGCCACGCTTTCGAGAAGAATCCTTTAATGCTTAAAATGGCGCGGCAAGGCCTTAAAATGGCGCCACCCCTTTGCATGGCCTTAATACGGCGTGCTTACTTCCCTTGTGCAGCATTACTCCAGCGTGCTACTTGTCCCCTTTTGCTAAATTCCCAATGTGGCATGCCCCTTGCTTTAATCCAGTGCGCTCTATTTTCCCCATTTTTCATTGGCCCTTTGCAAAAGGCCTTAATCCGGCGTGCTCCCGGCCGCGCCGTTTTAACCTCATTCCATCCCATCTATGCTCCGATGCTCTATTCGCTGACGAAGCTCACGCGAAGCCAGGAGAAGGGGGGAACAATGCTTTCAATGCCCATCCCATAACCATTTAAAGACTGAGGAGCTGTGCACGCCCCAACTTGACAGCATGACGGTTGCAGCGACAAAGGAAAGCAGAGCAATGGCGACATACATCCTATCGGACAGGCGCCAGCGTACTATGCAAATCAATGGATGACACCGTGACATCCAACAACCAAGTTGAAGGGGTGGGAGTTTCTTCCGTTCGAGCAAAGAAAAGGCAACCCAATATATATACTATGCAGGTTGGACAGAGCGACCCCCGGGGGCTTTTCTCCTGGCTGGCCATTCTAGAGGAAGTAAGGGGCTCTCGACTGTGGGCAGTGAAGAGAAGAAGAAAAAGAGAGAAAGAGTCTGGTCCCCCGGCGCCTGCAACGTGAAGAAAAAGAGAGAGTGTGTGTGAGAGAGGGAAGGTGAGTCCAGAGGGGGGAGGAGCTCATGCTCCGTTCCCTCTCCCCCACTACCGTATCTCCTTCCTCTTCCCCCCTTAATGTATTTTCCCTTTCCATCGGGATAAAATCTCCCTATATCTCTTTCCCCCGTTTGCATGAATGAATAAAAAGAAGGGTCATTTTGTTAACTCAGTACTCTCGATTTTAATCCCTGCTTCCTTCTTCTACTCTCCTCCTTCTCCTCATCCAAGACCCTTTGAAGCTTGCTTGTCCATAGCACGGCCTTTGAAGGAGTCCATCGACGGATGAACATTCATGGCCCATTGTGGCAAACACTTGTCGCGCTTTGAAAGTTCATCACCCATGAGACGTAGTCGTTCTTGAAGGCTAGCCCTCGAAAGTTTCATTCTCACACGTGGGTTTTCAGACCGCCGTGAGGCCACTCCGAAGTTTGAGGGTCACCTTGGAGCAATCCATTTGGTGGCCTTCTATTATCTATGGCAAGTCTCAGTCTGGGAGAGATGCTGCCCAATTTTCGCCAGGAGATTAAGAACACTCAAGAACGAACGAACAAGACACCCTCTGAAGAACACACAGTGAACCCTCTGTGAATTAACCCCTGAGGGGAGGACCCAACAATGAGCGCGGATCACGACGGAAGGGCAAATGGGGTTCTAAGAAAAATCCTATGATGGTTCTTATAGCCTCCCAAGATAAAACGGCTACTTCGAAGCGCTGGGGCAGATGAAAAAGGGCCCATCGCTATCATGGTATGACCACTAGGCTCAGGTGCCCGTTCAAAGCCCGCACTCCCAATTAAAAGGGCTCGCGTCATGATTGCAGGAGTGGTGGCTACCACCGCCACATGCACCTTGTGCACTAAGCAAGTAATATGAGAAGACCTTCCTCGCAGCAATCTCCCAATGCACTCTCTTTAACTCATGTCTTATATCTCGAAAAGTGCTCGACATCTGAGAGTGGGGGGCTAGTGAGGAGGGTAAATCCGGCTTGACCCATGTCGGGCCCATCTACGACAAAGCCCAATCTAACTTACGGCCATCAATGTGCCTAATAGGCCACTACAAGCCATGGCCCGTTACAAACAGCCCAAGATGAATGGACATCAGATGCGCCAGCTTGAAGGGCCTTGGCCCAGGAGCAATGACCACAGGATGGCCCTCTGGTGACAGACCATTACCCCCACGATGCAGGCCTTGATCCTACAACAGGTGAGCACGCCCCATGAGTGTCGTAAGACTGGCCCAGAGATCAGCCGACTCCAGGGTAACCGCCCCTCAACGAAAAAGTCCCGCCATAATAGCGGGAGGCATTGCTCCACGACTGGAGCCCATCCTTGTTAAGGGATGAGTGCCCCCCCTCCTAGACAACCCCCTATAAAAGAGACTTCGACAGGCAGAGAGATGAACATGCATACACACACGGAGACAACCCACGGTGAATCTCACCAAGAAGCTCTTACAAGGATCCAAGCCAGAGAGCTACTAAACCTGCTACTAGAGAGGTCATGACTGTTCATTCCCCGAGAGAGAATCTCTCCCGTACGACCATACCACCCAACGAGCACTCCCCGAGTGACCACTAGAGGCGGCGAGCACTCATCCGGAGGATCTACACTTCTCTCGGATCCCTTATTGCGGCCTCCACTCTCTCCGCTCTCTCATACTCTTCTCTGTTCCTTACTTGAACCATTGCTGACTTAACCACCAGAGGGTTGTCCCCTGGGGTAGCGTCCAGGATTTCTTTTGACGGCCTTTTCTTCTAATAGTTGCAGGCTTCCACGGGTGTCAGACGACTTTTTTGACAAATAAATAGAAAAGTGTAGTACAAGAGCTAGAGACCAATTTTCTACCTCTATAGTACCAAAGATAGTCTTTTGATATCCTTGAATATGTAATAAGTTCTAATATTGAATTGACCATATCACGCAACAATCCTACATAGGTAACATGCACAAGTCAAACAATTCGAGTATTTGTGCATTAGTAGAATGTTATAGATCAATCTAGCATGCTTGTAATTGGTGCAATGTCACACTAGGTCAATATAACTCTCATGGATATAAGTAACTACTCCCAGGGCTAGACCGGGTCTCCTTAATGCCAAACATCGAATGTTATGGATCATAAATCCTATGTAAATATGTAGACATCCACATAATATAATAATGTCCAAATGACTTCCAAGGTAAAGCTCATGTAACCAAGGCAACGAGCTAGTGAGATTTTTCATGATTTTCAAAGAATCCAAGGAATGGACTCCCGGTTGAGAGAATGGACATTCTCCCATGTCACAATAGCACGGGACGTGGAAGAAGAAGATCCAGATGCCATGTTATCTGCAAAAATAACATCAGGAAAAGAATAAACAAGGTCAGAAGTCAGTTGATCAAGATAAGATTTCTGCTAAAATTTCGGCAGAGTCTCTCCAACCCGGGAGATTGCCAAAAGAAAATGGGAACTCATCCACCAAGGGAGCAATCCCTAAAGAAGGCCATAGGCATTACACCAAGGGCAAACAGGACACCCAGGGGAGTAGCTCCGAGGGCAAGCCCTACTAGGAGCCTCGCGGGGCCCATAGAATGGGTTTTTAAAACCCGAATAATCACACTCCACTCACCCTTAAGCTCACTCGGCACCGCGGGAGAAGAGGAAAGGGAGGAGAGAGGAAGAAAATTTCCAAATGAATAGTGGTGAAGAAAGAGTGAAGGGTAAAAACCTTAAATAGGGGGGGGTTTCCTCCATTAATCTGGTGTGCTAATTAGCGTGCCGAATTAACACCCCCATAGCCAAAAGGCGTGCTAGATTAAGGTGCGTCATTTTAGCCCCCAAATCAAAGGGTGCGTCGGAATAGACCGCACCGTATTAGCCTCGATGGTGACCGCGCCGGATTGGCATCCCCGCTTGATTAAGGGCCATTCTGAGTTTTCATCAGCAAAGGAAAATCAATCCAGACAAAGCTCATCCATCGGTCCTGCTAGACTCGTGCCTTGCTCGCAACACCCACAACTGTGGGGCATTTGTTGGCACTCAAAATATAATCAACGGCGATCAAGCCTCAAGGACTAATGATACGACCCACTGAAGCACAGAAGTCGATAGCGATCAACATGTTGAAGCCTTCTCAAGCTGCCAGAGCCTCAAGTCGCGTGATATAAACACCAGGGACTTCACCTCAAGAGAATCGAGATGAATTCACAACCAGCTGGTAGTGCGACCAAGCCTGCCCAATGAACTAGCATCGACTCCGTCATGCGGCATACACTACACCCGTTGTCCGACCAAGGACAATGGTCAACCCAGTGGCCGCCACCTGACTGAAAGATTCTCCTGAGAAGAAAGAATGCCCTCGGCCCTTCAGAACGAGGAACTGGAGGCTCTGTTAGTAGAAGACCCTGACCACCTGGCACGGGTGTGGCTTCTTACAATTTTGGATCCATTAGCGGCCGAATGATCGCCTAGTCGAGGTGGAACTATCCCGGGTGTTACTCCACCCCGCAAGGAAGCTTCGAGCACGAGTTAGGCTGAACCAGCAGCACGAATCATAGTGCCGAAGGCCGTGTTAGCAAAAAACCCACATGTTTAAGCCAAAAACACACAAAGTTCCAAGAAAGGCCGTATGTCATCCTGAGAGCTTTGTCAAGGCCTCTCGTCAAAGTTTTTCAAGACTGCAACGAGATGAACAGTCAGTCGCGACTCCCGGAACCATCCCCAGACCTACCGGCTAACCTGCGTCAAGCAGACAAGCTATACAGTGCGCCCCTTGTTCCGGCACCACTTAACCCGGCGCCACCTATTACGGCGCGCTAAAAGCTTGGCGGAAGCTCCTTCCCCAGTGCCCCTGATTCCGGCGTGCAAAAGGTCTCCTGAAGGCCGCTTCCTTAGTGCTGAATTAACCTGCACCTATGAGAATGGTAGTGGACACAATAGGGCGCTGTAACGACTCGGTTGTCAACATAGGGGTCGGGTCAATGGGTGGTTGAATTGTAGGGGTGAGACCCAGGGGTCGGGCCATAAGAGCCTCGAATTGGGCCACCAGGGATGACCAATCTGACACATGGTCTGGGGGAACCGCCATGGGGCAGACGGGTGGCTGAACATGCAAACAACTGAGTGACTAGTGCAAAATGAGAAATGGGGATAGAACTTGGACTAACATGGACTGAATTGACCCTAAACAGTCATGCAAATATAAAAAGTAGACTCAAATAGGACCCTAGACTCCAACCAATATCCAGTACGTGGTGGAGGTATTGATCTGAAGACCCAACTCACACAAGGAGGCTACCTTCTAAATAGGCTTAACCTATCTTTCCAGTAACCCCTTTTGATAAATTGGATACAGGAATAAAATTCAACACCTTAGACAAGACTTCCCTAGACTTAGACTGTGTTATGATGACTACCCTAGACTCGAGTTTGCTCTTATACTAATTTGATGCGAGACGGGATGCGACTCGGTACCAATTTGATGCAGACTTGGGACTCTAGGTGATGACGCGACCAAATTGAAGACATGACCAGCAAAGATGTGACCAACTCATCACAAGCTCGCTACTCGTCCCTAGCAAGAGAAGCGTGTGGATCTGCACGGTTGAGAAATCGACAGTGAGTCAAGGGCATTCGGCTCACACTCGTGCTCGGATCGAGTCACAGGATGGGTCACACACTCACTCTCACAGTGGTGATTAAAATTGAACTAGCTAGGAATCAAAATAACTCACATGCAGTGGCTTAAGGACATATATGGATCAAGCAAGTAAGACAAATAGGGAGGCGAGTGTACCTCCATGCTTGAGACGTGGGGAAGACATCTTGGCCCAGATCCGTAACTCCTGATATAGTGGGAGGTAACACTCGCACTTAGGGAGGTAACAAGTTACACAATGATTTTTTGGCCCACTCCACGTAGGGAGGTAACAAGTTACACAACGATGTTGGGAGTACTGATCTTGGGTTGACAGGCAGCAAGGTGGCGGGGTTCCGAGGCGGTTGCGGGCTGCGGCTCTGGATTTGAAATTTGCTGGCTGGCAGGACAGTGAACAAAGGCTTCCAAAGGGATGTCGACCTCCGGGGACCTTTTGAAGGTGACAGTCCACCGGGACGATGGAGGAGGGTCCTTGGTCGACCCCCAGGAGTGGCGGTCACTGGATCTGCACCCGCGTATTTCCTGAGGATTTAATTGGTGGCCTCCTTCTGCTGGCCTGTCTCGGGACAGAATTGCACGCCCCAGTGAAAACGGTCACCACGCCCAGATCCGATGTCGGATCGGGACGAAACTAGGGCCGTTGCGAAGGGAACTCAGAGGGCTTGGAGGTAAGTGAATTTAAGATCCGTCCAATGGTCAGATTTGAAATGAAAATCTCTGCAACTCTGTAGTTGTTTCTTACTCGGGTTATAGAACAGGCAGGGCAGAGTGAGATCTGCTTGAGAACGAATTTTGCCAAAGGCAAGTTGGCAGATCTAGACTTTGAGAATTTTATGGGTGAGAGGGAGTGAAGTGAGGATCATGCATAAATATTTTTGTAATTTTTTGAGATGGTTTAGGGGGTGGAAAAATTATATATACTTATATAGGGGTGGGGGATAGGCCGGACCGATACTATACCGGTTGGTACCAATTCATCCCGATACCCGTTTCGGCCATGCCCGATGTCGAAACCAGTACCGGTTTTGAATACCTTGTTCCAAGGGGGTGTCCTCTCCCGCTGTGGGAAGAGCAGGGGGTATTATAGTGATATGGAACCCCTTCGAGGTGGAGGAGGTTAAGAAGGATAGGTAGATTGGTTGATGGGCTCTCTCTCTTCACTTCCACTACTTGAGGGACGAATTCTCATCAAATTTTTCAACGATCTATGGATCTCGAACCAACGAGGGGAAGAGAGATCTATGGCAGGAGTTGCTAGCGTAGGACCTCACCTGGGCCTGACCTTGGTGTGTGGGTGGCAACTTCAACATAGTGACGACAACTCCCGAGAGGATGAGTGATCACCCTCATACGGGGGAGACAGAGGACTTTTGTGACAGCAGGCTACCCTCATAGACATCGGCTTGGAGAACTCTCAATTCACCTGGTCCAACATGAGGGCATCCCCGTCGTGTTCCAGGCTGAATAGGTTCCTTGTATCCGTGGATTGGGAGGATCACTTCCCTCATGTGCAGGCTTCTTGTTTGGCCAGGCCGTCTTCAGATCACAAGCCTATCCTCTTGAAGAGCAGTCGTGGTCAAGAGAGGAGAAGAATTTCTGGCTCAGAGAGGATGGTTTCTTCGACATAATCAGACAGACGTGGGATACACACAAGCTACATGGCTCTTGTATGGCTACTCTCATTGGTAAGTTGTACCAGTTGGCTCAGGTGCTTAGAAGATAGGGTGCTAGCAAGCACCTTCTCAACAGACAGGCGAAGGATAAGATTCTACAGTAGATAGAGATGTTGGATAGTTTGGAGGAGGAAGGTTTGTTAGATAATGAGGACAGGTTGAGTAGAGAGTCCTTGAGAGCAGATATGATGAGATCTTGGTCAGGGAAGAAATATATTGGAAACAGAGATCAAGGGAAAAATGGCTTAAGGAATGTGACAGGAACACAACGTGCTTTCACATGTTTGCTTCAAGAAGATGAAGGGCGAACCATATGGCTTCCATTAGGGTCGAAGCGGTTACTATTACTGAGGAGGGCATCAGAATACATGCCAGGGAGTTTTATGATAGGCTTTTCACAAAAGGAGCAAATATGTAGACCTGTCTTTCCAGATAACTTGCTTCCTCATCTCTCTGCAATAGATAGTAAAACTCTGGTGGGTCCCTTTCTAGAAGAGTAGGTTAGGCAGACGGTCTTTTCTCTCATGGGTGACAAAACTCTTAGGCCGGATGGTTGTCCCATGATTTTCTTTCACCAGTGTTGGGACATTGTTAAGACCTACTTGGTGCAATTAGGGAATTCGAAGAGGGTAAGACCCATTTGAGGGGTATTAATAAAACTCTCCTAGTCTTGATCCCTAAGAAGAAGGGTGTGCAGGAGTGGGCTGATTTTAGACCTATTAACTTGTTGAATAGCACCTATAAAATCATCATGAAGGTGTTGGCTAGGAGATTAAAGAAGGTAATTGATGGCTTAGTCAGTGGATGGCAATGGGCTTTTATCAGGGAGAGACACATCTAGGAAAACTTTCTTGTTGCTCATGAGTGCTTGTATGGTATGAAACAACATAGATGAAATGGGCCAATGGGAGTGGACCCAAGCTAAGAGCAAATGGGTGAAGGATAAATAAAAAAAATAAAAAAAGAATACATAAAAGTGACGCGGACCTACTCCCCCATGCGTTTTCCTCTCTCTTTCCCGACGGATGGGCTTGACCTCCCCCCTTTGCGTGCTTCACCCCTGGGGCATTTATTGCTCATCACAGCCCCTCTCCTTGCTCCGCAGTCCACCCATTCCGCTGGCGACCCATACTGCGTTCAGCGAGCAGGGAGAGGGGTCCCCTCCCCTACTCCTCCCACATCCCCCTTGATGTGGCACACTCTGCAATGGCCAGCAGCAGCAATGGCAGTGGCAGCCGCAAGCAACATCATCAAAAGTAGCTATGTCACCCAGCAGAGCAGCCATGACAGCAATGCAGCGTCAGCAATAATACCAGCAGCCACAGCAACCGCACGATGCAACAATAACACAACAGCATCAGCAATAGTGGCAGTGGCTGCGGAGAACAAGGAACCAATGGGAGGAAGAAAAATCCAGACGGCGTCTCTCTGAAACAGGCCCTCCGGCCCCTATAAAAGGAGCACCCACGTAAAGTGTGAAGCTTCTTGGACTCTTTGGACAATCTTGGAAGCCTGGAGAGCGGTAGCTTTTCTTTTGAGAGAAAACCCCATGAAGCCTCGAAGCCCGTATGGAGAAGAGGAAAGAATGAGTGGGAGAGAAAGGGTGAGGAAGAGTGAGAGCCAGCTGTATGAGGGTGGGGCTCTGTTGTATCTCTTTTCCTTCTCCCTTTTCATGTGATTTGTAAAGCTGTATCTTATCCGGATGTAGATGTTAATATTTAAAAATGAAAAGGCTATGAGTTCTTTAGGCCAGATGTTTTAATTTTGTGATATAAGGGTTTCCCTTCCCATGATACGATGTATGGTTGCTACTATTTTTCTTTACCTCTTTAAGGGATATGATACATTTCCCTTTGCTCTGTTCTACCCTCTCCCCACTATAGTAGATAGGCTAAATCCCCCTTTTAATTTCTTTAAGCCACCCATTCGGTGATTTTTACCACGATGGCCACCGGCCCGGGGTCTATCTAAACCCATAGATATGTCTCCGAGGTCACCAACCATCGGAAGCCCAATACTCGTTTCTTTCCGATTCCAGATTCTTTACCACTCTTGGATCACCAGGGGTCTGCTTCGTCATAGCATGTTCCCCGATGACTCCTCTTTTGAGGGTGGATATTCAAAGCCTTATACGACGAAAAAAAGGGGGAAGAAAAAGAAGTCCACATCTCAATGACGAGTTCGTGGCTGCCCGTGGATCGGTAGGATCCCTCGTAGGCTAGCCCTCGGGATCTCTAACCCCTCAATGGGTGACGGGATGTTGTCACTTTCGCACATACCCTGGGGATCACGTCACTTCACGCGTATCCCTTTTTGTTCGGGGTCGTCAGAGTTCTCTCCATAGGGCGCGCCCCCATTTGCACCCCTTGACTCTCCAGGTCAAGGGGAGATGCTACTGAATTTTTGTCAAGTGATTTGAAGTAATAATAAGGGGATGAAAGCCAAACAAACTGAACTAAAAAAAGGGGAAGAAGATGAACGACAAAAAAAGGATGTACAGGTGGTTTTAAAAAAGGGGGGGACAATCTAAAAAGCTGAACTGAAATTCCACACCTCCAGCTTCACCTGTCCCCTCTCCAATGGTACCCTCGGCCACAAGAGACAGCCCCAAGTCTAGCTAGCCAACATTGGCCATAGTGATGCCAGGCAGGCCCAAAGGAGGCATCGGACGGCTGGTCCACCTCACCTAGTGTTCCTCATCACAAACAACATGCCTCTGAGCTCAGTCATCTCTGCTAAACCTCGCAATAGCTACAAGACAATTGCGCAACATAATGTTACCAATATACAAAGTGCTAGCATGGAAAAATAATATATGTACATAAAGTGCATATGAAATTCCAACTTGACTACAACATAGCAAATAAGGAGCTCACGGGCCATCCACCCTCATCTCCACCTCTAACGCACGCCTCGTGGGGGGCATTTGTTATACCCAGACATTTTCCAAGAGTAAATAATGAGAAACAAGGGCTCAGGAATTTCCCCAAACACCTTTAAGACATTGCCTATCTGGCCCCCTCTACGACATGTCGGGCCCAACTGAGGGTCCTAGCCAGCTCGCTATGACTCACAACAACACCTAGAATTAATGGGGGTCATCCCCGATCACCCAGCATGCAGTTTAACCCGCCTTCAACTAAGCCACCCGAGCCAACCTGGGGGCGCCATGGCAACAAGTCATGACACATGGAACCCAGCAACAACACCAGGAATCATCCCTATAATGCCCCCCTTCAGCATTATAAAGCCAAAGGAGTACCTTTCCCAGTCTACTATGGGCTTCGAGAGCCCTTAACACGCTTACACGACCCATGATCACGAATCAGGAATTTTCCCCAGCACCTCGCGGGCACATTTATTCCAGCCGTTCTACAATGAATTAGGGCCGACCCATGGCTTGGACACAATATCCGCATCATACGACAACCCTCTAGGAAGTTGGGGCTGCCCCCAACCCTCAGACATACGGTAATGAGCTGTTAACTTTCAGTGCCCAGGCCAACCCAGGGCTGCCCTTTAACCCGCCACGCAACACAACATGCCTCACTAAGGCTAGGCCCACAAGCCCAAAATGCCTTCCCTTAGTTCCTATAGACTGTCATCCTCATCCTAAGGCCAAATTTAAGGCCCACTAGCCAGCTACCCGAACCGTTCGACAACCCAAAGTGCCTCGAAAATTTCCCTAGACACTTTGCGAGCGGCAGCAATGATGCCAAACAACTGACCTCCCTGGGCCAATCCCAACACCCCAGAGGCTTGAGTCCTTCAAAGGACAGTGCCAAATGACAGTGAAAGGCCCTGGGGGCTGCCCCCCATGACAATAGCTCGCCCAAAGGGGAGAACGCCCCACGTGTGGTCGCGCCTAGGTGGGGGTGAACTCCCCCTAGGGGTCCCTCCACCTAGCCCCGTTCATCCTAGCACAAGCCCATCCCGATCCCAGTCCTGCTCAAGATCGATCCACATACTAGCTCAGAAGTGTTCGTGAAGATGGAGTCTCGGGATCGCACAAGAAGCGGGTCAGTCTCCTCATTCCACATGCACAACACATGCCAGTCATCCTATCCTTCTTGCATTCACAGAGTCAAGGTTGGCCCAAAAAGGACAAAAAATGGGTTTTATAAGCCTCCTCATGTTAACCCCCCTTGGGAGTTTATGTGGACCTGCCCACCCCTCGGGCAGGTCCGCGTAAACCGTATAAAATCATTTAAGTGAGTGAGTGCGGTTATAAATTTTGAAATTGGTGTGGCACGGCTTTATTTTACCAACGACAGGTTCGTGTGCGACATCAGCCATGCGTATGGCCCTTGGACTGTGAGTTCGGTCACCTAGCCTGGGGCTGGAGATTTCCTGACTTTTCCTGGAAAGAGAATTAACTCAGCGGCTTGTGAGCCACCTTAATAATTATTTTACCGTGGTTCCTGACCTAAGGAGTGGCTAGATTGATGGCATGGAGCTATCCTGTATGACGGCCTTGGCCTGAGTCTTGTGACTCAAGGGCCGTTAGATTTAGTAGGTCTAGTGGACTTCCCAGAGTCCGGTGGCATCATGCCACCTATTTTCCGAGCTAATTATGACGAGCTTGTGCGTGGCCTATCCGTATTTCGATGGTTTCCATCGAGATTCGTCTACTTAGTGGCCCCCACTAGTCATAGCTTACTTGGGCACGTGTGTGCCGACCCACCTGGGAGTAGGTGGAGAGGTAGACTCGAGAGTGAGATGATTTTTAGGCTGGTTTACCATAGGGCCTCCCACTATAGCATCTCGAGTCTGGGCTGGGAGAAAAATCATCTAGAGGGCCTGACGTAGTACAGTCAGTCAGTGTGTGCATACATGGTCGTGGACTACAGACGCGTGCTAACGAGCACGGCCCCGACTATACTCTTGTTCTGTGGTTACTAGTACGATGTCTTAGTGTCCGCCTGGGGTGAGTAGGGAGACACCTGAGGTGCGGACTAAGTCATCAGGGGATGCATCTGGCCTTGCTTCTGGTGGGTAGGTACTCCCGTCACGTGATGAGACTCTTGTGACTCGAGTTTTCATTTCCTGTCTGCGAGACGTGATTCTACATAAAGAGGTCTAGGGTTTTTCGTAAGGATTACCGTGGGTTTCCCTAGACGGCACAGGATTCACGACGACGAGGTCGTGACCGTGCTCCCAGATCGCGTGGTCTTGGGCTAGGCCTTAGTCTATGAGGACAGGCCTCCACGATAGAGATGTCGTGATGGGTTCTTAGGCAGCGTAGCCAGGGTGGTTTGTAGTCTAGTGGTCCCTCGACTGTGAGATCAGGGTGTGTTTCTGGTACAGTAGGAGTAGCTTTAGAGTCAAAGTTTTACCGGCCACCGTGTTTGCTGTTCCTACTATTGTTGTTGCTTTCTTTAGCGTTGTACTTTATCGATGCTGTTTTACGATTGGGATTCTGCGGGATCCCTACTAAGCCAATGAGATGAGGCTCACCTCTTACTTTTCAGGTGTCGCGGTCCCTCCTCGAGGTTCGGAGGTGTAGCGTGAAGGTTCATAGTTGCCAGCTCGTCGGGCCGAGTGTTCACTCAGCGTTGGGTACGTTTCCCTTCCTGCAGGCTATACTTTATTTGGACTAGACTCTGTAGTTTAATTGAAAATGTAATTTTATTTCTGTCATATAAATTGTTAATTATAGATGTTCTTGCTTTATTTCTTATTCCAATGTACCTCCTAACACACCTTTTAGCCCTTCCGAGCCCTCCGGCTCGTGGGCGATGGGCTAGGATTCGAATGGTATCGGGTTATTCTCGGTATCTATATCTTGGGTCGTTATAGGTATAAAATGGGGCCTTAACCCATTCATAATTTTTTTGGTTTTCATCTAGAGAGGGGGGCGGTCCCACCTCTATAAAATCCCTATTTTTGATTTTTTCTTCCCAATTTGGCTAAGAAGAAAAGGACAGGAGGATACGTGGCGTCTTGTGTGCGTGTTGACTGCCAAGGACCAATCTTCCGTGCTGTTGCTTCCACGTGTTGCTCCCACGAACTAGTACGAACAAACGATGTGAACCCTTCACCTCGGATTAGGGAGTAGGATGAACGGAGACTGAGAATCGAACAAACCGAGACTGAGTGGGGCCGTGGGGCCATCGGGCTGGAGAGAGGGCGCGGCCCCCAGGGAGTTTGCCCTCCCTGGGGGCGCGCAACCGTGCCCTAGGGTGAATGAGCCCCAGGCAGGCTGCGACCCCAAGGGATGGCCCTCGGGGATCTTCTTTTGTCTTCTGGGGATGTCCTTCAAGGGATACCAGGCTCCAGGATACTGGGATTGGCCCGTGGGGGCCGTCGCTCTTCGAGTCATAATAGTCGCTCGCAAGATGTTCGGGTAAATACCCGACATACCTCGGGTTGTCGAACGACTTAGGTAGCTGGCCGAGGGGCCCCAAAGCTGGCCTTGGGCTAAGGATGGGAGCTCGTGGGAGCTAAGGAGAGGCAGTTTAGGCACATGGACTGTGCCTCGAACTACGTATCATGTTGCACGGCGGGTTGGCAAGGTAGCCTCAGGTTGGCCCGTGAGCTAAAGATGAGTGGCTCGTCGCCACATGTCTGAGGGTCGGGGGTGGCCCTGTCTTGTTGGCGGGGCGTTGTAGGACCCAATTAGTGTGCTAGAACCATGGGTTGGCCCATGGTTTGATGTCGGAGGGCTGGAATATGCGTGCCCACAAGGTGTTCTGGACAATGCCGAACACACACGTGCGAGCCGTATACGCGTACTGTGGGCCTCCAAAGCCTGTGGTTGACTCGACTAGGTATCCCTTTGACCTTGAAGGGTTGAAAGAAGGCATCTGGGGTTGACTCCCTACCTTTTCGTTGGGTGCCATGTGGCGAGGCTTAGAGTCGGGGCACCCCCGGGTTGGCCCGGGCGACCATGTAGGGTGCAGGCTAGGCCCGCCGGTAAGTAGTCGGGATTGGTTCCGGTTAGTTTCTTGTGTAGCCACACATTACAGTGAATTGGCTAGGGCCCCCGGTGGGGTCCAAGGAGTTGTAGAAACGGCCAGGTGGCTCATGCCTTGAAGGTGTTCGAGAGCATTCCTGAACCCCTATTCCTTGGCATTTTGCTGGAAAATTATCCGGGTACAACAAATTCCCCCCACGGGTCGTGCGTCAGAGGCGGAGACGAGGGCATACGGCCCGTGAGCCCCCTATTCTGGGTTGTTGTAGTTGTATTTTAACACTTCATGTGTCTTTTCTTTGTTATGTTATACATGTTGACTTTCTAGTGCTCTGACCGTTTTGCGTGCCCTATCTTCCAGCTATGGCACGATTTGGCAGAGATGAGCGGGTCCCGAGGAGTGTGGCTCGGGAGGAGGACCACTGGGTGTGACGGACTGAGCGACCGATGCGTCCTCTGGGTCCACCGGTGGTCACTGTGGGTAGTGCAGAGTAGCTAGATCTGGGCCATACGACAGTAGCTGAGGGCCCAGTTGGTGAGAGGGCAGCTGGAGTTGGAGTTGTAGAGGTGGCCCAGATTCTGGAGGCGGTTCGGCACTCCCGACCGAATCGTCTCGGATAACGGCAGCCACTTCCGCAACCAGAAGGTCTATCGTTTGGCAGAGAAGTACAAGATCGACTGGAGGACGGCTCAAGGGTTTACCCGGACCAAGTTTGGCCCTCAACTTGGTCTACCTAAACCCTTCCCTGACCTTTCACCTTCCCCTATAAAAGCCCCTTAGGAGCTCAAGGGGCAGGGCATGCATACATAAGTAGGCATACAAGGTCACTCAGACGTAGGCATACGATCTCCTCCAGTAGGCAAAGACGGGTGCAAGGAGCTAAGTGTGTGCGATTGACTTGTTAATCAGCTTACACATGCCAAGGGTATGTCACTCGTACTCCCCTCATACGGCGTTTAGCCATGGCACACAAGTCCATCCCCGTTGCACATAAGGCATTATGATAACGGCAAATACACCCACACCCCGGGTCTACCCACGTATGACAACCTACAACGACCGCACATACGCCATGATGCCGTACCTAGCTCCGTCATGGGACCATGTGTCTATCACCCACCTCGAGCCGGCTGTCGACTGCTCTAACCTATGATTCAAGTGAGCTAGACCCTGGCCCGAGAATGACATCCTTGAGATCGGCCATGACTTCCCAGTATGGAGATGCTTGGCACTTTGGGATCCGCACCCGACTGCTCACCCCGAGCCATGTCTGGCCTTTGCCTAGTCACCGGCCAGTATCTCCATCGGTCACCTCGTCTAGTCCTCCCTCGGCGAGTCAGGCACGTCCCCGCCTTGAGGAGACCCTCTATAAAACCACACAGATATCTGCCTTATAATGCATTGACCTAGGGACCGACTCACGTGTCGAAATTGTCCCGTGGCTTGCTCTAGTTGTAATTTGGCCTTCTCGACCCACTCGTAAAGCCCTCGTGGCTCTCATGAAGCATGTTACCACCTGAGTGCATGTCTCAGGGCCCATATCCAGGCTCCAACCTTCTTCCGCACCACCTAGTGTGCGTCCAGTATCTCTGATTCCAACAAGCTACCCCTCCCAGTCAAACGCATGCCTATAGCTGCGGAATGCCCCCAGCCCTCCACCTATGGCTTCAGACATATATAGACTTCTCTTCAACACAGAATGAAGTTGTTCAGATTCAATCTGATGTAAATGAACACCGACTGCTTGCGATCGGTGGGGAAAGACATCCAGTACACGATTCCCCACAATCGCCTGCGCACTCGCACCTATAGAACCTCCCTTCTCTCCATGTGTCATCCGATCTCCTGAGCCCACGTGCCGCGTCCTGGCGATGCTTCCCAGTTAGCCTTTGGTTCCCTAGGTGATTTTTAAGAAATCGACTGGCACGCCCGCACCCCGATTTAGCTACCCTAACCCCGGAAACATCTTGTGCCATTCGATTCGCTCTTGACTCTCTGTAAAAGGCAAGTGCCCGTTATCACCTTGAGAGGAATACGGCTACGAAGGGAGATACTCGAGATATATCAACTTCTAGTATTTCCCTTTCTACCTTTATTCTTTCTCTCATCCCAGTCACTAGATCCCGGAACCTCGCGAACAGTCGTCAAACCCTGGGATGAACTATGCGTATAATTCTTTTGCATATAAACTCCTAAAGGTACTAAAATTTTGTATATCTTTGGCTTCGCGAGAATTTTTCTTCTTTTTCTCTTCCATCTTCCATGGCAGAGCACAACGAAGAAACTAAAGGTCAGGAGTTTGAGAAGGGGGTAGGAAGTTCGGATCTGGCGCCTAGCCAACATCTTCAAAGTGAGCTGACCAAGCTAGAGGTGAAGGAACTTGAGATTTGCTTCCAACTCCCATGGCAGTTTTACTTCTCTCCAGCTAAACCTTATGAGTCTAGTCTGGATACTCGCTCGGGCCTCTTCTATAGCTACCTTCAGGCCTGGAAGTGTGACTTTCATCTTCCTCTCCACCCCTTTATTGTCAAGCTGCTAGAATTCTACCAGCTAGCTCCCGTCCAGCTAGTCTCTAACTCTTAAACCTTCATCTTCTCTTTCATCATCCTCTGTCACTTATGCGGACTCGTCGCATCCCTTGACCTCTTTCATACTTTTTATGAACTGAAGGAGCATACCCATGTCAGGAAAGGTTTCTTTTATCTTCAGGCCAGGAGAGGGATGAGTTGTGTTGCCCTCTTCTCTTGAGATTCTTCACATAAAGGGTGGAAGACCCAATATTTTTGGGTAGGGTCCTACAGGGATTCCAGTTGAAATTTTCACATTTTGCTAAATTATCATCCTATATTCCCTGTAAAGCATTCAACGGTCTCCTCAGAGATTGAGGAAGAGATTAAGATCCTTCAGAGTAATCGATGGTCGACCGCAGAGTTAATGTCTCCAGCCAATGTCCAGTGTTATGGTCGCCTTGCGTTGCCTCTCAAGGGTAAAGATTCTGGACGCTTAATCTCATACATCATTTTGCCAAACTTTCTTTTGATAATTCACCCTTGGTCGGCAGAGCTTGTCTACAGTGCTGGCGAGGATCATCAAATGCCAGCAGAACCTGAGGTCGGAGATCAAGCGGGGAAGGTTGCCCAAGATGCCCCTCTAGTCCCTACGGGCCCCTCCTCTACCCGAGATAAGGGCAAGTGGGTCCTTCTCGAGGGGGAGCTAGAGCGACGGGGGTCCAAGCATAAAGTCCCTGAGGAACGACTACTCTTGGCCTCGATGAAGGCAATGACTGTCGAACGGAGCAGGCGGAAGGAGATGGAGGTTCCTCGCTCGACTGAGAATCCTTCAACTGAAGAGGCCCATTGCTCAGCATCACTGATTCTTCCACCGGAGGTACTGGCATTGGAGGTACCGGATTTGGTTAAGGGGACCCTCACCGAGCCCACTAAGGTGTGCAGAGAGGAGGAGGTCAATCCAGGAGTCCCGATCGAGCCACGCACTGTAGTCCTGAGCTTGGGAGCCTTTGAGGGGGAGATCTCGTCGCCGACTCAACTAGGGAGGAGTTTTGGCCCTCGACAGGGGCGATTTGTCCCGCAAGCTTCAGTTTGTGAGCATTGTCGAGCGCTGGCAACTCTGTTCGTTTGGGATGAATTCTGGCGTAGCCCCTACCAGATGCTTCTTGAAAGGGTTATGGAAGGAAGGCTCTTCATGGCTCAGCTAGGATCCGAGGTTGCAAATTGCTTGGTGCAAGTGGGGAAGAGTGAAGCAGCTCAGGCCAGAGCTCGCGCTGAGTCCGACAACTTTCCTCTGAGCTCGGGGTGTAACGTCCCAGAGTACATAATGCCAATAATTCGTCACTCAGTGTCGAATTACCACCACTATGAACTGAGAGCCCTACGAATTTCCCTTAGGGTTTTCACCCTCAACAAGATGTTTTATACTCCTGGACTGGTCAAGGGACGCCCAGGGGACTAGATCCACATATTATGGAGTGATTCCCGGAGTTCCCTCCAGCTGTAAACCCCCATGTGTTCGAAAATACAAAGTCAACAATTGCGACTGCGTGCAGACTAAAGGGGTCGACCCTCGTGCTATGGGACAAGTCCAGCAGGGATGGGTCGACCCCTGGGGTCGACCCTCGTGGGAGAGCAGCAGCTAGCGATGAGAGCTAGTGGCAAAGAAACTATATCTACCAACAGAAATAACTCATTCCATTCCAGTGACAGGAGAAGGACGGGAAACTCCACTAGAAGAGAGAGACCAGAAGCGCCCCCTGACGGCTTACACTACGTCTCAAGCAACTCGCGAGTCTGCACTTTCCCAGCGAGAAGACAAACCAAACTGTACCAACTGAGAACTAGTCAGAGTAACACACGTCAGTGTCAGCTCTCACCTCTGACCACATATGCACACACTGACCCTTGCCTAGGCCAGGCCTCCATCTAGCTTTCCCCCTGTAGAGCGTTATAGTCAGACCGAGGGCCCACGACACTAGCTTAAGCCGTTTGAATCGGTATGCCCCTCCACCTCTCCTAGGCGGGTCGAGCATCTGTGAAGTCTAGGATTGCGTCTAGTGGTTCCATCACATGAAAAGTCCAAGCACTCCAACGGGATACTAAGAGCGAGCCACAATCACAATAACTAGCAAGGATAACAATTGCAGAGTAGCAGAGTGTAACGGACTAGGTTGGGGGCATTATGCGAATATAACGCACCTTCCTAGGGCCGTTATGCTCACCCGCACACAGGAAAAACCAAATCCTGCAGACTATAATGCACTACCTCAGAGGCGTCATGCAATGTATGATGTGCCTTGGCCCACGCGTTATAATCTCCAGAGGACCTATTAAAATTACACATAACATAACGCGCTTGGATGGGTGTGCCATGTGACTTTAATGCACCATGGGTGGTCTGTTAAAGACACCCGAACGTTGAAAACTCAGAAAACTTCACAGAAAACCATGGAGTATAACGCTCCATGACCAGGGCATCACACAATGCATGGCAGACTAGGACGAGTCCATCATGCCCCATAACCTACAGACCTACTAAAAGCTTTGATAGCATAGCGGCCCACGAGCGGTCCGCCGTGCAATGCATGACGCACCCCCTAGGGTCCATTATGTCGACTGAAAAACGTGAGGGACGAGTTCGAGCCGAACTCCCCTCCGATCAAGCCGGATCGGCGTGAAACAAAAAGAAAAGGGTAGAGGAAGATGAATAGCATGACTTCTACAACTACCCCATACCCCAAAATGCAATTATACCACTCCTAAACAAATTTTAAAACATTTAAACCCTAAAAACCCCCAAAATGGGACTTGCACAGAAAATGATATAACTGCCTATGAATGGCCATGCATGTGGTACTAAAATGTTCCTAGTGAAGTAAGGAGTCCATCCTTCTACCTCAATCGCGACAAAGACCTCGAAAAGTGCGCGAACAGATGACGAGACATCAGGACGCCTCACGACCCGACCCGAACCTACGATCCTCGATCCGTGAAAAGAATAGCACTTGTGCGATCCTCGTACAAGCCGGTTTTGACAGTCTTGACGACTGAAATTGGTTTCTACAACATGCATGATGAATGAATAAAAGGGGGGGATAAAAGGCAAACATATATATTTATCTTTGAGGGGCCCATATCTAATTTATTTCATTTCTTCACCCACTTTGTGAATAGTGCCTCTATGCCTCTCATGCATGTAGGTGCACAGGGTCTCCCACAGCGAACAACGGCATTCCCTTCTCCAGCGGGTGCGAATCCCGTGGCTGCTCTTCTCCCCCTAGTAGATCACATGGGGTGAAAGTGAGATTCATGCGATGATGACAGGGCAGCAGATCACATAGGGAGCCAGTAAGCATGCAGTGGCGGGTAGAGCAAGCAAGCATGGCAGCAGGGGCAAGATGGAAGCATGCAGCAATAGCAGGTGGCGAGGCCCTCTGTGAAGGTGGTTATCCCTTGGGGCCCTATAAACCTGGCGATCTCTCCTCTCCCAGGTGACCTCTTCCCTCTCCCTCTTCTCTGATCTCTTCCACTTCCCCTCTCCTCCTTCTCCTTTCCTCTTCTTCTCTTCTCCCTCTCATTCTTCTTCTCCTGCTCTAGCCTTCTTCTCTCCTTTGCACTGCCTCTCCCCCTCTCTGTTCTTATCTTCTGCCTCTCTTCCACCTACCTCTCTTCCCCTCTCACTTCCCCTTCCTCTCCCCCTTCTTTATCCTCCTCCCCTCTCTGCTATCTCCCTTTCCCCCCTCTCCTTTTGCTCGCTGGTGGAGTCCCTGTTCAGAATAGGGTGCCAGCCAGTGCATCTCTCTCCCCTCCTCTTGCTCCGGCCATCTCTCTCTCTCCCTCTTTATCTCTATTTTGCATCACTCTCCCCCACTCTCCGAGCTCCTCTCTTCCTCTCTACACGCTCAACCCCACTCGTGCTAGCCTTTCGCTCCTACACCGGACGCAGCTCTCCCTTCCCTGTCATGCACACACTGCATGCACATCTCTCCCGCCTCCTCTGTACCTTCTTCTCTCACCACACTTACCACACAGCACCTGCCCCCCTCCTTGCCAGAGTCGCACCGATGAGCTCTCCCATCTCCTCTACTGATGTCGCCTGGTACACCCCCTCTACCGTCCGCATTCCCCTAGCTACGTGTCCCTCTGCTCCTCACCCTAGTCTCCGCCACTTCACACCCAGACCACCCCTCTACACATCCGCATGAGCTGATTGCGTCCCCCTCACCCCATATCCCTCTCACTGTCACATACGTCCCTCTCTTCCTCTCCACTTCACGCAGACACACACCACACAGGCACCACCGGCCACGTAGTGTCACCCCCTCCCTTTGTGTCTCCACTGCACTAGCCGCGGCGTCCACCAGACCACCCCTCTACGCCACGTCGACCTCGCCTTCTCTCCCTACTCATCGCACACATACTCACAATAGCCACACACTCGTCCCCTCTCCCACTACCCCTCTCTCCTTCTCTCTCTAACCCCCACACACACATCCGTGCACTGCACTCCATTGTGGGTCGACCCCCACACCTGCGGAGTCGACCCCCCTTTCCCTCCATTCCTCTATTCTCTTTTTCTCTCATTCATGCACACATACATTGTAATGTCCCAGAGCTCAGGGTACCGATAACCCGATACAAGTATCAAATTACCGCCACCAAGAACTGGGGGCGCCACCCAAGAACGGGGTGTAGGTTTGTTTTCTTAAGGTTGCATGTTTTGCACAAGCATTGGAGATTGGACGGCCAATTAGAGCCACCCTTTGTAAGTGGCATTATATGGTCAACATCATAGCCGTCCTTGAGAGATACGCCACACTCAGCGCAGTTGTATTTCAGCCGTCGAAGAAAGGCGTCTATATCGGCAGGCGTATGCGTTCCCTCTGTAGCGCGGAGTAGTGCGCGTCTATTGCGCGCATGCGTAGCGGCTACTTCGGGGTTTTCTTTCGCATAGCGTTTGCTCTTTGCTCTGAATTTGTCAGGGTTCTCGGCATAGATAGCGCGTCCCTTCGCGCGCTCCCGCTCAACATATGCATCATCCTTACGTCGTTCCCGAACACGATTTCGTTCGGCTTCGGTTATGGTTGGGTCCTCGGCCCGCCTTTGGCGCATATACAATTTGCCATACTCGCGGTGCTTTTCTTGATTGGCAGCAACCCAGCGCTTGTGCGCCTCATAGCCCGATTGAGGATTTTTAGCCCACCTCGCGCGAGCCTTTGCATTAGTTTCTTCGCGCCACTCTTCATCCAGTGCTCGCTTCATTTTGTTGCGCTCTCCACAAACGGTGTTGTGGCAATCCATGCAGACACCATTGCTTGTTAGCCGTGGAGCAATGTGTCCATTCTTGCATTCAATCCCGGTGTAAAAATGTTTAGCACCAACTGCTTTAGCTGCAGTCTTCGTTGGCAACCATGGCCCAATTCGAATTGGCTGGTTATCGTTGTCAGCCTTCAAGCCGCCACCTTCATAATCTTCGCGCGTGCTTTTTCCACATGGTTGTGCACGGTCTGGTGGCTTATCTTCCGGCGCTTCCCAACCTCGGCAAGCGTCTCACCGATGCTAACGCGCAACAACATGCGCCCGCCTCTTGTTCGGCTTAGCTTGCGCACCACTTCGCCGGCGTGCACAATTGTTTCTTGTCGAGGTGGTGCGGATACGCGTGCCGCATCTAGGCCAACCAAACGCGGTTTAAAACGGCGCTTTTTGTTTTGTACCTTGGCGCGCAGATTAAGCATGAGCCACGTGTAAATGCCGCGGTAATTGCCATATTCGTTGCGAAAGGTGCGCCAGTTTCGAAATGCGTACTCCAGCGTGTCTGCGACCAGATCTTCGGCGCCAGCCTTATCCAATTTATTGGCGAGTTTGCCCATAGCCGGGATATAACGCAGCACGGCAGCATCAAACTCGGGCGGACGCTCTTGTGTTGTGGTCATCCCGGCATCCTATGCATATGAGCTGCGTGTGCGGCGGCGAGTTGCGTGTGCGCGTCCAGCATGAACGCGATAATCGCTGCGCCGTCGTCTGTGTCGCGATTTTCCGCCCACCACTCTGCGCCTTGTGGCGTGTGTTCAGGAAGGAATGTTACGGGCGGGCCGGGATTGAACTGCATGGTGTCTAGGCTGTAGGTGGTCATGCGGCGCACACGTGGTTGGCATTGTCGTTGTCAGCTAACCGCGCCGAGTCATACTGGCCAATTGCCCACACGATAGCGCGACAACACCAGATAAAATGATACGTGTAATCTTCTAACTGGTTGTCCCAAAAGTCATTGAACGTGCCGCCCGTTTCGGCGCAACGATAGGCGAGCGCGTCGTCAATTGCGTCCTGTGTGTTGTCTGCGTGCCATAGTTCTTCACGAACGTCCTTCCATGCACGACGCATTTGTGGCCAGCTATCAAACTCCCATCGCCTGAAATCACTGCGAAGGGCGTCGTGATACATCCTCTCGGAAAAGGCCATGTGCCCGCTGCGGTCATGTGCGATAAGTTTTTCAGACCAATAACCGGGATTAATGCCTGTCTCTCCAGCTTTATAAGGTCGGAAGAACTCAAACATATCGGGAAGCCTGGAGAACACGAAACAGCCCATATCACCGGAGATAGCAAGCGCGTGATGCCAGGTTGTTATCCGAAAATATCGATTAAACGTATCTGGATTCTTGAATAGGATAGTTCGCATCGGCGGCGTATCATGTTCAATTGTCATGACGTGGCCGCTTACGTTCTGCAAAAATTGTTCATGCGTTGGTTGGCGGTTACCCATGCGTCACCCCATCAATCCACAATTCGCCATTCTTCAAACGGTACGTGACCGTCTCGTTTTCCTCACTCGCGTCCACCTGCTCACCAGGCACCAGTGCCGGTATGTGCAAGTGCGCCGGGCAAGCGGCTTTCTGCTCATCGAAGCCGAGCGGCTTGGCCCAACGCGAACAACTCCAGTGCGCGTCGCCGCTCATTTCCGGCGTGCTGTGCAAGCAGGAGCGGCACGTTACACGCGGCCACGCGCTGTCGTGGCAAATGGCCTTGTGTTTGCAAAAGCGGCATCCGAAGAATTCTGGGTTTTCGCTTATGCGGCTTGGCGGCTCCGGCGAGTCTATAATTCGTTCGCAGCGCGCCAGTTGCTGGATGCAATAATCAACGTCGTACTCAATGCGCTCCGAATAGAGTGTGTCTGTGTTTTTGCAGGCCACAAGATACAGGCAGCGCGTTAACCCGAAGGCGTGCATACCGAGTTGACACTGGCCGTAATGTTCCGGCTTGGCTTCCTTACAACCCTTCGCAACAATCTCCTTGAATTTGTCCTCTTTGGAAGACTTGAACTCAAACAGGTGTTCTGTCTTAGGCGCCTCCGGCACACCAATACCCTTGCCGTCGCATTTGCCGCGGACGTGCGAGCCTACCAGGCGAATGCGGTCTTGCTGGCAGTAAACCTCAATGCCGACACGCCGCAGGTCTTCTACGAGTCGATCCTCCTCGATATTTCCGGTATCGAACAGCCGCAGTTGGCGGCCGGTAAGCGTTTCAGGATGAGAAGCCCACCTGAATGAATACCAAAGCGCCCTGTCACAAGGCGTACCGACTTCGCCTACGCTTATGCCAAGGCTGTCGTAGTGCTCGTGTGCATCCTCGTATGCCTTGTAGATGGCCCTTACTGTGCTGGCTTGCGGCTTGGGCAGGGGTGCCACCTAAACAAACTCCGCCATGCCGCGCCATAGTTTGTGGTCGGCTGGCACTAGTTTGAAAAAATGGTTGGCGTGCTCGCCGCCGAGCTTATCGTTAAGAGCGGCGACCATTATTTTCCCAACGTAGTCGCTAGCGACGTTTTCGCAAACCAGGAAGTCGGCCACAGTTTCGCGCGCGAAGTTGTCAACGCCGATGATTTTCACTGCTTCTTCCTCCCTTCCAACCACTCGCTTGTCGTCTGCGCCTTGCCTGCAATGCGCATGCAGTCTTCGGCAACGCGGTATAGGTCGCCGGCCGGCTCCGTGCCACGTAGCGCCAGCGCGCCTTCCCGCAGCCATTGTGCGGCGGTTTCTAGTTGGGTTGCGGGTGTGGTGGTCATGCGTCCTCCGTGGCGGCGAATAGGTCGAGCGTGTATGGACAGCGGACTGGGCAATCCTGGTCTTCTGTGTAAGCAGTGCAGATTGGCTCGCCGCCTCGATAGAACCACTCTTTTGGCTGCTCGCCGCACATGGATGCGGCTAGTATCGAGCAGCCGGCATCTTGTGGATTACCAGTTTCTTGAAACTCCCTGCGGAACACGGCATCACGCGCACAGTGAGCGCACCATCCAGCCTGAAAGAACTCTCCCTCCGTGCCATTACCCGGCATGTACGGGCGGCCTTCAGCAGTTACGCGTGCCCAAGCTTCTTCGAACGAGGTAGCCATCCCAGCACCTACACGCGCATGGGCATCATAACGACGGTCAACCCTTCCGCATCCTTGCTCGTTATGAGCGCGGGCGATCCAGCGTCCCCGAGCGCAAGGCGGATATCCCCCTTTGGCAAGGTTGCCAAAGTGTCCTGTACGTATTTGTGGTTAAATCCGATCTCCAGAGGCTTGCCGTCAAGTTCCGCTGCGATCGTTTCCGAAGCAGAGTTTTCGCCTCTTGACGACAGTTCAATTTCGCCTTCAGCAATAGTCAATTTGACGGCACTGGTGCGCTCTGAGGCAACCGTACATACACGTTGCACCGCCGCGCTTAGTGCTGCTCCATCAATCGTAACGACGTTATCATTCCCCGTCGGCAGAATGCGTTTGTAATCCGGGAACGTGCCATCAATCAGCTTGGACACATAAACGGTGTCGCCGGCCGTAATGCGGATTTTGGTTTCACTTACCTCAACATGCACACTGCCGGTCGGCATTTGCTCGACAAGTTTCCGCGGCACGATGATGCCGGAGAAGTCGGCTACAGCGCCACCGATATGCCGCGAAAGGCGATGCCCATCCGTCGCGACGGCAGTTAGGTTGCCGCCTGCAACATGCAGGTAAATGCCGTTCAGGTAATAGCGCGTCTCTTCGCTGGAAATCGCAAACTTCACCGGCTCAAACAGTGCGGCCAGGTCGTGGTCAAACGCCGCCGTGTATCTACCCTCGCTGATGGTCGGAAAGTCGCTTGCTGGCAGCGTCTGCAGCGAGAACCGACTGCGGCCCGCCGACACATGCAGCTTGTCGCCTTTGAGTTCTAGAAGCACATTGGCGCTTGCAGGCAGCTTTTTGGCGATACCTTCAAGCAGGCGCGCATCAACGGTAATCGCGCCGTCCAGGTCGGCCATAACAGGCAGGCTGGCCGTCACCTCAATATCAAGGTCGGTCGCGGTTGCGGTCAGTGTGTTGCCGTCGGCCACAAGCTTGACGTTGGATAGGATCGGGGTGGTGTTTCTTGCTTCTACGACCTTGGCCGTGCTGGATAGTAGGCGCACCAACGAATTGCGCTCGATTGATAGGCGCATTGGAGACTCCTTCGTTAGAGAAAAAAGCCGTGGCTGTTGCAGCAACCACGGCGGAGGTGTGGTGGTGGTTACTTCTTTTTGTCGCCCTTAGCCTCCGCTGATTTGCGCACGGCCGCCTGGGGCCGCCGCCACGCGGCAAGCGTTGCATTGACAGCGGTCATTGACGCGATACGTGCTGCATTACTGGCGGCAATGCTGGCCGCTAGCATTGGAATAATGAACATCACCCCTTCCCCCACGGCCTTGCCTTACCCGCCGTACCAGTAGCCTTCGCTGGTGCAGCCGCGCGATTGTCGTTCGTTGGCGCGCGCGAGGCGGGACGGTTGTCGTTGGCGGGTTTGTTTGGCTCGGCAAAAATTTCCGGATCCGGAACGTTTCCCTCGTCGGGGTAATAATATTTCGAGATGCTATTGCGCGCCTTGTACGCGCGGCCTGCTTTGCTGACGCCGGCCTCACCCTTCTTCACCCTTGCGGTGAAGGAATGGAAGAGGAGTTCGTCCGAATCTTCAATCTCGGATGGCGCATCTGCGCCAAACATGGCGCGACTTAGTTTGGCAATTTCCTTTTGTCCGCGCTCCTGTTTCTGTGCGTCATTGTGCTCGATGTCGATCCACATGAAGAATTTGCGCTTTGCAAATTCCTCCGGCTCAATGACGTCGATTGCCAGATTGAGAGTTGTGTTTCTGTCATCATCCTGCTTAACGTCGCCTGCGCTCACCTCCAGCTTATAGTTGCCGTCTGGAAGCAGTTCAAAGTCAGATTGCTCCGTATCGTGGTCATGCGGGCGGATTGTCGTGCCAAGCTTTGCCATTTCCTAATTCTCCCTCTTAGCGCTTCACAACGCGCTTCAAATACGAGTAGTCGTTACGTCCGTGCCGCTTTTGCGTCAGCACTAGTTTGCCGGCTTTTGCGTCGTCGAACGCCTGTCTGGCGATGCTATCGAGCCGGCTGTCTTTTTGTCTATCAGTCGCAAGCAAGCCACGATGGTATTCGGTCCACATTGTTTCCTCCTTATGCGTTGGCGTAGCGTGCGCGTTGTTTCGCGCCTTGATGCGGCGGGTACTTGCTTGCCGAAGGTACGGCTGGCTGGTAGCCGTATGTGCCACGAGCGTTATTCTCTGGTGCCGTGCGCCACTCGTCACCGCGCTCCTTGACGGCGGCACGTCTTGCGCGCCGGTACGTGTTTGCCGCCCGCATTATGCAGCCTCCTCTTCTGCCACTGCGGATTGCCGCCCATACGGCTCGACGACGTGCTTTGCTATTTCTGCGTAACCGGCGCCCTCTTTGAATGGCAGTGTGCCGGACAGTTTGTAGCGATTCTTCGCAACAAATCCCGGCCGCTCCTCAACTGCGATAAGGCGTTCGCCGGAACCATTGCCGCGCTTGCGCACGTTGTCTTTGTGGAAGCCGGCCTTTTCCGTCTGGATTGTCACACGCTGATGGATGTAGCCGACGATATCCGACGCGTGCGAAACGGCATTGCCGGCGTCATCGGATAGGTTTAGGCGGTAGCGCGGGTAGCTGTCGGTCGTAACTCCGGGGTCTGTCTTTACCTTGGCATGGCCAAGCAGAACCACCGCGTACCCGGCCAGCTTGAGGTCGACGAACTTGTTTATAAGCTCTCGCCAAACAGCGTTGACAGCCTTGCCGCCCGCGCCAAACGCGCCCTCGCTAATGTCATTCCAACCGTTGCGCGCGCACGCCTCGGTGACAATAAGCGGCTCGGCGCTATCGAGCGTGTCCAGAACGAACGTAAGACGGTCGTGGTCCGCCTCCAACATCCAATCAACCTGATCGATGATGTCGGCGTAGTCTTCGCACAGGCCGCGCGTCGGCATTTCAATGCCGGTTGGCGGACGTTCGTTCTTGCCGGTCTGCACGTAGTACGGCGCGGGAAATTCGCTGGCGAGTGTCGTCTTTCCCAACCCCTCGCCGCCGTAGATGGTTACAATGGGCGGATGCTTGTCTTCCGTTGTATTTAGTCTGTCCCAGGATATTGCCATTAAAAGAGTACCCCACCGTGGTTGATAATCATGATGCAGATGGCAAAGAAGGCGGTCACGGCTGCCCATATTGGCAATTCGTCCGCAAGCGCCGCACGTTTAGGTGCGGCTGCCTTCCAGTCTTCAGCGATAGCGGCTGCTTCGCGTTTGATTGTGGTCATCACATAAGCACCTTTGTTGCGATTAGTGCGGCGAGCACTGCGATTGAACCCCAGAACATCAAGGGTCTTGGATCCGGCGCGAACATCAGGAGATAATCCGCGCGATAAGGTCGCCAAATCCCCATAGTGCGAGGCAGATGATGACTAGGACAATTGCGCCACCGATTGCCTGCCATTTGGTGGAGGGCTGCAGCGTAGTGTCGTCGTCTGGTTCCATAAGCAGGTGTTCCATTTTGACAAAAACCTCCCCACTGCCGTGCGGCGCACGGCAGGTTGGTGTTGGTGTTGATGGGTGGTGGTTAGTTTTTATAAAGCCATGCGCGCATGGCATCCCATGCGTCGCCACCGCTCAAGCCGGTAAGTCGTTGCAGTTCTTTCTGCGCCAGCAAGCGGCTACCTGTTTTAGCCAACCGCTGCCATTCATGCGCGTACGTGCGTTCTTCCTTGGTGGTAGACACCAATTCATAAACGCCGAACTCCTGGCCCTTGTTTACCAACGCAAGCCGCTTCGCTTCCTTCTCCGCGGTGGCGCGGTCTGGATGCACATGCGGATTGGTTGCCGGCTTCGGCTGGCTGTTCTCAATCAGGCAGACGATGGCGGGGGTGGTGGCGACGAGTTCCAATTGGTCGAACGAAAGTCGACCAGACTTCATGCCCACCGTCCAATCCACGGCATAGACATATCCGTCGTTTACACGAGCGACAGTGCCGAAACAGTCTTCACCTCTACGGTTGTAATCTCGCGACACAACCCTATCTCCCACCTTGAACTTCGGCGCGCCAGGCGACCCATACTCCGCGCGCAGATTGTCAATTTCCGCGGCAGCGCAGCCCTTGGTGTCGGCGGGCCATTCGGCGATGAGGTCAACTGCGTGCGTTTCTTTCTTTTTCACGCTGAATGTTCCATCGGCGCGCCATGCAGCGCGAGTACCGTCAATCCGTTGCCAACTGTCTTTAAGCTCCCACGGCCATTCTTTGCTGCCGCAGGCCACCATCGGCCCGACCTTGCACCCGTCGCGCGTCTTATAGAATTTGCCGGCTTCAATGCGGAGGATGGTTGGCTCCAAATCTTCGTGTTGACGCCAAATTTTGGATTCGTTGTCTAGCAAAATTCGTAGCGGCCGGAATGTCTCGCCGTCATCTTCAGCAACCGTTCCCAATGCGCCGCGCACATCTCTATTCTGGTCATCGTCCTTTACGCGCACCCTATCCCCAACCTTAAATTTTGGCGCCACAGCGCCACCCACAGCACCACCCACATGCACGTTCATGCCGTCCTCCTTAGCGCAACCACGGCGCTGTTTTGTTTGTCAAAGGTGACTTCGCCGGCGGTGAACTCGCGTTCGTATGGCACGCCGCCAATGAAGAACCGCACTGTGTAACGGTCAAGGTCGCCTACGTACTGGCGCTTGCCGACGATAAGCGCCTCAATGGTTGTTCCGATGATTGTGCAGGTCTGGCCTAGCATCACGCGGCCTCCAGCGTTGAGGAATCCTGCGTTGCGGCCTGCAGCGACGCGCCACGATACGGTCCGTCGATAAGCTCAACGCGCGGCAATGGCACGTCGATAAATTTGAAATCCGTGGAGCAGCATCCGCTGTATGGGTCCATACTCCATACGGTTCGCATCACGCGTTCCGGATGTTCAGGAGTTGGTTCCTTGTCGAAATATTCGACAGGACATCCACCTGCGGCGAGGAAATGATCGGGTATATAAGATGGTGTTCTTGAATAAACGCGCGGTTGCGCGATGTCACCTGTACCTAATTCCATGACAATGCCCTTCTGGCATTGACATAAGCGTAAGCGCTTTGTAGTAAGCGATTGCTATGTCTTGGTGCATAGTGGCCGGGGCTGGCTTGCTGTCCGGCTAGCGGGCGGCGTTCGTTGCAGCGACGCCGCCCTTTTAATCTACGATGATGTTTAGCTCCTTTTTTGCAAGCGAAAAATTGGGGTTGGTCGGCTGTTATTGCGCTATTGTTGCGCTAACTGGTGTCCGGCGTCATGGCGCGACTCCGAGACGGGCGAGGACGGCTTTGACGCGCTGGTCTGTTTCAGTCCATTCGTCGTCTTCGGTGAAGTTCGGACCCCAATTCCGTATCCACTGCATGACTTCCCTCAGCGCCTCTTCTGCTTCCTTCAGCAGAGGGGATGGAACGAGGGCTGAACGGATGCGCGGAATACGCCTCCTTCGCTTTACGCAAATCGCCCATGGTAATTTCTGGAAATTGGTATTGCTGGTCTGGACGCTCGCCATAATCGCGAACGATTTTGTCATAAGCAGAAGCAATGAACCCAAATGCGTCCAGCATCTTCACCACCTCCACCCCAACAGGAGGGGCGGCGGCGATAGCCGCAGTGAGGCCGTCTCTGGCGGCTCGGTAAATCTCCTGCTCAGGAGCATTCACGCGGCCAAGCAGAAGTTCTGCGATCGCGAATACCATCGCGTCTGTCGGTTCGCCCACCCCAGGAGGTGGAGACGGGGAGGCGGCGAGGGCGAACCTACCGTCTTCGAACTCGTCACGAGGACGCGCCCAAAGTTTGCCGTCATGCCCATAGATAACGACGTCGGCCATATCGACGGATTTGCGCGTATAGTCTCCCTCGACCATCACGTCGCCAGTCCAGTTTCCAGACTGCATCTTGCCGGTGCCGATCACTCGGACGAGATGGCCGGATTTCAAGTGCTTCCAGTATGCCCCAGCCTCGGGCGCGCCCTGTGTGGTCATGTCAGCACCCGCACGAAAAGTACGTTCCACGGTCACCGACCTTGCCCGTGATCGTTTCCCAGTGCTGCCACCACTCGCTGTCGATGTGGTCGCGGGCATCTTCGTAAGGGCCGACGTGGTTTTCCTCGCCCGCCCTGATGGCGTAAGCATAGGCTTCCGCATCGCTCAACTTGTCGCGGTCGCCGTAGTAGTCGTCTGACATGTGCTCTTTGGCCCATGCCATCATCCACGCCTCGGACGAGTCCCTATTGCTCACAAGGCGCTGGCCGACTTCCTCCGGGAATGCTGGATGCGACCAGACATGCCGTAGCGACGTGATCTCGCGCGGCGGGACAATCGCGAGGAACTTCTGTCCCGGCTTCACCAAATCAGCCAGGAACGGATCGACGATTGCGATACGACGTTCACGTCGGCAGCCGATCCAGTTGCCATCTTTGTCGCGGCAGATATCCCCACCGGGCGCAAGCGTCCCTCCAGCCCTCGCGGGCTCAACGGCGAGGTGGATTGCGTCCCGGCCTACATCGACGCCGTCGATAATCGTGCCCAGAACTTCAAGCGCGTCGGTTGCTACACTACGATCTTTGCTCATTCTATTCCTCCTGTTTGCTGAGAGAGGCGTGGCCGGCGCGGGCGTTGGCGAGAATGTCGCGAATATCGACGCGCCCCGCGTTTGTTCGCGTGACGAGGCCCTTGTCTTCCAGTGAGCGCGCCACGCGGTAGCAATTTACCATGCGGCCCTTTATCCAATTCAGGCACATAGAGCCTTCCGGCTGACGAGCTATCTGTTCCAGCGCGGCGCGCTGCGGCTTTGTCAGTGGTGGAGCGGAGGGGGTTTGCGCCCCGGTTTGCAAGCCCGGCCTAGTACTGGTTAGCGCGTCGCCGTCCGCCCCGTATTGATGGGTCCGCAGTGTCTTTTCGGCCCGGCCAAGCGCGCGCTTCAACTGGCCAAGTTCTTTCGGAGATATCTGGCCGCGCTCATACTGAGCCAAGCCGCTACCATATGCGCCAGATGCGGCGTCAAAAGCCGCCTGCGCTTGCGTCAGCTTCGCTTCCATCACCTAACCCTCCGCTGCGCAGCGAAGTGCCAATGCGGGATGTTCATGTAGCGTCATTGTGGATCCTCCTGTTGGATGCAGATTGCGCATGGCGCAAATCGGCGACTTGGGAGTTTGCCGGCACGGCGGCGACTTGATGGGTAACGCTCGCGCAATGGCCGCAACCGGCAAACACCAAAATCGCCGGCCGCTTGTTGAGCGGTCCGGCGTCCCTGTTGCGACTACGGTGGACACGGCAAGAGCTGGTGGACTCTTCTGGCAAAAGGCGCGGTATGCATTGTTCTCTCTTTCGTTCCGGTTCGGCGCGCCTGGGAGGTGGCCGCCGCTTGCCTGGGTGGGTTCTAGCAAAATAGCATTTTAGCGTCAACACTAAACTGCTTAGGTTTTTCAATTATTTTGCTATATGTGGGGGGAATGAGCGCAGAGCATGAAAAAATTGGTGCCGAAATCCGCGAATACCGCTTGGCACGCGAGTTAAGTCAGACGAAACTCGCCGTGGAATTTAATGTTGTGCAAACAACGATTTCCGCGTGGGAAAGGGGGAAGATCACGGAAATGCGCAACCCGGAGCTGGTTGCCAGGGCACTTGGCTACGAATTGGGGGATTTCCTGGTGAAAATAGGGAGGGAAGCAATAGAAAAAGGTGAACGCAAGCGCATGTCGCCGGTCACGAGGGCAGCCGTCGAAGCTTCAATCAACTCGAAATCAATCAAAAACACTGTTGTTGACGTGCCCGCCGCTGGCACGCGTGATGTCCCTGTTTACGGGCGCGTGGTCGGCGGGTCAGACGGCAGGTACGGACATTCCTCGGACCATACATAAGGAGTCTCCTTTCTTGTCAATCTTATCAAGGATACAGTGATCTTGGAGAAATCCTTAATAAATCTTATATAATATCCAGCCAATCCCAAGAAGCTTCAAATTTTAGTCACGCTAAGAGGTCTCTCCCAGTTCTTTACTACCTCTTCCTTTGAAGGATCGACCATGGGAAGAACAACCCAAATGCTGGCTACGCTCTCCAAGCATCAGCCAAACCTCGAACACTAACCACAACATCACGAAACACGAAATCACGATTCTCGAAAAACATAATTCAGAGGAACACTGCCAGACCATGATCACAAACAAGATCATCATGCTATGGATCTCAAGGCAAATTGATCCACAGAATGATCACTACACAGCAAGGAACATAAGTCTAGCACCTCTGAAACAAGGCAGCATCGCTATCGTCTCACAAGGAAAGGAGACATGACTCATGCCACAGAAACAACCACCAACAACACAAACATCAGCTCTTCCCGAGGAAGACAAACATCTCAACTGACTGCTCAAAACATCGACTTCCATGTCATAATGACAAGCGAAACTGGCACACAGAATGCCAATGACAGCACTGCACCACAAACACAATCGAGTCAGTCCTCACTCAGACATTACATCTGATTCGCGCATGCTAACTCTGCCACAACAGAAGTGTACAGCATAACTAACTGGCAAGATCACGGTCCAGACAAAGCCAAATTCAGACTCACAGGGAACTTCTCCCAAGCTGAACAAAGCAATAAACTAATCACACAACTTCAACAACACCAGCAAATCTCTGGCTCCATTCTCAACACAGAACCACGGGACACAACTGCAAGTTGGGTCACATCAGGCACAACCATAGCTGTACACATGGCTAAAAAGAACTAGCTACGCACAGCCTACCAACAAGGACCCACAACAACTCTCATAACAATGCATCTCTAGGACCACGATCACGTCTCGATAGCACAACTTCCAAGAAATGCAGATCAAGAAAGGGTACTAAATTAGTATATCTGCCAATAGATTTCCCCAATTCTCAAAACTGTCAGTGCCAACAACCATAATGCCACAAGCAATGGCACAACGACCAACAACATCAAGGCACACTGTTGGCCAGAATCTTCCAACCAATGATCATTGACCAATGGGTTATAAGCCCACACGCTTCCACTGCGCACTCTACACAACACACAAAGGCAAAAGAAACAACTCGGCATCCGCATCTCAACACAGCTCTCGGTGCCATCGTAACTCACAAACTTCAATATACCACGCCTTGAGTATCGATCTTGCTAACAGCCGATCACAAGTCACCATAGTGCAAACCATTGTGTCAAGAGTTACAGCACAAGCCACAAAGAATACCTATCTCAGCCCATCCTCATGTCCTGAAATGATTACAGAACCTTCACAGCACAATAGTCGCCAAACATGGCACGCCGAATATGGTGCACAACGGCCTTCAACGCACAAACTGGGTCCAAAGTCAGGCCACCGTCAAAACATGAGCAGATCAGGTTCAGAATTAACATAGTCCACACATAAGTAGACATAGGACGAAGGCCTTACTGAGACAACACTTCCAAAGCTTACCTCAGAATGACGCCACAAATAGAACGAGAAAGATCAAGCTCGTCTAACAACAGCTCACCAGCCATTGGTCAAGGAAAGCCTAGGTTCGTCTGAGCACTCTCTCAATGAGGCATCCAAACAACCACCTCAAAGCACAATCTTAACACTTCAGGGGCTGACCAAACCTCAAGTGGAACGGCCAAAACAACATAATCTCCTCAGGAGAACATGCACAGCCATCACAGAGCCCATCACTAGAAAGCTGTAAAAGAAAAGGAAGCAGGAGTAGGGAGCAAGTAAGGAAGAGGGGAATAACCCGTACCAAACAAACGGCTGCTGAACTAACCTCAGCACCCGAAGCTACTCCTAACAACAACAGAAGGGCGAACTCTGAACTGATGAAGTCAGGAGTTGCCGATCCGTTGACGCTGAAAGACCTGCAAAACAGACAAAAGCCTAGGAAAGACCTAGACAGACACTGGCCCAACACGACTAGAACGTCGTGCTCACGACACAACACTGACCTCGGGAAAAGTCATGAAAGGGCTAACCCGGCAAGGTCACGACGCTCGAGAAACACGAGAGTCACGCGAGAGTCATGTGTCACGCGTCTGACGTACTCTTCTCACTAGAAGAACAGCCAGCTGCGTCCCTTGACGTCTTATGCTGCGCCTACAAGTGTCTTGTCTACGCTGCCGTCTAAAGAAGCACGACAGAGACTAAGACACGCTGAGAACCAGAACAGAACTACAGTCGCGAGTGACTAGACAGGGTGGCATCCGTCGGTGTCAGTCCAAGCCCCTGACCACGTGTGCACACACTGGCTCATCGCCCTGAGCTAGGTCTCTAGCTAGTTTTCCCCCCTAGTAGGACGCTACCGCAAAGTAAGGGGGCCCACGGAAACTAGCTTAAAAATCGTAAACCAGGAAGTGCCCCACCGTAAAGGCTGACACGCCAAAACGTGCCGTAAGGCTACGACTAGTGGAGGATCACGAGACACAGACTCTAAAACACGAGTGCCGAAGTACAGACAGGCTAATCATGCACTGTCACCCGTACTACGGAGCATCAATGGCAGCGGAGCCACTGCCGACAGACTCAGGACAAAGCAACTAGACCTGCTAGCACAATGATCCTCGAGTCACCGGACTCTAGGCCAAGATCGTTGCTCACAGCGGAACAACCGCCAATCGGTCTAATCCTAAGCCAGAGAAAACGACTCACCGTAGGAAACGACTCACGGAGACCTGAGGGAACACCGAGAACCCTCAGCACACCTGGATACGCAGACTGAGGTAAGACGACACCTCACTGTATCCAGAACCACTGTCTCGAACTGGATAGCAGTGTCGAGACACACACAAGGTCGCCTGTCAACCACTGGATCACACCGGGTTGACCAGAACCAGGTAAAGACATTAAAAGCAGTGCGGAAGACTGCCCACAGCAAGAACACTCCTGGCCACCTCATAATGTAGTCTTAGCCCTCATAGGATGTCAAGAGACATCCACGGGACAGCGGGCAGACCACAAGGTCAAGCCAAGATAAACGGAAAACCGGAACAATGGAAGACGACAATAAGGGGATGAACGGTCATAGGCGAACCGCCCAGAGGCATGAGCGGTCTGGGATAGGCCGCTCAAGGGACAGACGCCTAACCTCCTAAAGGGATGGACGGTCAAGGAAGAACTGCCCAAGGGGATGAACGATCAAGTCTTGGCCGCTCAAGCCCACCGACTCCTGGTCAGAACGGTTTTGATCAAACCACTGACCCGAACTGACATACTACAGTACCAGTCAAAACGGTCTTGACCGGACCGCATAACACAACTGACACACGACTGTTGGCCAAGGGTCAACAGGGATGAACGGTCAGATGCTGGCCACTCAACCTAGACGGAAAGGCATCTATCAACGGGCGGTGAGATTCATGGCCACTGGATATGCCGAAGGCGCATTTTATAGGGTTCATCTTGAGCCCATACTACCGGAGACGCTAAAAAACCTGGCGTAAATCGTGTAGGTGGTCCTCCTACCTTTTAGTCTTGACGACGAGGTCATCAACATAGCATTCGATGATATTGTGCAGTATCTCATTGAAGATTTTGGTCATGGCCCTCTGGTATGTAGCACCGGCATTCTTCAAGCCGAAGGGCATGTGCTTGTAGTTGAAGATCCCTTTGGGGGATCTGAAGGCTGTGTGGCGCTTGTCATTGAGGGACATCCAGATATGGTTATAACCGGATGACCGATCCATGAAAGGCAAAGCTTCATGTCCAATGGTCATATCGACCATTGTCTCCGTGATCGGGACTGGGAAGTCATCCTTCGGGCAAGCTTTGTTAAGGTTGCGGAAGTTGACGCAGATGCAGACTTGCCCACTCTTCTTCTTAACTGGGACAATATTGGCTAGCCAAATCGGATAGATGCAAGGCTCGATGAAGTCGACCTCTGCCATTCTGTTAACTTCGACCGAGACCTGGAGTTCCAGCTCATGGAGAAAGCACCGCTGGGGCTGTTTGACTGGAGTTGCTGAGGGGGAGATGGCTAGCTCGTGCTCCGCTACGGAGGGCTCTAGCCTTGGCGTCTCCTTATATGTCCAGGCGAAGTAGTCTTTATATTCTAGCAGAAGTTGCCTGTAATCCTGCCTTTCTGCTTCGGTGAGGAGAGCACTGACGAATGTTGACTGGGGGGCTTCATCTTTGCCCAAGTTGATTTTCGCGAGCTCGTCAACAGTTGCCTGTCCACTATCCTCTAGCTCGGGAGGAGCAGGATAGAGGTTGATGAAATCTTCATCGTTTGTGTCGACTTCGTGTGCTTCTTGGTCTTTGAAGCCAATAGTTGAAGCTCGGGGAGCTGAGAGGTTGTCGTTGTTGAGCTCAGACTGGGATTGCTCTAGATTGCCAGCACTTGGTTGATAGTTATCAGCTGGTGCCATTGAAGCTTGGCTGGAGTTGCCTACTAAAGCTGGCAACGCTTCATGGCCTTTGTTCTAGGAATCTTCCTCATCGGGAAGGTCTACCAGATTGGGCTCTTTGACTGGCTGGGAGGCACTGGGGGCCTCCTCTGTCCCAACGTCCCTGCAAGCGAACGATGAAGATTCGCTAAGTGCTTGAACTGGGGTACTAGTTCTGGTGGGGAGTGAGATTAAGATGTCATCTTCCTCATCCCCAGAGCTGTCAAACTTAGTGTTAACCACAGCTAGGTTATCCACTGGCTGCATCGGACCTATGACATTAATCGCGTAGTAGATGCAGAAATCTGGGTCTTGGTCATAGCCGAGCCCCCTAGTATCTTTGTAAGAAAATGGGGGTTGCCCCCAGACTTGTGAAGGGGTCCACAAATTGTGGAAGTATCTCCGCTGTATGGAACCTTGCCATTGGGGGATATGCTGCTTGAGACACATCTCCCGAATATGCAGCGACAGGTTGTCCAAAACTTGGATGGCTTCAGGGGTGTTATCAGCTCGCCTGGACCAGCCGAAGTCATCTTCTGGTGGGGCTTGAGGGACCAAGTCTCCTTTGTAGAAGACAATGGGCTTGTCCCTACTAGCCTTGCTTACACTGCGTTTCTAGTACTCGCAGCCGAAAACAACGTCGACTAGGCAGAGCACGAAAACGGCACCGCGTACTGCCACGGATTGTATCAATCAGCCTTGAGAAGGGATCACCAGAAATAGAGAACCACACAGCCTTTGCCACATTCTTTATTTTGCTTTTAGACAAGATGCTTCTTGCCTTTCTGATTTTGGGATGTAACTGTTCAACCAGTCCAGTCAAGGTCTGTATCTGATGTTCTAGCCTAGGATTATGAAGCTTGTGACCATGCTTTTGTTTTCCGCACCGAACCAAGTTCTCGAGATCAGATACAAATTCCTCCAGATTCCGTATTCTCCTGGGAGCTTCGTCAAGGTCCCTCGATGCTTGCTCCAATGCATTAACAGTTCCCACCATACTAGAAATAATTTGTGTAGCTGAAGCGATTACTTGCAGTGCATCCATGCCCACAAGATAGATAGCAATATACAAGCTAGATGTGTCAAATCCCTACATGGAGTAAGTTTATCGAGTATTCCTCAGGGCTGACTTATCGATCACATGACATCCCACATGCGGTGCCAATTCCAGAAGTATGGAAACAGATGATGGAAGCACCTCGTCAATTCCTCATGGATTCATGGGAATTGAGCTGTATTCAGCATCATAACAGGGAGCCTCAGCTCAGCAGCCATGACGGCTGACCCACCAAAAGGTGAGATGCCAGCCAATACCGAATGGGAACCAGAAATCAGCGATGGAAAGTGCCATCACGGAGCCTCAATAAAATTATCGGTTGAAAGAGAAAAACTAGCCTTTTTTTGGAAACTGCACATAAATCAAGAGGGGGGTAAAACGAGCCAGCACAGACGGCAACGGATACAATCCAGAACCCTGAGCAGATCACCGAGCTGTCCAGTATAATTAGAACCCAGCTCCTCCCGACAGGAGGAAGTGAATGCACATGAGATACATCACGTAGAAGTGTCCCCGGAACCTACGCGGTTCAAAGACGACACCTTTCGCTTTCGCCCGGAAGGACGGGACACTGGAAGAGCAACGAGACACCAGAGAAAAATTAGGGACCTGGATGCCTCGCAGTCGCAGGCATCTAGCACTCTAATTCTCGCATTGACTTCCAAGAGCCATATGTAGAATCGGCGCGACTATCCCAGCATATGGCAAGCCGAAAGTATAACGTCGTGTGGATCGACGAAGATTGAGTGGCGTACGATAGAAGATCAGTGCCAGTTGCAATCAAACCCTTGATTACTGGCAGCAGAAAGCTCTAATAAAAGCACGGAGAAAGCTAGGGCAGGGTGAGACAGGATTCGCACGCCCGACCTTGTTTTTTTTTTGTTTTCTGTCAAGTGTGGAGGGGCGGCGACGACGTCGGTTGATGGTACACGATGACACGAGCAGCGACTCCTCCTCTCCACCACCTGGGTGGGGAATTGCACAAGAAGAAATGCCTCTCTTCCTCTGGCTGGCTCTGGTTTTTCTGTTTCTCCCCAGTCCCCACACGGCGGAGGACAAGGCCGAAGCATCGTCGTCTGACCTACTGCAGCTGTCCGTCGTCAATAATGGTAGCACGACAAGAGAAGTCAACTTTGAGACACTTATTTAAAAGTGTCGTATGATTCTTCTATCGCCTAATCTTCAATTTTAGATCAAGTATCATTAATACCATGGTGATGAGAGGGGCATTTAAGTCAATGTAGTGAGTTATCCCATTGTCTATCCCTCAAGCAAGTCAAAGTAATTAGAATATAATCGGGGTTAACCCTTTTGTCCTAGAGGGATAGTACATTAGCTATCAAATTAAATAAGACTAAGTGAAGGGACAGACTAATTCTGGAGGGATATCTCTCTATTTGTCTATTCCCCTGTAAAGCGGAGCTTAGGATTTTTGTTGCCCCTATGCTCACGGCACCAATCCTCTTCACTCAATGTTGGAATTGATGGCAAGGTAGCCGTTCAGATGTGTTCCCAAACCTTTCCATGGTTTTATTGGCAAGAGGATTGTCTAATGCACCTGGTATTCAAGGGCCCAACTTATGTTACTCGTTAGGTTGGCCAAGACAAATATTCCTTGTTTACTAGAGATGATGAAATAAGGCATGCTAGTTTCGTCCAAGCAGATTCACTGTATTGCTTGCATTATTTAAGTTACATAAAACTAACTTTGAGTGGGACCTCCAGGCCAGATAGTCATCTATGTAAGTAGAATAGTCACCCGTTCAGATAGAATTGCCATGCAATTATGTGAAAAAAACTCCTAATTATGGAGGGATACTGAACTGAAGGCTCTCATACTGCCCATAAGCCAAAGCTTGTTCACCATGTTCAACAAATCCCAAAACACAGGGAAAACCTTGCTGAACAGTTTTCTTCACATATCTTCCCCAAGATCCGGGGTACTCCACTTCGTTAGATGTCTATTTAAAGCATACACTTTGAACAACTGATTTTTTTGGAGAGAAGGAAAAAGACGAAAGAAAAAAAATAAAATAGTCATCTACTTTTATAATCGTTAGATCACTAGTCCTGAAACAAGGGCGATATGAGGGTGTGGAAACCAAGATGACTGAGATGGTCGCATGTCTGTACAATTAACCAGTGAGCAGCAAACTCCATGGAAGCTCCGCTGGCTATTGGATCGAGTCAGTGGCTGATGTCAAAGAACTTGGGGTTTGAAGGAAAATGATGCTCCACCCGCATCTGCAATAGAGAGAGAATCAAGAAGCTTTCATTTAGAAAAACCATGGAAAGGTTTGGGAACACATCTGAATGGTTACCTTGACCCAAAAACGAAAAAAAAAACTAGGCAAAGGTGAGAAGGCGAGAAGGGGCAGAAGCTCCGGCCGTCGGCAAGCCGCTGCTGCACAGCTCGCCCCCCGCTGGCTCCAGGCGTCACTGCCGGCATCTCCTGCCGTGCCCTTGCTTCACCCCGTCGGCGTCGTAGGCTTTCTGCAGAGCAGCCCGGCTCGCCCATCACGCCCTTGCCTGCCGCCGCGTCCACTGCCCGTAGTCGCCGTTGTCGCCGGCCGCCTCGCCCTCCCGCATCTGCCATCGGCTGCCAGCGGGTGGGAGGAAGAGGAAGGAGGAAGACGAGGAAGGGGAGAGGGAGAAGGAGGAGAAGAGGGGGAGGAAGGGTTTCAGGGCAGAAAAAGGGGGCGGGGTTTGACGGTTGAAGTTAATTTTTTATTTCTTTTTTATTATTTTATTTTTATTCTTTATTTTTTTTATTTTTTTAAAAATAAGGTAAAACTTTAATTAATGCAAAATGACATTAAAATTGGCTCTTCTCGATGAATGAGTAACGGGGCTAAACTGTAATTTTATTTTTAAAAATAAAAAATACGAAAATCAGATTTTTTATATAACCCACGCATGCTCTTCTCTCTCTCCTCACTCGACACACACTCTCTCTCTCGATTCTCACACCCTCTCACTCTCTCTCTCCTCAATTCGTTCTGGGCCGTGTCGACCTCGGATCGAGGCGTAGGAGGTACCGTTGGAACCAGCTCGTCGCGAGGATCGCGCCAGTGCCGTTCTTTTCACGGATCGTCGACCGTGGAATCGGGTCAGGTCGTAAGGCGTCCCGGTGTCCCGTCATCCGTTTGTGTGATTTTCAAGGATTTTATTGCGATCAAGGTAGGGGGATGGACTCCTTACTTTGCTAGGAGCATTTTGCTAGTACATGTATGCCCATTGGTAGGCATTTAGCTCGTTTTCTGTGTAAGTCCCATTTTAGAGGGTTTTAGGGCTAAAATACTTTAGAAATTATTTAGGGGTGGTAGATTTGAGTTTTGAAGCATGCTGTAGATATAGAATTTTAACTATTCTTCCTCCTCTACCCCTTTCCTTTTTGTTTCACGCCGATCCGGCCTGCTCGGAGGGGAGTTCCGTCTGAACTCGTCCTTCGCCTTTTCCAGTCACCATAATGGACCCCAGAGGGTGCGTTATGCATTGCACGGTGGACCGTTGGTGGGCCGCTATGCTATCGAGGCTTTCAATAGGTCTGTAGGTTGTGGAGCATGACGGACCAACCCTAGTCCGCCATGCTAGGTATGACGCCCCTATCATGGTGCATTATACTCTGTGATTTTCTGAGGGTTTTTCTGAGTTTTTTACATTCGGGTGTCTTTAACGGACCGCTCCTGGTGCGTTATAGTGACATGGCGTACCCGTCCTGGCGCGCCATGGTCTGTGTAGTTTGGATGGATTCTCTAGATGGCATAACGCGTAGGTCAAGGCTCGTCGTGCTTTGGATGATGCCCCATCGGAGACGCGTCATGTTCCGTGTAGTTTCAATAGGTTCCTCTGGTGAATATAACGCATAGGCTAAGGTGCGCTATGTATTGCATGACGCCCCAGAGGTAGTGCGTTATAGTCTGCAGGTTTAGATTTTTCCTGAGTTCGGGAGAGCATAACGGCCCTGTGTAGGCACGTTATAGTCGCATAATGCCCCCAACCCAGTCTGTTATACTTTGCCAGTTTGTAAGGCATTAGTAATGCATGTTTTGCCTTTTCTGCATATATCCTTGCTACGTATTGTGATTGTTGGCACGCTCCTACTGTCCCGATAGAGTGCTTGGACTTTCCATGTGATGGAACCACTAGACGTAGACCTAGACTTTCGACGTGTCGACCCACCTAGGAGTGGTGGAGGGGCATGCCCGTTGAATGGCTTAAGCTAGTGCCATGGGCCCTCGGTCCGACTGTAGCACTCTACAGGGAGGGAAAGCTAGCTGGAGGCCTGACCTAGGCAATGGTCAGTGTGTGCACACGTGGTCAGAGGCGAGAGCTGACACTGACGAGTGTTACACTGACCAGTTCTCGGTTGGTACTATTTAGCTTGTCTTCTCGCTGGGCAAGTGCAGACTTGCGAGTCGTCGAGACGCAGTGTAAGCCGTCAGGGGGCGCATCTGGTCTCTCACTTCTGGTGGAGTGCCCCGTCCTTCTCCTATCACCCCCTTAACCTCCACTAAATCTAGTGAAATTTTAACTGGAGATTTTTCCCATCAATCCCCACATCCCAAATTTTTTTCACGAATTTAGGAATTTTTTTGTCTCCCCAAACAATTTCTGCAAACCACCATTTCCAGTCTATCCACAGTTATCCTGACTCGACCCTCATCGACTAGAAAATCCACCAAAACTCGATACCTCCATAAACGCTCACATAAAAGGTATACCCGTTCTCCTGACTTCCATATCTACAACTTTTGTGAAGGCCTCATCACCCAGATCCATCATAAACCCCTCTGTCAAACCACGTTCTCAGGAAACCCCCTTTTCTGTCCAGTCAGATCCAGATCTGGGAATTAGCAGCTTCTAAAATCAGCTACGGCAATCACAGGGAGTTTTAAATTTTTGTTTCAGGCTGGGATCATAGCTCTTCAAGAGAGATTTCTAACTCCACCAGTCTCGTGTCGATCCGACATCAGGACTAATCACAGCAACCATTCTTGCTGGGTCGCTGTGGACGTCAAAAAATGACGACAAGGATCCCACGGCATCCGCGGCACTCGCACCTACGTGCGAGTCAAAGGCGGGAAGGCCGAATAAACCCATATCTCGCCTGGCCAGGATGAGAACTCACTCGGCAGCCCGCTATCCATTAAGGGAGCCCCCGGGCAGAAGATATCCACGATCAGGCCATGCCGAGAGGCGAATCAAAGAAGAGCCAGGGTTTCGGCACACTATCGGCACATGCCGAAAGGCACGCAAAGTCTCGGATCGAAGCCCAGAAATGGCAAATGAAATATTCCGGATGCCATGTGCTGCAACTAAAACATCCCGGGAGTGCCGGCATTCGTATATAGGGTTGCGATCTCGAGAAGAATCCGTTCGACACTTGAAACGGCATGAAAAAGCCTTGAAACGGCATGATGAGGGTCTTAACCGGCGCACCCCAAACCGGCGTGCCCCCTCCCTTTATTGCGTTGAAACGGCACGCTACTCCTTCGGTTATCCGGTCTGCTCATGAAGAAGCCCCCCCACCTTTGCTTTTACCTGGAATGGGTTGAAACGGCGCACCCCAATGCCCATAGGCACGCCGTTTCAACCCCACAAGTCTTGGTGTGTAGTTATTTGTGGCTAAAACGACGCCGCACCGCCAAACAAGTCATTCCGTCATAAATGCGTCGCTCACCCATGCCCTGCAAGACATGGCAATTACAACGTGATGAACGAGGAGGCTCAACAGCGCAACCGGCGTGACATGCACAAAGTCTCCGGCGCGCTCAGTTTTCAACTCGGTGATTAGCCTATATATAGGCCAATCACTCCGCAAGAAAGAGCCCCCTGGGCTAGCTTTCCGGCGCGCAGAAAAGAGAAAGCGGGTGCGCATTGGCTTCTTCCTCCTGGTTGGCTCTGGTGCGGAGTGGAGAGAAGAAGAGAGTGAAGAGAAGAAGAAGAAGAAGAAGAGGGAAAAAAGGCTCCATCCACCCACGCCGGTAAGGTGAAGGAAAAGGAAGAAAGAGTGTGTGAGAGAGGGAAGGTGAGTCCGGAGAGGGGAAGAGCTTGTGCTCCATCCTCTCTCTCCACCGGTGTATTCCTTTTTTTTCCCCTCTTAAAATGTAGTTCTCCTACCCGGAGATGAATCTCCCCTTTGTCAATTAGTAAACATACTCCCCTACCGGGTTTACCAGAAGCATTATTTCAATGTGCACCTGATCAAGGTCAGGGACATGAAGATAGCTAGGTTCAACCAGAAGTTTGAAGTCCCAATGGGTGTAGCGGTGTTCGAGCTGTCACTGGGAGACTTCACCACCAAGGTGCAATTCCACGTCATCAATGTCGATACCTCATATAAGGCATTACTCAGCCGACCATGGTTGCATCAAAACCAGGTAGTGTCTTCGACCCTGCACCAGTGCATTAAGTACTCCTGGAATGGAAAAGAAGAAAGAATATTTGCAGACTTACACCCCTTTGAGGTGTTTGAATGTCATATGCTCAATGCTTCACTCGACAGAGAGGAGCTGAAGCAGAACCCCCAGCCAGCTCAAAGCAAAGGGAAGGAGATAGCAGAGGATGACGATTGGTTCCCTCCACCGCCACCCGATTATGTGGCACCGCATGAAGTGTCATACATCTCTGAAGCTAAAGGCGTGGTTCGAGCCATCCCCTTCAACATTTACCCCGAGACAGGACTTCCGAAACTTGAGGATTTGCCAGGGTACATGAAGGTCCCTCTAGGGATCACGAAGTCCCTCACAGATTTAGATTGTCAAACAGTTGAATTCTTGAAGATCTGGGAGGTTCCCAACCCGGAGGGTCCACCTACGATATTCTATGCAGCTGATGAACATCCAGTAAAAGGGGATGGTGACTATAGATTCCCCGAAGAAATTTGCGACCCGGTTGACCCAACCATGGGACTTCCGGATATATTCGGCAAAGTGGTGAAGCTAGCTAGGGGGTAGCAACTACCTTTCTTTCAAACCGAAAGCTGGAATCAGATGTTCGAGAAGCTATGGTATCCACCGAACTTGGATAGAGAACTCCTGAAGATCACTCAGCACCCTGGATTAGGTTTCTCAGCAGAAGATTTCTATGAAGCAGACATGATATCTGTCTCGGCCCTGGTCGATGACGATCCCCCAGAAGACCCAGATGCATGGGAAGCCAAGAGCCAAGAGCAACATATGCCTCTAGTCGGTGAAGCCCAAGATGGAGAAGTGTTCCTCCGGAACTCACGTCTAAGCAGGGATATAGGGGTGGTCCCATCTTCTTCTGAGGGGCCAGTCCTAGGCAGTCATGGTGACGGGGTGTTGCCACCTCTGCCTGACGTTGGAACGGAAGACAGTGGTCCAAGCCACACTCTGGACTTCTCCCCATGTGGCCCTATTATGCTCACAATATGCTATAACCAGTAACAAGAGATCGAGACATTGAAGGCGTAGCTACCCGAAATGACCAAACTGTTGTCTGATCTAACTGAGGGCATCCACCTCTGGCAGGGCAGATCCATGAACCCATGACATTCCCTCACAATCATGGCGGAATGGAAGAATCAATCCCCGAGCACCAACTTTAGTGCTTTCATGCACTCAAGGAGGCAAGCAAAAGAAGAAACCAGCCCTTCAATTAGTCGGCAGGCGGAACGAGTCCTCACGTTACAGAAAAAGATGAAGAAGCCTTATTCCTTCCCGGGGGATAAAACTCAGGGTATCTTTAAATGTGCTTGTCACTATGGTAGGGTTACCTTGCCAAAGCCCAAAAGGCCAGAGGATGCCAGAAGAAGTGATGTAGCACCCGATAATTTTGATTGTCCCCTAATTGGGTGAGTCAGACCTTTATGCTATCAAGCCGCTCATAGGCATCAGCCATGGTTCCCTTGAGGTAGTCGACATGGCCATGGAGGTCATGTGTGTTGGTGGTGGGCTTCCCTTGGGGGTTTGGACTCATGGAGAGGGCCGATGGATAAGGTCGGTATGAGGCGACCATGCTAGTGGACAAGAGTGATGCACTGGGAGACTCTAGATGCATATGCACGCCCTAGGACCAACTTGTAGAGACAAGTTGAGAACTAGCTCTGATACCACTTGATGTGACACGACCTAGGGATGAAAACCACTAGGCCAATGCTCCTTGGACCTATGACTCGTGAGCAAGCAACTTTGTCGGCGGAATCACTCAGGCGAGCTTACTCGCATAGCACACACTAGTGCCCGTAGGCAACTCGGCGATGGTGGAGAGGGTCCGGGATGGGACCTCGCTGTTCCGGGCATTGGTTAGCTTGAGGCTGAACCCCTAAGAACTTGGGATGCCCGATTCAATGGGTGGCTAGCACGCCGAGGGCGTGGGTTGAAGGGCCTCTATCACAACTCACTCCGCGGTGGCACTCAATTCGGTGAGAATTTGGGACCGAGCACTCTCTCACCTTCCGACAGAGCTAGAAAGAAATACTAATTAAGCAAGGTAAACCAGCAAAGAGAGGGGTGACAGAAGCTCACCTGATCAGCATGAAGACGCCAATCCAAGTCGGAGACGATGACGAGCGGGGAGGCGTGGGTATGCACCTGTACGCCGTGTCGATGTAGCTTTGGATGACGAAGACCTGCCAGTACATGAACTACTCCCTTGCAGAGGGGTTGGACTAGGGGTGGGAATGTCCAATTACAACCAAACACTACCTCCACACAGGGAGAGGCCTCCAGTCGGCCAAGCGAGGGGAGGGGGAAGAGCCGCAATGCCGAATCTGTCCTTGTGTGACCAGTAGGGGCAGAGGATGGAAGTCGGGCTGCTATGGGCATCTCTCGGTGCTGCAGGAAGGCGGGGCCATTGCTGAGTCATCCGGGGACAAGGTGGCAGTGGGCCGCAGGTGCTGGCGGTCATCCGAAGGTCGGGCCGGGGCGCGACACCTTTGCCTTTGCGGGGGGCTCTACTTCGATTCTGCCTGGGACAACAGGACAAGGTACCGGTGAAGAGGCCGCCATGAGCTTGTCCGGAAGTTTACAAAGGCGGGACCAGTGCCGGATTGACCGGGGCTGACCAAGGAGCAGACCTTAGGAGGCCGGTGCCGCTCGATGGTCGACGGTGGTCGCAGCAGCTCAGAGATCAAGACTACTCAGAACTGCCCCTATCTAGAATAGGGTCATGAATGGCTGTTGCAGAAGCTACCCCAAGCACTCCCGGACTCCGATTGAGATGAGGTTGGCGATGACGTGACCGTGGAAAAAGTAGCTTCGAAAGAAAACTAACGGTGCTCCGAACAAATGTCGGAGAAGAAAGTTCTGAGCTGAAGAGTGGGGGTCAGTCCAATTGGGGACAGACAGGACCCATTTGTGCACTTCGGCGAGGATGGACAGAACCAGGTGCTCCGGAAAGCGAACGACCTCCTTCTTCCTGGAGGTGATGGGGGACTCGTAGCAGTATGTGTCAGCCAAGTTTTGCCCCCGAAATCATAAGGGGGAAGCTGAGCCGTACACGCGTACTGCGGGCCTCCAAAGCCTGTGGTTGACTTGATTAGGTCTCCCTTTGACCTTGAAGGGTTCAAAGAAGGCATCTCGGGACTGATTCCCTATCTTTTCGATGGGTGCCACGTGGCGTGGCTTAGTGTCGGGGCACCCCCGGGTTGCCCCGGGTGGCCATGTGAAGTGCGGGTAGAGCCCGTAGCTAGGTAGCTGGGATTGGTCCCGGTTAATTGCTTATGTAACCGTATGTCACGGCAAGTCAATCAAGGCCCTTGAAGGGATCCATAGAGTTGTAGAAAGGGCCAGGTAGCCCATGCCTTAAAGGTGTTCAGGGAAATTCCCGAACCCTTATTTATTGGTATTTTGTTGGAAAATTATCCGGGTACAACAAATGCCCCCCATGGGTCGTGCGTCGGAGGCGAAGACAATGGCGTACGGCCCGTGAGCCGTCTGTTCCAGGCCGTTGTAGTTGTATTTTGACACTTCATGTGCCTTTGTTTTGCTATGTTGTATATGTTGATTCTCCGGTGTTCTGACGATTTTTGTGTGCCCTATCTTGCAGCTATGGCACAATTCGACAGAGATGAGCGGGTCCTGAGGCGCGTAGCTCGGGAGGAGGACCACTGGGTGCAATGGACCGAGCGATCGATGCCCCCTCTAGGTCCACTGGTGGTCACCATGGCTAGTGTGGAGCAGCTGGATCGGGGCCATACGACAGTAGCTGAGGGCCCCGTCGGTGAGAGGGCCGCTGGAGTCGGGACCGTGGAGGTGGCCCGGATCCTGGAGGCGGGCGGTCTGTATACTTACGACTGTAGTGGAGGCTACCCCTTGGAGTTCCCCCTGGACCGCCGTCTGTTCGAGTTCACTAGGAGCTACGTCCCTCCCAGCATGGAGGAAGATGATTCACAGATTTTGGGAGCCCGTCGCCATCTTGAGCGGGCTATTTTGATATGCAGGGACAGCCTGCATGGCATTGCGTTTTACAGCTATCTGAGTTTTTTCGAGGACTATTGGAGGCAGCGTCAGTTCCCCAGTGCTGTATGTCTGGGGTTCTTCGACAGCACAGAGTAGTCTGGAGTCAGAGTTGGGCTGCTAGGCCCTGCTTCTTGGGATTTGCACAGCCATCACCGTACCGAGATAGAGGGGACGACTGGGCTGGTGCTGGAGCCTGCAAGTCTGCAGTATGCTGGGGAAGGTTATGACGACCACAGCATTCTGGATGGGGTGATGCAGCAGACCGTCATCAGTTGGTACGGCCACTGGGCAGTGATCCCGTCACACCGATACCGTCAGGGGGCCACCAAGTGGCTGATGGGGATTGTGCACCACTATCGGGTGCTGCTGGACCAAGTTGGGATCAGGTATGCAGTGACTGTCACTTTGTACGCATACCCGTGCTACACCAAACTGCTATAGGGATTGCTGGAGCGTTTCAACCGCTGGTGGAACACAGTGGCGACAACAGAGGGAGAGACCGCACTTGACTTATGGTCTCTGTTCTGAATTTCTAGATTACCGATTAGCGGCGAGGGGTATGAGGAGGTGGTACTGGATGACCTCCACTGCAGCCACACCGATGGACAGGGGCGATACCGAGTGTCTTACAACTATCGGTATCTTATGAAGACCTGGAGGGACTTGGCCCTGGCGGGGAGAGGCATCCCATGTTGATAGGAAGCCCATTCAAAACATAGTAAAACAAGAACTTGTGCACCTTAATTACTTCATCCCTACTGCCACCTTTAGGATAAATAATAGTTGTGAAAATGTGATGCATAATCTGCTACAGTGGCAGGAAGAAGTTAGCATTAAGCTTTATCAAATTACTCACTCCGTGCACATACTCACTGCAGGTCATAAGGATGAAAGTTTCCTCAGCGTGACCATGACCAAAAGTTATATCGTGGCCCCTACCTGAAACTCCTAGGGCCCTCTCAAATAATTCTAGATCAATGGTAAACTCAACTCCTTTCACCATAGTATATAGACTGTCATTCCTCATATTCAAGTTTCCCTAGAACTGCTGGACTAGACTAGGATAGAACATGGTGTATCTTGTTGCAAAAGCTATCTAGCCAGCTTGGACCTGAAATGCAGCACTCAAATCAGGTAAGAGGTCATTCAACTCACCAAAATCAACTAGCCAAGGGTTGAGAATCGGCCTCAGGCGCATGGGTGGAGCACGCACAGGTGCGGGTGCCTGCCGGGGTGGAGGAACCCGTTCCTCATCTCTCTTGGCACTGGATTCCCCTTGGGTAGACCTCCGAGAGTTTCTTCTAGGCACCTTCAGATAGAAATCTGAATGGAAAACCTAAGGGGAACGTATCTCCTTCCTCAGAGTGGAATGGGATCAGAAGACACACCAGACCCCTTGGAATGTGATGCTCCACACACTGGAACCCAAGCAATGGGCTTTGAGGTCATACACGCCGCCAGAGGGATTTCATCCCGAACGATGATGAACATGCTAGATCTTGTGCAGAGAGGTGAAAAAGAGAGTTTTTGGGGTTGGAAAGGGGCTGCGTGGGAGTTCTAGGGTTTGAGAGGAGGCTAGGATGTTGAATGGGGATGAGAAAGTGAGTAAATGGGGGTGAAAACCTCCTTAAGAAGGAGTTCAGACGTGGGTTCGGCCGGGTCGATTCGTCGATTTTGGTCGACCGAATCGGCGTCGGTCGACTAAAATGGTCGGCCTACCCCATTTTTTGTAATTTTTTTGTTTAACTTCTTCCTTACTTTTTTTAATCCTTCTCTCCCTTTTTTTTGAAAATGATTGGAATAAGTGAAACTTCTGAGATGACTCTACTTTCAGAGTTTTTATGAAACTTCCCCTTAGTAAATGCCTCGAATCTCGAGCGCACTAGATCCACAGTTATTTATTAAGGATTATCTGGCCTTAGTAAAATTTTCAAGAAGGGGCTGTATAGACAATTACAATCAAGCATACAAGGATGGCATATCAACATGCAAGGAATTAAAAATAGTCACACAAAATATGCATATGTTCCATGCAATCTACCATTCATGTATCTGACTTCTCTACATGTTCAACACTTAGCCTTAATGCAGACTTAGGTATATATGCTCTCACCCTTGCACATGTCAAGTTCTCTTCTTATTTTATAGAATTGATCCTAGTTTAGGAATTTTGTGAAGATATCAGCCAACTGATTATGTGTATCAATGAATTTTAACTCAAAATCCCATTTTCCTACATGATCTCTCAGAAAATGATGTCGGATGTCATTGTGTATAGTTCTAGAATGTTGAACTGGGTTTTTAGATAAGTTGATTGCACTGGTATTATCACCAAACGCCAAAGCCATCGCCTAGACGTTTGAGATATGAGGCAACCCCTTGGTCGCCTCAGTCACCTCTTGCCTTTGTCTACATAGATATCTCTAGTTGACAAAAACCATGTACGAAATATCAAAAGGAAAAAAGGATAAAAAGTGACCATCTCGGTAAGAAAACACCTGTATCATTGTTTGGGCATTCCAACAAGGTGATAGAAGGGTCTACAGCCTTCCTTGCCAAGGCATTTTAAAAACATTGACAATAAAACCAGAATCCCGAAGCCATACATGAAAGCTTTCAAATTTTCATACAAGAAGAAAGCACGTATGTTTTTTCTGTGAGTGTAGAAAGCCAGAAATATATAGTGAAGGAATTATTTTTCCATGTCTCCATGTAGAAAATCGACATTATCATTATAGACAGTTTCCAAAAAAAAACATTATTCTTGTGGCATATCACGGCAACGAGACGTCAGCATACATTCCATTTAAATTTGGCATACCTTCGACAGAGAGAAGGGCTGGATTGAGATCCCAGAAACCGGCGCCGAGTGAGGAGCATAAAGATACGTGCCATCCCCCTCGCTCCCCCCAAAATCCGCATCCCAAAACCCTAGATGCCCCAGTTTATCTCCAGCAGCAACCACCGTCCTGCCCTCAAACGGGAAGAAACAGACGCTCAGAATCCGCCCAGGCAAGAACCTCTCCACGTTCTCTGGCGCCAGAGTCAGCTCTCCCGCTGGATCCCACGAACCTCCACCTCCGGTCCTCCCCTTCTCCCTCGAATGCAGCGGCGCGTTATCCGCCATCCCCGAGATCGCGCTGACGAGATGCCGGTCCAGCGGCGAGTCCCCGACGAACGCCTCCGCCATCCGGAGGGGACCCTTCTTCACCGCGGGGAAGATCGGGGCCGGGGGGATGCCGCGGGCGCGGAGGGAGCGGCGGAGAACGACGGGGCCCTGTGGGGGACTCTTGGGGTGGGGGCGATGGGGCTTGACCTTAGCGGCCTTGATGGAGGCGGAGAGTTCGTCGGCCCTCCGCTTGAGGGTGGCTACCATCTCCTCGTTCCGCCTTACGTTCTCCAGCCTCCGTCGCTCGTACTCGGTCATGGCTTGCGGCGCCATGGCACACACACACACAAACGGAGAGAGAGAGAGAGAGGCTGCTGCTTCTTCTTCCCACGGGCACAGCAGGTGGAGCAGCGCCGGGAACTGGGAAGCGGGGCGGGATGTGAGTGGAGGGGCAAAGAAAAAAAACAGATATGGCGGGAAATGGAGAGAACGCCTCGGCAGCGAATTTCGGTGCCCACGTCGGACAAGCGGGCTTCTAATGCGCCCATCCAATAATAAAGAGACACGATCCAATAGCATACGAGGCGATCTTCTACTGGCACACTTGGTCCACAGGTTCTGTTCCCTTGGACGTAGAACGAAGCTGGAGACTTTTCCCGCCTGCCGTGGAACGTGTGATGTTACACGTGCGTATCACGCGCGCCCTTCTCCCGCGCGTATGTATGCGGCCTTCTGCAGTGTGCTTTTTTACCCTCCGGGCAGCAGTAAGCCAAGCGCGTGGGAGGGGGCAGCTCTCGAGGCGTTTCTTCCCGAGGAGGGAAGCCCAGAGCGTGGCCAGGGGGGGGGGGGAGCTCCAGTGACTTCTCTGCCTTTTTTCCCATAGAGTGTGCGCACACTCGATCTGGGACACAAACTCCACAGGCCCAACTGACCCGATCGCATGAGCGATGTGTCGTCTCCAGTCATCGATCGCAGTGTCAGCAAAGCTCCCGTGCGGGAGCGCCCGATCTAGCGAGCCTCTACTCTGAAAGCCACAATCGGCCAAGAACTGAGCCCACCAGGCCCTAGGTGCCCTCGGTCGAGACACCTTTGCTCCAGTTGCTGCTGCCGAGACCTGTCTCAGGGGCTTCAGTGCCCCTCTATTGCTTCGGCTCCCAGAAGATGAACCCCGGCCACTCCGGAGCCACTACTCTATAACTCGCTCGATCTCTCAGTGGATCCAAGCAACATGGGTCCTCAGGTACCCCTCATCTTACACGATAGGAGGCAGATCCTCCCTCAGCAAGTGACTCTCCTCTACTTTCCTGGTCACGGAGGCCATCTGTCGGTATAGGTGGCTATGCTCAAATCACCACCTGGTGTAGTGTACGTCAAATCACCCCCGACGTCCCTGTCCTGGCATCAGGAATCACTTTGGCTCCTGACGACAGTAAAAGTCCCACTATGCTGCTGCAAGTAGGTGGGTATCCCTGCCCCTATACTATCTGCCCGTCAGAGGGAACTCCCTATTCGGCGGGATCGCCTGGTCGTACTCGAAGTTCCTTGCAAATTGATACGAGTAGTATGGCTCCAAGGAACTCATCATCGACCGGTGCAACGTCAACACTATCGACTGGGTGCTCAGTATCCACTCAGTCTGTGACCTTGCACCGACTGCCCCCTGACCGGGGTGGGCACTGGTCTCCCCTCCACCTGAAGCCCCCAGAAAAAGATCGCAGTCTCTCGCGGCACTATCAAACGGTAACCCCTTCTTGCCCCGGGCGGGTAGGTAGCAAAGGGCTCTCCTAGCCCCCTCCAGCTAGGCCTCCGTGTCCCCGTCGGGCTGGCCAGTGAAGCTAAACAGAAGTGGTGCCATCGGGTTCACCAAGGTCCCTTGCGTCACCAGTCCTGGAAACAGCAGTCCAGCCCACACACTGAGATAGTGGGTCGGCAGGAGTATACTCCTCTCTCTCAGCGCTGAGTGTGCCGCCAGAACTCCCAGTCCCTAGTATATGTTGGCCAGTGTAGCAGGAGCTAGGGCCAACCGTCGCCCCTCTGCCAACAAACAAGCCGGCCATAGCAACTCAGCTCTCAGTAGCCCGTCCTCTCTGTACAGGACCACAAACGTCGCCAACCAGTACGCTAAGTAGGTGGCGAGGTGCGTCACGTCCGGCAAACCGTGGGGGTTCCACCCCTCCTGTGGCGGGTAGATGTATCTGGTGTAAGTTCGGAAATGAAGCTCCACCTCCGTATACTCCTCCCACGGAGTCTGATCCCTAGTGAACTCTTGGTAGAAACAAAAGGGCCCTTTGTATAAGTGACGGACCCATACATTCAGCAGCACTCGGGGAGTCTGTGTAGCTCTCTCTCTCCCCGTGTCACGCCCCGACGCAAAAAATCGAGGGCGCGAGCAGTTATAGAGGCACTCATGTCGATCAGAGCATGCACAATTTTAATTCTAAGATAAGGATAGATGAGAAAATGATACTTTTATTCTATTAAAATGAAGGTTTACATCACTAATTTATAAGCCATAAAGGCATGACACTTTCCTAAACTTAAAACTCTTAACTTATACACTTCTATATGATTATGCAGTGACTGACCTGGAGTTTTATAAATGCAACGAAGGGAGGAGACCTAGCGGCAGGGGGCAGGCGCTCCTTCTTCTTCAGCACAGACTCTAGCCGATCGAGCAGAGTGGGAGGCAGAGTTCCAGCAGATGGTAGAGCAGGCCAACGCGGCCGAGGCAACACTCTCTGAGAGGGTACTACACTACACTTTCCCTTTATGAATTATGCCTCTATATTAAATGCAGTTGACTAATGATGATGATGAGCATATGCAGGTGACAGAGCTGAGGGCCGCCTTGGCAGAGAGCACCAGGGCGAGGGAGGAGGCGACTCGTCTACAGGGCGAGCTTGCACAGAGTCAAACCGCAGCCGAGGGGGAGGTGGCCCGTCTTCATGGAGAGATAGCCCATCTTCGAGATGTACTGGCATAGAGTCAGCCGGCTGACGCAGTCGAGACAGCGCTTCTTCGGGTCAAGCTAGAGAGACTTCGAGCCAGAGCCATGGAGGTAGAGCGTACTCGGGCCAAGCTGGAGAGACTCCGGGTTGGAGCTGCCAAGGCAGAGCGCACTTGGGCCGAGGCAGAGCGCTACCGGGCTGAGCTGGAGTGCTGTCGCGAGGAATGAGACCTCACTCGACTTCAGGCGGCGAGGCTAGAGGGCATCGTAGAGGGCTTCCAGACGCGCAACAGGATGAGTGGCAGTTGCAGAGCGGCCCCGAGTGATAGCCGGGGAGTTCCGAGTGGGAGCCAGGCCACGCATGGCTCTGTCAAGTGGTACCTTGCCAGTTCCTCTGAGCGATAGAGGAACGAGGAGGGTGACTGTCACCATCGGGAGCGAGAGGAGGGTGTGACCTTTGCGATGGCCCCACCATCGAAGAGGCAAGAGGGAGGAGGGGACAGTGACAGGCCAGAGGGAGCGGCCTGATTTTGTACTCCAGACACCTATACATGATGACATGATAGTGACATGGTTTGTTTCTTTTGTTTATTTTCTTTTATGAATGAATGAGTGAATGCAAATGCTAACTAACTGACCTGAGGGAGACGCACCGACGAGAGAGCGGAGAGAGGCCACGCTGACCTACAAGTGAGACACGTGAGAGAGGAGAGGCACGCTGACTTTACGAGAGAGACGACGTAAGAGAGGAAAGGCACGCCGACTTTATGAGAGAGACGACGAGAGACGAAGAGGCACACCGTCTTTAAGAGAGAGATGACGAGAGGAGAAGGAGGCACGTCGACTCCGAGAGAGACGACAAGAGGAGAGGGAGGAGAAAGAGAGATACACAAATGGTGCAGCAAGGAGAAGGGTGGTTACTAACCAGCCGCTCAAGATAAGAATAGCCTCAAGCGGACTGCATGAAAAGGAAGATAAGCGGTCGATACTTGGCCGTCCATTAGGAAGAATGGCTATAAACCACCCATTCACTCCTCAAGATCGAACTATCCAGAGCCTTATGGACGGCCCTCAGTCATCCGCCCAAATGGGAAGTGCGGTCTATCGTAAGGCCGCCCATCTCAGCGTACTGGGAGTCCGATCGGGACTCTCTTAGAGAGTCCCAATCCAAGGTAGAGGGTTTTGATTCAACCCAAACTCTATCCTAACCCACTCTAGACTTATCCTAGCTCCAGATTGAATCCAAGGCTGTTTGAACTCATATTCAAATCATATGTTAAATAGCCATGCAATGCAAGACTAAGATTAATGGAACTCTCATATGCCAATTAACACACGGAAACCCTTCCTTCACCTTGTGCCTGCATGTGCACAAACCCTTCCTTCACCTTGTGCCATGTGCACTGACCATAATTCAGCATGTGCACCAACCTCACGCCTAGCCACCCATATGCACTGACCTAACTTACGCCCGGCTGCCCATGTGCACACCCCAGCCCTGCATGGCTACAACTGCACTGACCTAACTCACGCCTGGCCACCCATGTGCACTGGCCTCAGCATGCCTGGCTACCCAAGTGCACTGACCTCACCCACGCCTGGCTGCCCATATGCACCGACCTCATCCCTGCATGGCTGTAGGCTGCTCTAACCTTCAGCCCAAACCTGCTCAGACCTTTGCCTAGGCTACTCTAACCTTCAGCCCAAACCTACTCAGACCTTTGCCCAGCATGCTCTGACTTAGCCCAAAGCTGCTCAAACCTTGGCTGCAGGCTGCTCTGACCTTCATCCCAAACCTGCTCAGACCTTTACCCAGGCTGCTCTGACCTTTAGCCCAAACCTGCTCAGACCTTTGCCCAACATGCTCTGACTTCAGTCCAAACCTACTCAGGCCTTTGCCCAGCATGCTCTGAGTTTAGCCCAGGCTGCTCTGACCTTTAGCCCAAACCTGCTCAGACCTTCACCCAGCATGCAAACCTGCTCAGACCTTTGCCCAGGCTGCTCTGACATCAGCCCCAGACATGCTTAGACATTGCCTAGCATGCACAGACCTCAGCCCCAGATGTGCACTGACCACTGCCCAATGTGCATCGACCTTAAACCCGCATGTGCACAGACCTCATCTCATGTGCACAGACCACTGCCCAATGTGCATAAACCTTAAACCCCAACGTGCATAGACTTCATCTCATGTGCATCGACCTTAAACCTCAACATGCATCATCCCAGCCCAAACATGCATAGACCATGCCCATGTGCACGGACCTCAAAACCGCATGTGCACAGACCTCATCTTACATGCTCAGACCTCAGCCTCAATGGGCACCGACCTTACTGAAGAAGTTCCTAATGTGCACCTTCTCGTACGGGTCTACCTGCCTTGTGCTCAGACCTCATCAAGGTCTACCTGGCTTGTGTTCGGACCTCATCAACGTCTACCTACCTTGTGCTCGGACCTGATCAAGGTCTACCTGCCATGTGCTCGGACCTCATCAAGGTCTACCTGCCTTGTGCTCGGACCTCATCAAGGTCTACCTGCCTTGTGTTCGGACCTCATCAAGGTCTATCTACCTTGTGCTCGGACCTGATCAAGGTCTACCTGCCTTGTGCTCGAACCACATCCAGGTCTACCTGCCTTGTGTTCGGACCTCATCAAGGTCTACCTGCCTTGTGCTTAGACCTGATCAAGGTCTACCTACCTTGTGCTCGGACCCCATCAAGGTCTACCTAAACCTCATCAAGGTCTATCTGCCTTGTGCTCAAGGTCTGCCTATCTGCAGCTCAAACCCTTCGAGGTCTACCCATCTCTAATGTTGAGTTCATTAGGGTCAACCTATCTTCAGGATAGGTCAACCTCTGTTCAGCCCTTTTGGCTTATCCTTCCTTTCTTCTTCTTTCTCCCCTCTCTCCCGTGAGAACCGCCCCCTCTCCTTCTCTTCCTCCTCCGGTGTGACGACCACGGCGGTGCTCCCCTTCGACGACAGACAGCAGTGAGGTGACGGCGCGACCGCGGCGAGGTGATCACAGCGGCGTGCGGTTCATGGGAGCTCGTGAGAGTTCGAGGGTTTTCAAGCGAGTTTTTGAAGATCGGCGGTGATCCATCACGTTTTGAGTGACCTTGAGGTAGGGTTACGGATCCTTAGCTCGATATTTACCTTCCCAAGGATTTCTAGGCCAAAGGGAGGTCGAGAATGGGTTATTTCGTGTCGGGAAGGGAAATCTATGTTTTGGGGATCGAGCGCCCGATCTAGAGTTTTACCGCGTTACTTGATGGTTTGAGGGCACCATTGGATGCCTAGGGGCATGGGGAAGAGTTTCCCCTTTGTTTCCCCATCACCCAGGGGTGATCGGGATGTGGAATGGTGAATTTTGCCGTGATTCATCGTTCTCAATTTTCTGGAGTAGAAACGGTCCTAACAAGAACCGTTTCTGAGGTAGGTTGCCCAAATGGGGACCGCTAGCAGACCAAGGAGTATCGACAGGGTACGCGGTCGCCAAATAGACCGTTACCCTCTACAGCGGCCAGTTGGCCGACCATTTTCCTCGTGGAGCGAGCGCGACTCCTGAGACATTTACGACCGTAGAGTTTTGACCATTGAATAGTTTTGGGCTTACCGGTCATGAGATGGCCGTTCAACCCAGTCTAGCAGTCCCAAGGGAGACCGTTTCAGTCTTCAGTGGCCACAAGGTGACTATTTGATCTTCCGTGCTGTTTGGTGGCTTGGCGGCCCCAAGGGGGACTGCTTAGCTCCTGAGGCGGCCCAGCAGTGGACCGCTTAGGTCGTGAATGGTCTGACGGAGACCATTATTATCCTTTGATTGGTGGACGGTAGGCAACCACCCAGCCTCCTCATGCGGCCCTGTGGGGACCGTCTCTTTCCTTGAGGCGGCCTACCATTTGACCAATTTTAACCTGGGACGGCCCAGAGTGGATCGCCACTTGGGTTCTGTCCAACCGGAGTTCCTTTCTTGCCGATTTGAGTCCCAGGTGAGTGACCTCGATCCACGTATTGACCTGTGGTCTGACTAATGCCTGGCATCAGATGGGGGCCATGTGTGAGGGTGTCGTGGGGTCCCGGGAGGTGGTGTGTTCTCGGCTTGTGTCACCGTGAGTCGGTGTCGGTACGAGGAGCAGTTCTTGTACCTTGTCCGATTCAGACGTTGTTTCCATTGGTTAGAGAGTCTACTCTGTTGGGTTCTATGCTTTCCTCTTTGTCTTTGATATTGGTTTTGATGATAACAATATACTGTATGCATTGGATGTATTTAGAGTAACATCCGCTTATATAAATGTTATGGATAATGAGCTCACATGTTGACATTCTGCCTTGCAAGTTTGGATGTTCTTGGGTTGACTGGCCTTAACAGTTCTCCACGCATATACTTACATTTGGATGGCCAGGTTCACTGCTTTAACAAAGTGCCAACACTGGGTTGCTGAGTGTCGACACTTTTGCTCTGAGTATCAGATTTTGTTTGTTTTGGCAGAACATGTGATCGCGAAGGTCGACCTTTGTAGGTCGACACTTTTGCTGGCTAGGGAGGATGTCGACACAGCTAGCCGGATCTACGGGAGCCATCCCCTTTTCTTTATCGGAGGCGCCTTCAGGTTTTCCTCATAGGTGGAGTGCAGGACGTCGGACATGAAGACCAGGGACGAGTGGCGTCAGTACCTCAGCAGACTACCGCTGGAGCGGTTCGTGATGCATCCCAACTGCCTTGTTGACACCGAGATCAGGCTGCCGAGAGGGTGGGGCTTGGACTTGCGGCTCGTGAGTGACGCCGTGCTAGCGATGTACAACCCACATCGATGCTACTTGTAGGTTGGGATGCCTAGGACTGTTCTACCGCCTTTGTCCCACCTTCCCATGCTGCAGGCGAGGAGGATTGGTACCAAGGAGGACGAGCAGATGGTCTGGAGTGCCCTGATCATGTGGGGGATCAGTCGGGTGCAGACTTTACCCGCAGAGGTAGCTGAGGTGGCAGAGACCTGCCAGGCTTAGATGAGAGCTTTGAGAGAGATACGTCCTCGGGGGGATGCCCCGCGGCGGACAGAGTGATTGTACACTGCCAGTAATGACGTTGATGTGGACTCCGTGGGGGACATTATCGATCTCCTTGGGGGCGGCGACGTCCTTCCGGTGCTTAGACATGTATCGGGATAAGTGCCCCTGGCGGACAAGGCACTCGATCTCATCTTGGAGCTGATGACAATCGTCAGTGTGATGTTTGTGGTCACTGTGGAACAGATAGTGCTTTCGGCAGTGGCGGTGTTTCACCTTCATAGGCTCAAGTTAGCGGAGAAGACCTGAGCCCTTGATGTCTTCGTAAATTTCTTAGATGGGGGTAGTTAGGGGAGTGTACCACTCGTACCTCCGAGAGGGCTCTTTAGGGGTCTTTGTCTCGGTTCCGCCTTTTTCCTTGTCCGGAGCCTTACTTGGACTATCGCTTCTTGTCCCCCTCCCGGCCTGAGCCCGTCGTGCTGCGACAGGCGGTGAGAACTTCCTCACACTTTGTGTGTCATAGGGCCAGGGTCACTTGCTCGGCGAGGGAGGTAGGGGGATGAAAAACCAGCTCGCGCCCCAGGTTCTCGTCGCGGGAGCCCCCAGTTAGTGCGGTGATGACTGAGGCAACATACAGGCGGGGGATACGCAGGGATTTCGATTTAAATCGGTTAATATAGGCCCGGAGCCTCTCCCCATGTTCCTGTTTGAGGGCCAACAGCCCTGCTACTGATCGTGGTGGACCGCTGCCAGTGAAGCTCTTCTTGAATACTATCCCGAACTACTAGAAATCACGGATGCTACCCGGGGCAAGGGCTCAGAACCAAGCCTGAGCGCCCAGGACCAAGGTGGTCACGAACGCTCGGCACTTGATGGCATCGGATGCCCCATGCATGGTCATGAGGGCGTTGAAACTGTCGTAGTGATCAGCCAGGTCTCCCTGGTCGTCGTATGCCTTGAAGGTCGGAAGTGAGATCCTAGGGGAGAGCTCGGCCTTCAAGACATGGTCAAAAAACGGGGATTGCTCCTCATCCTCGGTGGTAGAGGTCTTCGGTAGGGCACGCTCTTGCTCCGTGAAATGCCTCTCAAAGTCTCGCTATGACGACCCGGATCTCGGATACCAGATATACCCGATAGGACTATCGAATACACCTGATACCACTTGGAACCCGCGAGGCCTCCCAAATCACTCGATCAACCTCACCAGCCGCTCATGGCCACCAACTAGGACCCATAATCTTATCAAAGATCATTTCTTCAAAAACACGATCTCACCCAAGGACACAACTTCCAACACAGAAACGGGGTACTCATGCGGCAACCTCACCAGCACATTTTTTCAATTCTCCACCCAGCCAGTGCCACAGATCACAATACCTCAAGCAACGGCACGGCAACAATACGTCTCACGCAACCAAGATAATCTCACACCGAGGAACCAATCCTCCGACACTCTACGCATCCTCAAAAATCTGCCAGTAGCATCCAATGCTACGACCCACCGTTGCACACTCAGATCCATGTGCACAGCCATCACAACGACAACTCAGGATCCTCCATCCCGACAATCCTCTACAACTCCGCAGGCTCCAATCCTCAACACATCGAAAATCACAACACTAACTACAAATTCTCACAAACACCACCCATCTGGCACTCATCCTTCCGGAGCAGCGCCAACACACCCTTACACAACAAGAAAAATGGGTAACGCTTCCCGCTGGCAATCACCTTGCCAACATAGGATTCATCTCGTACGGACTTCATGGCACACGAGAGAGGCCAACCAATCCGAACACACGATGCAAGATGATGTACCTTAACCCAACGCGATCTCCTCTAACCAAGGGAAAAACTCAATACTCCTCCGACCAACGAAAGGTCCCCGTGCTCGGCCTGACCTCGAACCTTGCACACGGTGGGAACAGCACCTTCCAGCACCGAAAAAGCCATTACTTCTGTCAGGTCAGCACCTCTGACACACTCACCAAGTGTTTTATCGAACCATGATCACAATACCTCTCGATGTGCCACCGCTGCAATTCCTCAAAACGCAACACACCATGCCTCGAGCCGCAGCACGAGCCATAATTGGCACCCGCCAACACTCATCCTCGAGCCGCAAGCTCACCACTGAGCCTTCACATCTCAAACCAGATCCAGGGCAACCATATCCCAATCCAAGAAGATCCTCTGCTCATCCGAGCACATCTCGACCAGAGCACCCGCTCTGCCATCTCGAACCATGATCTCAACACCTCAGGGGCTGGATAATCCTTAAGCTAGGGTGGCCAACCAGATAACAACTCCCTCAGAGAATACTCATGGCCACCTAACCACGAGCAATCCTCACCAGCCACCTGACCTCACTGCAGATTCCTCGAACACAGCACCACAGCGACACACCTGTCGGCAACCTCTGCCCGATGCAGCACAACCGGGGCCACCATCGATGAGGGAGAAAGCTCTCGACCTCGATCTTTAGACCCCGCATCGGCACTCCGACGGTGACAGCAACCACCTTCACAGCGCCAACGCCGCGCACTCACTCTCTCACGGGAGAAACCAAGCGAAAATAAATACAAAAACCCTATGCCAGCTACCGACTGTACTGGACCTTATGGACTTTGATCACTGCAATATCTCGAATTCCAATGTACTTCCACAACCACAGCTCTGATACCAGCTGTGGCGACCCGGGATCTGAGTACCAGAAAGGAACTGGCGTAACTCGAACCTCAGCCCATCGCTCACCCTTCTGAAGACTCGGAAGGGCTAGAGGATAGGTGTGGTGTACATAGAAATAGGAAATAAAGCAGGACAACAGATATAATAACGGTGACTCCAAAAGCCTCTAATGACGTGTGAGAGATCGTGCTAGACGAGGGAGTGATCGTGCTACTCATGGCTGGAGAACGAACCACGTTCTTTGACCAGGTACAAATAGGAGGGCGGCCAACCCATTGGCCTTCTACAAGGGTTATTGGGTGACCAGTAGCCTTGCCTCCCGCAAGACTGGGCGGCCAAACATGTGGCCACCCAAGGGGGGTGAGGGCGGCCATCACCCTGGCCTTCCAGTGGCCAGGGCGGCCACTACCTTGGCCGCCCAACCCATGGTGCTTGGGCCCCTCCAAACGAGTGTGGCCCATTAACAATTGTGTTGTGGGCTAGACTTAAAGCATAAAACATCGAGAAACCTAATAAAATGATTGTGTCATTCATATGAAGGTCCAACTGGGGATCTACGAGATGTCTGAAATTAGGCGTCTACACCGACAATAGCCCAAAGGCATCCGCGCCAGCCCAATGTACGAGCTCCCAAGTCTCGCCTGAAAAGCAGTGACAAGGGAGACCAGCAACCCGACTTGAGAAGGATCTGGGTCACTCCAGAAGAAGCTCAACCTGTTCGGAGGGCGCGTCTTAGGAACCCCCTTCGGGCGCTTAGACGCGACGTCAAGCAAGACATGCCCGATGCCACAACGGTGATGCCTGACGGCGCTTAGTCAGCCAATGCCTCTTGTTCGGGTAGGCGGAGGGAAAGACGGGCTCGTTCTGGGCCTCACCAGCATCGGGCCCCGAGTCCTCCTTAGGTTGACACAGCAACGGAGGCTGCTCTGCCACGCACCTCGATCTTTGACCGGCTGGGGGCACCCGTCCGCCCTAAGGGGCATTCCCAGAAGAAGCAGACGGTCTAGCTCCTCAACGATGCGGTCAAAGTGTTCATGTGTTATGCCACCAGACACCAGCCTGAGACTTAGTCTGATGATTTGGACTAGCCAATAGCCCAGCTCAGGAGGCCTCGTCACCAGACTCAGCCATCGACTCCGGCCGGCCATGTCGGCACTTTCATCGGACCTCAAACATTGGGACGAGCAGAAGAAGTCCCCACTGACGATCATGCTGCCCCTGTCAATGTGGAGCCGATCAACAATGATCCTCTACCAAATGAAGTCCAAGATGTGACTCTCAAGACCCTCATGAAGGAGAACTAGAATTTGAAGGCCCTCCTGCAAGACCTTCTGCAGGAACGAGACCTTCATCCTCAGTTACCTGCCAGGCCTCAGGCCGAAGCACTAGCCCCGCCAGGGGGGGCCAACGGCGCCAACGCTTCAGCCACGGCCGTCAGAACTCCTACAGTAATCGGGTTCAGCATGCCTCTAGCCGAAGCCCAACCATGACCATCCAACACTCCAGTGCCAGAGAATCTTATGGCACAGTGCCAGATGATCGAGCAGATCGTTGAGACGAAGCTCGTCCAGTTTGGGGAAGGGGTCGCAACCATAGATCTCTACAACGTCCCCTACCCGCTACACCACCAGTTAAAGAAGCTCCCTCCGGAGTATGCCAAGCTGTCGAAGCTGCAAAAGTTCAATGGACAAGGGTCTCCGTATGAGCATTTGGCCTACTACGTTACGACCATGGGCAAACTCGTGCTGGATGAGTCGTACCTCCTCCGCTATTTTGCCACCTCACTTACGGGAATGGCCTTCCAATGGTATTCCCGCCTAAAGCCCAACTCAGTCATCGACTGGATAGACCTCCAAAAGAAGTTCCTCGACCGTTTCCAAATGACAGAGTGAAAGATCTCTCTAGCTGAGCTCTGCTCCCTCCGACAGAACAAGGGTGAAAGCGCCCTCGACTTTATTAAGAAATGGTGAGACCTCAGCATGAGGTGTGTCAACCCGCAAGTCCAGGAAGATGCTATCACCATATGTCGTCAAGGTTTGGCAGCCGAGGTCAGTGAAAAACTTCTCGGTACCAACATTAAAGGCTTCGACCAGCTCAATTTGGCAGTCACTGAGATAGAAATGTTCTTCGCCGATAACCCGAGCTACACCTCAGCAAAGGGTAAACAGACGCGAGAACGTCAGCCTAACAAAGAGGTGAACATCATTGAGTTCACCCCCGCCGTCAAAGCCAGCAAGGAGGCCAGAACAAGTGGCTCTGACAAGAAGCTAGCAGATAAGCCGGCCGCGCCCTCTTTCTCGGAGCGTATGAAAACACCCTTCTCCTTCCAGAAGGAACATATGAAAATGCTCATCGACCTCAGCATGGCCCATAAGATCGTCAAGTTGCACGAAGTCCGCAAGCCGGACGAGGCCCAAAAAATCGACGATCCCAGCTATTGCCCGTATCACCGCATGCTGGGTCATCCAATTGAAGATTGCTACGTCTTCAAGACTCAAGCACAAAAGTTGATTTGAGATGGCCTTGTTCAAATGAAGAGTTGTCTCGTTGATCCCCCATAATCACACGCGTGGTCCAGACCAGCCAAAGCAGCATGTGTGATTCACTACTCAGCTAATGTGATCCACATGATGGCTGCACTTTCTCTCTCTGATGTCAAAATAGAGGAGCCCAGCACCAGCCAAGGCGAGCACTCGCTCTGGTATTTGGGGTGGAGGCCCTGACATGATCACAAACCTCTTTCCTTCCCCAAGGAGAGGACTCGATGACTTTTCGACATCCTTATCAACAGGGGACAAATGTTACCCCGTGACCCACGGGTAGACTACACTCACTGGGACTTCAGCCATCCCCAGTACTGCCCTTTCCACGCCAGAATTTGCTACGCGATTGAGTCCTACGAGGAAGTCTAGTACCTCATCTAGGAACAAATCCAGTGGGAGCAGATCAATGCTGAGGGGAACTCCATGGCACTCATTAGACTTCGGCAAGCCATCAAGGAAACCCTGAGCATCACCAGAAATGCACCAAAATAGTCAAATCCTCCGCAGGAGAATGGGCACCGGCTGCCTTACCGGCATACCCCAGAATGGCTCGAGTTTTGGACTGACAATCGGGAAGCTCTCGAGCGACTATGGAGATGCCAGGAATAGGATGCTAGTCAAGAGACGGGACCAAGTAACTTCTCGGTCAACGTCATCCATCCTCTCGCTCCTCTGGCCTCTCCTGATTCCCTGACGTCACCCACCGACTAGCTGGCCTCTGCTACCTCAGCCATACAATGGTGACCTTGGCAAGAGCTGGAGTCTCTCCCTTTCTCTAGAGAAGACACTGCCAAGCTCCTTCGGGTCCTTCTTGGGTGAGAGAATGTCCTGGTGGGTGAGACAACGATGGGCTCTTCAAGCTCCTCTCACTCTCTCCCTACCTTACCTTCGTCTCTGGCACTCGGGAACACGAAGGGGAAGCAAAAGTAGGGCGAGGTCCTAGCCCAACCAGGCCATGCTCTCTCAGCGAGCGGGCCATCGGGTCCTCCTCACTTGTCCTGTAACCTAGCCTGGCTTGCGAGAGTGACATCTTCAGAGTCTTCAGATACAGTGGTTCACGGGTCGGGGTTGCCACCACAAGGGCCATCCGGTGTGCGGAATAAAGACAACTACTGGGGGCAACAATGCCCCAGGACATCGTCATGCATCGCCCAACCTGGCCCCCAGCTAGACCATAAAGGCAAGGCCAGGAAGTAGGATGTTAGGCATGCTCCCTAGGCCGCTCCTCAGCAAAGGCTCCAGCCACCGCGGGTAAGGCAACAAACCGCGCATACGTCTTCAGACGTTGCCCCCAGTACACCAGCTCGATAGGAGCTACCTCCCTCGCCACCACAGCTAAGGCATCAAACTGCGCTGTTGTGCTATGTGTGTGATTTGATGGCAACAAAACTTTATGTGTGTGTGACAACATAATTCTATGTTTGTGTGAGAAAGCTTGATTGAGAATGTTTTGTATTGAATGAGAATGAATTTGTGAAACATGCTTGAGAGAATGCATATGCCTTGTACTCAATGAGGGATGGCACGAACGCACGAGCACCGCCGTAGAATCATCCCGGAACTGCGAACGATCGGGCGTAGTGTGTGCAGATGGAGAGGATGTGAGGTTTGGAGGGCTTAGAAGCTGGGGTTTTGGTGTGTTAGGGTTGAGAGGGTGTGAGAGAGGGAAGATGAGTGGAGTGGAGTGGGAATAAGGGGGTGACCGACACTTCGGTCGCTGGGCTACGACTAGTGGCTCCATCACAAGGAAAGAGAAAGCTACTCTATCGGGATCTAAAACAATGCCATAGTTTTATAAAATAGCTTAAACATGGCGTACATATATAATGGAATGCATTAGGAACTAAACTTACATCTTTTAGAATGTCAGGGAACGTAACGGACTAAGATCACCCCATTACAAGGTGTGACAGATCAGGGTAGGGGCGTTACATTGCTTGTGACGTGCCTCCATCGGTCCGTTATACCCACCCGACCAATTCAGAAAACACAAAGATAGTCACACAAACTGTAACGCACCAAGCACGGAATGTTACACTCATGTAACGCGCCTCCTAGGGGCCGTTACACTTACCAGAATGCCAGGAAATCTACAGTTTTAAACAAGAAATGTAACGCACCAGGGCAGGTGCACTACATGACTCTAACGCACAGGGTAACGTCTGTTAAAGGCACCCAAACACCTAAAATCCACAATTCTTTAAATAGAATGTAACGCACTAAAGATGGCGCGTTACGCGACTACGACGAATCAGGGCTGGGCGGTCAGACTAACCGCCTATCTCAGTCAACGGTCAAAGGAACTGTCAATGGTCAAGTAACGGATCAAGGGCGGCCCATTACAATTCAGGTGGGGCACCAGTGACGGTGCGTCAGGGGACTATAACGCACCTAGGGTGGTGCGTTACACTGTCTGGGTTGCGAACTTATGGAGTCTGAAATCGAACCCCCTCCCGGTCGACCAAAATCAATGGGAATCATGGGGAAACTAGTTTTCAAGCTAAACTACCCTGCCATATCAACATTTCATAACTAAACATGCCATTCAAACTTAAAAACGATGGCCATGGAGTCAATTTTATGAATTTAAGGCTAAGAAACACTAGCATGTTAGATTACATGAAAATCGAGAAAACTGGCATTGGACCACGGCGCATGTGGTACCGGCGGGTTCCTAGCAAGGAGAAGATTCCATCCCCCTACCTCTTACACGACGGGAACGGCGTTCAAGGCACGAACGGATGAAGGGGCACCGCGACTCCACTCGGCCCGATCGCCTCCACGCTCCACGAATCGAGGGAAGAAGGGCGTCACCGTGACCTGCGCGACATGACCTTTCCAATGGTACCTCCCTTGCCTCAATCAGCGGCCGTCTAGACCAAAATCGAGAGAGAAGAACGATTTTTAAGAAATTAGCCTAAAATTCCACAAAATGAGATTTGCATGGAAATCAGTGAAAATGACGATGGATGATGACTCATGTGGCGACAATGGGTTCCTGGCGAGACGAGGAATCCATTCCCCTACCTATTGCGTGACGAAGACCGCGAATCGGTGCAGATCAAGCGACGGGGGCCACACTGTCCTCTCACTCCCACACGCCTCCACGCTCCACGATCCGAGGGAAGGAGGGTACCAACGTGATCCTCACGTCGAGCCTGTCCCGTCGGTACCTCCCATGCTTCGATCGGGGTCTGTTTGGACCAAAATCGAGTGAGAGGGGGAGAGAAAGAGAGAGAACGTGTGAGGGAGACAGTGAAGAGAGAGAGTGTGATCGAGAGAGTAGGGGAAGAGGACACACATTTTTAACAAAAAAATTGATTTTTCTTATTTTTTTAAAATTCTCTCAATTACCTCCACAAAATCCTCAACCTGTCTTCTCCGCTCCACAGAATACCCAGCCTACCTTCCCCGCTCCACAAAATGCCTTCTCCATTCCGCAATAGCCCCAGCAACCCCTGCAATACCACAATGTCCCCCCACCTAATGGCTATACCAATAAGTGCCCGGCTCCGAGAAGAGCGCAATATCCTCCCTTGCCTGAATCCCTCATGGACATATTCTCAGCGCTTATGTCCATCAGCGCAATCCAACTCCCTCCGAAACGGCCTAATTGGAATCCGACTGTTGATCAGATGAAATATTGCATGTTCCATAGGTAACCCGGGCACACCATTGAAGGTTGTTTCCAATTCAGAGATCTGGTTTATGATTTGCATGAAGGGCACCGTATAGATTGGGCCAAGATGCACAAGATCATTGTCGAGATAAAGGAGAAAAGAAGGCAAGCGTCGAGGCAGCAAGTGTAGCAACAATAAGCACCGCCGCCATAGCAGCCCCCACCACAATAGTAGCAGCCCGTTTAAGACTTGGGGATCCATCAGAGCCCCATGCCTAATCATCCTCTCGCTCCGCAACCTCAGCCACTGGGACCGGCTCAGGTCAATCTTGTTCAACCTTTGGCTCTAGATGCTGGGTGGTCTTATGACGATGATGGCTCAATTCAGTAGCTCATGGCCGTCCACCACAACCACTGCAATCCTTTCGCACCATCTACTCCCGTCATTCTCCCACTTAACCATCAAACTAGACCTCTCACCCTACCAACCACCTCCCCCATTATTTTGCCTACCTTTACCCCTCCGACAGCACCTGCGCCCATCATTACCATGCCTTAGTCTAACCCTTCTCCCGTCATCCTCCCCCCGTGACCCATTACCTCCTCCACTACTCCCATCACCCCCATTATCTCCACCACTACACCCTCCGCCACGCCACTCATCCACCCCGTCAGGCCTGTTAAGCCGCCATCTGATGTCATGCCGGCACAAAATCTTGCCCTATGGAGCAAGCATTTGTTCCACAGGAGCTATCCTTCCACTGGTGCACCTGCACCCAATCCCCAGTCTTTGCAACTGGCTACTGATCAGGAAGAGGCAGATCTGTTGTCAGGTACCCAATATGATCTACTACATCACTTGGACAGGGTGCCTGCCAAGATTTCGGTGCTGGAATTGATCAAGAGGTCCACACTTCACTAGGATGCACTTCATAATTTTCTTCAAAAGGTGATGGTTAATGAAGACATGGCAGTAGATAGCCTCCCAACAGCCCTGGCAACTATCTACAAGGGGCTTGTAATGACTTTTTCTGAGACCGAGCTGGCACCTCCTGAAGCTCAGTAGATGCCGCTATATATTTCCATCATTTTAAATAAAGTAAGCATAGACGCGGCGTTGGTGGACACAGGAGCATCCATTAATGTCTGCCCTCTCAGCACTCTCAGGGCTTGCAACTTGTCAGAAGATTTGCTAAGGCCAACCCCGACTACCATAGCAGCATATGACAATTCAAGAAGAGCATGTCACGGGGTAGTCACCATTCAGGCCGAGCTTGGGCCTCTTACAATGCTGATTGAATTCTATGTATTGGACATCGACCCTATGTTCAAGGCTATCTTGGGTCACCCGTGGATCGATAATCTCAATGCCGTACCATCCACTACTGGCTAGGTCGAAGAAAAGTCAAGATAATTGACCAGCAAGACCTGGCACATAGCCAGTGATAAACGGTCTCAATCGAGCCGCTCAAAGGGATTAAACGGTCGGATGCAGGCCGCGCAGGGACTCAAACGGTCTCCTGCAGGCCGTGACTCCAGACAGAGCCAAACGAGCGATCCAATCGAGTTAACAGGTGCAGGATATTAAGGTACAACCTGCTCGACGTCCTAGTGGGAATCCTAGACTCGCGGGGACTGACGGAGGTCTCATAATGGAGGTCCTAGTCCGACGGAAGGAATATCCAGCTGAGAGTTCCAGCCATTACAAGAATTGAGGTTTAGTGAAACATTGGAAAACGAATGTATGGCGGTCAGTCAGTTCCACCGGAGTGGAGTGACTGTCAGAACGATTCTAATAAAAATTCCTTCCAATAAACATATATCACGATTAAAATTTTATGCATTCATCATTTAATAAGAATGAGGGAGATTTGATTAGAGAAGAAGAACAAAAGTGGTTCAGCCTAGATTTAGCATAAATCAAGTTTCATATAATCCAATTAATTGTGGGTTGTTGTTCCTATTACAGATGTGGTTTAACAAGAACTAACATGCTTTGGAATTTTACTAAAAAGGGACTGCGTGACATACATGGTCTGTCCAGAACCGCTGGACGGGACTAGCGGTCTGTTGCTAGGCCACGCAGGTCATGAAGGTCCGAGGACCATGCATGGCTTACGCGATCTATCGAACAGCCGCTAGAGTTTCCACACAGTCTAGAGTTGGGCCGTCTATTCTCAGGAGTTTCAAAACACCACGATCATAATACATGGTCAAAACCACGACCGTCGCCCTGGACCTTACGGTCTATCGCGGGGCCGCGCAGTAATGAGCGGTTCCTGTTAGGGCCGCGTACAAGCCGCCATGCCCGATCTCCGGTGATCTCGATAAACTTAGAATGAAACGACTAATACACTCGGTATAGTGCATGGAAATTGGGCAAAAAGCTATCAATGGAAAGATAACGAGGAGATGCATAACATGAATTAATCAATTGAATCTTTTAAGCCTACTAAACTCTACATAAATTGAAAGTAACATGGTGAACCCTAATTCTGACATGCTCCGACTCAACCGAATAATACACGCATGATACTCCACAGAATTTAGGGCTTTTAGTATCAAATGAAAGAGGGCTTAAAGACGCATCCAAGGGTATATTATACTTGAGTTTTGGTCTACTAAAACCTACCTTAAACAAAGGAAGAAGAGGACGATGACATTGGCCGGACGCGCGAAGAGCACCCAAGAACACACCAGAATTCTCCCTCGATCGCACTCCTCGTCGGCCGCTACAGCATCCAAGGGTTTCTAGGTCAGGCTAGGGACTAATTTATAGGAGTAATTGAACCCTAGAGGTGGCTATTAGGGAGGGTAGAGTCCACGAGCTTCGATCGCGCGCGATTTGTGCATTGACCCAATCTGTCGCTACCTTTTCTCAAAATTCTTCTCCTAGGGTTAGGGTTTCAGAGGGCTAATAGAGGGGAAATGATCTGCACATCGAAGCCGTTCATTTGGATCTGATCTGAGGTTAAATGGTCGAGAATTGGGTCTGAATTAGAAGATCCAAGGTCCGATAGGGTTAAACGTGGGTTTAGCCAAATGGATTTAAAATAGTTGATGTATTTAGATTTTAAGCATTTGATGTTATCAATAAAAGTGAAAGTTGATTGGACTATTGTGCAATTGCATCTTATGTGTGATTGTCTTGCGCTCTGATTATTTCTTACTTATAAGAGGCTTTCCATGTCGACTGTACACGTTTTCTCGAGCTAGTCTTCCGCTGTAATTAAAGGCTCGGGGCGTGACAGTTAAGTTGGTATCAGAGCCTAAGTCCAAGGACTTAGGGAGAAAAGTCATGTCATAGGATAAGTCCGAGGTTGTAGGACCCATACCTATGAACTAAGGAAAGAATTTTTCACACCTATGTGAGAATTAGGTAGAGCCTGGGATAAGATAGTAAACTAAGTCTAGAATAATCCCTTTTCTAATTCTATGAGAATTAACAACTTGTTATCTCTCTCAGGTACCTTACTATTACATAATGGCTCATCGCGTAGATTGGGACGGTATGCAACAAATGGTTGTGGGTCTCACACAGGCTTTACAAATTATGGCCCAAGCAGGCGCGGGAGCAAGGGCTGGCGATCTACATCGTAACTTTCGAAGCTTAAATCCTCCGTGTTTCTATGGTTCATCAAATTCAGATGAAGCAGAAAACTAGATAGATGAGATGAATCACATCTTCGACGTTATATAATGCACGGATCAAGAAAAAGTGCGTCTTATAACTTTTCAACTTAATAAGGATGAACGCACATGGTGGAAATTAGTTCCGGCACCTCCGACAGATGCACCACACACGTGGGAAAGGTTTCTCACATTATTCCATGCTAAGTATTTTTCTGAGCACGTAAAGGAACGGAAGGCTATGGAGTTCACTTCGTTACGCCAGGGAATGATGATAGTTGCGGAATATGAGCTGCAGTTTTCCAGGCTAGCACCATATGCAACCCATTTAGTCAGTACAGACTTATTGAAAGCCAATCGGTTCATGGACGGGTTAAGGCCCAGTTTCATCCAGCAGCTCGGGACCCAGAACATTCATACTTATACGGAGATGGTTCAGCAGGCTTATCTATGTGAAAGGACCTTAGAAAAGGTCGAAAAGTTGAAGGTTAAGGGAGAAGAATCTAGCCGACGGTCTGATCGGAGTAATAAGAAAGAAAAATTTAGCATCACGGAACCTTACAAAAGTCGTGATAACAAGAAGAGGTCCAGGAGTGGGAATGGTCGTTGTTCCCAGAAGAATAAAAAGGTTAAGGAAGAGGAAAAGTAAGTCATGGCGGCTTACACATTTTGTGAAAAATTTGGCCATTCGGCTGAGGAATGCTGGAAGCACCTCGGCGCTTGCCTACGTTGCGACAGTAGGGAGCATCGCATGCCAGATTGCCCCCTTATGAAGGATCAATCGTCCGGTGGAGGACGCAAGAGGCAGGCTCGCCTCAATGTTGTTCTAGAAGATGATGAAGCGCCTAGGGACGGTGGACTTATGGAAGATACTATTCAAATTTATTCCCATCCTGTATTCGTGCTATTTGATACTAGTGCTTCTTATTCTTTTATATCCATTACTTTTGTAAAAACATTACCAATTTCATCAGTTCCTTTACCTTCAGATCTTTCCATTACTACACCCTTAGGTTCGGGAACAAAACTTACCAATTATTACCCTGATAGTGAGGTAGTGGTTATTCGAAGATTAATATCCCAACATTCTTAGAGGTGTCACCCATTTTATGAATTGCTAAAGATGGGGGTCAAATTCGAGTGGAACCAAGAATGTTAGAAGGCCTATGAAGATTTGAAGGTATATTTATCCAATCCCCCGATTTTATAACATCCTGTCCCTGGGAAAACCCTAATCCTATACATTTCTGTCATTGAGGACTCCCTAGGAGCTGTCCTGGCACAAGCAGATGATGAGGGCAAAGAGCGAGCAGCTTATTACCTCTCTAGGTTATTTAACCCGATAGAGGCCAAGTATACAGCCATGGAGAAGACTTGTGCCACTCTAGTTTGGGTAGCTCAGAAGCTGAAGCATTATTTCCTAGCTCACCCAGTTAAGCTAATTTCTAGAGTGGACCTGATCCGCTATCTCCTAGAAAAGCCTATCCTTTCTAGTATGTTAGCTTGCTAGCAAAGCTTCCTCTCTCAGTTTGATATCATATTCGTCATTCAGAAGGTAGTCAAAGGATATGCCATCGCTAAGCATCTTGCCCATCTTCCTATGCCCTGCACTGACTTTATTCAGGACGAATTCCTGAATGAGCATCTCTCTATCCTTTACCACCATCCCTTTTGGTCTCTACACTTTGATGGTGCGCTCAATTCCCAAGGCCGAGGGGTAGGTGTCGTTCTCCTTGCTCCAGAAGGGGTGACGATTCTCACTTATCAGCTGCATTTTTTTGCTACCAATAACATCGCTAAGTATGAAGCTCTCCTAGCTAGATTAAAGCACACCTACCTCTTAGGCGCGTGCTATTTGAACATTGTGGGAGACTCTCAGCTTGTTCTGTGACAAGTTCTGTCCATTTAGCACACTTGCGACCCGAAGCTCAAGCCATATCAAGATTTGGTCATTCTCTTGGCTAGGTAATTTCGCAAATTTATCTACATTCATACTCCTCAATCTCAGAATATCCTTGCCGATGTGTTAGCGTCACTCGCTTCCTCCTTATCCTTTCCTCTCAGTCGGAGCACTGAGACTATTATCATCCAGAGACTGGATGCCCCCTCTCTTCAGGATCCTTAGTGCGACAACCTTAGGAAAACTATAGAGGCGAAGGCTGAGAAGAAAGATTTGAAGGAAGTCTCTCTAGCAGAATTAGAAGAGATCTTGAAAGAGAAAGAATTTTCTTGGCACCATGAAATTGAGCTGTATTGCAAGGATGGATCATTCCCAGAAGGGGCAAGTGCCAAACAACATAAGGCTATTAGAAGTGCTGCCTCAAAGTACACTATCATTACTGGAGAATTGTACATGCGTGCTCTCAACGGGATGCTCATGAGGTGTCTGGATGACGATGAAGCTTGGAAAGTAGCCGAAGCAGCCCATTCAAGTGAGTGTGGAGGTCATATCAATGGCCAGGTTTTAGCAAAGAAAATCCTTAGGCAGGGTTATTATTGGCCCACTCTAGAGGAAGATTGCTCCCTCTACGTTCGGAGTTGTCTCAAATGCCAAGTTCATACTGATAAAATCCATGCTCCTACTTCATCTCTTCATCTTCTCTCTGCTCCTTGGCCATTCTCTATGTGGGCTTTTGACATTGTAGGACCGCTAGGTGATCCTAATTCTCAGATCAAGCAAAAATATTTCATCCTTACCGCCACTGAGTACTTCCCTAGCCATTCCTCCCACCCCAAGCCTGTCTTGCAGCCCTCCCCACCTTCTCTCACACCCATAGAAACCCCCCATCCCTCTCCACCATGTCCTCCTCTCCATCTACCTCCATTTGATCACTAGCACTTTCCACTACCAGTTTGGAACCTACAGCAGCAGAGCGCCTTCAATTTACAGCTTTGACCCTGCCTCGTCCGAGCAGATCCAGGCGAATATCCCTACAGAAAAATGATTTGTCTCTGAGCTAGCTTTCCAGTGAGGGCTCCTCCACCTTCATCCAACGTCTATGCTGACCAGGAGACCGATTCCCATCAGCCTGTGCAACCGAGCTCTGGCAGAACACCTAAAGCTAGTTGCAGATGTCATCAGAGTCAGACCTGTGAAGATATTGGTGAGATTTTTGTTTGAGGCAACTTTCCCCAAGTCCCCTACCAGACTCAAGAATAAGGAGGTCGTTCGGGCTCCGGAGGACCCCGTCCCAACCTTTGTCCCCAGACTGCGCAGATCGAGTCCATCAGTATTAGGTCAGACCCCCTATCACGTTTCTGCTTCCAGCGCTCTACCCCATCCTCTTCTCGGAGCCCCGTTGGTCCCTGCTCGAAGCAGACTCTCCCACGGTCGTTTCAATACTGTACCCACTCTCAATAGAGTTAAGAAGAGCCCGGGGTGCCCTTTTCTTCAAGCAACTTCAATTCTGGACAGACAGTGCTACACAGGATCAGTCGGGTTTGTAGAGGCTCCCACGAACGGTCCTTTGGGGGTCCTATCCTGCTCTTCCCATGAGGGCAACTTATGCAAGTCCTCTACCAGCCCCAGGAAGACGGAAGCCGCTTGAGCACCGTAGCACCATGTTCCGGCCATCCTCCCCAGCCTGCGCCGACGACCCTCGCCAGATCTAGGCTGGACCAGTCTGACTCTTCTATTCACCATTTTCTACTCCAATCTCTTCTTGGAGTCCCGTCAGTTCTTGTACAAAGAAGACTTGCCCATGGACGTGTCGACACCAGCGCCGCCCTCATCGGAGCTCGGAAGAGTCTAGGGTGATCTGATCTTCCGACTGTCACTGTTCTGGGATAGACAGGGCCACCCTAGATCAGTCTGAGTCTTTGTGCTGTAGCGGCCCCTATTCGGCCTCCGATCGGCCGGCAAATCCTACAGCATTTTCCCAAGCCTCCCAGCGACACTTCAGCATTGGTCCCGCAGTCATCAGTGACTGGAGGTGATCGTGGCAACCCCACAACCGGCTTGCTATCCCTGCAGAACCGACATCCAAGCAGAACTCGGTTGTCGCCATCTCCCAACCCCACGCCTGGCCGGCTGACCGCCCCTCCCTACACGGAGGTAGTTTTGGATGTAATTTTAATTAATCCCCACCTCGAGATCCCCCTCCTGCAAGAGGTGTAGTGCTGTAGTTCTCCGATTTTTAGGTTAGAGTTGCACCAACGCAGCGTGCAGGTCATTCCCACGCTTTCCCGCTCATCTCGTCTCTGGCCGGGATCGGTGTCTTCACGCCGATCAGGTGAGCACTCGGTACACCCTTGCTGGTTTTACCTTCGCTTAGTTTAGTATCGCTGCTAAGCTACCCGTCGGATGGTGAGGCGAGTGCCCGATTCTGAATTTCCATCAAATTGAGCGATCACCGCGGAGTGAGTTTACATGCCATGACTCAAAGAAATGTGGAGAGCATGATGGTACATGATGGCGATCTATCCGGGCTTCGAAAAATGTGAAGAGGGTAAATGATGCCCCCATCAAGAACAGTGCTCCCTGAGGCCGAAAGTGTGCTTCGGGCAGTCCCTCTAGCCATTCACCTCAATGTAGGGGTGTGTGTGAAGTCAAAAGCTTGTTTGGGCATATCAAGGTTTCACTAGGGATCACAAGACCCATCATAGATATTGACTGCTAGATAGTTGAATTATTGAAAATTCTAGAGGTTCCTCACCCCGAGCGTCTGTCCACTACATTTTATGTAGCAAAAGAATAACCAATAAGAAGGGATGATGATTGCAGACTACCTGAAGAGATATGTGACCCAGTTGTCCCAATCATGGGGCTTCTTGATATAACCAGCAAGGTAGTCAAAATGGCATGAAAACAACAAATTCCTTTCTTTCAGCTTGCAAGCCAGAAAGAAATGTTCAGAAAGCTGTGGTATCCACCCAATATGGACAAAGAGTTACTACAGATCACTTAACACCCAAGATTGAGTTTCTCCATGGAAGAATTTTATGAGATAAATGTGGTTTCTGTCTCCACTTCCACAAGTGAAGATTCCTTAGGGGTAGTGTATGATGAATACCTAGGGGAATGCGAAGCAATCAAGCTATCCTCAAAACTAGAGAAAATCGTCCAACCTCAATTGCAGATGCATGACGCTCGAGATGTCAGTGGTCCAAGCAAATACTGGGAATCTATTTCTACAGAAGCCACAGCTTCTCAGGTTACTCCTGAAGCCACCACAGCCACAGATAGTGATTCACAAAATCCAGTCACTGAAGAGATTCCTTCTAGCTCTAAGAATGTTCTATTCATGGGTCAGCATTTGAACTGCCCGGAATTCAAGTTGTCGATAATTGAAGTGTCTCTCCGACAGATTGAAGAGCCCAACAATTCACAAAAAGAGGAGCCCAAAGAGTTGCTAGTAGGCGAAATATCACAAGAAGATTTATATGGTGTGCTTGAAGTAGAGGAAGATGATGAAGAGTTCATAGATCTACAACTAGCACCCCTAGAAATTGAAGACGGTGGCCAAGCCACTATGGATGAGCTAGTAGAGGTGAACCTCAGCATAGAGGATGACCCGAGGCTGACCTTCCTTAGTGTCATCCTCTCTCTAGAAGAGAGAGAACAATACATACAGTTGCTCTAGGACTTTTGAGACTACTATGTTTGGAACTATAAAAAAATATTGGGTCTTAGCCATGTAGTAGCCCAGCACATATTGGCGATGGATTCAAAAGTCAAGCCAGTGAAATAGTCATCTTGACGAATGAGGCCAGAACTAATAAGCTAAATATGCAAAGAGGTCGACAAGCTCATAGATGTCGACTTCATAAGAGAGAATCAGTACACTACATGGTTGGCCAATATTGTGCCTATCAAGAAGAAAAATGGGCAAAGCAGAATATGTGTAGATTTTCGTGATTTGAATAAAGTATGTCGAAGGATGATTTCGCAGTGCCTAACACTAAAGTCATGATTGATGCTACTACTGGCCATGAAGCTTTGTTATTTACATGAGGAATCTAAACGAAGTTGATGTGGATGGAAACCATAGCAAGTTAAGAAGGAAACACAGACTAATATCCCTCCCTCCTAATAGAAATTTTATCCTCGAAATTAAAAAGGAAGGATAAGGGGCGAACGGAAAGAAATTATACCTCACTAGAATAAGAAAGGAAACAACTGATGCATTTCATCCTCATGCTCCCAAGTTGCCTCATTACCTGAGTGACGCTGCCATATAACTTTGACTAGAGGGATTACCTTATTTCTCAATCGTTGCTCATGGCGATCTTCAATTCTAATAGGGTACTCTGGAGTAGATAAGTCTGTAGTTACTTCGGGCCAAACTGAACTATCAAGAACGAGAGATGCATCAGAAATATATTTCCTCAACTGAGACACGTGAAACACATCATGGATAGCTTACATTGTCGCTGGCAACTGAAGATGGTACGCCACTTGGCCCACACAATCCAAAATAGGGAACAGGCTAATATAACGCAGACTCAACTTTCCACGCTTCCCAAATCTCATAACACCTTTCATCGGAGATATTTTTACAAACACCATATCTCCAGGCTCGAACTACAGTGGTCGCCTGCGCTGATCTACATAACTTTTTTGTCGACTCTGAGCTGTCAATATTTTCTACCTGATCAAGCGAACCACATCAGCACATTGCTGAACCATATCAGGTCCTACCAATAATCTATCACCGACCTCAAACCAGCTCAACGGAGTATGACAGAGACGCCCATACAAAGCCTCATACGGTGCCATGCCAATGCTAGAGTGATAACTGTTATTATAAGCAAGTTCAACAAGTGGCAAATGCTGACTCCATGAAACCTACCAATCAAGGCAACACGATCTCAACATATCTTTTAAAGTCTGAATCGTCCTCTTTGACTGACCATCAGATTGCGGGTGATACGCTGAACTGAAAGCTAATTCTGTGCCCAACGCTTTTTGAAAACTGCGCCAGAAGCCAGAGGTAAAACGTGGGTCATGATCTGACACAAGTGAAATAGGAATTCCATGCAATGGCACAATCTTTTCAATATAAAGCTCGGCCAATTTCTCCACACTCCAGGCAACATTAATCGGTAACAATCTAGCTTTCTTAGTCAAACGATCAATCAACAGCCAGATACCATCAAAGCCTTGTGAAGTCCAAAGTAAACCCACAACAAAATCTATCGTGACATGATCCCATTTCCACCTCGAAATTTCCAATGGCTGAAGCGTTCCACCAGGCTTCTGATGCTCGGCTTTTACCTGTTGGCATGTCAAGGATTTAGAGACGAACTCAGCAACATCTCTTTACATACTTGGCCACCAGAACTATCTTTTCAAATTCTGATACATCTTGGTAGTGTCGGGATGAATAGCAAAATGGGATCCATGGGCTTCACAAAGAATGACATACCTCAACTCATCAACAGCTAGAACATAAAGCCTGCCATGGAAACTAACTATCAGCTCATCATCAAACTCAATATCATGCATCAGCACAATGCGGGATAAATCAGAATCTGCCTGCTGAGCTTCCTTAATCTACTGATAAATTTCTGGAGTCATCACAAGACTGGCACACATAGCTGCCATTGGATCAGAAGGAATGTCCACACTGAATGTTTCACTAGGGAACTGCTCCCACAATTTCCATTCACGAATCAGCAAATGACTGACTTGCACTTTCCTGCTCAGAGCATCAGCCACCACATTCATAACAAACTCTAAATAAGCTAGGCAACTTTCCATATACACTCAAGCAACATTGGATATACAGATCCCAGCATCTTTCCTAGCTACCCTCACCAAAAGGGTTCTTTGAATTCATAGCCAAAAAGTATGTCTGAAATAAACATTAATATTTCATTTTATAGCAGAAGGAAAAGTGAAAATAGGCAAACAACATGGTGGCCAAGGGTCCAGGCTAATCGCCTAGGCGAGATTAGCTGAAGCGAGTGAACCATTGGCACCTCGCCTTACCTAAACACCTAGGTGATTGCTCCATTTGCCTTTGATAACTTAGCTACTGATTAATGTATTGCGGATCCGCATGAAAGGAATACAACAGTTTTGAGGATTGGACTTGTTGATTAATACAGGAACTCACACAAGAATATTTGAAGATGTAGGTGGCATCCGGTTTGCAACAATTGGAACAAAGATGTTGAGATCCTGAAGCACTTAAGTTCATCTAGGCAAACTATTCCACACTTGCATAATGCATGCCTAGAGGTTTAGATTCATATATCATGGAGATGACTTAAATTTGTTGCTTGTTTCTATGAGAGGGACACTGTTCTTTTGAAAGTGGAGAGGGACACTGTTCTTAAGGCACCTGTAGGCAGTGGTTATGCAATTTCTTGGTGACAGAGCATCAAGGCCATGAAGGTGCCTAGGCAAGCATGACCTCAACGTGCTTCTCTTGGCACAACTTGTTATTTAGTGCCTTGTTTGGCACCTTAGCTCTCTTGAGAAGAAACTTAGGTACCATGCAAGGATATTCTAGAGATCTACCCATAGTTGTCAAAGTGGTAAGGTCACCCAAGGTGACTTATGGTCCCTGAGTGCGTTTAGGCATGGTGCCTAGGCTGCAAGTTTATGTTCCTGTTCTGTGTGTGTGCATGTGCTAGTGAGGAAGGGTTTGAACAGAATCCACTTTATCTTGTTATGGTTATGGGCCCAGGTCAGGTGCCAAGGCGGGGGTTGCTTGCTCACCGAGGCAGGCACCATGCTCACGTAGGTGGGTGCGCCTACCTTGCCTTTCTGGGCTGCTGAAAGGTGGGCTGACCCTTTGTGCCCATAAAAGCACCCGGTCACCTTGGTACTGCCTAGGCAATTGCTTAGGCGATCACCTTTTCATCTATGGATCTACCTTGTGGGATGTGATGTCAAGTGACAGCGTAGGTAGCCCTAATTGAACTTGTCCTCTTGGTTAGTGAGATTTGGCAGCTGAGGTTTGTTAGGACAGTGTGGGTGGCCCTAATTGAACCAAGGTATTCAAACCCGGTACCGGTTTTTGTACCGGGCAGGGCTGCTACAGGTACTGGTTCCCTATTCCCCTCATCCCCCGGTCCCCTATGGTTTGTTCCCATGGTCGCAGCGTCACTGGAGAAGGCCTTGAGGCCTGGACTTGGCCGCTGTCGCTGGTCCACTGCCGTCGGAAAGGGTGTGCTGGACCTGCCGGTGAGCGGCAGCCCTACCGGTGGCCGCCGGAGGGACGACAACCTGGTTCCTCAGGCTCAGCGGCTCTAGCGCTGTACGGGGTGGGGAAACCAGGCAGGGAAGCACGGTAAAAATATTGTTCGGGTTCTCTGGGCGCCGTTGGGCGGGGGGGGTAGCAGTTTGGTCCAACTTCGGGTAAAATGGTCTCCTCTTCCCCTCTCTCTCTTGTGGGTGTGACTCCCACCATTCTCCTCTTCTTCTCTTCTCCTTGGGTGTGACTCCCAGGGCACTTTCTCAAAGTTCTTGATACTGGTGCTGATAGGAGGTGACCTCCTCGATGTCCAGTGGAGCATGGAGTTCCCCTTGGTGCCCGTGTTGTAGCGTGGAGGCGGTTTGATACCTTGCTGCCCTGGGAGTGCCCTGTGTCTGCCTGTGGGATAGAATCGTGGAGATTAGGTTGGTTCGCCCCCTTAACCATCTCAGGTCGGCCTAAAATTTTTACTGCACCTTCCTCCACATCTCTCCTCGTCCAAAATCAATTTTCACACCAAAATTCACCCAGTATCTAAAATTCCCCCTAGAGCCCTTTTTTTCATGTAGACTACCCCTGTGTAGGGCTACAGGGATAGAACCAGACCACAGAGACCTTCCTACCCTGAAAACCTTCTCCAAACACTCTGAAATTTGGAGCACCACTCCCCCACGTCCTAGCCCATTTCCCACAATTTTTTCATGATTTTCTGAGCCCATTTCTACTGCATACGCCCATCCTCCATTCCTGCCCTGAGTTCTGTCTGCACAGATCTGTAGAATAGGGCTCTCCTGCCACCTTCTCCCACACACAAAACCTCCATTACACGCCACCCAGCCACCACATATCCATCCTCCCACGATCCTCCCCTGAGCTCCAGAGAAAACCTCGCCCCAGAAGCCACCTGCAAGCCCTGGTACCTCCCCCATCTCCCCCCTCCTGTCCCGCTGCCTGCAAACTGGCCAGAATGCACATGGGACTGTTCACAAATTTGCCCCGACTACCACGGTTATCTTCTGCGGCTCTCCTTCCACGGGTGTCTCTGGGACATCCCCACCTACGTCCCTACCGAGTTTCGCATTCAGAGGACATCTAGAGGTCCGCCTTCCAGGCCTCCCTTGGCGCTGGTCCCCTACATCTACGCAGACCAGCCTGCAATCTGCCCGTCGTTCGTGACTACATCGGAGGATCTATCTGGTGCCGTCGACTTTCGTCATCTTCCAGGAGGATCATCCACCACTACAGCGTGCCATCAGGGATGACTGTGCCTTCCTCGGCCTTAATGACGTGCCATCCTTCCTGCTATTTCTAGGCGGTACCAGTTCGCAGTACGTTTGAGTTGCCGTACGTCATCCACTCGCGACCCGTCACCCCACTTCTAACGACCCCAGATTCACTGTGTAGCCTTTTACCTCCCTACGAGGAGTGGGTAGTGTTTGGATTGTATTTATTTAGCCTTTGTACCAGGGGTTCGTGTGAGTTGGCCGGGCGTCTTCCCCACACCCTGAGCATGGGGGTACGCATCCACTTCTAGGCTTGGTTAGCTTGCTAGTCTAGTATACACTCTTGAGCTGCTACTTGTTTATGCATTAGGATCCTAGCTCATTCATATACTTATCACTACTGTGGTGAGAGAGCGTGACCATCCCATGACTCTTTCGAGTCACGAGTGTGGAGTTGCCTACCCTAAACTCTACCGGTTCTTCAACCATGCCGATCGACACTCTTCCCACTCTTGGGAGACGTTTGTGAGCTTGTGTTGCTTGTTTTAGGTGTGATCCCTCTCTTGGGAGTCTTAGGTGTCGAGCCTACATTACTTAATCTATTGCCTCATGCAAGGTGTGTAGGTCCAGCATCCCGTGGGTCCGCCATGGACACGGGGCGATGGTACTAGGTACCTCACCGGGTGCGCATGCAAAGACACAGAGGTTGGAATGCACTGACTAATGCTAAATGAAGAACCTAGACTCACCTAATACCCAGTACGTGGCGGAGATTTTGATCCAAAGACCCAACTCACGCAAGGCTACTACATTCTCAATAAGCATAACCTATCTTTCCAATAACACCTTTTAATATACCAGATATAGGAATGCAATGCATAAGACAAGACTACCCTAGACTCAAACCACGCTCTGATAACTATCCTAGACTCAACCATGCTCTGATACCAATTTGATATGGGATGAGACTCGAACGGGGCTAATACCTACGACCGACTCGAAGTGTGGCCAACACTTGCATGCTAAGGGTAAGTTGGGCGACTGATGTCCGTAGTGTTCTCCAAGTGGAGACGTCTCTTAACAAGAAACTCTATCTTGCCCAACGATTGTCCCTGCGAGGGAAACGTGGGATCGCAGCAGTTAAGGAACCACTGTCGCCTAGGGTGATACAGTTCGAGCTCGGTGCTTGACTAGGGCTGTGGGACGGGTTCTCACACTCACAACCACGGTGATTAGTACTTTGGTTACGTCCCTAATCTCACAAACGCAGCATATAAGAAAATATACTAAATAAGTACATGCTGGGATAGGAACATCGCGCGTATCTCCACGACTAGAGCGTGGGGAAGAAACCCTGGCTAAATTTGACAACCCCGATACACGACAAATGAATAATAGTACAATTTCAGAACATTGCCCACTCCTCGTAGGGAGATAACAGGCTACAAGCATAATTCTCGAGGCTATTGGAGCTCGGGTTGACGGGCAGCACTCGATGGAAGCCGAGGAAGCGAGTCACCGTCGACCGGAGACGACGATCGATCGCCGAGCGGTTCTGCCTGCGCTGGTCACCTTGCACAGCGAGTTTGCAGGAGGCGATACGGCTTGATCCGACATCCGAACTAGATGCCATTTATGGGAGCATGTTGAGGGCTGGCTGAAGAATGCCCGGTCTAAACGACGCGATCAGATATGCTCTGATCTGGGCATGCCAGTGTCTACATGAAGGCTCTGGTTCTGCTCGCACAGAACAACACAGTAAGACTAAACAATTAAGGAAAATTGGATTCAGTTTGGGATCGGATCTCCGCTTGCTGGAGAACATTGGTGACTCTTGGGGGAAGTTCTAGACTGAAGGGTTTGGTCGGATCTGAGAGGTGGAAGGCGTGGGATGTCCCACAAGTTACAGCAGGCTCTGGGTCAGATCTGCACTGATCGGCCTGCGCTGTCCTACCAAAATCATTGCCACACTCAGCACAGATCTCAGAACGACACGAAATTGGTGGCGATGCAAAGGAAACAGAAAAAGGCACAATCACTCAAAATCTCAGGCCCAAAGGCGTTACGATTAGATCTACAGAATTCTCGTATCAGGGAAGTGGAGATCTGGCCTGTAGGATTAGACAACGTTGCGCGGCTTCACGGTCGGATTTGTTGTTGGAGATCTGGAGCTCCGATTGAGACCAAACCAGCTCTGGATTGTTCCTGATTTGTAGATATATCTATGGTAAAATCACCATAACCAGATCTAAGCTGACAAAAATGGTAGCATCAAGTACCTGGGAATTCCTCTCTTTAAAGGAAGAGCCAAGACACCACAATTTAGGTACCAAATTGATAAAGTAAATGCCAAACTAGCTGGTTGGCAAAGTAAATTTGTAATGTCCTGGATCCTTAGTGGATCTTTGCTGGATCTTTATTAGGCCTTTAGGATCCTTTTTGGAGAGTTTCGGATCACTTTTGTAGCTTCTGAGTTGAGTTTTACGATCCGTGTGGATTTTTCTCTCGTATAACCTATGGAACCCTACGATGAGTTTATTTCTCAATTCATCGACTCGTGGACGATACAACTGCGATGTACTCTTTGCAAGGATCGTTTCGACTATTTTTACATATTTTTTTAGATTAGTGTATTTTTGACATAATTTATGAATTTTCAGAAATTAGAAAAAATTCTTAATTTCCTTATATTAACCCCCCACCCTCTCTCTCCTCTCACTCACGTTCTCTCACTCTCTCTCTCACGTTCTCTCTTGTTCTGTCACCCTCTCGACTCCGGTTGTAGACGGAGGCGACTGTGGGCGAGGTGACGACATCAGGAAGCTACTGAGACATGTGGTGGAGTGAGGATCAGTGCGATTTTGGCACGATCCCGAACGATGGATTCAAAGTCGGCGATTTGGTTTGCGTTGTGATTTTTAGTGCGGTTTAGTCGCCTCAGTGCTCGGTTTCTTCGGTGGAGGTAGGGAGATAGATCGCCACTTCATCCTGCACGTTTTCCCTACTCCTGTGCACGGTTTGGTGCTCGATTGGGGGAGATCGGGCTGGTTTAGTGAAAATTATAGTTTTTGGGGTTTGTAGGGTTCGCTAGAAAACGGCAACCATTCTTGGCTTAATTAGTGTCAAAACGACCACTGGGATATCAGGATCCCATTCTCGTAAGTTTCGTGTCAATCGGTTGTCATTTGGGGCCGATAGGAGTCCGGGAACCCCGGTGACTCATTTAGGGTCGATTCGTCAGAATCGTCCCGATCTCGCGTTTTAATGCGTGCATACGGTGTTTTTAGACCCCAGGAGTGTTGTATCGTCGTGCGGCTTTGTTTCCCCTGTGCTTCGACATGAATGGCACGTGGAACGGGTCGATTTGGCTGTTCCCCTGTTTTGCTCGCCAGTTTTGTGTAACAGTCATTCCAGTGACCGTCACACTATGTGACGGTCCCACGATAGACCGCCACAGTCGTTGGTCGTTTTGTGTTCTTGGAGGCAGGGTTGGTGTGACGGACTAGTATAGGACCGTCACATGTCTGTTACGCACCTAGGGGGGTGTGTTACACTCTTGGTGTGAGGGACCAGCAGAGGACCGTCACATGCTGCGACACGCCTATGATGGTACGTTACGGGCTATGGTTTCTGAGGACTGTGGCTGTTAGTCCCTCGACGACTGTGTCTGCCTCGAAGACCGAGTCAGTCGATTAGCCCTGACGGACCTCCCCTTATGCGTTGCATTATATAACGCCCATAGCCTGGTGAGTTACATGGTCCGTGTTAGTGATTTTGGGTCTGTTGGCCCTGGCGCACCTGTCTTGGTGCGTTAGGTTGATGTAACGCGCTTATATAGGTCCGTTACATGCCCTTTTATTCGTGTTGTGGTCTGGTTGCCCTGACGCCCCTACCCTGGTGCGTCAGAGGTGGAGAAGCTTCCCAGCAAATAGTCGAAGGCCGCTTCACCCTTCGGGGACAACAGCTTGTACGCAATAGGTCGGGAGGACCTTCGCAAGCCCCTCCTCCAGAACATGAAGCCTCCTCCATCCCAAGGAGAGACAAGCTCGGGACTCGCCAGGAGCTCCCAGAGACCGACACCCCTGAGGGATGATGAGGAAGCCAGCAAGGACACCCTCATAGCCCCTTGGCCTAGTGGCAACCAGAGTTATCCCTCCAACTATGAGACTTCGAGTGACATTTCACGGAACAGGAGTGTGCCCTCCGCGCCTTGTAGAAGACTTCCATCAAGGAAGATGAGGAGCAATCCCCATTCTCTGACGAAATCTTGAAGGCCGAGATCTTCCCCAGAGTCTCACTGCCAACCTTCAAGTCATATGACGGCCAGGGAGACCCGGTCGACCACTACGACAGCTTCGACGCCCTGATGACCATGCACGGGGCTTCCGACGCTATCAAGTGCTGAGCGTTCGTGACCACCTTGGTCCAGGGTGCTCAATCCTGGTTCCGAGCACTCACCCCCTGTAGTATTCATGACTTTAGATAGTTCAGGTGAGTTTTTAAGGAAAGCTTCACCGACAGTGACCCTCCATGGTTAGTGGTGGGACTATTGGCACTGAAGCAGGCACAGGGGGAAAAGCTTTGGCCTTATATCAACCGATTTAAATCGGAAGCCCTGTGTATCCCTCACCTGGATGTCGCCTCAGCCATCACTGCATTGACTGGAGGCACCCGTGATGAGAACCTCTGGCAAGAGCTAGTCCTCCATCCAGCCACCTCTATCGTCGATCTAGTGACCCTAGCCGTGCGTCACGTAGAGTGCGAAGAAGTCCTCAGCGCTTGTCGCGGCACGACGGGCTCAGGTCAAGAAGGGGACAAGAAGCGACCATCCGAGCAAAGCTCGTGCCAGGGGAAAAGGCAGAATTGAGATGGAGACAACAGGGAGCCCACTCAAAAATTTGAGTGGTACACACCATTATCCACCCCCGTATACGAGATATACGAAGACATTAAGGGCTCGGGCCTTCTCCGCCAACCCGAGCCTATGAAGGCCAGCCCAAAGCATCGCAGCCGCTACAAACATTGCCAATTCCACAATGACGACAGACACCATAATGAAGATTGTCATCAGCTCAAGGACGAGACTGAGCTTCTCATTCGCCAGAGGCACCTATCTCGATATGTGTCCTAGCAGAGGGAGGATCGCTGCATCCCCCCAGAAGAAATCGATAATCACCCCCACGGAGTCCATATCAACGTTATTTCTCGCGATGCGGCATTAGGAGGAGATAGCAGCCGAGGAAGGAAGCTTCACGCTGAATGGGCGAGCAGGGCCTCTGAGCCCCTCAAAGCCCCACAGGCAAGCGAGCAGTAGGCCCTGGTGTTCTCTAACCAAGACCTAGAAGGGGTAACCACCCCGCATGACGGCGCTCTCATAATATCAACTACTATAAACCATTGTAACATAGATAGGATATTGGTCAACAATGGTAGTGGCCCTGATGTACTCTCCTATGAATGTTTCCTTAAGATGGGTGAAAACCCATCCAAGCTTCACCCTATTCGAATCCCCCTCTACGGGTTCAACGGCCAGGCAACCTATCCCGAGGGAGCCCTAAGCGTTATGATGCCCCATCAGTCGCCCATGCATCCCGAGGAAGGCCCAACATGTGATAGCTCCTGGTGAATGCCTTCAAGCTACCCCTCAAACCCTCTATAGCAGGCAAAAGGTCGATATGAATCAACTGAGCAAGGCTTTGGAGAACCTGCTCGGTCATGGTGGCATTCAATGCCACCCCAAGCGTAGGAATATCTGGCCACTCGACTCCGAGAGCAGGGAAGTCTGCGGGTACCTCCGAAGCTTCTCCCTCTGGAGCTGTAGCCAATTAAAAAGTGGGATAAGTGCTTGTTCGCAATCCAAAGGACATGCACGGATAACCATGAAAAGCACAATAGGGTGGTATACCTTAAGTTGTCGCAGGAACATGTCCCTCCGTAATAGCCGGGGAGGAACCACTGATAGAAGTCGATGCTGGTTCACTAGGCAAGGCATTTGTGGCCCGGTCCTCTGTAGTTCAAGTGACAGCATGTAAGTGCCTATTTATGAAGGGGTACACAGACAATGTCAAACTCCAGAGAGCAGCTATATACCTGTCTCGGCAGCATCCCCTTCTTCAGCTGCGCTAGGAAGGACGGACTCTGTATCAGGAGCCTTTTTCGAGCAAGATTGCTCACCCACGGGGACTGGTCTTCCTTCCTGAAGCCCCTCCTGCACGGAGACCTTTGCCATCGTCTCCACAGAGGGAGAAGCTGCATAGCAGATATGGAGGAAGGGTCAGTCCCACAAATTAAATACAGACACAACTTGGGCTGTTCATTGGCAGATGCCGAGATACCTGTAGGCTAGGTGTCCGCTGGCGGGGTACTTTGCCCTAGACTGCGTAGGCTCTCTGGCACGCCCTGGGAAATTTCCCCTATCGGTGCTACCCCACCAGGGCAGGATGAATTGTTCTCAACGGCCTGGCTTGTCACTGTTCACACAACAGATGCGTTAGTCAGCTTAGCAAAGACAGTTGCAAGGCAGCAAAGAGGTCTATTATTAGCCTGCAAGATCCCTTACCTGAAGGATCAACCGTACTGTCCTCACCAATATCAACGTCAGAGGAAGTCCTTGGTGGAGGATCTCTCGGCACCGCGATATCAACACCTGCCGCCTCTACGGCCTTTGTGCCCTTCATGGCATCGCCATAAGTCAGAAGATCCATGAATGAGCCGGACTCCATGAGATGCGAGAACAACTCCATCGAGCCCGCCAAGTCAGCTCCTGTTTGACAAAGAATTATATGAGCCAAGCAAATCTTTATAAGAAAGGCTCGACTGAGGAAGGCAAAAATGCCGTTACACTCACCACCAGCATCTTCTAACTCTCCCTCTTCCCGAGAGTCGCTCTCGCCCGGAGAAGAACTCGAGGTCCTGGCACTCAAAGTAGAGCTCGAGCTCCCTTTAAAGGGAGGGTCTGAGGCTGTAGAACTCCCACTCCCAGAAGTGGACCCACTCCCAGAAGTGGATCCGGCCCCGGAAGAAGAGCCGACATGGTCTCCCGCTATCGATCCACGAGGAGTAACATCAGGAGCTCCTGTTTTAGCCAAGAAAACACTAAGGGCCACTTTGGTAACTGGTTAAGGTGGGTTAGGGTGAGTTAACTGGGGTCGGGTGATTTATTCCCTGTTTGATACTTTTTTCCTTAACCCTGGTCGGATAGGGTTAAAGTGGTAATTGGACATAATTTTTAGCAGAGGTTCTATTCACCCCCCCTCTAGAACCGTGTTCCTGCACTAAGGGACCCAACAGATATGAAAATCATTGTGCATAAATGAATCTCAGTTAAGTATGAAAGATGCACAGACTTCATAGGGTAATATACAAACATGCACATACTTATAATGCATATATGGACATGTTCACAGACCCTATATGTAGGAGGGCTGAGAGGTGCACTGACTTCGTGTGTGCATGATGCAAAAGATGCATCGACCCTATATGCCATAAACCTAATATGAACAAACCTTGCGTGTGCAAGGAATAGTACATGCATCTACCCTGGAATGCTCATATGCACAGATTATACAGCAAACCTATAGTGCCATTGTGTAAATGTGCACGGACCTTATTCGTGCACAAGCAAAATATGCACCGACCCAATTTAGCATGTTCTACAATGTGCACAGACCTTTTAAGTAAGCAATGCGAATGTGCACTGACTTATCTTTGCTAAATGCAAGTATGCACTAACCATATAGCGAAACATGCACAGACACAAATGCCATCATGCACAGACCCTATAGCAAATCATGCATAGACTTTCATATGCTTGAAAGCAAGCGTGTACTATCCAGTTACAGTGTGTGCACCGGCCGTGTTTTGCATAAGACAAAACTTGCACAGACTTCGCATGCAAAATGTTGCACCGACCTTGGACAATCAAATGCACACGGTACAATAGGCACCGACCCATTATGCAAGAGACAACATTGTACTGACCTGGCCTGCGTGCAGCTAAAACCTTCACAAACCTTGGCTCTTATGGCAACAAGACTAGCAATGACTCGAACAGTGATTTGTACAGACCTTAAGTATGCATCGTGAACATAGATATGCACGGACCTTGTGACAAGCATGCATTGACTTTCAATTGTCAAGCAAATGTGCACGGACTTGAATGCACAGACTTGTAAGCTGAGCTACATGAAGACTTGCACCGACATTGTACACTAAACATGTGAGTGTGCAAAATGCCATATGTGCAACGACTACCACTATATATGCACAGACCTCTTTATGGCTAAGACATAATGTGCATCGACCTTAACAATGAACAAATCATAATGTGCACCGACTTCTATATGATCCATACAACATGTTCGATGAAATGACATGCATACAGGATTTATGCAGATGCATTGACTCTACATTCACAAAGTTGACTTTATAGATGCATTGACTTTATGTTGACTTTATGCATGCATGTAAGTGCACTGGACTTTATGCAATGAACAAAGACATGATCAAGTACTTGCTGTCTATCAACAGGACAACATGTAGATGTGCACATATGCAACAAACTCATATTGACTCGCAGTGTAACAAAACAACATGCAACAAACTCATATTGACTCACAGTGTAACAAAATAACATGTAACAAACTCATATTGACTCATAGTGTTTGCTATCATCAAAACACAGGGACATAATAATCTCCCCCTTTTTGATGATGGCAACACTATGAGTCATATCCAGATAATCAATAATTTCACATATATATTCTCCCCCTATAGTTCATTAGCTTATTCCAGACATGTATGCTCAAACACTCTGTATGACTCCACATGATCTCCCCCTTTGACAACAGCAAAAAGGAGGGATCGTGGGTCCAAATAATCAATGTGAATTAGCGCATAAGGTTTAGAAGATAGATTTTCAGTTCTAGACTTAAATGGCTTTCTGGTTTGTTTACACTGGGTGCATGCATCACAGATTTTATTGTCATTTTTGAAAGAGATTTTAGGAAGTCCTTTCACCATGGAATGTTTATTCAGTTTATGTAGCACACTATAACTGGCATGACCTAACCTACGATGCCACAGGTAGGCTAAGTTATCCTTATTGACAGTGAGGCACAAGTTGGTGTGTGCTACATCATCTAGGTCTACCATATACATGTTATTTATTCTCTTGCCAGTGAATTTCATAGATTTAGAGTTAGGTTCAAAGATGGTACATGCAAGAGAATCAAAAATAACCTTGTGCCCTCTATCACATAGCTGACTAATACTAAGTAGGTTGTAAGCTAGCCCTTCAACTAAGAGAACTTCTTCAATGAAACAGGAAGAGCACTTACCAACCTTTCCTTACCCAATTATTCTTCCTTTAGTATTACCTCCAAATGTGACATGACCAGCATCTTTCTTTACCAACATGTAGAATTTTTCTCTATCTCTGGTCATGTGCCTGGAGCAACCATTGTCAAGGTACCACTTATTGTGTTTGGCTGCTAGGCATACCTAAAAAGAAAATCAGGTGAAAAATTTTGGAACCCAAAGCTATTTGGGCCCCATAACATCACTCACATGATAGAAGTTGTTTAGGAATCCACACTTATTTTTGTGTGTTCTTTTGAGTTGCAGATTTTTCATTTTTCTGCACAATTTACCTTTTCTTGCCACTTTTAATTTGTGATGATTATTTCTGATATGTGGCATTCTTCTTCCTAGAACCATTTTGAAAGCTTCTTTGCCAATGACCAGTCCAATGGGCATTGGGAGTAGCATATGCATTGTAGTTCCTAGACTGATTTGGCATGGGATGGACAAAGACATAAGTGTTCTGGCTTCTGAAATTTCTGTGCCTAGGTTGCATATAGGAGTTCCAAGGATAAGGTCTATACATCTGAGTAGCATATGAGTTCAAGAAGTTGCATTGCATAGACCCTATGTAGAAGTTGCCTTGACCTCTCCTGTAAGACTTGTGGTGGTAGGAGTTATGGAATGAAGAATTGGTCGGAGCACTTTAGAAGTAGTCTCGATCTGAGGTAACTCTGCTCAGACCTTGGTTTCCAAAGGGCTTAGACCCAGAAGTAGTGAAGGTCGGCGCAGGTTTGGAATTGCCTCGACCTTTCTGTTGAGGCTGGGTTGGTTTGGCCTTGGGGATTCCTTGGACATTATCCTTAGCTAACTGACCCCTAGCCTACCCTATGGTCTGAGGTGTGGAAATGTGTGAGCATGGTTTCCTAGACACCTCTACCTTTCCCTTGCCCTTGTCCTCTGCACTAGGTTTGGTTTTCTTAACAATTTTCAGAGATTTTTTATTTTGACTCACTCCAGAAATCATTTTTATTAAAGGCTTTGATGCTCCTTTTTTAGCAATAAAAGAGATTATTTTTACATCAAACATTTTCTTATTTGTTGGGTTGAAACCCAATCCTTCCTTTCAGAAATTTACCCTTGTTCCCAGAATGGCATTTAGATTGTCAGTTCCTTGCGTCATACCTTTAAGGGTGTGTTGTTTATCCTTATTCTCAGTTTTGGCGGGATGGGGACTTCCATTATTTCCCTGGAGAAGGGAGCATGAAAGCCCAAGTCATCATCGATCAGGCCATGATTCTTGGTAGCCAAGAGGACGTCATCTAGGTATCAGACTTTGTCCTCTATCTCCTCGAAGCGCTGGAGTCGGCGATCCATCTCTGGGTTGGAATGGAGTGGGCTGCGCACCCTTGGTGCGAGCACACTTCGGGATCGTCGGGTCCTCGTGGTCGAGGCACAGAATGCCTCTCATGCTTGAGGGGGGTTCCCCCCAGTCTGGTCCCTCTCGTCCTCCCGTCGCTCAGGTAAGACGCGTTGGGGGTCGGCCCGTTGGTCCCGGAGCTCCTGGCAGAGTTCTGTCAGGGCCCGGATCTGTTGACGCAGTTCATCGATGTCACCTGGGGTGACCTCCTGTCGGGGATGAGCGGAAGAAGCTTCCTGCGATGCCCAACAGGAGCTGGGTCCCTGGTGGGACCTACGGTCCCGGTTGTTGGTGTTGCGGAGGCTTTCACGAGGCGCCATAGCTTTTTGCTCATCTTCCCACAGACGGAGCCAAGAAGTGTAGAGGTTGAAAAATGGTTCCTAAGTCACGTACCACCTTCTCTATTTATTTGTTGGGAAAGTCATCTTGCATCCATGGAGGCCTGCAATCATCAGGAAGTAGAGGCGTCAGAAGGAGTCCCAGGTATTACCCTAGGGGACAACCTTCCGATGCTTAAGTCAGCAACAGGAAAACAGAGTATAGAGAAGAGTAGGATAGAGAGAGAGAGATCGCTATAGGAGGTCGAAGAGCCATTGAGATCTCCCAGACGAGTGCTCGTCGGTCCCAGTGCTCACTCAGTGAGTGCTCGCTGGGTGGTAAGGTCACTGGAAGGAATCTCTCTCGGGATGTAGGCAGTCCCTCCCTTCTTCTCGCTATGTGGCAGGGCCAGTAGCTCTATTCTCCTGAGTAGCGTTATAGTGGAATGAACCACCGTGCCCATCTCTTCTGTCGATCTCCCTTTTATAGGGGTTGTCCTGAAGCGAGGAGCCGTTTCCCTTGATAGGGAAGGGCGTCCGTAGTAAAGTAATGTTTCTCCTCTATAGCGGCAGGAATTTCCCATTGGAGGGCGATTACCCTGGCGTTGGTTGGTCCCGGGACGAGTCTTACGGCACTCATGGGGCGTGCTCGCCTGTTATGGGGTCAAGGCCGACATCGTGGGGGCAACGGTTGGTCGCCGGAGAGTCCTCCGGCGATAACTGCGCTTGGGCCGTAGCCGTTACGCATTGTAGAATCCGATGCTTTTCTGGGCCGAGCTTCCTCTTGTTGGGCCGAGCACGTGTGCCCGTTCCTTAGCAGAACTTATCGTGAGCAATCCGTCGTGGGCCTGTCATTATTGGGCCGTTCCTGGGTTAAACCAGATTTACCCTCCTCAATATTAATCTAAAATCTGTGTGGGTGGGTAGGTGGGAGGCGGGGGGCAGCTGCGCCCCCTTGCCACCCCTCTCTCCGCCACTGGCTCCAACTGAGAGAGAGAGAGAGAGAGAGCAGGTGCACCCCCTTGCCCCCCTCCCTCTGCCGCTCTGCCAGTGGGGTGTGTGTGTGTGTGTGTGTGTGTGTGTGAGAGAGAGAGAGAGAGAGAGAGAGAGAGAGAGAGAGAGAGAGAGAGAGTCAATATCGACCAACAAGAACCTGCAATGCAAGAAGGGTTTCACAATTTTTAACAATTTTTTTAAAATGTCAATATCAAGAAATGAAATTACAAAATTATGGACTCACCACTGCAAGCCTGATTGCCTGAGGGAAGCTGCACGGTGCACGTAGGCCGTCAGGGGCGGAGGGGTGCCGGACTGACAGACGACTGCTGGACGGGCGAGGGAAGTGAGGAGGGGTCGCGAGCTTGCGGCTGTCGGTTGAGGGGAAGTGAATCACCACTGCCGGTGGCGGTGCTGCAGGCGGGTGAGGGATCGCGGTGGTGACCCGGTGAGGGAGGGGTCGTTGGGGCTTCAGTGCTTCACCACCGGCGGTGCTGCTGCTGCTGCAGGCGGGTGAGGGAGGGGTCGCGGGGGTGAGAGCGTGAGGGAGGGGTCGCTGGCCTGCGGACGATGGGTCGCGAGAGGACCGGAGGTCGCAGGAGGGCTGAGGGAGGGGTCGCGGCCCTGGCGGGTCTCCTGCAGGCTGTCGGCGGCGTCGAGGGAGGGGGAGGGCCGGAGGGGTCGCAGCGCGGGCCTCCTGCTGTAGGCGGGGTCATCGTGGGAGGGCCGGAGGTCGTGGGCGGCAGGCCTCCTGGCTCCTGCGGCTGCGGGGTGAGAGAGGGTCAGATGGGTCGCGGGGTGACGGAGGACGGCTGCGGGGTGAGGGAGGCCGGAGGTCGCAGGAGGGCTGAGGGAGGGGCCGCGGCCCTCGCGGGTCTCCTGCATGCTGCCGACGGGGCCGAGGGAGGGGGAGGGCCAGAGGGGTCGCGGAGAGGGCCTCCTGCAGGCGGGGTCGCGGACGATGGGGTCGCGGGAGGGCTGGAGGTCGCAGAGTCGCAGGAGGGCTGAGGGAGGGGTAGCGGTCCTCGCAGGTCTCCTGCAGGGTGCCGGCGGCGTCGAGGGAGGGGGAGGGCCAGAGGGGTCACAGCAGGCCTCCTGGCTCCTGCAGGCTGCGGCTGCGGGGTGAGAGAGGGCCGGATGGGTCGCGGGGTGAGGGAGGACGGCGAGGGTTTAGTGTTCACAGTCGCGGTGCGAAAGAAGCGAAATCGCCGAAATGGTTAATAAATTAGGGTGAGTTTTAGGTTTGTATAAATTGACAAAATTATCCCTGATAAATTGGTTTATCTGGTTTGGTTTGGTTTCTTGTGATCAAAAACCAAACCAAACTGAATTTTTAAATACAGTTCGGTTTGAAACCAAACCAAATTTTTTAAAATTTTAACCCGAACCAAACCAAACCAAATCTGCAGGTTCGATTTGATTTTCGAGTTGAACCCGAATTATGCTCACCTCTAAACTTACAGGTACCAGACAGGGTGGTTTGAACCCGGCGTCCTCTGGGATCACGCGGATTTGCTTGACCCAATGTGATCAAATGTTCGAAATAAATTAAACTATTATTCGGCTCTAATAGAAGTAAATAATGAGTTTAATTTACTTCTAATTAGGAATTAGAAGTTAATGGGCCTTAAATTGGAGTGACTATGGGCCTAGAGGATGATGGGGGCATCATTTACCCCCTCCACATTTTTCGAAGCCCGGATAGATCGTCATCATGTACCATCATGCTCTCCACATTTCTTTGAGTCATGGCATGTAATTTTTATATTTTATTTGAGTCTTATTATGAGGAGAAATGTAAGGACTTGAAGGAAATTTAATGAACATAAAAGTAATTGTATTAACTTACCTCTCTTAAAGGGCTAGAGCTCAGGTGCCTAGGAATTGTGGTCAACCTTTGCAGCACCCCGTGCTCCTTTCTCACCGGCTTTGGCCCATTGTGGGCACCCTCACCCATTGTGCTTGCTTCAAGGGCTCTCTTCATGATGATTTGGGTGATATTCCTAAGGTTTTCAAGGCCTAAAAGAAGGGTGTTGTGAGAGTTACAAGTTTAGAGTGCCCCCTACTTATAGAGCCTAGATTCCTAGTCCTCTCCCACCAGGATTGAGGTAGGATAGCACCAAATCAGGTTAAGATAAGTCTTAGCATGGATTAGGACTCCTTACTTATGGATTGGGACTCTTCAATGGAGTCCCGGTAGGAGTTAATAGGGTTTCTATAGTTGCGGTCTATCGGGTGGCTGCAATACTTGTTGGCGGTCATCACAGAGCCATTTTTTTTTGCCTCCTTCTACACACTTTGGTTCGCTCACGAGTTTAACGGTCTTGGTGAGGCCGTCCCACTAGATAAACGGTCAGCAGTAGACCATCTAATTTGGTTGTGCGGTTGAGTGTGGACCGTGTCTGGCCTTCTCTTAGCTATCTGTCGGTTGTCTTTTAGCGGTCTATCATGAGACCGCCAATATTCGATAGCGGATTTCTACGTGACCGCCTCTCTATCTCTATTTCCCTTAATATTAGTGCTTCCTCAAGTTGCTTTCTACTTAAGTCTCTTTCTCTCTCTCACTCTCCCGTGTCAGTCGTAGAAGTCGTTGTCAGGTTAGGCTAGTCAGTATCAAGCATCCACACATTCATCATTCCAATGTCAAAAAGAGTCAAGTCATTGCATTATGTCAAAAAGCATGTGTCTCATATGGTATATCAAGTCTGTCCCTCTCTTGGACCCCCGTTGTCGCTGGTGCCCTCCTGTCTCTTCGCTGGCGGGTCCATGCCTAAGCTCCCCTCCTCGCGCCATCGCCGACGTCGCTCCTCGTCCTCGTTCCTCTGAAGACTGGAGGAGCTAGTGAAGTAACCTCTATAGGTGCTGCTGTGCGTGCCCCTCAGAGTCCTGCTATGCTCCAGTTTTTGGACCATCGCCTGGAGGGACTACTGGTACGCTCCCATTGCACCTCTCAACTCGGCTACCTGCAGCCAGGACTGCTCTAGCTCGCTCCTCAGTCCAGCTGCCTTGGCACAAAGGCGCTCTGCCTCTACCCGGAAGCACTCCGCCTCCTCTCTCTTCCGAGCAGCCTCGCCCAACGCTGCCTCTAACTCCTTCGCCGGCATATTCATTCATCTCATTAGCCACTGGCATTCATAATCATAATTCAAAGGGGAAGTACAGCTGTTTGCTTACCCTCTCAGCGAGAGTGGCCTTGGCCTCCTTAGCTCGTGCTACCGCCCACGTAAAGTCCTCATCCCACTTGGCCCGGTCTGCTAGTGGCTGGGAGGAAGAAGATGGTACGTCGGCTCCTTAGCGCTGGGCTCCCTCGGCACGTTGTAAACAGGGGCATGTTAGTTTCATAGGTATAAGACAACATTCTAAGTTTGAGGTTGAGTGAAACTTACCAGGAGGTCCAAGGAGTGTTGGAGCTCATCTCGCTACTGGGTCGTCGAGTGGAGCAACCCTTGAAGCTCTGCGATCTATCCCTGGGGGTCAAGCTGCATGTAGGAAGTCAAGCATTAGTGCATTGTAATCATGAGCATATTAGAGAGCATAAGTTTAAGAATTGTACCGGTCGTCGTGAGCCATGGAAAACCTGGTCCCCGTAACGTCGTGCATAAGCTGTCAGGTAGGCCTCGTCACAGGCAGCTCGGGCTTGTACCACTCGCCCACACCTGATCCAGTCGTCGATCTGGTCTGATGCTCGAGTGATCAAGTCAATCTCCACTGCGAGCCTGTGTGAGTGTCGTCCCACGTGCTCCTCTGGCTTCTCGCGTGTTAGGAACTCCACCTCTGGCTGGTGGACGCCCACGGTCCTCATAATCAGTCGGTAGTGTAGCAGCTCGACCACGTTCATGCAATGCAGCTAGATGTCACGTCCTGCATAGACTAGGGCTGCCACCACCCATGGCTGGCCCTCGTGTCCCTCACCTTGGTACGGAGTCCACCGGACCTGCAAGAAGTTGGCATGTCAGGCATTAGTGTCTAAGCATATAGTTGCATTCACATAAGTTCAGGTTTAGGTCTAACCGATGCATAAGGTAGTGCGTCGAGGACATCCAAGATTGTCCGCACCAGGCATCGTAGGGCGCTTGTCTCTCGCACTGCCATCCATCACCTTGCAATGGGCACTCATCCACGTGTGCCTTCGTCCCTCTCCCCAGTCTGGGTAGGTACAGATAAGCCCATACCTGCATTGCATATAATCAAAGTGTCAGCATGTAGCAGTTTATAATAGTTAAACAATTGCACAACATTATTAGAAGTCAAGTTTCACCTGCAGCAGTGGGGAGAACCCACTGAGCATCGTCCGATGGCTGGTGACACTGAGGGTGTCGAACAAGAAGGCCAGCATGGCCACGCCCCACTCGTACTCGCCTACCCAGTCCACCTCCTCAAGCAGGGGCAGGAGTCGACAGCTCACTCTGTCGGCTCGAGTCGCCAATAGTAGCTTCCCGAAGAAGAGCATCAAGAATCACCGGAGGACCACGTCCGCCTCAGGACCTGGTCCCGCTGCCACTCACTCCTGCGCACGGTCCATTAGCCACTCCAAGTGCTGCTCTGGCTGCTCTCCCACGGTAATCGTGGCTCCCTGCAGGCCCAGGCTCTCTTGAAGGCCCGCTCTCGACAACACAGAGGAGTGCCACTCTGGTCTATACAGCTCCAGCCCTAGTAGCCTCTGGGCCAACTCCCGGTAATCTGTGTGCGTCCTCCCGCTCACTAGCGCACCGTGCACTCGCATCCTAGTGATCCTCACCACATCCTCGAGCATCAGGACCATGTGCCCACGTGGGAACATAAACACTTAACTCATCGGATCCCACTGGTCATGTAGAGTATAGAGGATCGCCATATCCAGCTTCATCACCTCCATGCCAACGAATTTGGTGAATCCCATGGCGGCTAGTCACTCTCGCTGGAAGTCCGGCAGTGCCAAGTACACTGTCCGGACTTGGAGCCATGAAATCCTCATCTGGCATTTTTCCTGCATGCATTAAACTTTTTATATCAGTCATTCAGGTCGTATAGTCATGCATTAAAAATAAAAAAAATCAAAAATTAGGTTTGCTAAGGTGGCGGCCCTATTGGGACCATGTTGGATCAGTGAAATGGTCATCTGAAGACTGTTTAATTCACCCTAGCGGTCTGCCTTAGACTGTCTTCTATCCCCCCGATGCCCCGTGGCTTCATTCCTTTGGACAATCATACTTTGGCCATTTTCAGCATAATCGATAGCCATGTTGGGGGCCGTTTTAATTCAAACGGTCATGGGTGGACCGATTTTCTCTCTTAGGCGGTCCCCGGTAGGATCGCGTTTCACTCGCTGTGTCAGACGGCATTCTACTCCCTCCCCACCGATTGGAAATGGCCCTAGGGGCCCTACGTTCGACCCTAAGGGGTTGGTATGACCCCTTTCATTCCATCTAAATCACATGTACCCATTGGAATGGGAAAATAAGGGGGGGTTGGCCGTGGCCTACCTCGGCCAACTTGACCGGCTTCGCCGTCGCCGCTGTCGCTTCCGGTGGCGCTCCTGCTTCCTCAGGCGCTCCGGCGACTGTGGTAGGCGCTTCCCTCTCAGCCGCAGACGATGGCGTTCCCCGACCGCAGATGGTGGCGGCATCTCCTCCTCCGGGGGTTTCACCGGCGGTATCTCACAGATCTCTTCACAGGCCATTCGATGCACTAATCTCCCCAGAACTTGTCTCTTAGTCCGCATCTGAGTGGACCCACGCGGGGAGGATGGAGCCTCACGGTTTGGGGTGGAAATGGGGCAGAGCCTTGGTGGTTCTCTGTCGAGGCGTTTGTTCGTTCTGTGCGTGTAGATGAATGAGGAAGATGAAGAGGGGCGGTTTCTTTTTTTTTTTTAATTGGTGATCAAGAGGCGGTCTCACGACCGACCCACAATGGTTGACGACCACATAGGCTCCGCCTTCGTAGACTCTTTGGACCACGTAAGAACCCAACCAGTTAGCGGCCAGCTTACCCTTTGGGTTGGAGGCCATGACTTCTCTCTTTTTTACCATAACCAAGTCACCCTTCTTGAATTCTCGCCCCTTCACAAGCTTGTTGAAGGCGTTCGCCATACGGGCCTGATACATTTGGATATTCTTCTGTGCCTGAAGGCGCTTCCCCTATAGCTCGGCCAGTTCTTCAAGTCTTCTTTCAGCATTTATTTGTTCATCATGAGCTAGACCATGTTGGACCGCAACCATGAGTGACGGGACTTCCAGCTCTATCGGGACTACTGCCTCGGAGCCGTACACAAGTGAGAAGGGCGAGCAACCCATGGGGGTCTTATAGACGGTACGGTATGCCCGAAGTGCTTCATACATCTTTTCTCCCCAATCTCTTTTATTGGAGCTGACGATCTTGGCCAAAAGGGTGCACAAGGTCTTGTTGAATGCTTCAGCCAATCCGTTTGCTTGCGGATTGTAGGGGGTAGAAGTTCTCCATTCAATCTTATACTTCTCGACGAGCTGATGTATCCTTTAATTCTTGAAGTGGCTCCCATTATCAGATATTATCCGGCTGGGAACCCCGAACCAAAAAATAATATTCTACTTAATAAATTTGGCAACCAGCTCGCCAGTCACTTCCCTGAGTGCTATTGCCTCCGCCCATCTAGAGAAGTAGTCTATTATAGCCAGGATGTATTTGTGTCCGGCTGAGGAAGTCGGTAGAGGTCCAACCACATTAGTTCCCCATTGTGTGAATGGCCAACTGGGAATTGTCAGGTGCAGAGGTACTGGAGGTCTTCTAGGCATAGTAGCATGCTCCTAGCACTTCTGACATGATTTCGTGAACTGACAGCAGTCCTCAAACATAGTGGGCCAATAATAGCCCAGTTTCTTGATTTCGATCTTCATTTTCGGTCCAGCTTGGTGTGTCCCGACTGTCCCGGCATGCATTTCTTTCATCACTTGCCAGGCCTCCCTGGTGGATAGGCAGCGGAGCAGAATCTTTTTACGGGCATCTGCCATGATTCGGAACAATGTCCCATTTCTGCATTCATAGGAGTCCTTGATCCTTAGAAGCTTCATTCTCTCTTCTTTGTTCTTAGGCAGTTGCTGGTGGAGGCACCACTGTAACAGATGCTGTCTCCAGTCAGGCTCTGGTGCCTCTTTGACTGTATCGACCTCATACTCTTCTAGACATGCCTCCAGGACACTGGGAACCTGTCGCCAATTTATCACAACAATATTAAGTGTTTCATCTGGTGGGACTGCTAGTGAGCTAGATAGCTTTGCTAGGGTATCAGCCTGGGCATTATGCCCCTGACCCACATGGTTAAGTTTGGTGTGATGGAAATTTGCCATACGACACATAATTTTCTGACAGTAAGGGCCTAGTTCTGGCTTTCGCACCTCAAACTCCCCTTGCATCTGTTTTATTATTAACATCGAGTCACCAAACACTTGTAGAATTTGGATCCCCATGCTGAGGGTGATCTGAAGACCGATTATCATAGCTTCATATTCTGCTTCATTGTAGGTACATGATTTATTTATGGATCATGAAGTGCGTATCACTTCTCCTTTTGGTGACCTCAGCCTCCCCCTATAAATAGGGGAGTGGGGGGGGGGAGTTCGAACGGTCACCCCATTTGAACTCCCACCCCTCTTTCTTTCTCTCTTTCTCCGTCGACCGAGCGGGCACCGTCCCCTCCTCTTCCTCTTCCTCTCCTTCTCTTCCGTTGCTGGACGCGAGCGCCTCCGCCGTCGTCATCGTCATTGTCATCTTCGTTGCTGGGGTGAGGAGGCCACCACGGCACCTTCCTCTCCCCCCCGCCCCCATTCTCTCTTTTCTGCTCCTCCCTCTTCCTCTCCTTCTTCGTGCGACGGAGAGACGGAGCCCTAGGGCTCCTTCTCTTTCTTCCATTCTCCTTCTCTCTCCCTTCTTTCCTCTTTCTCTCCCTCTCCACCTCTTTCCCTTTCGTCTCCGGTGCCGAGGGCGGTCCCCGGTCGGGTGTGCCGCAGACGGGGTCACCGGATGTGCCGGCGAAGCCCTTTGGCGAGTGTGCCGGCGAAGGGCACAACGAGCGGTGTACCGGTGAAGCGGGTGGGGCACGAGCGTGCTAGGGAACGGGAGCGCGGGCGGTGTGCCGGTGAGCGTGTTGGGGGAGTGTGTCAGCGAGGCCCCACTTTGGGGTGTGCCGGTGAGGGGGCACGAGTGGTATGCCGGCGAAGGGCCAGGGTGTGCCGGGGAAGAGCGCCCGGGTAGCATACCGGTGAAGCCCCCCGGGGTGTGCCGGTGAAGGATGATCCACCGTGGGAAGAGGGGCCATTAGACAGACAGACTTCTGGTGTTGCCCTACAGGGCCCACCACCACTTTGTTGGGACCATCACTCCTTTTTGACGTGCACCCGTATTTTCCCCTTACGCCTCTGGCCTAGGAGAAACTCTGCTAAAATTTCGTCAGAAATCGACGGAGACTTGGTCCTCTTCAGGAGTGGCCCCCCTTATAGATTCAAAACTTCATCATCTTGTTCACTGTCTTCCCGTCTCACCCCTCATCCATTTGGTTGTCGAGTTTAAGGCATATAGTGGGCCTCTGCCAAGACCATGTGGCTAGGGCTTCGTGGGTGTGCCAGCGAGCGACGCCAAGGCTCGTGCCAGAGGACCTCTAATGAGCGTGCCGGTGAAGACCCCATTTGGTGTGCCCCGGGGAAGGATGCCAGCAGTGTGCCGGGGAAGGGGGCTTGGAGTGTGCCGGCGAAGGCCCTCGCGGGCATACCGGCGAGGCCTCTTTCATGGTGTGCCAGTGAAGCCTTTGGCGGGTGTACCGGTGAAGGTGCGCCAAGCTTGCCGGAGAAGAGGGCTTGGGGTGTGCCAGCGAAGGCCCTCGCGGGCGTGCCAGAGGAGGGATGCTTGTCCCGCCTTTCCTCTTTCTTCCCCTCTTCTTCTCTTCTCTCCTCCCTACCTTTTGCTTGTAGGGGGATGTTCCTCTTCCTCCTCTCCCAGTGAAGGATTCATTATCATTTTTTACTTTATGGCTTCCCCCCTTTTTTGCATTGAATCCATTCTGACCTTTGTTCATTGTAATTTTGCAGACAAATGGCTGCTCCCAGTGGTTCCTCTGCTCCTGCTACTGGTGCCCGTCGTGCCTCACTGCCTCCGGTGCCGGTCGTTACTTGGTTTAATGTAGAAGACCTGGATCGAGACCACACGGAGATTGCGGCATTGGCCGACTCTTCGGGTTCGGGCTCAACTTCCAAGAAATGTAGACAAAGAAAGGGCACTCAATCAGCATATCTGCCAACAGATTTCCCTAATTCTCAAAACTGCCAGTGCCAACAGCCACAATGCCACAAGCAACGGCACGACAACCAACAACATTGAGGCACATACAGCCAAGATGAAGACACACCGAGAAAATAATCCTCTCGACTGGCCAGAATCTTCCAACCAACGATCCTCTACCAATGGGTTATAAGCCCACACGCTTCCGCTGCGCACTCTACACAACACACAAGGCAAAAGAGACAACTCGACATCTGCATCTCAGCACACCTCTCGGCGCCATCGCAACTCACGAACTGTAATGTACCACGCCTCGAGTACCGATCCTACTAACAGTCGATCACAATTCGCCATAGTGCAAATTATCGTGCTAAGAGCCACAGCACAAGCCACCAAAAACACCTATCTTAGCTTATCCTCACGTTCTGAAATGATTACTGAACCTTCACAGCACAACATCCGCCAAACACAGCACGCCAAACACGGTGCACAAGGGCCTCCAACCCACAAACTGGGTCCAAAGCCAGGCCACCGTCGAAACAAGAGCAGATCATGTTCAAAATTAACATAGTCCACACATAAGTAGACACAGGACATAGGCCTTACCGAGATAGCACTTCCAAAGCTTACATCGAAAAGACGCCACAAACAAAATGAGAAAGATCAAGCTCGTCTGACAATAGCTCACCAGGAAGGAAATCCTAGGTTCACCAGAGCACTCTCTCAACGAGGCATCCAAACAACCACCTCAAAGCACAACCTTAACACCTCAGGGGCTGACCAAACCTTAAGCTGGAATGGCTAAAACAACATAATCTCCTCAGGAGAACATGCACAGCCATCATAGAGGCCATCAACCACCTGAACTGTAATGACCCAAGATTCGGATACCGGGATGACCCGATACCATTCGAATTCTGGCCTATCGCCCACGAGTTGGAGGGCTCGGAAGGACTAAAAGGATAGATGTGGTGTACACAGAAATAGGAAATAAAGCAGAACAACATATATAATAACAAAAATAAACAACTAACTACAACAGAGTCTAGTCTAACAAAAGTATAGTCTAAAGTAATAAAACGAACCAAATGCCAAGTGAACACTCAGCCTGACGAGCTGACAACTAAGAACCTTCGCACAGCACCTTCGAACCTCGAGGAAGAACCGCCGCACCTGAAAAGTAGGGGTAAGCCTCCTGTCACTGGCTCAGTAGGGGTCCCGCGGAACCCCAACTGAGAACAACGGCGAAAAGGAAAACAGCACTAGCTAAGCAACTACAGTAGAAACAGCGAACCAATGGCCGGTCAAAACTCGACACTACAGCTACTCCTACCGGCAACAGAAAGGGAAAATTTCGATCTCACAATTAGGAACCGGACCACTCTAACACTAGGCCTACCGAGGAAACACTTGCAGTAACCCTGCCATGGAGGCCTGCCCACACAGGCACGACCAACCGGGACCGCACAGTCCTACACAGGCACGGTGAGGTCTTGATGTGACATAACCTCGGACCTAAGCAAGCAAGCACATCCGTAACTCAAACGGGTCGATATTGGCGGCCAACTCACCCGACACTCACCCCGAACCCGAGGGTAACTCGGCGATGCCGAGATGATCTAAAATGCTAATTACTTAAAGTGACCTGATAAAGAGATATAAGTCCTACTGAGCTTTCTAGCTCACCCTGCATATTGTTGTTAATTTTCAAGAAATCCTGAAGATGACGGGAATTGGCTAGAGTGATGTGAGTGATGATAGTTTTTAATAATTTTTTCCCAGTCTGTCTACTTATAAATGGATGTATCGAGTTTGAAGAGTATTGTAATTCCTTGAAAGATATTTGTTGGAAATGTCAGATTATGAAATAAAGATGTGCTTTTGTCCATTTGTTATTCATACTCATCATCTGAGTCTCTTGATCGACCCGCTTGTATAATTGTTCACGTCTTGATATTTTCGCATTGTTCAGGGCGTGACAAAAGTAAAGAGGAAAGTCGTACTGAACCAAACACACGGCAGTCAATAAAATCTCGACCATCTAAACTACTCCTAATCGGCAAAGACATAGATCCCCAGATAGATAGTCAGGAATCACCAAACCGATATAAGGCAACTCTGGCTATATTGCTAGAGCACGCCACGACACACAGACGTGCAGGCTCGTCCTTAAAGACCAAAGCCCAACACAAGACCACCCGGTCTAAAGCACTAACACATACAGGATCTCAAGGTCGTGTACGCTTCTCAAACCATGGGTGAAGCTAAACACAGACTACCCGAAGAGTCACGTTAGCAATGACGAAAACCAGTCATGAAAGCCACAAGAGTTAGGTGTCCTATGACAAAAGTACCTCCTCACTAGTAGAAAAGCCAGATGCGTCCACTGACATCTTACACTGCGCCTCAAGTATCTCCCATGCGCCTAACAGAGATACCGTACAAGAACAAGTACCAAATAACGAGTGAGTAGTCAGGGTCACGCCCGTCGGCGCTAGTCCAAACGTCCCGAACCATGTGTGCACACACAAGCTCAATGTCTTGAGCCAAGTCTCTAGCTAGTTTTCCCCTGCCATCGGACTCTAATGACAAGACAAAGGGGCCCACGGTAACCTGCCTACGAACTGTCTCTATTGGGAACTCGCCCCTCTACCACTCCCAGGTGGGCCGACACGAAGTGTCGTCAGACTATGACTAGTGGAGGCTCACTAGACACAGAGACTAAAAACACCTAAGTACGGATAGGCCACACAAGTACCCGTCGCACGTACTACTAAACACAATGGCAGCACTCAACTAGCACACTCAAGATAGCCAACTAGACCGGTTACTATAACGATCCTTGAGTCACATGACTCGAGTCAAGATCACTACGCAACACGGAAATACATAGTTCAATTAGCCTAGTCCCTGGGTCAAAATCACGAGAAACATAAGTCCTCAGCCCCTAGGCCACATATTGGACTCTCGATTCCACAAAAAATAAAACACGAAACACGAGGGGTCATCAAAGCCCTCGAACCACATGGACACACAAATCGAGATAAGATGATACCTCCAACTGTCTAAAACCAGGTCTCACTCCTCACGGGATAGAGGAGACACTCACGAGGTCACTTGTAACCCACTAGGTCACAACTGGGTTGACTGGAGACCAATCAATCCTTAAACCAATCCTAAAAATACACAGCACACACTTCAGAATTACGGCACTTTCGAACACCCCACAACACAGTCACCGCCGTCATAGGACGTCCAAGACATCCCCAAGGGTACGGAGCCCACAAGTCAAGGGCTGGCCAGGTGCCAATTGGGGCACTAGGTCCCTCTCTCACACAACCCATGGTGACCGCTCGAAGGTGGAACACTCCGGGGTTGGGTGCTATCTCTCTCGCTCAATGCAGTAATTCCGCAGATATTCTATGAACAAGTACTAGTGAAAGAGCGAGGTTTGGAGCTTACCCAGTTGGTTTGAAGAAACCAACCCTGTTCGGAGACGAGGGCGAGCGGGGAAGTGTGGGTTCCCCGCACACTATGCCGAATGTCGCTTCTCCCTATTTAAATGTTACATGAACTACACCTCATGCAGGAAGGTGATCTCGGGGTAGGGATTAGTTGTAGTTACATCTAAAACTACCTCCACACAGGGAGGGGCCTTCAGCCGGCCAAGCGAGGGGAGGGAAAAATCGATGTAGAAGAGAACCCGCAGTTCTGTCCAGGTCTGGGGCAGCAAGACAGGGGGTCGTTGTAGATGCTACCACACACTCCCCCAAGCTTGGAAGTCACCGTGGCTGGTGCCAAAACGTCACTGACAGGCCCTGGTATGCCTGCGAATTTCTATGGGTGGCCCCGTCGTCGTCACCGATCGGGGCGGGCTCAGGTCCTGGACTTCTGCACTCTGGCTCAGACTGGTCCTGGGGTGCAGCAGCAACTAGAAGAAGTCGTCATGGCCACTCCCGAAGTCCGATCGAGGCGGAACCAAGTCGAATACGACCGTGGTCGAGTCTTCTTCGAGCAGCAGCTAGGTATAGCACCAGACGATGTCAGGGTTGAGAGATATGTCCAGAATAGTGGGAGGGGGTCTGGATGGGTCCTGACTGTCCTGATCTGCTACCTTGGGGTAGAAAAATCGGAACAGGCTGCTCCGAGCTTTAATCGAGGCCCCGCTTGTTGCGTTGGAAAGGTGACTGGTGGGACTCCACTCCGGCTAAGTGGCGCGCCAAGGGGATCCATGGTGTGGTCGATGGAGCTTCTGTAAGCTGCCTCTGGTTGCAGGCCGGACTGGTTCTGCATAGTCTGTGGAGAATGACTCTCAAGAAGGTGGTGCCGTCACGATCACTCCCGTCATCGAAATGGTGCGGGACCAAACGGGCACATTCGTAAATGAATCCTATTCGATCTCCAACTAGGAAGGCTGCCAGGGGAGGTCAGAGTAGGGAGATAGAGGACGTAGAATGGAGGGGTGTCTACTCAGATTTTGAGTGGACTGACCTGCGCACCCGGGGAAGAAAATTTGGAACAGACAGCTCCGGACTCCAAACGAGGCTCCGCTGGTTGTGTTGGATAGAATACTGGTAGAGGAACGTCCCAGCCAAACGGTGCACCAAGGGGAGCTGGGGTGTTGATGTAGCAGCTTCTGCACCAGTGCTCTGGTCTTCCCTCAGATGCTAGATGCGCACTTTGACGAGAATGGACCTCCCGGACTGCCCTGACCTCGGATGAAGATGGGATCACCTCGCTGACGAAGCTGACTGGAAGAGCTTTCCGTCGGTGTATGGCATGTCTCCAGAAGAGCCAGATGACCCCGGAGCAAGCTCTGCAAGTCGTCTCTTGGCTGCTATCTATGAACTGGTGCAGGACAGGGTGATAGAGTGTAAGAGCAGGAGTGAGGGAAAGGGGCTGGATGACCCTAGGATGGGCTCGGACCTTGCTACAGTATGTGCAGACTTCAGATACAAAAGATGCAAGGACTTAGTTCCAATGAGATATGCACGGGGTTAGACATGCACGGACTCTGTGAAGACAGGCAAAGACTTTGTTTTACTAAGAAACATGCACGGACATTGAGATGCACGGACTTAAGCTCAACAGAAAGTGCACGAGCTTTATAGAAACGTGCATGGACTAGAGTGTAACAATGCTGAATGTGCACGGACTTGACTGAAAACGTCCACGGACTCAGTTTATCTACTAAGTCTGAAAACATGCACGAACTTGACCTCAGACCAAAAACAAAAGTGCACGCACTTAGTGGTCAAACCAAAAATCTGCACGGACTTCTATATGCATTGACTAGAGTTTTTGGAAGACTATAACATGCACGGGTATGGAGACGTGCCCGGACTTGCATAGATAAAAAGATGCATGGACTTTTCAATGCACAGACTTCAAATGGAGAATAAGGAAATGCACGGAGTTTATGGAGTTTATAACCCAAAGCAGAACCTGCATGGACTTATCTTTTGAGCAAAGCTTCAAGAAAGACCAAAATATGCATGGACTTATGAAATTCAATGAACCAGTGCATAACCAAGACAATTACTGTAAGTAACTTATAGTGTATGACATTATCAAAATCATAGAGGATGCAACAACCCATGCATGCAAGCCCAGTCGCGATTAACCCAAAACCCACATACTAGCCAACCCATGTTAGCCTTAATCGACGATATATTAAACAAGGCTTATGGTTTTCTAAGAAAAATTGGGCAGGCAGCTGTGAGAATAGAAGGGACGCGTAACCCCCGCACAATGCATGGCAAACTTTGAAGACCGTTCCCATCGATGGCCTTCAAACCCTCTAGAAATCCTCTCCTATATAAAAATCATTCTTATCGATCGAGCAACGGAGGTTGCTGCTACTGCGTTCTAAATTCCTCAACCTGCCGACAAGAGGTGTCTCCCTCTACTGCTGCTGCGGTGCTGTAGAGAGGACTTCTTCCTCTGCTACCTTCTCCCTCCTACAAGCTTCCTCCTGTATGTAAAAGCTTCGTCCATCTCTCTCCTGCTGCCCCCTCATTCCAATTTTTAACATTCCTGAACCCCATTGTTCATCAAAGATAGGTCTTCTCTTCCCAGAAAAAAATTCCTTAACAACATGCATTAGATGTTAATCTCATCTCCGTCAAGATCTTCAACATGATTTATGTATTGTGTGTTACATGTTTTCCTTAGTTAAATAATATGCATTATATGCTTAAATTTTTTTATCCATGTAATCACCTATCTAAAAATCATCAAATATACGTGACTAGAATCCCCACATTTTTCTTTAAATTTTCATGCCTTATATGATAATATTTACTAGTTAACAAATTAATTAACTAAATAATATGAAGTATAATAGTAACACGGTGAATCAGGATCTTCAATGTAGCGTGATAGTTATGAGTTTTGCTTAGATAGCCTTTTTATGGGCGCCAAAGCGTCCTTTGGTCATGAAATTTTATTGGCGTATTGTTGGAGTAGTGACCGAGATAGTGGGGGTGGTACCTCCTTTTTTTGGTCCTCTTAACTCAAGATATCCCTACTCTCAAGTAAAAATATTTTTGAACATCCTGTTAGGTAGAGAGGTACAATATGAAGCTTAACCCCACCAAGTGTGCCTTCAGAGTAAAGTCTGGGAAATTCCTGGGCTTCCTGGTGACTCAGCGTGGGATTGAGGCCAACCTCGACAAAGTCCAGGCCATCCTAGACATGCGGCCACCCACCTGCACCAAAGACATTCGGTGCCTTACCGAGTGCATTGTTGCGCTCAACCGATTCCTGTCCTGTGCCGCCGAATGATGCCTACCCTTCTTCAAATTGTTGAGGAGACCAAAAATGACATCTGTTGCGTTCGCATGGGATGAAGAATGTCAAAAGGCATTTGCTGAGCTTAAGGAGTTTCTGGCTTCACCCCCGATGCTGTCCAAGCTAGTTCCAGGGGAAGCCTTACATCTCTACCACTCGGCAACCCCATCCACAGTTAGCTCGGTCCTGATCAAGTGGGTCATTTTGATCAGGGCCTATGATATCTCGTACCGGCCTCGCTCGGCTATCAAAGGGCAAGTGCTTGCCGACTTCATCGCATAGAGCACCATCCCGACCGAAGAGAAATCTCCATCTGAGCTCGTGCCAACCTGGGAATTGTTCCTCGACGGATCCTCCAATTCAGCCGGGAGTGGTGCCGGCATCCTCTTGAAGTCCCCCGAAGGAGTAGAGCTGCAGTACGCCTTAAAGTTTAACTTTCAGGCATCCAACAATGCCTCTGAGTATGAAGCCCTTATCTCGGGAGCCTGCATGGCCCGACGATTGGGGGCTGAGTGAGTCAAGATTCACACTAACTCCCAACTGGTCGCCAACCAAGTTAGCGGTGACTACGAGGCTCGAGAAGAACAGATGGTCAAATACCTCCGGTTAGTCAAGACCATAGCACAACAGTTTGAGGGATTCGAGGCAGTCCGAATAGCTCGGGAGGAAAATTCTCGAGTGGACGCCCTCTCTCAACTAGCTTCCTCTCTTGACCCCGAGGGTACTCGCTTGGTCCTTCTCGAAGAGCTCGAGTGACTGATCCTCGATTCGGAGCTCATGGCTATTGACTCGGCCTCCCCGAGTGATTGGCATACCCCTTATCTGTCATGGATCTGAGATTCTCAAGAGCCCCCAGACCCTCGGGAGGCCCGAAGATTGAAATATCAAGCTCGACGATTCGTCATATTGGATGGCACCTTGTACCGCAGATCCTTCTCCGGTCCTCTTTTAAAATGCATCAGTACCGATGAAGCCAGGCGAGCTATTCAAGAGGTCCACGAAGGCTTATGCGGGGCGCACAAAGGAGGAAGGTCGCTCGCCAGGATCTTGCTTCGACAGGGTTACTGGTGACCCACTCTACAGCGTGACTGCTCAGCCTAGGTACAACAGTGTGACCGGTGCCAGCGATTTGACCACTTAGTCCATCAGTTGGCAACAGAGCTCGTCACCCTAGCTGAGCCTTATCCTTTCGCTCGGTGGGGGATTGACATCCTTGGGCCATTCCCTATGGCTCAGGCCCAGAAAAAGTTTGTCATCATTACCATCGACTACTTCACCAAGTGGATCGAAGCCGAAGCCACAGCGAGGATCACCGAGACAGTCGTGTGGAGTTTTGTCTGGAAGTCGATCATTTGTCATTATGGCATCCCCCGGGTGATAGTGAGCGATAATGGTCGGCAATTTGATTCTCATTATTTTCGAGACAGATGGTCCACCAAAACCCCCCCCCCCCCCCCCCCGCGGGGTGTTTACATGGAGCAGAGAGAGAGGGGGGTCCCCACCCTATATAATTTGGCTTTTTACTTCTTTTGGCCCCACTTTGACTCAGTGTGACTGCAGAAGATAAAGGATACAAGGCATGGACTGGTGAACTGGCTGCTTGCGTGTGTGGACCAGGGAGATTGACTTATGTGACTTTGTGTGATCTCGAGGCTCTGTCGTCGAGCATCCTTCCACGCATGGGTATGCCGATCAACCTTGCATGAGACTGCGACTAGAGAATTGATGTAGGGCCCTTGGGCTGGGAGGAGGGTGCAACCCCCAAGGGAGTTCACCCTCCCTAGGATGCAGTCACGCTCGGGGTGAACTCCACCCTGGGCAAGCCGCGGACATGGGAGGTGGTCCCGGGGACCTTCTGACATTATTTTATGTCATCCTTTGAGGGACTGGGTGCTCTGGGGTGCTGGCATTAGCCCGTGGGGGCCTGTCATTGTCGCGTTGTGGTTGCCGCTCGCAAGGTGTTCGGGGGAATTCTCGAGACACTTCAGATTGTCAACCGACTTGGGTACGTGACCGGCGGGCCTTAGGTTTGGCATCGAGCTTAGGGTTGGAGCTTGCAGGAGTCGAGGGAAGGCACTTCGGGCATGTGGGCCTGGCCTTTATGGCATATGCCGCGTTGTAAGGCGGGTTGGTGGGCAGCCCCATGTTGGCCCAGGAGGTGAAGATAAATGGCTCGTCTCTGAGTGGCTGAGGGTTGAGGGTGGCCGGGACTTGTTGGAGGGTTGTCATAAGACATGGCTAGATTGCTGGAGCCATAGGTTGACCCTTAGCTTGCTGTAGAATGGCTGTGATACACACGCCTACATGGTGTTCAGGGAAGTTCCCAACACACGTGTATGGGCCACATAAGGGTGCCGTGAGCTTCTAATGCCCGTGGTTGACATAGATAGGTCTTCCTTAGACTTCTGAAGGCTGAAGAGAGGCATCTTGAGGGTTGACCCCGGCCTCATTGCTGGGTGCCACGTGCCGTGGCCTGTCGTCAGGGTGCCCCTGGGTTGGCTCAGGTAGCTGTGTTGAATGTGGGTAAGCCTACAAATTGAGCGATCGGGGGTGGCCCCAATCCATTGTTGATGTTGTCGTAGGTCACGGCTAACTGGTTAGGACCCTTGGTTGGGCCCAATGTGCCATAGGAGGGGCTAGGTAGCCCTTGCTTTAAAGGTGTTTGGGAAAATTCTTGAACCCTTATTTCATAACATTTTGTTGGGAAATTGTTTGTGTACAATAGCAATGCCCTTCCCCAGCGCAATTTTCGGTCGCGCGGCGCTAGATTGCACCTCGGGAGACGGGAGGGCTCAGGAGGCAGGTCCGCGCCCTTCAGGATGACCTAGACACCTTTCCGTACACCTCAGTACACTTCTAAACTTAGAGCCCTTGTTAAAGACTCCATATGTTTATGATGCTGACTCGACATTGCTATTTGACAGGTGCGGTGGACTCCCTACGCCGAGGAGGGACACGAGGGACAGCCCTGGGTGGTTGGGGCCCTCGCCTACTCCGACCGGGACGTGTGGCTCCATTGCTTGAACGTGGTGGAGCCACTCTACGCCCGATTGGTGCTGAGGACGATCGGCGTCCATCAGCCGCCCTGGGTCATATTTTCAGTTATTTTCGATTTGTCAAAATTTTCCTTTTCCAATTCCTGAATGTTCTTTTTCAGTTCTGCATTTACTGACACAACAGCATCATATTTCTCACTCGAAATCTTCATTTCTTTTTCAAACTTTTGAATGGTCAGTTTTAATTCATCAATAACACTTTTCAGAAATTCATTCTCCTTCCTAGCATCTATCACAACATACTTTAACTTATCAAATTCAGCACATGTATTTTTCAAGGTATCATTCTCTGATTGTAAACATGCAAGTTTGTCAGAATGGGTCTTATCATTCATCAGAGAGTTCACTTTCTTTTTCAAGTGTCGATTCTCTTTTCGAATATCATTAACTTTATCTAATAAATCTCCGTAAGCATCTTCCCAGTTAGAAATGGTATAATGGTCGAAGGGGGTCGATACCTCATCGGAGCTGCTTTCTTTTTCTTCTCTTCCATTCCTGGCCATCAGGCAGATGTGCTTTTCTTCTTTCTCACTTCCTGAGGAAGTGCTAGGTGTGCCCCTTCCTCATCGCTCCACGTACAGACCATAGCCTTCTTCTTGGGCGCTTTCTTCTTCGATTTGTCCTTGGCCTTCTGGAGCTCTGGACAATCAGCCTTCATGTGACCACACTTCCTGCAATGATAACAAACGTTAGCATCAGATTTCTCAGTAGGATTAAATTTATACTTGTTTTGCTTCCTGCTGTAATATCTTCTGCTAAGATTTTTCCCTTCTCTTTTAAGAAATCTTCTGAATTCCTTAGTGATCATTGCTATATTATCTTTTTCAAGATCAGATCCAGAAAGACTTCGCTCACAGGACGAGCCATTGCAGCTGGACTGTTTTGAGCGACTAGCACTGGCTCTTAGCGCAATTGGCTTCTTGCTCTCGACCTCTTCAGCTTGAAGGAGGTTCATCTTATAGGCCATTAAGGAGCCTATTAGATCGTTGGCCTTCATTTTCTGTAGATCTCTTGACTCCTCCATAACTGTTGCTTTGGTGTGCCACATCGGAGTCAATGATCGAAGGATCTTCCTGACGATTTCATAATCGGTATAACTCTTTCCCAGATTGCTTAGACCATTTGTGATGACCGTCAGACGTGCATACATTTTGGTCACGGTCTCACTAGGCTTCATTCTGAAAGCCTCATATTCAGTGACCAACATATTCACCCGGGTCTCTCTCACTTGAGATGTACCCTCATAGATTATTGTGAGAGTGTCCCACATCTCCTTTGCTGACTTGCACGATGAGACACGGTCGAACTCTGTTGGATGAAGTGCACACTGGATTGCATTGATGGCACTCCAGTTCAGAGTAGATCTTCTTATCTCCTCCCTAGTCCACACCTCCTCATTTTCATGTAACTCATACGGACCTCTGCTTACAATCTTCCAGATCTCATAATCTTTGGCTCTGAGGAAGACCTGCATCCAGTTCTTCCAGTAAGCATAGTTGGATCCATCGAAGAAAGGAGGCTTGGTAGTGCACTGTCCCTCTGCCGTCATGCCTCTAGCGTCCATGGCCGTTCCTCTTTAGGATGTTAGTCCTGCACAAAGAGTTAGTCTCTGATATCAATTGTTGCGAAGCAGGGTGAGCACGGCTAGAGGATCTAGAGGGGGGGTGAATGAATCTGTAAAGATCCAGGACGTTACAGTCCTCCCCTCCTTTAAGAAATTTCATCCTCGAAATTTAAGGACCAACAAGGGTAAGGTAGGGAAGAACAACCCGACATATATAATCATAAAACATGAGAAACAGAGTCCAGAGGAACAACGTTCGACTGTTATCACGGATACGTGCTCAAGAGTGAGCACGACCACAAGTGAACACAAATCTGACACCTCTGAAACAAGGCACGTTGCTTACGTCTCGCAAGACAAGAGACACGATTGCTAGAGCACACAACGTCGAGAAACGGATTGACAGAAGTGACATGCACAACCAACATCAGCTTACACAAGGAAACATAGTCCTTTTAGCTGACAGCCTGACGACATCATCAGCTCCAGTGCCAAAGGAGACAGGGAACACCAGGCATATAGGACGCCAATGACAATTACATGGGAGAATGACAGCAAAATCAACAACATTGGACCACACATAACATTACGTCAGCTCTCAATCAGACATCACATCTGATTGAGTCGCGAGCTATTCCACTGGGAAAAGGAGCACAGTCAGCTACTGACAAGACAATGGTCCAACATTTAAGTGCAGAATCGTCCGAAAGTAGTACTTACAGAAATAACCACTAACGACGACAGCACCTGTAGGATTCTAGTTCCGTACAGCACCTAGAACTACGGAATACACTGCAAGTTGGGTCGCGTCAAGACACGCGGCAACTGAGCACATGACCACAAGGAACGAGTCATGCATCAGGCCGTTCACCAAGGGGAGACCTACAACAATTGAAATCAGTCGTGAAACGGTGAGAAACACCACTATCTCGGGGAACACATCTCAAGGATTGTGAACATACCTTGAGAGCACAATACCCACGAGAAAGAATGCAGAGTAGAGGGTACTTTATCAGCAGGAAAGCCGACGACTTCCCCAAAACTCAGAAATGCCATGCTACAACCAGAAAGATGGCCGACAACAGTATGGTCACGACAACGTCTAGGCACGTGCAACCGAGATGGAGTCACATCGAGAAGGAACAATCCTGTCGACTAGAAAGAATTGCACGAAAAGAAATCTTTGGCCTGTGGGACATCAGCCCACACACTTCCGCTGTGCACTCCACAATGCACAAAGGCATCAGAAAGATCCTCGGCCTTCGCATCTCAGTGCACACTAGGTGTCATCACAATCCTAGAAAATCGCAACGTAACACACCTCAAGCACTGATCTAGCGAGCAACTGAACAGAAGAAGTCTAAGTGTAATAGAGAAGAGTACCAGCTTCAGCATAAAGCCCAAGAAAAAGCACTAATCTCAGCTTACCTTTATGTCCTGTATATGACAATGAGCCTTATATCACATCGGCCGTTAGGCATGGCACGATAAAAATATGGTACGCAACAGCTCTCGACACAGAGATCAGGTCAAAAGTCATGCAACCGTAGAACAAGGAGATGATCAGACTCAAATTAAATTGTCCACACTTGAGCAGACACAGGACAAGGTGACACTGAAATGGCAATTCCGAGGCCAACCTCACAAGGAGATCCACCAAGCCACATGGGAAGCATCGAGCTTACCGACAGAAGCTCACCAAGAAGGGAAGAGCCTAGTTCGCTCGAACAGCTTCTCAGTCAAATTGGTCCAATCGAACACTTCGAGGTGAGCCGGCCGCCAATTACGGCCCGTTTACGTTGCAAATTGTGCTTGCTAGTAGGTCCGAGGTCGTGTCACATCACCCTTCCTCAGGGATTCTTAGAGGACCCATCTAGGGTCACCCCTGTGCAGGGGAGAGAGGGGTCCGCCCATCCTCTCCCATCCATTGCCATTGAGGGTACCCAACCCCCACCCTTCGATTCTTCCCAAAAATTGGCCAGTCATGTACTTCACATGATGGCCCAATTGGATCCCTCTCAGCTCAACATCCTTTGCCAAGCTCTGTAGGGGTCGGATGCCCTTCCTTCAGTTCCTTCTCATGGCGTGTCTGCTACTGCCACCTCATCGCCAGTTATTGGGTTAGGGGCCACCTCTATTGCACCCATCGATCTCACTCCGATCCATCCCCAGACCCTTCGATTTCCCAACATGGAAGCAGGCCAAGCTTCTACTTTGGCCCATAAGATTTCTGACAAGGGGAAGACCCAGATTCCCTTGACTTCTTATTCTGACCCTTATACCACCATCTCTCCAGTGCCGTAGGCCCTTGTGGCCCCGGCTGATTTTATTCATCCTCAAGCAGGGGCTGCCCAACCAGTTCATGTAGATATGGGCCCTTCCTTGGCCCATTATCCTTCTTACGGGCATCCCCCTCCATCAGTCTACCCATCGGATCCATATACCGGTTCTGTTCTTCCTGCTTTGTCTCCTACTTCCCGGGAACAGGAACTTCTTGAAAAGTGGGCTGCCATGTAGCAACAAATTGACCTTCTTCATAAATAGGTCGGTCCACAATCTTTGGCTGATATTCCCATTCCTAACTTCCGGGATATTCACTTCCCTCCGTAGTCCGAGCTCCCTACGTACCGAAAGTACGATGGGAATGGCAACCCGTTCATTCACATAATGGAGTTTCCATATGAATCAGTGCAGTTCCAACATGATGATCGCCTCATGGCGTATCTCTTCCGCCGGTCATTGGATGGGGTTACACTTGAGTGGTTTTACACTTTGCCCTTGGAGGAGGCAGAAAGTTTCAAGGTTGTCAAGGAGAAGTTTATACAGAGAATCCAAGACTGGGTGGGCCCGGAGTATTCCTTCACAGACCTGGTAGCTGAAAAGATGAAAGTTGATGAAGATTTTGCCACCTATGAAGACCGATGGAGGCAGATGGCCTCGCGTGTGCCCGGGCATATCTCGGAGGAAGAGAAAGTAAAATTATTGATTTCTAATGCTACCCCGACATTCCGTAACATTTTGGCTATGAATGACATTTCAAATATGCGCCATCTATACAGTCGAGCCTGGTTCATTCAAATAGAGTTCAAAGACTCCCCCATTCACTCCTTGTTTGAGGCCCAAAAGCCAAAATCCGTTAGGAAATCCCAGGGCCCAGTTACTGAGGGAGTGCAAACCAACGAGCAGGTGTAGGCTATTAACAAGTCCGCTCCACCCCATTTCCAGCAACCTCCATGCAGCCCCCAGTTCCCCACTCCACCAGCTCCCGGATGACCATTTCTAGCGCCTCAGCAGCTGCAACAACTACCACCACCACCACAATAGCCTCAGCAACCACCCCAATACCACAATGTTCCTCCCCCTGCTAGCTATGTACCTGCTCGATCGGGTCCGAAAAGAGCCCATTATCCTCCACTTCTTGATTTAGACGTCTCGTCCAGGTCATCGAATCAACAAACCCTTCTCTCCGCCCTCGTGGTTCACCTTACACAACCTCGGCTTTCATAACCTGCTTTCCAATAACTTCAACTTTCATAGCCTGTTTCCCGAGTTCTGGCCCACGTGGCATGGTTTCTCGACCTTAACTTCGGTCCATGGACCCGCTCTCCTCATCATGATTGATGAATCTCTCAATTGGGCTGCACCTGCAGACCCCACTCTCTCGTCCCTCTCTCGCGTCGTCTGCGGGTGGGGGGCATTTGTGGACACCAAAATTCTCACCCTGTGTTTACGTGCAGGGGAATAAAGAAGAGAAGAAAATAGAAGAGAAGATGAAAAGAAGAAAAGAAGAAAAGGAAGCCACACTCCTGAAGTGCCCCCAGCGGCACACTCCTTGAAGCCCCCTGCGTCACACTTTCTCATGCCTCTCCAACGGCATACCCATCGTGTCCTCCAGTGGCACGCCATCAAGGCCCCTACCTGGCACGCTGCCTTGGGCTTCACCTAGCACACCTCCAAGTGCCCCTACCCGGCACGCTGCCTTGGGCTTCACCCGGCACGCTTCGTGCCCCCTTCATCTGGCACACCCAGAGCACATTGCATCCGGCACGCGCTTGGAGCCCCTCTGCCGGTGCACCTTCCTAGCGCCCGCAAACGGCACGCCTTCAATGGCTTTTCAACGGCACGTCTTCAGTGCCCCTCTAGCGGCACACACCTAGTGCGTCTCCACCTCCAGCTCGCCTCCCAACGGTACACTCCAAGTGTCTTACCTGGCACGCCCCCTCGAAGCCCTCAGCGGCACACCCAGGCTGGCCTTCAGTGGCACACTCCACTGGGCCTCTAGCCGACACATTCTGTGCCCCCCTTCGGCGGCACACCTGTGAACGCCTTCAACGGCACCCTCGGGCTACCCCTCCAGCGGCACACCACAGAGCAGCTCCGCCCAGCGTGCCCTGCAGATGGCCTCACCAGCACACCCTGTGGACAGCCTCAACGGTGAACCGATGAGGCCCTTCAGCGGCACAGCTGTCTGGCCCTTCAGCGGCACAGCTGTCTAGCCTTTTAGCGGCACACTTTGCCAGCCCTCCAGTGACACGGTTTCTCAACCTTCTAGTGGCACAGCTTTCTGGCTCTCTATGGGCACACTTTGCCCTCCTCTTCACCCGGTGCAACCGGCAAACCAAATCTCACGCCATGACCTACGATCCTTGGCGTGCAATGGAGATTGTGCAAGGCTAGCTGAGGTGTCACCCAGGGAAGGAGGCACGCAGGCTACCCCCTGCCACCAAGGATGGGAGAGGTCAAACCCATTTAATGCCCGTCGTTCCTGCCACTGGCGCTCATGCCTGGACGCTCCCGCTACGAGGGTTATAAAAGACCCCCTCTCCGCTGCGAAAACAACGCACACACGTAGAGACCCAGATGGGCGCAGAGGAGAAGAAGAGAAGAAGAGAAGAAGAAGAAAAGGCACATTGCTCCGACTACCACCCGAGCGAAGAGAGAAGGTAGAAGAGAGGAAGAGAGAAAGAGTGAGAGATAGTGAGAGAGAGAGAAAGAGGATTGAGGGGAAGGAGCCCGGGGTCCCCTCCTCCCGATTGTATCCCTCTTCTTTTTCTTCTTTTGTTTTGTTTTTCACTTTTGAATGCAGATTTCACTCCAAAAATCTAAATGATGATGGGCTAGTCACGGCCAAGCTTGAATCAAATGAAAGATGGATCAATTGAAGAAATACCTTGCAAGAATGAAAAATGATGAGAATTTCCTCAATTGTCACCAGGAGATAGGCAATGATCTTGATGAGTACCCAATGCTATGGTATGAAAGCCTCACATCTCTTTGATTACTGATAACTTCAAGAGGTAAGGCTGATCAACTATTTTTTTTGAGAAAATCAAGTAAAGTCATTTTAGTGTCTCATGTATACATGAATAAAATCACTTCTAAGCTACTAACAATGCCTTTTGTGAACCAGTTGCAGGGATTGTGGAAGAAGATTTTAAAATACTCTCATGAGTAAACTGAATTTAATTCCTCTATGGATTGCAGGTGGAAGGCTTAGATGAAAATAGACTTTCAAGGCAAAGGTATGAAAAGTAAAATCTGAAGTACTAACCATCGTGGGGTTAGTAATCTTAGTGCATGAAGACTATCGATCTTGTCATCTAACTAAGGTAATTCAACCTCGTCAATTCATGCGATGGTCTTGGTGACACTCTAGGATGACAGGTATTGATTCAAAACTTGAATTGTCATTCACTAGCCCGCTGTGATGAACTTGTTTAATTGGTTGAACTAAATTAAAAATCTTGAGAAGAGTGTTTGAAGTGATCAGTTGTTGAATAACTCTCATTTTGAATTGCATGATCACACCTGAACTGAACTGCACATTTGGTATATCAAATGACGTTTGTGAAAGAGTGGATTATATTCACTCGGAAGCATTTCCTATGCGTTGAGCTGGGTCTTCGGACTAAAATCTCTGTCTCGTACTAGATCTTGTAAATTGTGATTATTTAAATTGTGAATGAATCCTTGAGCTGAACTATTTAATTTAAAAATATATTTTTGATTAAATGATTCAGACATTTGGCTTATGGATGATTCTCACTGCAAAAATGTTTGAAAGAATCATGAAAATCTGTCTTGCACAATTTCTGAAAATTAGGTTGCATTGCTTAATTTTGATCATGTATGCACCCTCATTCATAAAGATCATGTCAGGAAAAATACTTGTTTGATCCATTAACTGAATGTGAATGGTCTCATGTGGAAGTTGTCACATTGGATTGGAAATAAAGCTATCATCTTGCTTCTGCATCTTGCATTTAGTTCTCATGCAATCATAGGCTGCATGAATTAGAATCCAATGCATTAGGTACACTAAGATCATGCAAATGAATATCAAAATTTTGAATCACTTTGCATATTGCATTGCATTCCCACATGCTCATACGTTGTATTGCATTGGAACTCATGCATTAGTTACATTTAGTTCATTCAGTCGGCATCCATTCAATTGGCATCAAATTGTCTATTCAATTGGTATCTAATTGGCATCACATTGCTTGTTTGCATGTCATAGTGCATTTGCATAAACTCACATGTGTGCTTGTGTGCTATTATATGCTATTCACCCACAACCTTTGGCATCTCTATGGTTGCATATATCCTTGGTAAATAAGTTGCATTTGAGTCATAGCTAGTATGTTTCCTATTATACACTCTGGGGGAGTTTAGACTTAATCAGTGCATCTAATTAGGGGGAGTAGCATTGTCATGTGTTCGGGGTGGCGATGACATTTACATAAGAGGACATGCTTCTGCCCTCCGCCAACCACAACAGGCCTCTCTATATGAAGGGGCATCTAAACAAGCAACCAATAAGCAGAGGGTTAATTGACCTAGGGGCAGCAGTCAACATACTCTCTTATCGGATATATTAGAAATACTGCTTTGATATACACCTGATCGAGGTCAGGGATATGAGAATTGCTGGCTTTAACCAGAAATGTGAGGTCCCCATGGGTATGGCGGAGCTGGAGCTCTCCCTTGGCGACTTCACCACTACGGTGTAGTTTTATGTAATAAACTCTGATACCTCATACAAGGCACTGCTGGGCCGGCCATGGCTGCATAAAAATCTGGTGGTAGCTTCTACTCTCCACCAATGCATAAAGTACCCCTGGGGCGGGAAAGAAGAAAGAGTGTTCACCGACTTACACCCTTTTGAGGTGTTTGAATGTCACCTGTCAGATGCAGCTATGTACCTGGAGAAGTCGAAGAAGCCCAGCTCTTCAGCTGACGACAAGGGAAAGAAGAAGCTAGATGTCGACGACTGGTTTCCTCTGCCGCCACCTAGCTATAAAGCTCCCCCAGAGGTGTCATTCCTGTCTGAAGAAGAAGGAGGCCACATAGTCCTCCAACTCAATGTTTACCCTCAACTTGGGGCATTAAACCCCGCTAAGCTACTTTTGGACATCAAGGTCCCACTTGGGGTTGTCAAGCCCGCAGCTAGCGCAGACTGCCAAATAGTCGAAGTGTTGAAAATCATGGAGGTTCCCAATCCTGACGGCCATCCTACCATATTCTATGTGGCCAAGGAGCTACCTGTCAAAGGGGATGATGATTACAGATTTCCCGAAGAGATGCAAGACCCACTTGTCCCAATCACGGGACTCCCTCATGTAACTGGTCGCGCAATCAAGCTGGCCAGGAAACAATAAATCCCCTTCTGTCAGCCTGCCAGTCAGAAGAAGATGTTCAAAGAATTGTGGGATCCCCCGAAAATGAATAGGAGACTCCTGCAAATCACTCAGCACCCAGGGCTGGGTTTCTCCATTGAAGATTGCCAAGAAGTCAATATGATTTCAACCTACACTGTGACAAGTGAAGACCCCTCAAGGGCGATCTATGATGAATACATAGAAGACTATGAAATAGCCGAACCATCTGCTGAATTAAAAGGCTCGAGCCCCTCCCGGGTGCAGGCGCACAATGCTCGTGGAGTTCTCGCTCCATGCAAATGTTGGGAATCCATCTGCATGGAGCCAACTACAACCCCCAGCGATGACTCACAAGAGCTGCAGGCTGAAGAAAGTCATCTCATCCCTGAGGACGCTACATCCACAAGCTGGCATCCAAGCTACACGGCACACGCACTGTTAGTGCCAAGGCCGCTCATCCAGCCTGACCAGTAGCCAACCGGCTCAGAACAAGGCAAAGCTGAAATCCCACCGATAGGCGAAACAAAATAGGAATACATCTATGAGGCCTTCGAAGTCGAAGAAGATGATGAAGGCTTTGTGGACCTGCAGCTGACTCCCCCGGAAATGGAAGATGGCGGTCAAGCCACTATCGACGAATTGGTCGAAATAAACCTCGGCACTGAGAGTGATCCCAGGCCTACCTTCCTCAGTGCCCTCTTGTCACTTGAGGACAATCGTGGTTCTCAGGAAACTTCCTTGCTACTTTGAGATTTCGGCCACTATCCAACTGGAACTTCAAAAATAGATCAAGGCTAGATCTGTGCCTATCCAATTTTTCTCTCTGGCCTTAGATCGAAGTGCTTTGAAGCAGCTTTCCGACGGTACCTTCTGTGCTTCCATCTGACATCTGGATTGAACGCAGTAGCCGATCTCGCCGGAGCACGCGCCTGAAATAGAACTTGCAGATCCGTGAGCAACAACTCCAAAGCTTGGAGATCGGAGCTGATCGGCCTCCGACCGGTGTTTCTGACTGACCGCCGTTCCGGGGGAACAGGCCACTAGGGGTCCCCATCACAGCGGGACCCATCCCAGCAGCTCCGGAGGACTGAGCGGTCCGTGGGACCCACGGACCAGTAGATCGCACCATTTGGACAGCCTCAAAACGCGGGTTCGGCACCGCTGGGACGATATCAAGATGCTGCCCATCAACCTGATCGTCGCGACTCCCGGGCCCCACATGTGACCTTTTACCTCCCTACGTGGAGTGGGTCAAATTTTTGTGCCACAGTAAAATTTTGTTAACCGAGAGTCTGAGATTGGCTGGGGTTGTCTTCCCCACGCCGAGAGCGTGGAGGTAACGATCCTAACTTCTTGGCATTCTTTTGCTTAGCTAGTATATGGTCATATGCCATTACGAGAGCATAGGATCCTAGCCCGTGAGTCCATTTCACTGCTGTAAGTGTGTGGGTGACCCGTCCCGTGACTCGATCCGAGTCCGGAAGTGAGTCTACTACCCTTGAACTCTGTCAGTTCCTCAACCGCGCACGATCCGCATTTCCCTCACTTGGGACGATGAGTGAGCTTACATTTCTGTTAGCGACGTATAGCCCTTAGGAGCTCTTAGTGTCGGGCCTAGTGTTTCTCATGCTCGTATGTTGCTGGTCGCATCTCCATTTAGAGTCTGAGGTCCACATCACATAGAGTCAGCCCCCCTGTCTGTCCCGCATCAGCATGGTATCAGAGCGAGTCGAGTCTAGGGTAGTCTTGGGTATAAAAAAAAAAGGGTGTCTCAAGTCTTAAGCCTTAGGTGTGTCATTGCATGCCCACCCGTCGTGGTACCCACTTCTCACCACCACCACCTATGGCGGACCCCCGAGCCCGTAGTTTCGATGAGCCCTCGACGGCCGAGATGTTTTGTGCCCGCATGGATCGTTTTGATACGCATATGGATGGTCTTAGTACGCGTGTAGACGGCATAGGTTCACATCTAGATGGTGTAGGAATGCATCTAGAAGGGAGGATGAAAGCCCTCGAGGATCGGGTTGAAGCTTCGGACCAGTCCATCTAGGGTCTTGTAGGGAGGATTGCCGTCCTCGAGAGGGCCCCAGTGGCAGCGCGACCCATGCCAGCCAATGGTCAACAGGAGCCAGCCCAACAACCTACTACGGCAAGAGCTCAGGCGGTAGATGTTGGGAGGCAGCAGGTGCATGAGGTGGCTGACTATGCATCTGATAATGAGCAAGGGGGATATGGTCGTTGTTGAGTAGTGGATGGCGGATCTAGAGGGGAGGGGTGAATAGATCTGGCCCTCTTTTCGCAATGCAGCCCTCTTTATAGCTAGTTAAAATAAATTACAGCGGAATTAAACTAGCTTAACGAAGAAGAGTGATCGTAGCAGCTGATCTCGCCAGGTCGCACGCTGTAAAAATAAAACTTTAGATCTGTGGGCAGCAACTCCAACAAGTGAAGACCGGAGCCGATTCGCCTTCCACAAGATGAACCAGCGTACCGCCATCCCAGGGGACGCCTCTCCAGGAGCCACTGTCACAGCGGCAACACTCCGGGCCCACTCGGACTCGTCGACCAGCACGTGGGCCCCACGTTGTGAGTACCCGTGCCATCGAAGGTACATCAAGACGCTGCCCGTCAACCCAAGATCGGTCCTCCCGGGCCCACTTGTGTAGCCCTTTACCTCCCTGCGTAGAGTGGGCATCAAAATTCACTACTGTAATCTAAATATTTACTGTACTGGAAGTTACTGGCTTGGCCGGGATCGTCTTCCCCACGCCCGACGCGTGAAGGTAAATCCGCTTCCTCTCCCTTTCACATTTGCTTTACTCGTATATATTTGTATATGCCGCTGCGAGTGTTAGGATTCTTGGCCCGATATATTGTTATCACCACTGCGAGAGGGCGAGAGTGAGTGACCCGTCCCGTGACTCAATCCAAGTACACGCTGAAAAGTCGATACCCGAGACTCATTGCCGATTTCTCAACCGCGCACGGTCTAGTGTTTCCCTCGCATAGGGACGGTCGCGAGCTAGAGTCCCAGGATGCATGTCCGTCCCTCATCAAACTGGAGGGGAAGGTCCGTTGCCGGGATGATATCCTCCAGATCGGTAAGACTAGGGGGCTCATTGACAATGACTCAGACTTCCATGCCCCCTTCTCCAGGGAGATCATAGAGGCTCCCATCCCTATGAAGTTTTAGTTGCTGACGTTCACCCTGTACGATGGCACCTCCAATCCCACTGATCACGTGCCAAGCTTCGAATCAAGCATGGTGTTCCACTGGGCCTCAGATGCTGTAAAGTGCTTGGCGTTCATCATGACCTTGCAAGAGAATGCTCGAACTTGGTTTGAGTCCCTATGTAATGATCCAAGATCTGAGTACTGTAGATGCTTAAATTTGGCATCAAAAGGCCAAGCAAGGTCAGGCATAGAAAAAGAAGAAAGGGTGCGTCAACGCACCCATGGCATGGCGTCGACCCCATAGCGCCGCTCAAGCTAAAGAAGAATCTGAACAAAGGCCATGTCGACGCAGCCCTCAGCCTGCATCGATGCACCTGAAGATAGATAGAGAAAAAATGCTCCTGGTAAAGGGATGCATTGGCGTACTCTAGCAGCTGCGTCGATGCCACTGAAGACAGAGAACAAAAATTTGCCCCTGGCAACGGGCTGCGTTAATGCAGGACCCCAGCCACATCAACGCACCCTCAAGCGGGAAAGAAAAAAAAGGGGGTTTTGAGCACAACATGTGATCTGAAGGGTAGTCTTTAGAAGGTCGTATGGGGCATGTGGATTGTAGGCCTCCAATGATTGGGGAACATTCCTAGGCTCTCCTGCCTTGAGGGAAAAGAAAACCCCCAGGTTGCTACTATAAAAGAAGGGGCTACGGCCTAAAGAAGGCTCTCTCTGGCTACTCTGGTTTTTCTCCCCCAGCTGGTGTGCTATTTGACTGTTGCCCAGGCAGTTGGCCAGCCACGCCCAGGCAGCCCGCACGGTACTGTAGCAAGTTGAGGTTAGGCAGATTTTGGGGATCCTGACGCTCTCCAAACCCTCAACGCTAAACTGGATATCCTCGTAGACTTAATGAGGACCCAGGCATCTAGGGAGGAGAAGTCCTGGCTTCCCCAGGAAAGCCTCCCCCCATGGCGCAACTTCCGTACAAACTGCTAGAGGCCGCTTCACCCTCCCGGGACGATGGCTTGTGCGTAACAGGTCAGGAGGGCCTTCGTAAACCCCCCTCCAGAACAAGAAGCCTCCTCCACTCTGAGGAGAGAAGGACCCGAGAAGTGCCAGCAACTCCCGGAGACTGACACCCTCGAGGGATGGTGAGGCAGCCCGCAAGGACGCCCCCACAGCGCCTCGGTTGAGCATCAACCAGAGTTGTCCCTCCAACTGAGGGACTTCGAGTGACGTTTCGTGGAGCTGGAGCATGCCCTCCGCGCCTTACAGAAGATGTCCATCAAAGAGGATGAGGAGCTATCCCCATTCCCTGACCAAGTCTTGAAGGTTGAGATCTCACCCAGAGTCTCGCTACTGACCTTCAAACCATACGATGGCCAGGAAGACCCGGCCGACCACTATGACAGCTTCGATGCCCTGATGACTCTCCACGGGGCTTTGGACACCATCAAATGCCGAGCGTTCATGACCACCTTGGTGCAAGGCGCTCAAGCCTGGTTCCGATCACTCACCCCCGACAGTATCCATGACTTCCGACAGTTCGAGCGGATTTTCAAGGAGAGCTTCGCTGGTAGCGGCCCTCCCAGGTCATTTGCGGGGCTATTGGCACTAAAACAGGCACAAGGGGAGAAGCTATGGGCCTATATTAACCGATTTAAATCGTAGGCCCTGCGTATCCCCCTCCTGGACGTTGCTTCGGCCATCACTGCATTAACTGGAGGCACCCACGACGAGAACTTCTAGCAAGAGGTAGTCCTCCATCTGCCCACCTCTCTAGCCGATCTGGTGACCCTAGCCCTACGCCATGCAGAGTGTGAGCAAGTCCTCAATGCCTTCCACAGCATGACGGGCTTGGGTCGAGAGGGAGATAGGAAGCGATCATCTGAGCAAGGCTCGGGCCAGGCGAAAAGGCAAAATCAAGATGGAGACCACAAGGAGCCCCCTCAGAAATACGAGTGGCACACGCCCCTCTCCGCCCCCGTCTATGAGATATATGAAGACATCAAGGGCTCGAGCCTTCCCTGCCAACCTGAGCCAATGAAGTCTGACCCAAAGTGTCGTAGTCGACACAAGCACTGCCAGTTCCACAATCACCATGGAGACCATACTGGGGATTGTCATCAGCTCAAGGATGAGATTGAGCACCTCGTCCACCAGGGACACCTATCACTATACGTGTTTGAGTAGAGGGAGGATTGAAGTATCCCTCCAGAAGAGATTGACAATCAACCTCACGGAGTCCACATCAACATCATCTCTGGCGGCTCAGCATCAGGCGGAGATAGTAGCCGAGGAAGGAAGTGTCACACTAAACGGGCGAGCAGGGCCTCCGATCCCCCCAAAGCCCCATCAGCGAGTGAGCAACAGGCCTTGGTGTTCTCAGACCAGGACTTGGAAGGGGTAATTACCCCGCACAATGACGCTCTTGTAATATCGGCTACGATAAACCATTGTAATGTAGATAGGATACTAGTTGACAATGGTAGTGCCCCTGATGTGAGGAAACGCCGTCTCGATGATCAGTTTTCGACCGGCTGGTGTTCTCGAGCAGGCCGTCAAGGGGGATTGCAAGAAGAAACGGGAGCTGGAAAGTTTTCACCTGCAGCATGGCATGAGTCTTTAGTCGATATGGGGCTCTACCCATCGACCCCGAAGAGGCGGTCGGACTCTCCGCCAGACCCTGCCCTCTCACCAGAAGAGGAAGAGCGATAGGCAAAATAGCACCGGCAGGCGTCGAAGAGATCTCTCATGAAGAACCTTCTATGGCCCTAGCTGCCAATGTAGTTACCACTGGAGGCACCAGTGGCGGGCCCTCCACATCATCTGAGGATGCCCCAGCCGAAGAAACATGGGGCATGCCCAGTCTCCCCACCAATGACCCGGCAATGCTGTACATGGTGCAATAGTACCAGTGGGAGATCGAACTGCTGAAGAAACAACTGGGTGAAAGGGATGCCCAACCCACAACATCTCGGCAGGTCAAAGTTTTGCTCGAAGTGCCTGGGGGCAGTGGGCAATCCTCGGAAGTGACTCCGCAGGCTGCAGCATTTCCACCAATCCCCAGCTACATTGGGGGCATGCCTTTGCAACAGGCATTGCACGCAGCACCAACCCTGCCACCGCTTTTGCCTCCCCAAGGGTCTCTCATGGCCCCGTAGGCGATAGTACTGACTGATCTAGGAGCACAGCCTACCCACCTCCACCCAGGCCCGGTTGACCCGATGAGGACAAATGAAATGATGATAGATCGGATGATTGAAGAGAAGCTAGCCTCCAGGGGCGATAAAGATTGTGTCGCTTTTGAGCTGTACCAGGTACCTTACCCCGTCCATCATGCGGCCAAGAGGTTGCCTCCCGACATCAATAAACTGTCAAAGTTTGAGAAGTTCAGTGGACAAGGCTCGCCGAAAGAGCACATAGCTCACTATATCAACCTATTGGGCGATTTAGCGATCGACGAGTCCTACTTGCTCAAGTACTTCGGGTCCTCCCTTACAGCACTCGCATTTGAGTGGTATTCGAACTTACCAGTTGGGTCTATTAATGACTGGCTCGACATGCAACGAAAGTTTTAGGAGCGATTCCACACTGTCGAAAGAGAAATAACTATGGCCGAATTATATGCCTCCAAGCAGGAGATTGATGAGACTGCTGTGGAGTATATTAACAGATGGCGACACCTCAACATGAGATGTAAGCGGCCACTACACCAAGAAGATGCAGTGTAGATCTACAAGCAAAAATTGAAGCGGGAGATCCTCGAAAAGATGGTTGGGATTGAAATCAGGTCCTTTGACCAGCTAATCAAGACAGTGACAGAAGTCGAGGCTTTTCTCTCCTCTGCCCCTATCGTCGCCAGCCAGAAGGCCATGGCAACGGGTAATAGGGCCTCATCCAAGGAGGTTTATATAGTTGACTCCGAAGCGTCCGGGCGATGAAAGGATAAAGGGGAAGGCCCCACTTTATGAGCTAGAATGAGCAAGCCATACTCCTTTACCAAGGAGAAGACCCAAACCCCATTTGAATGGGCCTCCCAATATAACAAAGTAACTCTTCCGGAACCGAAGAGGCCAGGTGATGCCCGAAGAAGAGATGACCCCCGATTTTGCCCATACCACCGGGCACTCGGGCACTCCATCGAAGACTGCTAGGTGGAACTTACCGTGTCCATGAGTTTCAAAGAGAATCGACCATTGATTGTAACGTGACTTACGGATCCCCTTCGGTGGTCGTCGGAGAACCTCACGCTGGAGCCCCCTTCTTCCTCTTCTCTCTTCTCTCTGTGTTTTCCTGAGCTTCAGTGGATGTTCTTCCGTCTGCCTCTGTCTATCCGTGTGTGTGTTCACTGTGGAGAAGGGGCCTTTTATACCCCAGCAGCAGGAGCGCTCGGGCTGACGTGACAATGGCGGGAACGTGACCGGAATTAAACAGGATTTGACTTCGTCATCCTCGATGGTAGGGAGTAGCTTGCGTGCCTTCAGGAGGGGATGACACCTCAGCTAGCCCTCCGCGCGCCAAAGATCCTAGGGCATGGCATAAGATATTGCTCACCGGCTGCACCAGGCAAGGAACAACCAGAGTGTGCCGTTGAGTGGGCGGGCAGCTGTGCCGCTGGCATACCGGGAGACTGTGCTACTGGGGTGCTGCTAAAGTGTGCCGCTGAAGCCTGCAAAGCGTGTTGCTGGAAGAGCAGCATGAAGGCTTTGAAGGTGTACCACTGGAGGGCCTGCCGTGGGTGTGCCGCTAGGGGCACTTGCAGGGTGTACCATTGGACGACCCTGAGGGTGTGCTGAGTAGGGCACGCCGTGGGGGTGCCGGGTAAGGCACCTGGGTGTGTGTGCTGCTAGGGGCAGCCGGCAGTGTGCCACTGGCGGCACTGAGAGTGTGCCATTGGGGTGGCAGAAGGGCGTGCCGCTGGGGCGTGTCTAAGCCCGTTACAAGCACGAGTTGCGGTTCATTTGATTTTCTTCGAGGCCCATGGGTTGTGAGCTTCCCGGGAGTTGACTTCTCTTCGTTGTCGTGACTCCGGAGGCAGCTTCATAGTAGGGTATATGTTTGGGGAGTCTGGGTGACCAATCTCTCCGGGGGTTTCTCTGCTTGATGTTGATGTTGATGCGAAGCCAGGCAGGACATATGGGTGTGTAATTTTACACGTCCACAGCCGCCTCGGACCCCTTTAGGCGCTCCTCGAGCCCCGCCTGAAGAGCTTGGTTGGACTCTAGTATCTGAGCGAGACCCTGGAAATGATGCCTCCACAAGCCAAAGGCACTGACGACCAGACACGCACTCCTCGAAGCCACCGCCGTCAGCTCCTTCTCGGCCCCAGGACTGAACTCGCTGGTATGCTCGTACCACTACGCGCTCCTCCCCATGAGATCGACGATAGTGGTGATCTCGGCCAGCCCAGATGTCAAGTCCCTGAGCGGTGAGGATTGAATACGCTAAGGAGATCCCGACGGAGAAGAGACATTGGCATCATTAGTCACTGGAGCCTTGCCCTTGTCTTGCTCCCGTGCCATGGGGACTGATGCAGAGGTAGCGACCATCGACTCTGTAATGCCCCGGATCCTTATTGGGTCTTATCGAATTCTTATTTGATATTTCGGATCCTTATTTTTGGGTCCTAGATCTATTTTCTAGGAGTGTTTGACTCCGTTGTGTCTAAAATTATGTTTCGGACATCTTTCGTGTTCGGATCGGCGCGATCCAGAACTGTTTCGGAGGCGTTTCGTGACTTTTTCGCACGTTTTTTTATTTTCGACTTGGGTTTCGACCAATCCTGCGGAACTCCACAGCGGGTGATGGCCTCGAGTTGGCGACGACTCCACTTGCCATTTACGATGTTGTAAAGGCAGTTGCACGCGCCCTCCGAGTGAAGTCGGAGCAGATAGTGTTAAAGCCCGTAAAGCCCATAGCGGCTACAGGTAATCCCTGTCTTTACTGACTTTACTACCCACATGTGTCTTTGTATTCTGGGACATGCATTCATATATATTCCCATTACACTTGCAGGTGGGGCTGTTATGGTAGTCGGTGCCGTACCACAAGGGGGTCCTCCCGATGCTGAGACTGGGAGGGATTCTACTGCAACCAAGAGACCCCGGACCGAGATTTCTGAGGAGGGGGATATGAGGTCATCATCCCGTCCTCGGCTTGAGGATGAATCCCCTGCAGTCGAGGCTGTATCCAGTAAGCAACTCCTCCAGATACTTGTCATCTTTGAGCATATATGCAGTGTTGTAAACACATTCTTGCTCTGTTAAATGCAGCTCCCTCGGAAGCTAGGGCCGATATGAGCTTCTCTCCTCCTCAAGCGGGAGATGACATACCACTGGAGGAGTCCACACTGAACATTACTTTCAGCTTTGAAGAGCTGATGCCTCCCACAGACGACTATACGCCAGGGACGGCTAATTCTCCCTCACATCTTACAGCAGGGGTCATAGGAGGTCACGCCCCAGGTAGCATGCTCAGCCTTGTCTCCCCCATTGATGCATGAAGATTTGAACATCACTAACCCTTTAGTGTTTTATTGGCTGTGCAGGGGTTCCTGAGGTTATTCCACCTGGCCCGTCAGCAGGGGGTAACGTCGGCTCTTCCTCCGGGGCCGGATCCGCTTCTGGGAGTGGATCTACTAGCTCGAGCTCTCCTTCCAGCGCTACGACCTCCAGTTCTTCCTCAAGCGAGAGCGACTCTCGAGAAGGAGAGTTGAATGATGTTGGTGGTGAGTGCAGCGACATATATTTTTTTTTAGTTAAGCCTTTCTTATAAAAATTTACTTGGCTCATACAACTGCTTGTCAAGTAGGAGCGGACTTAGCCGGATCCATGGAGGAGTTCTCACGACTAATGGAGTCCAGCTCTTTTATGGATCTTCTGACAGGCGGCAGTACCTCGACAGGCACAAAGGCCATGGAGGTGGCAGGTGTTGACACCACAGCACCGGGAGATCCTGCGCCAGTGAGCTCCTCCGATGTTGATATTGGCGAGGACGGCATAGCTGATCCTTCAGGTAAGAGATGTTAGAGGCTAATGATAGACCTCTTTGCCACTTTGCAACTATCTTTGCCAAGCTGATTAATGTATCTGCTACGTGGGCAGTGACAGGCCAGGCCATTGAAGAAAGCACATCCCACTCTGACGAGATAGCTCAGATAGGGGAAGCTTCTAAGGGTGCACTAGAGGGCCTGCACACTCCAGGGGAAAGTACCCGCTAGTAGGCACCCATGCCACAGGTACTGCTCGTATCTGACAACGAACATGGTGAATGATATATGCACTTTATTTGCGACACTGACCCCTCTCCTATTTTTGTCGTGTAGCTTCCCTTTCTGTGGAGCCGATGGCTGAGGCCTCCCCGCGAGAGGAGGTTCAGGAGGCAGGGTCGACTTCTGAGGCTGAGCAATCTTGCTCCAAAGGGGCTCCTGATACAGAGTCTGCCCTTCCTAGCATAGCTAAAGAAGGCGCTGCCATTGAGACAGGTACACAGCTGCTCTCTGGAATTTGACATCTTGTGTGTGCCGCTTTATAGATAAGCACTTACATGCTATTGCTTAAACTGCAGTGGATGGGGACACAAACGTCCTGCCTAGTGGACCAGGATCAGCTTCTGTCACTGGTTCTTCCCCAGCTGTTGAGGAAGGGTGGGGGTTTGCATCAGGTATATAACCATGTTGTGCCTTTTTATAATTATTCGTGCATGTCCATTGGGTTGTGAACAAACACTCATTCCCCCTTTTCTTTCTTTGTAGCTTCTGAGGAGGGAGCCCCAGGGGTACCTGTAGACTTCCCAGCTCTTGGAGTTGAGTGGCCTGACGCCCCTGCACTTGGGATGGCGTTGCATGCTGCCATGGCTGACCAGCTTCTGCAGGGTCTTGATCGGTTGATCCAGGTCGATCCATTGCCTTCCGTGGAGGCTTTGAGAGCTGATCTGGAGGTGTTCACCAGGAGCTACCACGGATTGAGTCTTCCTCGGGACGCATGGGCCACGAAGCTGGGAGCCTTGTGGAGTGAGTTTGCCTGCCTCCATCTTGCACAGGCGCAGAGACAGAGGACCCAGCTGCGGATCCAGCAGGAGGAGGAGGAGCTGCGTGGACTTCGAGCGGCCCAGGCGGAGACTGACCTCCACCTTGAGAGCGTTGAGGGGCGTAGCCGGAGGGCTTCTCTCCGATTGGAGGAACTGCAGAGAGAGCTTCAGGAGACCGCCGACGAGCATCGTAGTGCCCAGGCTGAGGTGGAGACCTGCCGTCGCCGATCTGATGAGCTTCTAGGGGAGATTCTTCGACGCGAGGCTCTCCTTGCTGAGCTAAAGAGGAGCGGAACTAGAGCTTGACGGGTCTTGACTCCTTTTTGCACATAGGGCCCTTGCGCCCCATTTTGTTTGAGTTATCCCCGAGGGCTTGTCTCGAGCACCATTGGTGACATTGATAAATACAAGACAGAGCTTAGCATAGCTATTTTTGCTTCCATCCTCTTGCATATATGTCTCCTTTTTTTTCTTTTTGTTTATCACTTTACCCGCCCTACCGTCCTTTCGGGTTTTTACCAGGAGTGACCCCCTTTAACTTTTTCCAGTGCACCCTTTCGGGTTTTTACACTGAGGGGTACCCATTTTTACCTAAGACGCCCTTGCGGGTTTTCACCTTAGCCGGGTTAAGCCTTTTTGCCCTTGGTTGCTCCCCTAACAAAAACAACCAAGTCCACTGGGGCATCAATATTTTTAACCCCATTTTTTCTTTTCTTTTTTTTAGCTGGAACCTATCATGTCAAAAGGCAAAGAGAATGTGGCACTCCTGTACGGATGTGTGTCACACAGGTGAAACAGATGGGTAGATTTGACTGCCCATGTGGGACGTATGAGTCAAATCTGTGAGCTGTCGGGTAAACGGGGTTGGCAGCCCGAGAGGGCATGCTGAGGCCACACCCAAGAGGATAAAAGGGAGGACGAAAGGCATAGTGGGTTGGCAGCCCAAGAGAGCATAGTGAGACCAAACCCAGTGGGATAAAAAGGTGTAGTGGGTTAGCAGCCCGAGCGGGCATACTGAGGCTAAGTCCGGTGCGACAAGGATAGGTTTTGGCAATCCCGATGGGACGTGAGAGTCAAAATCGCAAGCAGATAAGCAAAATAGGTTGGCAGCCCGAGAGAGCATACTGAGGCCATACCTAGTGGGACAAGATGTACCAAAAGGCGAGACAGGTTGGCAGCTCGAGAGAGCATGCTGAAGCCAAACCCATGAAGAAAAAATGGAGCCGAAAGACATAGTGGGTTGGCAACCCGAGAGGGCCTGCTGATGCCAAATCCAAGAGGATAAAAAGGAGCCGAAAGACAGTGGGTTGGTAGCCCGAGAGAGCATACTGAGACCGAACCCGGTGGGATAAAAAGGAGCCGAAAGACATAGTGGGTTGGTAGCCCGAGAGGGCCTGCTGAGGCCAAACCCAAGAGGATAAAATGGAGCCGAAAGGTATAGTAGGTTGGCAGCCCGAGAGGGCATGCTGAGACCGAACCCGGTGAGATAAAAAGGAGCCGAAAGGCATAGTGGGTTGGTAGCCCGAGAGAACATACTGAGACCGAACCCAGTGTGATAAAAAGGTAGGTTTTGGTAGCCCCGATGGGACGTGAGAGTCAAAACCAAAAGTCGATGGGCAAGATAGGCTGGCAACCCGTAAGGGCATACTGAGGCCGGTCCCAATGGGACAAAAGGTGTCAAAGGACGAATTGAATTGGCAGCCCAGGAGGGCGTACTGAGGCCGGTCCCGGTGGGACAAAAGGTGTCAAAGGACGGGGTGGGTTGACAGCCCGAGAGAGCATGCTGAGGCCAAACTCAGTGGGACAAAAATCGGTTTGACAGCCCTAGTGGGACGTGAGAATCAAACCGGAATGCCGATAGGCGAGGAATGGGCCCTGGGATGCCCACTCTCATGGGCGGCCAGCACACCGAGGGTGTGGGATGTAGTGTCTCGCTCACAACTCACCCGCAGTGGTCACTCGATTGATAAGCAATTCAAGATCAGGCACTCAACTCACCATCCAACGGCACTAGCGGTAATACTAAACAGCAATGGAAAGACACCAGCATGGGGCAACCGAAGCTCACCTGACGAGTGTGAAGACACCGATCTCGGTCAGAGACGAGGGTGAGCGAGGAAGCGTGGGCTTGCCCGCACGCCGCGCCGATGAAGCGTCAACCTAAAAATTCAAGTACATGCTCTACGCCCCATGCAAGGGGGTTGAAATTAGGGTAGGGAAGTCAAAGTTACATTCAAACACTACCTCCCATAGGGAAGGGCGGTAAGCCGGCCAGGCGGGGGAGGGGAGAGACGAACTAGGAGCTAAACGGATGGTTGACGTCGGTTCTGCCCGCTCTCTAGAACAAGAGACAGATGGGCGATATTGTCACTTTTACGGTCACTCCTGAACTCATTTTTTGACGAGACCAGTGGCAAATCTTCCCTAACTGACCCAGGAAGACGTCTGATTTTTTACGAGAGCTCTGGTGGCCGGCGTTGGTCGGGGCGAGGCTGTGAATAGGGACTCTGTTTCCTGCTCCTAACTATCTCAAAACTACTGTAGTAGGAAGATGAAGCCGCCACGAGCTGTCCCAAACTTCAAATTGAGCGCGGTCAATGGCATTGGAACCGTTGAAAACCTAAATAACTGAGACAAACGAAACACAAATTAATTGATCGAAAACAACAATGCACCTTCAAAAGATAGGACGTCACTGCTCAGCACGAGGAAGCTAAGATGCTGGTGAGTCCTGCTGAGGTTGTGGCGGCACAGGTTGGAATTGGGGCTGCTGTGGCTGAGCCGATGAAAAGAACTGTGCCGGTATCGATCTATACGGGCAGTCTCAAACAATGTGACCTGGCAGATCACAGCAGAAACAAACCGCAGGTGAGGAACATGGCTTGCCAGGGTGGCTACCACCACACCTCCCACACGATCTCAGCTGACGGGCAGCAGGTCCCTGACGCTATTGAGAAGGCGGGACTGACGATGGAACAGCACCGGTAGAAGACTGTTGAGCACGCCGCTTCTCATGCCTCTTATTCTTGAATTCCCTGAACTTCTTGCCTTTGGGCTTGGAATAAGAAGCACCATGGGCAGCGGGAACAACGGAAGGAATTTCGGGGACACTAGGTAGATAAACCTGCTGCAACTGCCTAATCGGTTAAGGGATAAGGTGATGCTACACACCTGGTTGAGTGGACTCAACCTGGGCGTGTGCTTGAGATATCACCTGCCCTACTCCAGACGACAGATAAGGCAGCAAGGCTTCATTCTATGCTCCACTCTGATCACCCGGTACACCTTCCTCAGATTGGGTGGGGGCCGATGGAACTTGACTCGACGCAGGTGCATAAACCATCACGACAACCACCGGTGGAGAAGTACCACTTCCCTCCCTGGAAACACGCGCCTTCCGACGACGCGCCAACGAAACCTAAAAAGAACATACCGATGAAAATCACATCAACAATCACAGAAAACCCCCTAAGCCAGTAGTAGACGACTCAAGTGGACTTGCTCTGGACCACGCTATGCAATTTCCATAGGACTGGAATATAATTAGCTAGACCATTCTGGATGTCTCCGTGGCGAGGAGACGGGCCCCGAGTGCGGGATCGGATGGTGATGACCCCATCAATTGGCCATAATGCCCTCGTCCTGATGAGTTATGCTAATGTGGCACGCCTGTTCTGGTGTGTTACATGGTCTGTATTAGATTTCAGGTCTGTTTGCCTTGGTGCCCCTTCTCTGGTGCGTTAGAGCAGGTAACGCCCCTATGCTGGTGTGTTACGGTTCTGTTGTTGGCCGTGATGGTCATCGTTCTGTTCTGTGTGTTGGTCAGTCTTAGGTTGTGTTCTAGGGCGGTGTCTGTTTGTCGGTAGTTTCTGGATCAGTCGGTTTAGGTGACTGGGTGTGGTCCTTTCTTTGACTATGATAGTACCCTAACGACTCAATTTAGAACTGCCAGTGTCTTCGTCTCTGGTCTTGCAGCAGCTTTTCTTGACTGTCGAGTTCGCCTAGCAGTTGAATGATAGTTCGCTCTGCCCAGAGTGTAGTCGTTGTCCACCGCTCCAGTTTCTGATTGTCTTGGCTTGATCTCGTGGTTTGCCCGTGACCTATGGGTGTCTATTGACATCCTATGAGGGCAGTGACCATGATGGAACAGCCAGGAGTGCTTATGCATGCTGTGTGTGGGTCTGTGTGTATGTGTCGTGTCAGGTTTCTATCAACCCAGTGAGACCAGGGGTTGACAGGTGACCTTGTCTGTGTCTCGACGGTTCTGTCCTGCTCGAGACGGTGTTCTAGATGCCTCGAGGCATCATCTTACATCGATCTACGTGTCCAGATGTGTTGAGGGTTCTTGGTGCTCCCTCAGGTCTCCGTGAGTCGCTTCCTACAGAGCGTCGTTTCCTCTGGCTTAGGAGTAGACCGATTGGCAGCTTGTTCCGCTGTCTATGACGATCTTGCCTCTGAGTTGTCTGACTCAAGGATCGTTACGTGAGCAGGTCTAGTTGCCTTGTCCTGAGTTGTCGGCAGTGGCTGTGTTGCCAATGGTGCTTCAGAGTACGTGCGATAGTGCTCTCTTGCCTGTCTGTACTTTCGCACTCGTGTTTTGAGTCTCTGTGTCTTGTGAGCCTTCACTAGTTATCGCCTTATGGCACGCTTCGGCGTGACGGCTCTTGTAGCCGGGCACTTTCCCGATATGCGGTTTTTAAGCTAGTTTTCGTGGGCTCCCGATTTAGCAGTACCGTTGCCCTCGACCGCAATGTCCACGGAGGGAGAAAACTAGCTAGAGGCCTAGCTTAGTGGTCTCGGCCAGTGTGTGCACACGTGGTTAGGGGCTTCGGACTCACGTCGACGGGCGTGACCCTGACTAGTTCTTGATACGATAGTTCTGTTTCTGGTTCTTTCCAGAGCGTAGCTGAGATTTTGCCTTCCTAGGCGTTGGCTCAGTGGATGTGTCTAACCTTTCTTCTAGTGAGGGGTTGCTTTGTCACGTGGTACATGACTCTTCGTGATTCTCTTCACGTTCCTCGCACGTCGTGACCTATCTGGGTTAGCCTTCTCTTGGCTTTTCCTGAGGTCAGTGTCCTGTCGCATGCACGACGTTCTAGTCATGTGTGAGACAGTGTGGATGACGTGTTAGTCGCGTCGTCTTTGTCTCAGTCTGTCTAGGTTTTCCTAGGCTTTGTATTTGGGACCCAGAATGCCAGACAGCTTTCGAGCAGATCAAGGAGTACCTTCTCACTCCTCCAGTCTTGGGAGCGCCCATCAAGGGTAAACCCCTCATACTCTATATTGCCGCCATGGATGCTTTGTTAGGGGATCTATTGGGGCAAGTCAATGAAGAAGGTAAAGAGTAGCCACTCTATTACCTCAACCGGAAACTGATCAGTGCTAAATACCGCTACTCCCCCATGGAGAAAGTATGCTTGGCATTGGTGTTTGCCATCAAGAAGCTGCGGCACTACCTCTTGTCTCATCAGGTTGAGCTTATATCCAAGCATGACCCCCTGAAGTTCCTTCTCAGGCAACCCATCCTCTCAGGCCAGCTGGGGAAGTGGGCACTCCTACTTATGGAGTATGACATCACCTACGTCCCAAGAAAAGCAATCAAGGGATAGAGCATGGCTGAATTCTTGGCAGCTCATCCAATCCCAGATGATTCTCCCTTCAACATGGAGCTTCCAGATGAGGAGTCTCTTACTCTTCAACACCAACAACTGTCTAAACAGAGCGGAGATGTCTTGCATTACTGGCAGCAGGATGCCCTCACAGCCAGTCTACCTTATTGGGAGTTGTACTTCGACGGCGCTTCTCGAGGTACTACCTGGAGTAACCTCAGTTCAGGCATTACGACAGGCACCAGAATTATCTTCCTGACCCCTCAAGGCGGAGTTCTGTATAACTCTTGCATCCTCATGAAGGTTCTGACCAACAACGAAGCCGAGTACGAAGCCCTGATCATCGGACTCCAGATGGCTCTCAACATGGGCATAAAATGTCTTAAAGCCTATAGAGATTCCCAACTCATAGTCCGACAGGTGCTTGGCATCTATGACGTGCGAAAATCAGACCTGGTTCCGTACCACACCACCATCACCCGGCTAACCTAGAAGTTCTATTTCTTTGAAATAGGCCACATTCCCAGAAGCAGTAACGCCCAGGTTGATGCTCTAGCGAAACTAGCTGCGGCCATCAAGCTATCGCCTGAGGGTGAAGTGGACATCATAGTCAAGCATAGAAGGCTAATGCCCAGCTCACTCGAAAGTAACTCCGGTCTTACAGTTTACGAGGTCCAAGGCTTCGACTAGGACACTCCTCCAAAAGAAGAAGATTGGCACGAGCCCATCACCAAATTCAAGAAGGGATGGCTCCCCCCCGATCGGGCTCAAAGGGTCTGACTACTTCACGAGGGAACGTCATATGAGTTGATTGGTGACTCCCTGTACCAACTCATCCATGAGAAGGACAAGTCCATCCTATTGAGATGCGTCTCTCCAGTTGAGGCTCGAGTTGTCATGCGCGAGGTTCATTCTGGGCTGTGCGGTGCGTATCAGGCAGGAGATAGAATGAAGCACAACATCAAGCTGAAAGGCGTCTATTGGCCTACCATGTACGTGGACAGCGTCCAGTATGCCCGTACATGTCATCACTGCCAAGCCTTCAGCCCAGTACCCAGAAGGCCTCCCAATCCGCTACGTCCCACAGCCCCTACCGGGCCATTTGCTGAGGGGGGTATGGACATGACGGGGCCTTTTCCGCCATCTTCCAAAGGCCACAAGTACATTCTGGCCACCACCGACTACTTCTCCGATTGGGCGGAAGCCCTTCCCCTACGGGATCTTAGTTCGAGCTCACGTGCTTGCTTGAGTTCTGCCCTTCAGGTGTTTGATAGAGTTCCTGTAAAAAAGTTAAGGCCTTTCATCAAACACCTTATACATTAGAGTTCATACTTAGGCAAGAATTAGATAGAACATATGCTCAGACCAATGATATGAATGTACATGAATGATGCACAGACCTTATGGTGTAATATGCAAACATGCACAGACCTTATAGTGTAATATGCAAACATGCACAGACCTTAAAACATGCTCAAACCTATATGTGCATGGACTTCTAATGTGTACAGACCCTAGACGTGTACAAGGCAAATGTGCATCGACCTTGTCTATGTGCAAGGCAAATGTGCATCAACCTTCATGACTGAATATATGCATGTGCACCGACCTGTATGCTGACTAACAAAATGTGCACCGACCTTGATGCTTGCTAAATGTAAAACGTGCACAGACCTTATGAATGACTAAGGTAAATGCGCATCGACCTTAGTTAACACAAGACGAAAACATGCATCGACCTTAGTGAGCTAAGGTTCAAATGTGCATCGACCTTAGTTAACTAAAGTTCAAATTGGCGTCGACCTTAGTTGCTATCTAACACAATATGCACCGACCTTTAACAGTAACACAGGTAGACCTCAACATGTGCACCGACCTTGAACAGTGATATGCATCGACCTTCATGGCTGTGAATAGTGATATGCATCGACCGTATGTGCCTATCAGCGCTATGTGCATCGACCTTATGTGCGTGTCAGCGCCATGTGCATCGACCTTATGTGCGTGAATAGTGATATGCATCGACCTGATTATGCATGATAGCCTATATGCATTGACCTTTATGCTATCAAACAAAATGTGCACAGACATCATGCTGACTAACAAAATAAGCACCGACCTGTGTGAAGGTGTGAGTAGGGATATGCATCGACCTTATGACACACCATGTATGCATATGCACTGACCTTATCCTCTCAAGGCAATAACATGCATTGACCTTATCTACAGTTGCTAGCCAACTAGCATCGACCTTTACTGCAGTCACTAGCCAACTAGCATCGACCTTCATGCAATGAGATGAACAAGTGCATTGACCTTGGTATGAAAATGCTTGGACCATATGAAGGTGCTCAGACCTTTTACATGCACATGCTCTGACTAGTGGAGACTTTATACATATGTTCAGACTAGAATGAAGATGCTCAGACCTGACAAAGACTCTTATGCATGTGCACTGACTATCAACCTGTGAAAAGTGTTTGTGCACACAACCTGTTCGGTAAAATGAATATGCATGTAACATGTTTGATTAAATGACCAGAATGTTTAAATGTGCACAAATGTAATATGAAAGCACAATCAACACATGTGCATTGACCTACATGACTAGAAGAGATACATGCATCGACCTTAATGCGATATGTATGAACTTGCACCGACCTGCATATGCAAGACTACAAGCATGAGATGTGAATGTGCACTGATTTCTTCATGACTTTGACCTAACCTTTTGCCTTATTCTCAGAGCCTCCAACAAAAATGTAATGCATCACAACCAAATGCAACAGCAACGATAATACAACAATGCTAGGCATCATCAAACTGTAAAACCATATTAATACAAACATCAACACATATGACATCATGCATAAATTCGAATATTGAGTTATCAATAAAGATTCTATTTTACCAAATTAATGGGCCCTAAAATCTTGTGTCTTATGTTTGCTCTGATCATTCACGATTGTAACACTACCATGTTCCGAACTACATGTTCCGCTGCTATCAGTTCGGGGCGTGACAAGGTATATAACGGACTAGGATCACCCCGTTACATACCATAACGGACCAGGGCAGGACCGCTATACTTAACGGAACTCTTATAAATCCACAGTCAAATGGAACTATAACGTACTAGGGCAGGCGCGCTATAGGACTATAACGCATGGGAGCAGGGGCGTTAAAGTCAGCAAGCACACAACACAACTGATAAGGGATATAACACACCAAGGGTGGGGCGTTATAGGAACATAACGCACCTCCCATGGGCCGTTATGCCTACCAGAATGATCAGAATCCACAGGTAAACACGGGTTATAACGCACCTAACCAGGGGCGTCATATGAATTTAACACGCAGGGACAGGGGCGTTAAAGGCAACAGACCTTTAACTCAACATGCAGGGACTATAACGCACCAGGTGAGGTGCGTTAAAGCCACCCGAACATGAAAATCTACAAAAAACTCTCAGTTCGCGGATGATATAACGCACCAGCAGGGGTGCGCCAAATGACTATAACGCACCGGGGGTGGCGCGTTATGTCACCTGGGTTTCGTGACTCCGGAGTTCAGAATCGAAACCCCCTCCCGACCGATCGAAATCGACGGGGGACGCGGCGGAATACAAAACCAAGCTAACCTGCGAACCCATACCAACAATCCAAGCCTAAGCATGCCACTAGAATTGAAATACGATACCCATGGATATAATTTCAAGCAATTAAGGCTAAAAATAAATTAAAATGTACTAAATAGGAACATGCACGAAATACGAGGCAATGGGCGTCGGACCACAGCGTAAGTGGTACCGGCGGCGTCCTAACGAGGTAAGGAATTCATCTCCCTACCTGGATGACGATGAAAACGGTGATATGGTGCCGATCCGGTGAGAGGGCGACGCGGCGCCTCTCGGCCCGGCTCGACTCCACGCTTCACGAATTGAGGAAAGGTGGGCGTCAACGCGATCCTCGCGACGCGACCAATCAAATGGTACTTCTCGAGCTTCGATCCGCGGCCGTCTGGACTAGAAATCGAGAGAGACACCCAAACTGAGAAATTAACCCCAAAACCACCAAAAGAAGGAATTACACAGAAAACGAGGAAGATGTTGACGGATGGCGACGCAGAAGGTGTCAACGGATTCCTGGCGAGATGAGGAGTCTGTTCCCCTACCTCTTGCGCTGCGAAGACTGCGAATCGGTGCAGATCGGGTGACGGGGGCCACATCGTCCTTCTGCTCACACGCGTCTCCACGCTCCATGATCCGAGGGATGAAGTGCACCGACGCGATCCTCACGTCGAGCCCGTCCCGTGGTACCTCCCATGCGTCGATCGGGGTCCGTTTGGATCGCGAACCGAGAGAATGGGGGGTGGAGGAGAGAGAACGTGTGAGATGGAGAGAGAGAGTGTCGAGATGGAGAGAGAGAGAGTTTCGAGAGAGTGAGGAGAGAGAGAGAGAGTGGGGAGAGATTTTTATAAAAATCTGATTTTTCTTATTTTTTTTTTAAAATTACCTTAAATTGCGGGCCGTGCTCTTGGGCAGTAAATTTTTCCCCTCTCCACTTGTCCCCCCTTACTCCCGAGCCAGAATTGGGCTCAGATGAGTAACATTTGTGGGGGTGATGTTGGTGGCTCGAATGTGGTGAGAGTTTCTCTCCGACAGGGGCCATTTAATGTGGCTGTCCTGGGAATATGTCCGTGGTGATGACTCTCTTGAGTCGATGTGAGGAGTCCCTTCTCGGAGTGCGGAACATCATGCTGCCTCCCGCTAAACCACTGGGAGTATAAACGTCGCGCGGGTTCATGTTCCGTGCCTCCTTTGTTTAGGGTTCTATCTCTCCGTCGTTCGTGTGGTCTTGACACTTTGCTGGGCCTCTTCCATTACTTTTTCGAGTTGAAGGAGCATGCCCAGGCGGGCAAAGACTTCTTCTATCTCCAAGTAAAGAGGGGAAGAAGTTGTGTGATGCTTTGTACCAAGGATTCTTCTCACAAGGGGTGGAAGACCTAATTTTTCTGGGTGGGCTCGTCGAAGGGTGGCGTCTCTTGGGGTTTCTTGATGGAGCCCAACTTCTATCCGTTTATCCCTCTGAAGTAGGTGGCGGTTTCCCCAGAGCTTGAAGAGGAGATCAGGATTCTCTAGGAGCATCGCCAAAGGACTGTCGAACTGATGACGGTGGCAAACATCGAGGAATATCCTTCCTAGACATTGTCATCGCATGGTAAGATCCTTAGTGCCCCGCATTATGCTTTTGGGTCAGGCAGGTGGGCCTCCTTCTGAGGATTTTGCTTCTGTTGCTCAGATTCGAGGCAGACGACTGATGAGGGGGAGCAGGCGTTGGGGCAGGGGACGACGGACTTGGAGGAGACGCCTACTTTTAGTGAGCCCCAAACCTCCGAGGGTTCCTCTCGTGCCCGAGATAAGGGCAAACAGAGGGCTCGGGAGGATGTCCCCAAGCACATGGGTCCAAACGTAAGGAACCTAGCAAGCCATTACTATTGTGTTCAATGAAGGCCCTGCTCGCAGAGAAGAAGCGATCGATGAAGGCAGGGGCTGCCCTTCCGATCGAGGAGCAGGCCCGCCTAGTTGAGGGGGCCTCAGTCGAGGAGATCCACCATCTGGATCTCCCACCCATCGGGCCAGAGGCTGCTATTGCTACTGGGGAAGTCACCGCGGAGCCTGTCAGATAGCAGGCAAAGGTAGTTGGACCCAGAGGCCCGGCCGGGGGTGAGGGAGCATAGGGCGAGGCATCGACCTAGCCCGAGCAGAGTGAAGCTGTCCCACGAATGGGGACACTCAGAGGGGATGCTCTGGTCACGGCTCACCTAGAGAGGACTCTCCCCCCTTCGGCTGGTGCCCCAGCCGTCCGGGCTCCCCTATACCAGAGGTGTCGGTCCTTGGTGCCTTCACTGGTTTGGGCAGAGTTCAGGTGTGGTCCCCCCTCTCTGCTCTTTAAGAGGCTGATGGAGGGTGGCTTGATCATGGCCCAGGTGGGGGCCGAGATAACCGATTATTTTGGAAGGCTGGAAAGTGAGGAGAGGACCCTCTCTCGGGCCCGCGTCGAGTCTGATCGTAGGATCGAGCAACTGTCTTCTAAGGTCAAAGTTGTAACACCCGTAGATTAGTAGATCCTTAGTGGTTTGGATCTAGGTTCCGTCCGGTGAATTTTGGCTATTTTCGCTGGTTCCACAAGCTGCAGAAAAGAAACTCCTTCTGCTTGACTCCAGTAGCACGGACAATCACCTTAGCACCATTTGCCTTAGACCGGAGGACAAGGGCATCTATTTATAGACTGGAGAAATCTTAAAAGACCTAGTTCCAATGGGATTGGAACAGAGATCATCCTTACCTAATAAAACTCCCTTCCCTAATCGAACTGAAGAATTAAAATCGGGAAGGACTCTTTCGGGGAAGGACGCGGGCGAAACGGACACGGAGCTGAAATGACGACATTCTCAGGGCCGTTAATTAAAATAACGCCATCCATAAGCCGTCACTTCCTAATTTTCTAGAAACTTTCCATTTTTAAATAGAGAAAACGACGACCCTCAGACAGGCGTTATTATGAAACAACGCCTCCATGAAAGGCGTTAATTCAAGGCATTATCCAACCGAATTTTCATAAAATCAGGAATATCAGGAAATGACGCCTCTACTAAAGGGCGTGCTTCACTTAAATGACGACCCTAGAAAAGCCATTATTCAATAAAATGACGCCCTTGATTAAGGCGTTAATTACCAAAAATGTAAAAAACTCCATATTAAGCAAATATTGAAGTCAAATCTGATTATCACAAAGTAATGTGAGATTTAGGCATCATAGCATCAAATTTGGCGTGTCTACAAGGGGTTGCCCATACCCCTGAAATAACTTCTGATCATGTTAGTCATCTCTTCTTGCCCCCGTCCCAGATGGAGGATCGGGGACAACTATCGACCTCCCACTAGAGGGACATAGGCTAGTCGGGCTCTTCCGGCGAGTTGCTCAAACCTTCTTCCCACTGTGGAGGTATTGGCTTGTCGGGCGCATACCCTGAAGCTTGTGTGGCGTGGAAGATCCACGAGCGTTTCTTCTCTTCTCGGGCCAAGCCCCTACTCATTCCTCTTCCCCATCTCAGCAGGCTCAGGGTGGTGGTGAACAGGTGCCTCTTTGCAGATAGGTTGGGTCTTCTTGGGGACCCACACTTGCTTGAACATTTTTGGCCTTGGGGCCAGCTCTCTTCGGCCGCGATGGCCAATTTCTTCTCTCTCAGCTCTCCTCCCGGAGAGGGCCTGGAAGGAGTTATAGGTTGGCACAGTGGCCACCATACGATCTGGGATTACTTGGGCATCGCGTCCATCTAGGAAGACATAGACACCACTGATCAGAACAGTCTTTTTGGACACCGACAACCGTCCGACAATGGGAGTAGTAACTCTTCTTTGGGAGTTCCCCTGGCAGTGACCCCTGAGCTTGTTGTGGTAGGCGGGGTGAGCCCCCTGGGATACATGGTGCACCATGCAGCTGGTCAGTTGAGCGTGGCCCGACAGCAGGCCTTTGTGGCTTCGGGCATTATTGGCCCTAGGCTCCATGTTGATATTACTTCCGGCCGACTCCAGGGCCTCTATCTCCAACAGATCAGCAAAGGCTACCCCCAAGAAGTTGGGGAAGCCAACCATTGGCGCGAAGGAGCCAAAGATGGTTGGTACTGCCTGGTAGCCACCGGCACTGTGGTTGGCCACGACCTCAGGGCCAAAAGTCAAAGTAGCGAATCTGGCCACCATTGTTGTTTCCTGAAATCACATAAACAAACAAACAATCAGCGCTCCTTGGGAGAGCCCCCGGGGGCAGCCCTAGTCTGGGCGGCCAAGACCCTGGCCACCCAGGTCACTGGGCGGGCAAGAGTTTGGCCACCCAGGTTGCTGGGTGGCTAGGACCTTGGCCTCCCTGCCCTGTGTAGGCCCTGGACTGGGCTGCCAAAGGGGTGGCCGCCTAGCCCTCTGGGTGGCCCAATAGGTGGCCGCCTAGGACCCAGGGTGGCCCTGCCCTGGGCAGCTAGTGGTGTGGCCACCCTGGGCTCTGGGTGGCCCAGACTCTGGCTGCCAAGCCCAGTCAGTCCTGGGGTGCCGCGTTTCACCTTTCAGTCACCCCTGGGTGTCCATATGTGACATAGTTTCATGGAAGAGGTGTCCGAGTGGTTCTTCGTGATCTGAGAATCCTATGAATGACCTTGTGGGCCATCCTTGTCTGTTGGTGGAGTAGGGACAGTCACTCTTGTGTCGAGCTACTCGTGTCGATTGTCCTCACGAGAGTTCCGTGATCGCCAAAGGTGTTCCCCCGTGAGGGTCGTGATCGCGGCTAGGTGTCCTTGTAGGAGTCGTAGACTGTGGTCTTGGTGTTTCCGTCCTATGCTGTGGCTAGTCTTCTGTGGACTGGAAGTCATGGTTCAGCTATCTGGTTAGTGGTCCTTGGTCCTCGTGCTAGTGAGTCACCTCGTGGTGGCTTGGTGTGGTCCGGCGGTACTCCGATGGTTTCTATAGTTGCAGCCAGTTCTTGGTGACTCTACCCACTTGACGTAGTTGACCTGGGCACGTTCGTGTGTCGACCCACTTGGGAGTGATGGAGGCTTGTCCCGTGTAGTGGTTTTTAGGCTGGTTACCTGAGGGCCCCTTGTCTTTGAAGCCAGAGTCCAACTGGAGGAAAAATCAACTAGAGAACTGACCTAGAGCAGATGGCTTGTGTGTGCACACATGGTCGGGGGCAGTGGACGCGTGCTGACAAGCACGACCCTGGCTAGTCCTTGTCTTGTGGTACTGTGTTGGTGTCTTAGTTTCTGCCTGGGTCGTGTAGGGAGACACGTAAGGCTGCGGTATAAGTCATCGGAGGACGCTTCCGGTCTCGTTGTCAGTGGGGTTAGTACTCTTGTCACCTGAGAGGTTTCAGTGTGGATTTCTCCGCAGTGTGGTTTGTTGTGTTGGTGACTCATCCATTCCGTTCTGTGTTGGCGTGATTGTTTCCCTATGCCATGAAGGTGGAGGTACCGATTGGACTGTCGTGGCCCTTCCGGCTAAGGGATTGGTGTTGCCCTGTGTGTGTGGGCATGGGTCTTCCACTGGTTCTAGTTCGGGGTCAAGACATTCTCCCGAGGGTGTCGGTTTTGTGTGTGGCCGTGTGGCCTTGTCCGTGGTTCCATCAGCTATGATGGACTATCTAACCATGGGGTCGGGGTTGTGTAAAGGGCCTGTGTGCGTGTGTGTTTCCTCTAGTTAATGGTCTTCTATTGCTTGTCACCGTTGTCGTGTTGTGCCAACGTTCTTACTCTATTGCTTTTGTTGTTGTTACTCTTACTGCTTTCCTTTATTGTTGTTAATTCTGTTGCTTCACTTCGATTACTACTTTCGTTGAAGTGGGGTTCCATGGGACCCCTATTGAGCCTATGAGATGAGGCTCACCCCCTGCTTTTTAGGTGCGGCGTTCTGATTGGGGTGGAGCATTCCTGTCGATTTATCTATGTCACGTCCCGAACCGATAGTAGCAGAACGTGTTCGTTTGCTCGGAACGTGACATTTAAATAGTCGTGTCAATCAGAACATAGTTAAGACAAGATGTAATTAGAACTAGTAGAATTTTATTTCAAATATAATTTTATTACAAATTGGACCTAATAAAAGTAAAGACTAAATAAAGGAAAAATTACAATGAGACCTAAGATATCCAGACTAGACGGTTCATCTAGATGTCACATTCTCTTCACTCTTGCCCTTGCCTATTATGTTCGGTCTCGTCGTCACAAAGGTTATTACCAGAAAAATATTAAAAATAAACTGGGTGAGCGAATGCTCAGTAGGAATTATATCTCAAGAATAAGCTAGCTTTAAGTGATTAACAATTTATCATGCACATGCAGGTCATGCAAGGTAAAGTAAATCGAGAGCGGTTAATGACACTTGTACAATCTTCTCTTTATGACGACGATATCACAAGAACTTTCATGTAACAAGCACTATGAAAGATTGGCCTTACGTTAAGGGGTGCTCATGAATATATGATTGCCCCTCATGGATTAGCACCAGGTAGACTTTGGTCATACACTTAGGAGTTCTCACGACTTTATGATTACCCCTAAATATCGTTAACCGATTTGGTGAATGCTAGCACCCGATCATCATAGTACCGGTATATGTTTGGACTTTGTCTCGCCCGTGGGATCAGATTAGGACCCCATAACACTAGCATTTAAATGCCATTTAATTGAGACCCATAGCCCCTAACATTTGACTAGACTAATTCCACTTTAATGGCCAAGAATTCCAAGGATCAAGCATGTACGAACAATAGGGTAGATTTCATTGAACAGAGATTCGAGATAGATGGCACACAAAACTGAGATAATTCGAGAAATCTGGGAAATTGGCGTCCACTAGGGTCGCCGCAGATTAGAATTCATGTCCATAGGAGTGGGTGCTTATTCTGTAAATAAATTAAAAGACATTATGAAATAGCGTCCATTAACCAGGGCGCCATTCACCATCAGCATCCACTATTCTGGATGCACATTCCAGAAAAGGACTATGTTCTCATAAAGGCCAAAAAATAGCATCTTATGAGGGCTAGATAATCATGTTTTCTTCAGAGGGACATGACTGTAAAATGGTGTATAGGATTTTTTGGGTACAACTAGCTCGGCTGCCTTGAGGGAATCCAAGGCTAGTGTAGACTTACGGAGGTCTCTATGACATAATCACTAGTCTGAAGGAACGTAATGTCCTGCGGAGAGCTCAAACGTTACAGAGAGTTAAGGGGTATACGATACAAATCAAGACGGGAGACCTCATCTATGGGCTAAGATGAGAGTGCCAAGCGATACCCCACGGTGAGGGTTGAAACCATGGTGAAGCAATCAATCAGGGAAATGGCATTCTGTGTAGCAGGCGCTAATACAAATAGTGTCTATCATAAAAGGCGCACATTGATTAACATAATTTTATTTTAAATACAATAAGCGTCCTTCCAGGGAGGCGCTTATTACTAAATTTAGTAATTCGATTTACAACTTACGAAAAATAATTTCAGAGCATGGATATTATTTCAAAATTTCATATCGAATAGCATTCTCATGGACAGGCGCAAATATCAATTAACGTTCATGTTGACATACGCTCCGGATCGTGACACTCCCCGAGAGTTCGGAACTCGAACGAGCCAAACTTCTGAAATGCCGCGAGATTGAGGGCGGAGTAACGGTAATCCGGGTGAACACCGAAGGGATTTCCCTGTTCCAGAGACTCGATCAGATTGACCAAGGTCCACTCAGCATCCCGGAAACGCAAACAGAATACGTTGCCGACGCGATAAGAACCGCACCAGTCCACGAGCACATCTTCCATGATCGCCCAAAGAGCTACGGTAGATACCAAAGTATTCACCTTCTCCTTCGACATGTTCACATGGACGTGAACGGAAGTCCGGTTGGACTTAGTGAAACGGGTTCCGTTGTTCTTGAAGGCTCCCCAGAGAGCGGCAAGGGACTTCTCAACATCCTTTCGAGGAATGGGCTTCGAAAGGACGTATTCCATACCGCCGTTACGGAGAGACCCGTCGTTATGAACAGACCAGCCGTGAGGAGCTTCTTCAGGAAGGGCAGCCCCCTCCAGTTCGATCTCAATTCCAATCTCGCCGGAAACAGGAGACCTGCTGTAAACAGGCTGATTGAGAGAGTCCCCATACGAATCAATAATCTTGTTCGAAGAAGGGAAATGGCGCAAAGACTTCAGCACTTTTAACCTCTTTGGTTAGTAGTTGTTCACCATATTGGGCAGATTTGGACACTCAATGATCTCTTCGCGGAGATACATATACTTGGGAGTGAGCAAAATCTCACCATTTCGGACAATGCCCACAGTTTCCCTCTTGTATTCCAAGAAAGTTATGCCTGCTTCGTCCCGAATGAGTGCAAAGTTCCTCGACACTGCCAAGCCTGTGGCATTGGTGAGAGTCCGCCAAGCCTGATCGAAAGAGGGGTACCTGTTAAGCACCATCTCCACAAAGGCTTCAGACCAGATCAAGGATCGGAAAGGAATACGAAAACCCTCTTTTTTGTTCGCCGAGATTGCAGCACTGTTCTCCGAAAAACCTTGCTTGCCTCTGCGCATAGCAGTTCGGGCGACAAAACAAGGATACCGAAAGTTCAGGCCCCTCCGCTCGTCAGAGAAAAGGTTGCAATAACCCATGTCGAACGGGCGGAAACCGTTGAACTTGGGGCTGTTTATCTTCTTGCGAAAAGCCCCTTCGGGAAGAGGTTCACCTTCTTCCAGATCCTGAAGAGCCACCGCGACGGGATCCCCATTATCATAGGGAAGACGGTAAAGAAAAAGACGAACGATACCATCCCTCTTACCACCCGCCGTGACCATACCAGACCGGGCCACAAAACAAGGGTGGCCGTCGTACAGAACGACCGAGGCGTCGAGGCGACGAGAGACTTCCTCGGCATTTTCATAGAAGTTGTCATAATCCGCAGACATATCATAACACCTCTTAACGAGAGAGAAGGGCTGTTTAAGCAGCCATCTTCAGTTTATACTCCCAATTGCCAGCAACTCCCACAGTCTTATTGAAGTCTCGAAAAAGGTCAGCAGGAACCATAGAAACGCCGACCATACGCGTGTAGAGGCCTACTGCCTTCTCTCGGTCACTGTTGTTGATAACTTCCTGAAGCTGTTCCGCCCCAATCATAGGAGCAACTCGTTGCCCGTACGACATTTGGGTGATGCACTTCTGGATAGCATGGAAGATTGCGTAACGGTAGGACTTGTGTCGCAGCCATGCGTTAGACGGAACTCGATACTCGACGCCATAAGGTTTTGGGCGGAAAGCCCCTGCCCTGCCGTACATATACCGGCGACGAGAGTCTCCATCGAAGAACAAAGTCAGAAGTCCCACATAAACGTCCAGTTCCTTGACGAAATCGCAGCAGATCGCAAGATGTTCCGCGTTATCCACGGGAATATCCTCTCCCCAGCCGATGTGAATGTGGCCGGAAGCCGTCCGCATGTTGGTGTTCCCATCCGGGCCGGGGTTCTCGGCACCATCCTTCCACGCGTTGAAGTCGGGGTCACACCCGAGAATCTTGGCTTCCTCCGGGCACGAAGCATAATAATCCGGATCGAACTCCACAGAAGGTTCGACACAGAAAGAGTGATTCGGGGGTAGCATATCCCTAAGCTGGCGCATAACGCCAACTACTCGGCTGTTGAAGACCCCAAATTCGTTAGCCCGACACGGGTCTGTGTTGAACTCAAGGGCCATACCGTCCACCTGAACGGCCCCATGATTCACCGTGAAGGGTGATCCCTTATCGCCCGGAATAAGTCCGTGGGCCGTCACCAGCTTTCCCTTGTGCTTCACGAAGATTTCGGGATCGCAGCCGATAAGAAAATTCTGAATATTCATCTTTGAAAACTCCGTTTCTCTCAGTGTATCGTGTTAACGATTAGTGCCAGCAGCATAATGGGAATGCTCCAGACAATTAGAACAAAGAAAGTTCTTAGGGCCGAACCAAAGCCCCAGACCTCCTTTCTGGGCTTCTTCGAAGGAAACATCTTCACCACACCAGTCACACCCATACTTGGTGGCTTGATCGTAGTCTTCCTTGTTTATGTATCCTCCCGTGGGGCCATACACCATCTCTTCCCCTGCCAGATCAGCGGGCAGTGGGTCGTCGAGAGATGATGCCTCCGAGTTTGAGGGTAAGATTCCGGATTTTTTTGAGTTCTTTTTTCTGCCGGTTGGCACCAAGCTCAGCGTAGGTCGAGGGCTGGAGGACGTCATCGACGAGGAGCTTAACTGTTCTCCCTTCCTCTTCTGTGAGGTTGATGACTTGGACGATGAGCTTTTCGTAGCACTCTCCGTAGCTTTCGACTCGTCCGCTTTTGGCGTTGGAGCCTGAAGGAGCGGGGGGAGTTCCTTTCCGACGGTCCTTGTTACCCCCGCTCGATCGTCGGGATCCTCTGGCGGGGTAAGAACGAAAGGGCTGGTAACATCCCCGCAGCTATTCGAGTTAGATACACCACATGCCCCATAGTAGCCGGTCACTCTGTGACCGATTACAGACTTTTTTCCTTCGAGATTTGTCTCAACCTCAATCTCAATTTGTTCGACGGGTCGCTGGGGAAGGTGAAAGCCGTACAGCATATCCTTATCGAAAAGGAAAATGCTGCGACCCTCCTCGTCTGTGTAGAGTTCCTTGCCGTTCTTGGCACAAGCAATCTGGATCATCCATCGTTCGGAGGCCCAGATAATCTGCTTGCAGTTCTTCGAGAAAGCGTAGTAGAGAGTTCGTTCGTTGTTTCGAAGAAAATAGAGACGATCCTCGTCTCCACCCTTGTACCACACCAGAGCATAAGCGCCTTCTACGGTAGGAATAACTTCCGTGGCTCCTCGCTCGTAGATGTTTCGAAGCAGAACCTGCGAGTCGATATCGTGCTCATCCCTAAAGGGGAGGCTCTGCCAAGCTCGTAGTGTTCCGTTGTGAACCCCCACGAAATCTTCGCCAAAAGCGAAAGGATGGGCGTTGGAAATCTTCACGGATCCTGAGGTAGCCTTTCGGCAGTGCCCGATAAGAGCCTTCTTGTTGTGAAGATTGTTCACCTTACTGTCGAAAATCCGACTGTCGAACAGATTGTAAGGATGGCCGAGAGTCTTTGCTACAACGATCTCATTCGAGTTCGTTTGAACACTGGCAGCACCCGTGCTGTCCTCTCCTCGGGTAGAGGAAAACAAAGCCAGCATCTTGACAAGATCGCCGTCCTTGTAGTTCATATCCCCGGCAATACCAAATAGACCACACACGATAGAAATTCCTTTCGTTAGTTGACAGCCGTGTATTTCACATCAAGTGCATCAAGCTCCTCCATGAAAATCTGGAAGTTGCGGAGACACCATTCAGTGTATTCAGGATACCCTCCAACTTCAGGGTGTCCTTGAACTGCGAAAGCCTTGATGTTGGGATACACCGCCGCCTCCAAATCGTGGTGCGTGTCTGTGCTGATGACTCGATCAGCCAACACATATCGGCCAGCCACCCCCTTCGCGTGGGCAATGGGAAAACATCCGTCAAACGGGATGCACTGCTGATGGTGCATCGAAGAAGTCCGGAGTGTGTTGCCCCAGATATCCGTGATCTCGTGAGAACGAGTGTGGTTGTCTACGTGCTGGTACAGCTTTCCGCCTGCCATTGCATGAAGGAGCTGGAGCTTCCCCCTTGTTTTCCCCATCATCCGTGGATGATCGGGGCGTGGAACGGGTTTTTGGGAATGTTCCCGCCGTCTCGTTCTCGGATGAGTGTAGCGGTCCTTCCAGAGACCGCCACACTCACTGGCGGCCTAAGGTAGGTGCACTAGACACCCTGACGGCCTAAGGTGGGTGCGCCATTTGTTACTGTTTTGTCGGCAGGGCGTCCGTCGGCCTGGCGGCCACACGATAAACCGCTAGAGCGTGTAACGCTCTATGGTCTGACTGCCAGAGGGGTGAGTTGACTGTTGATTTTTGACCATTGTGTTTTTGACCGTTGGGGTCATGTGCCTCTAGCAGCCGTAGGTACGGGTGCTAGAGCGCTATGGCGGCCTGAGATTGGGGCGCCAGAGTTAACGTGATCTGTCTTTCAGCACACTTGGGTTGGTCCGCTAGAGCTTGTGGCGACTTGAGGAAGGTGCGCCAGAGCCAGTGTGACCTTTTCTTCTAGCGCTCCTAGGTTCGACCGCTAGAGTCCTGTGGTGGACCAGAGTTGGACCGCCAGAGCCAGTGGCGCTCCAAGGTTGGACCGCCAGGGTCGGGGCTGCACCAGGTGGTTTGCAGTCCCGTTTGCTTCGATCCATGGTTTCCGTGAGTTAGTTCTTACGTCCGGTGACCTGTCCACTAGTCGTAGCTTCCACGGCACGCGTGTGTCGGCCCACCGGGGGGCACTGGTGTGGCGTACCCGAGAGAGACGGTGAGTAGGCTGGTTACCGTAGGGCCCCCGTGCATAGTCGAGTCTGGGCTTGGGGGGTAGTACCAGCTAGAGGATAGGCCTAGGGTGTATGGTCTGAGTGTGCACACGAGGCTGAGGGTTCAGACCCGCGCTGACGAGCGTGACCTCATCTTGTCCTTGTTTTGTGGTACTTCTGGTTACTGTGCATGTCTGAGTCTCGCGCCTGGGGCATTGTAGCTAGACACTTGTGACGCGGTGTAAGACGTTAGGGGACGCATCTGGTCATTCTTCTAGTGGGCAGTGCTCCCGTCACGTGATGTGAGTTATCGTGTCCTGGGTTTTCGTTTCTCATCTACGAGATGGGGTTTTGGGTGTCGTTTTGGGAGCGTTCCCGTAGCCGCGATCTAGGGTTTCCGGTGAGCATCACCGAGAGCTTTCCCTGGACAGCGTGGAGTTCACGACAGCGACGTCATGATTGTGTCTCCGGACCGTGTGGTTTCGATTCAGGCCCTGCGGTGAGGGCAAGTTTCTACGACCGAGGCGTCGTGACGTTTTCGGGTAGCGTGGTTAGGACGGTTCGTGTCTGGTGATCTCTCGATCGTAGAATTGAGATGTCGGGATCGTGACTTGGTTGTCCCCCGATGGGAGACCAAGTCGTATTTTTTGTTGCCGGTAGGAGTAGCTGTAGTGCCAAGTTTTGACCGACCACCAGTTTGCTGTTCCTGCCGTTACTGTTGTTCCTTCTGTGGCTAGCGTAGCTTTCCTTTCTGCCGTTATTTTCTCGGTTGGGGTTCCGCAGGATCCCTACTGAGCCAGTGATAGGAGACTCACCCCTAGTTTTCAGGTGCGGTGGTTCTTCCGGGAGGTTCGAGGGAGCAGCATGGAGGTTCCTAGTTGTCAGCCTGTCGGGCCGAGTGTTCACTTGGCGTGTGGTACATGCAAAAACCCTACGCCATCCTCTGAGCTCGATCATCGTCTAGCTATAATATGGTGGAGTTGCGTCAACTGTTTAAGCTCAGTGACATCATCACGTGCCCCGGACTCTCGAGGCTCACGTGAGGCAACAGACTGACTGGACGGAGGTAAATCTTTAGCCACTGCCCCTGCACTATCTTCTGCCGCTGGGGGGACAGCGGGTGCCCGCTCGCCAGTGCTCAGCCCCGGCACCAACTCCTCAGCCCTGGCCTCTTCACCGCCCATCTCCTCATCGCCATCACCAGCTTCCAGGCTATAGGGTGCTGACGGAGGAGGAAGAGGCGGCACCCTAAGGCCAAGGTGCTCGGCCGTAGCCACGATGACAGTGCTCCAGCCCTCTCGGAATCCTCGATCGCTAGCAGGACAAAAGAACTCCAAGGCCGCCGTGGTCAGCTCGTCCCGGTAGGCCGGAGAAGCACGGAAGCTCTCCACTGCCTCCTCGCCAACAATGGCGATTGACGAATGCATCTCGGCAAGTTCTTCCTTGACCTTGTTGACTTGAGCCTCCAAAGCCTAGACCTGTACCCCCAGCTTGATCACACGGTCTTCGGCCGTGTCAGCCTGGAGTCGGAAGAAGTCACGGTCCCATTCCATCCCGGAGAGGACCAATCCCTCCTGGACCAGCTAATCGCGGATCCCGGCGTTAGAGGCCGCCGATGCCTTCAGGTGATCTTCAAGCACCTCACAGTTGGCTGAGAGCTCCGCCTGAACGGCTTGGCTAGCCTCCAGTTCTCCAGCAACGCCTCTGAAGTGGTGCCTCCACAGGCCGAGGGCACCAATGACTGAGCACACGCCCCTCGCAGCTAGGTCCGTCAACTCTTTCTCAGTCTGGGGGACAGGCTCCCCCATGCGCTCATACCACTGAACGCTTCTCCCCATGAGATCGGCAACCATTGCGATCCCTGCCAGCCCTGACATCGCCTCTTCAGGCGGCGAAGGCTGGCCGCGCGGAGGAACCTACAGAGGAGGAAGATGGCCAGCGTCCGCCACAGCGGGGCCCTTGCCCTCGTCACGCCTTCGCTCTGCGGAAGCAGGCGCAGGGAGAGGAGTGGCTGATTCCCTGATCGGCGACGGCGGCAGAGCTGCAGGAGGCAACTTGGATGATGGTGGCGGGACTCGACCTTGAGGTGGAGTGGAGGCCCTGCCTCTCTTCCTCGAGCGCCGCTGGCTGTCCAGCGCCCCCAACTCATCTACAGACAGCGGGGGGAAGCTACCCCCAGCCATGATGGATTTCCATCATTCGACACCGGTTGCCCCTTCGGAAGCAGCTTTCTAGGGGCTAGACCCTCCACTGGCCGCAGAAAGCTGTAGCCGAACTTACCATGGGAACGCCCGCAGGGGCCAGATGATGAAGCCTCATCGGAGTAAATGCAGCTTCCACCTGAGGGGCAACAACGGCCACCTGACCAGCCCCCGGCACGATGTGATCCACAGGGCGGGGAGCACACTACAGCAACCTGACAATCTTGTAGCTCCACGGTGAGACCTCCGGCACCCCTAAAAATAGAGCAAAGTCGGTTAAGTGCATATCGCCATCGGTACAACCCAACAGAGAACCAAGACCAGTACCCTGCGGCAATGGAGGACTCAACCCCAGCTCCCGGAGTAACTTTGGGGACCGGATCAGATGGACACTCGACTCACCGGCAGCAAGTCACTCATGTTGGTGGATCATTTTAGAACGGGCACTAGTCTCACCGGCGCGACACTGGAACTAATACTAGATAAGCAAAAGGAGGAGTGGCAACTGAATGTACCTAGCCATCCGAAGGATCAGCTCTGGTCGGAGACGTGGGCGCGCCGGGGAGCGTGCGCACCCAATAAGCACGCTACGTCAGTGGAGCTTCCGGTCGACCCTGCTAGTACAAGCAAATGAAAAACACCTCCATGTAGAGAGGGGGAAATCAGGGAGGGGGACATGGTACAGCACTACCCTCACGCAGGAGGGGGGATCACGGGGAAGCGAATTGGGCCAGCTGCCCCAAGTCTGCCCGGCTGGACAGAACCGAGTTGATCTGGGCGGCCCGCAACACACAAGGATCAGAACTGGACGCCGCTTGCACTCAGACGAAGCTTGAGAAGTGTAGAGGCACTCCTGGGAGTTTGGCATCATTCTGAGGTCTCTGGAGGGCGGGGCCGGTCGAGGATGACGACCTGTGCGAATCTGTCCTGCAGGTTCGGTCTGCACAGTCGGCGTACAGAGGGCAGTACGCTATCCACCGGACTCCGAACGATGCAAGACAAGTGGGGTCAGAAGGCTGACAGGCAGATATACTTACCCTCGGAACATGAGGACCAACGGAGCACTGAGCTGGGAGTGGTCGGCACTTTAGTGGGGCTCTGGTTTCTGGGTGAACATCCAGACACAATCGGGTTGTGCAAGGCGGCACGGGTGACACTGAATGCGGAACGTGACAAAACCACTTGGAGTGGTTTCAGAACATTGAGAGTTCCGACTCCGATGAAGAAGGCTTGGCCCGAAAACCAGCAGAGGAAGGTGTGACATGACTGGCAAGCCTGCTGCACTCTCTGGGTGGACTGGTTCACACCAGCTTTGTGCAGTTGCAGGAGAATGTACGCCACGGGCTGTGCCGACATCAGAAAGGGGCGAGACCACCTCTGAGGTGTCGAGAGCTCAGAGAGGAAGCAACTCTCTGAATAGAGTTCAGGCTGAATCACGTCGTGGAAGGCGGTGCTGCCTCTGCCAAGCAGTCCTCAGATTCTGGCTTGAATCTGGCACAGCCGCATGAGAATGGGCGACACGATCAGTGTCGAGGCCGGAACAAGACGGGACCACTTCTGGCACGAAGTTGACTTGAAGCATCATGACTTCTCTGAAGAGTGTTTGCACTATTTCATGACGTATGGGGTCGTGATGGGGTCTGCAATCCAGCTTCAGGATCTGTCCTGAATCCGCAGGTAGCAGAGTCGAGGAAGCTTCGACGCGTGGACTTTGATGACAATGTGGAAGCCTCCGGGCGGTGGTGGACGATCCTGAGAGATGGTGGATGTGGGGGGCGCAGTGGGCAGGGGGGTGCTGGAAGGGCTCGGGCGTGTGAGGGCTAAGGTTGGGAGGCTAGGGTTAGGGTTTGGGGTGGGCGCTGGTTTTGGGGAAAGGAAAGGAGAGGGGCGCAGCCAATTTTTTAGTGAAGGGAATATTTTGGGTTTTGGTAATTTCTTTGAATGGTGGAGAGATTCTAGGGGATAATTATCCTTAGGAGGATATTAGGAAGGATTTGGAGGGCTGGGATTGGATTTGGGAAGGTGAGGGTAGGTTCCCCCCATCATAGGCCATTCCCAGTTCAATTTTCACCCAGATCAGAACTCGTTTAGGCCTCTTCCTAGTCCGCTGTTCTTCACCCCCACAATCTGCCTGTGAGCAGACCAGTGTGATAGCCGGTGGTAGACGAATTTTCTTACCCCACAAACGTGGTCAGAATTCTACAAAAGACCTATGTGCGTGACCACCACTCTCCCTTCTACCTCCACAACCATCAAATCTTCGGTCCAGCCCCATAAACAGGCAGCTTCGATTCTGCCCTGTGTGTTCTATATTTCGGGTTAGAGAACTCCGTCAGCTTGTAGAAGCTGTCATTTCCAGTTCCACCGTTGGACGGATCTGAAACTCTCACAAGTCGAAGATCTTCGAGTCCTCTTTGCAACAGCACTGGTCTCGCTTCGATCTGACGTCGGGGCTCGTAGTGGCGGCCGATCTCGCCGGAGTGTGTAGGACTGTCCAAATCTATCCCGAGGTTGGCGTGTAAAAAGGGGTCAACGGTAAAAGCCAGAAAAAATACGTCGGAGAATAATCAGTGATCGCCGCTCCCAAGGGTCAACCTAGGACCCTCCGCCAATGTCCCAATGAACCGCCGCGTCCAGAAGCCTCCAGGAGACCAGCGTCCCTTTGGACGCCCGTGTGCGCTGTCCTACCTATCGAAAACTACAGATTCGGAGTCGTTGCCCCACCGCCGCCGGGAACCGCCGCCTTGCTGACCCGTCAACCCGAGATTAGTGCTCTCGAATCTCACATATTGCCTATTACCTCCCTGCTTGGAGTGGGCTGTTGAAGGACTTGTAATTAATAATCATTGTTGTACCGGGAGTCACGGCTCTCGGTCGGGACGTCTTCCCCAGGCCCCGAGCGTGGAGGTACACCCGCCTCCCCCTTTTTGTCACTTTACTTAGTTAGTATACACTCTTAATGCCGCTGCTTGTGAGTAGGTTACTTTCTTAGCTAGCTCGTGATACATCACTGCTGTGAGTTGTGAGTGCGAGACCCGTCCCGCGACTCGTTCCGAGCGCGAGAGAGAGCCGATCACCCGAGACTCAATGCCAGTTACTCAACCATACAGATCGTCGCGCTTCCCTCGATGGGGATGACCATGAGTTAGCACTCCTTGTTTAAGGCATATCGCTTCTTCTGGAGCTCGTTTGGTGCCACGTTGTAGTGTCATTGCTCGTCACGTCGTCTTGCTAGCTGTGTCAATCTTTAGAGTCTAAGGTCGCAACCCGTCCGTGTCGAGTCTCATAATCGTCCCGCATCAAATTGGTATCAGAGCCGGTTTGAGTCTAGGATAGTCATTATTTTCAAAAAAAAGAGTGTTTTAAATTGCATTGCATGCCCACCCATGGAGGTGTCCAATACCATCATCCTCACACTATGGGTGAACCCCGAGGTGCCAACCCCGGAGGCCGAACACTGGAGGACTTGGTGGCTCTACTCATGGAGCGCGTGGACACGTCTGACCAGACTCTTAGGGAGCATATTGAGCGTATGGAGAGCCGACTCAAGGCCATGGAGGACCACGCCGAGGCTTTCGACCGATCAGTCCAAGGTCTGGTTGGAAGGCTAGAGAGTGTGGAGAGAATCCCTCGCCGGGACCTACCCGGCATTCTTCCGGCCCCTCAGGCGCCTGCAATACACAATGTGCTCAAATGTAAAGATATGCAATGCAGATATAAAAGACCTGCTCGAGTGCACACATATATGCATGAACTCAAAGTATGCACGAAGCATAAGCAGCCCAGAGAATGTATGATGTGACACGATCCCTTGGACTCCTTGGACCTAAATCACAAGCAAACAACTGAGTCAGCGGACTCACTCTAGCGGATTCACTCGCGTAGCGCACACCCGGGTCCATAGGTGGACCGGCGATGGGGATGAGGGTCCGAAGTGGGACCTCACTATTCCGGGGCTTGGCAAGCTTGAGGCTGAAGCCCTAAGGGTTCGGGATGCCCAATTTCACGGGCGGCCAGCACACTGTGGGCGTGGGTTGTGGGGTTGCTCTCTCAACTCACTCCGCGGTCGTCACACAATTTGATGGACAATTGGAACGAGCACTCTCCTCACCGCCGATGGTGCAACTTAGAAGCAATACTAAGTTAAGCAAAATTAAACCAGCAAGGAGAGGATCCGAGGCTCACCTGATCAGCGTGAAGACGCCGATCCCGACCGGAGATGAAGGCGAGCAGGGAGACGTGGGTATGCCCCCCCACGTCACGCCGATGTAGCTTCGGATGGCGACCTATTGTTACATGAACTACACCTCATGCAGGAGGGTTGGACAAGGGGTGGGAAACTTAGATTTACATCAAAACTACCTCCGCACAGGGAGGGGCACTAAGCCGGCCAGGCGCAGAGGGGAGATTAGCTAAGTCGGTGCCGGAAGGGCACTTCTCTAGTTCTATCTAGGTCTAGGACTGCAGGATAGTGAGTCACTGTAGTCACCACTATGCACTCCCCAAAGCTCGGAAGTCACCAAAACTGGTGCCGAATTGTCACTGACAGACCCTGAAACGCTGTGGAATTTTCGTGGACTGACCCGTCCTCGCCACCGGCCGGGGTGGCTCCCGGAACAGGCTCTCTGCGCTCTGGCTCAGGCTGATCCCGGGCTGTAGCAGCAGCTGGTTTAGCCGCCACGGCCGCTCCAGAAGTCCAATCGAGACGGGACCAAGTCGAGGATGACCGTTGATGAGTCTTCTTCGATCGGAAGCTAGGGGGAGCACCAGACGATGTCAGGGCAGAGAGGAGGAGCCTGTTGAGTGGGGAGGGGTCAGGCCAGGTCCAGGGTGACCTGATCTGTGCACCTGGGGGAAGAAAATCAGAAAATGCTCCTCCAGATGCCAAAAGGGACGCCACTTTTTGATGATGGACGCCGACTGGTTGTAGGAGTCCTCGGCCAAGTGGCACCCTCAGAAGTTGTGGGATATGATCGTGGGAGCTCCAGGAGGTCGACTCAGGTTGCCAGCTTTTCCTAATTTGCACAGTCGGGGGAGATCGATCCTCCTGGACAGCAGGGATGTCGGATGCGGGCGAGAGCACTACAGCTGTGAAGCATTCTCGACTAGCTTTCTGGCGATATATGGTGCACCTCCGGTTGTTGCCGAACAACTCTGGTATAGGTTCTGCAACGCGGACCACTATTGCTACCTGCAAACTGGACAGAACTGATTGGAGAGGGTGAATGCTAATGGTGGCAAGAGGTGAAGGGGTGCAGAGGAGTGAGGTCTAACGTCTGTGGGAGGTGTTGGGAGATGTTGGGGGGATGCTAGGGTCGCAGCTAGGGGGAACCGAGGAAGGACCAGCAACATCCGAGCCTGGTGGCAAGTTGCTAACGGTCTTCCTAAAGGATAACCCTACCTTCGGAGTCAAGATCGGAGCTGATCTCCCATCTGAGGTTTAGGAACAATATAAAAATTTTCTTTCTGAGTACATTCGTGTCTTCGCGTGGTCTGATGAGCAGCTTCTTGGAATTCCCGGAGAGATCGTAATGCACAAGCTCAACCTCGACCCCACAGTGAAACCCATCCAACAACGCAGGAGAAAGCATGCCCTGAAGAAACAGACGATCATCAAGGAGCAACTCGCTAAGGGAAAGGAGACCAGTCTCCTCCATCCAGTCCTCTACCCGACGTGGCTCGCCAATGTCATTCTGGTACCCAAAGCTTCGGGAAAATGGCGAATGTGCGTGGACTTCATCGACCTCAACAAGGCCACCCCGAAAGACTATTACCCATTGCCGAGCATCGACCAGCTCGTCGATTCAACCTTTGACAACGATCTGCTCAGCTTCCTGGATGCCTACTCTGGCTACCATCAGATCCGAATGGACCCAGAGGATATTGAGAATACCACCTTCATCATCAACTTTGGCGTGCACTGCTATACCCGGATGCCTTTCGGGTTAAAAAATGTCGGGGCAACATATTAGAGGCTGGTCAACCAAATCTTTGAGGGATAGCTTGGTCAAAATATCAAGGCCTACATCGACGACATGCTCGTCAAGACGTTGAAGCCTGAGGATCATCTTACCGACCTGGCCGAGACCTTTAGCACCCTCCTCAAGTACAACATGAAGCTCAACCCCGCCAAGTGCGCCTTCGGAGTCAGATCAGGGAAATTCCTCGGCTTCCCGATGACTCCGCATGGGATTGAGGCGAACCCCGACAAGGTCCAAGCCATCCTGGACATGCGGCCACCCGCTTGCATCAAAGATGTCCAGCGTCTTACCGGGCGCATCGCCGCACTCAATCGCTTCCTCTCTCGGGCGACCGAATGATGCCTACCCTTCTTCAAGCTGTTGAGGGGACCCAAAATGGCATCTGCTATGTTCACCTGGGACGAGGAATGTCAGAAGGCTTTTGAGGAGCTCAAGGAGTTCCTGACCTCGCCCTGGTACTATCAAAGTCGATTCCGGGTGAAACATTGCACCTGTATCTCTCAGCGACCCCTTCTACCGTAAGTTCGATCTTAGTCCAAAATGACACGAGAATCGAGAGACTGATCTATTACACAAGCAAGGTGCTCAACGAGGCTGAAAGGAGGTACCTTGCAACCGAGAAACTCGTGCTAGCATTGTCACGTCCCGACGCGGAATATCAAAACATGACAGTAGAAAGAGTTAATAATAATATGTTGATTTCCAAACATGCTGTGTCTTGGGCTAGCGAATCAAAACATTCAGCACACTACTAAGGCAAGAAAATTCCATCATAACCATTAACACCAAATTAGTCAACATACCGAATCTCATGATATCGAACCAATAAAATACCCAAGAACTTCCAACATATCCATCAACTTAACGTAGTTACATAACCATCGACCCAACAAATTAAAACTCATTTGACATACAACTTTGAAACAATTAAGACCAAATGCCTATCTTGACTAGAACTTTCTAAGGACATCTCTGCAAGGCTCTCTAGCTGGCTCGCTGGGGATCGTAGTGGTGGATCAGTGAGCTGTGGCTCGTGAGAGGATCGGACACGGTCTGAGTAGCGAGGAGAGTGGTAGCTAACCACCCCGGGGGACAAGTCGCGGGCGCCGGATTCAACCGGGCGGACCGATACCGAGGGGATCGGTTCTGATGTGCACTCACTCACCGACAGCAAAAACTCATGGATTGTGGAATCATGGCCTGGGCACTCCTCACACGGGTGCTGCAGTTGGAGCTAATACTAGACAAGCAGGGTGGAGGGGCAGACGCATGTACCTAGCCCATCTGAAGGACCGGCTCCGGTCGGAGATGATGGCGAGCCGGGGAGCGTGTGCACCCAGCAGACACGCTGCGTCGAGGAGGCTTGGCGAAGTCCCTGCTAATACATGAACTATGCTCCATGCAGGGAGGGGGGTTCACGGGGGTGGAGGCAATCAATTACACGCACTACCCTCGCGCAGGAGGGGGGAACGAGGGGAGGGGAGGCCAAGCAGTGATCGTACGTCACGCTCTGAAGTCCAATCGTGGTGCTGCCAACGTCGGGACAAAGATTGAGGGATGCCAAAGGATGCCAGCAAGCCTGACGTCAAGCCGTTGCCGTTGGAAGGTGGAGGTGGTCGCTGCCGTTAGCCTGCGTGGTTCTGCCTCGCAGGACTGGTTGGTGCAGTCATGGTGCGTCGGTCGATACGCTCGCTGACGAGCTCCAAACGTGGCGGGACCAGCTCATGGGCATAGAAGACAAGGGGTACTATGGATCCTCAAGAGCTGGCGGCCGTCTGAGCTCCTCGCCGATTGGGGTCACCGAAACGGTCGGCGTCCAATTCCTAGGCGGACAGCAGAACAGGTCAATGGTGGCTGGGGTGGAACTTTCTGTGCCGATATCGGATCGAGACGAAACCACTTGTGTTTGTTTTGTACCATCGAAAGCCGCAACTTTGGTGAACCCACCTCGGGACAAAACGAGCAGAGGGAGGAGTGCCAATGCTGTTGAGGCTGCTGCAGGATCGGGGCAGACTAGGTTGCACCAGTCAGGCGCAGTTGTGGGAGAATGGATGCCCCAAGCTGTGCTGATGACGAAAAGTGGCGGGACCACCTCGGGGTCGAAGGTGACCCATGGGGGAAGAACTCTCGTGAAGGGGGCTCTGGCTGATCCACATAGGAGAAGTCGGTGTCAGCGTTGCCAGGGGGCACTCAGGAATAGGTGTAGTCTAGGGGAAGTTGCACAGAAATGACTGTAGTGGTTGACGCTGTTGACGAAACTATACGAGACTTCCTCTGCTGCGAAGATGACTTGGAGTAGAACGATCCCACAGAAGGGGGCTCAGGCTGATTCGTGCAGTAGGCAGAGGTATGGATGCTGCAAGATCTATCAATGGTTCTGCTACCAGTCTAGGTGCAGCAAAACAAGGACAACTTCAACGCCGACGTCGGGGGTGATGCCGAGGGAGGCCAAGACCGCCGTGGACGTTCCTGGAAGGGGATGGGGCACGGGATGCAGAGAGGAGGGGTGGCTAGAGGTGGCGGCTAGGTCTGGTGGGCGTGGTGGGCACACTGGTTGTAGGGGGGAAGGTGAGGGGAGGGGCGGCCTAAGTGGAGGGGGTTGTTTTTTTGTTTAGGTAGTTTTTTCTTTTATTGGATAATTGGTGGAGGGAACGAGGAGGAAACTGGAAGAAAACTACACGTGACGGCAGAAAACGAGAAGGACAGAATCAAGTACCTTAAAAATAGAAGGATGATTTCCCACGTGGCTGAAAGTAGACTTTCTTGGATCTGCAGTCAACCACGGCACCATACCACTCTAACTAGTCCATGTCTAGAATCGCATCGTAATCGGCCAACTGCAGCGCATACAACTTCGCTGGCAACTGCCGGTCATTGACGATAACCAGAGAATCTTCCAGGCAAAATGGAGTGGACATAAAATCTCCAGAGGGTACCTCAACGAGCAACTCACAAGGCGACTTGGTTACCGACTCCCCGAGACGAGCAAGGAAATCCTCAGAAACAAATGAATGGGTAGCACCTGAATCGAATAGAATGCGGGCTGAATGACCGAAAATCAAAACCGTACCTTCTACGAGGTTGGACGCAATGGCTTCTGCACGAGTGATGTGAGTAATCCAGCTCCTCGGCTTCCGACTAGAGGCTGCAGAAGATTGCTGGGAAGAAGCTGGAACTTGCAAATAGGATGGCTGAGGCAGAGGTGGTGCAGGAAGACGAAATTGAGACTGTTGTGGCTGGGTGAACTGCGAGAACTGCGCCGGCATAGACTTCATCGGGTAATCTCGAACAACGTGACTGAGCTGATCACCGCGATAGCAGACTATGGGCAAAGAATACAGTACACCGGGGTGACTGCCACCACACCTCGGACACGGTCTCAGCTGACTCACAGGAAACTCTCGGCGCTACTGAAGAGGAGGAACTGACTGCTGGACAGAATCAGAAGATGCCGATAGTTGCTGCACAAAACCCGAGGATGCTTGACGGTTAAATCACTTCTTAGACTTTCTAAACATCCACCTCGAAGTGCCACTAGAAGTAGGCGTGATAGACGGAACTCCAAGCACTAACGGCTAAAAAGACTGCTGAAACGGTACAACTGACTGAGCAACACTGGACTGAAACCTCGCCAAATTAAGCTCAACCGCAACTACTGCCTGATATGCATCATCCATGACATTCACACGGGTAGCAAGCAGCGGCACTCTCAATTCGACTTTTAAACCACGAAGAAATTACTCGGTCTTTAAGGCTTCATCAGCGATAATATGCGGCGCATACCGACCCAACTCAATGAACTTGTTTCGATACTACAGCACGGTCATCTCACCTTGAACCAAATCTAAGAATTGGTGCATCTTATCCATTCAAAGACAGGCCGGACTGTAAGTGCGCTCGAAGGTAGTCACGAACTCTATCCAGGTGATCTGACGAAGTGGTCAGGAACGGAAAGTAACTTTCCACTCCGAACTCCACCACATCAATGCTGCACCCTGAAGTTGAAAAGTAGCAAGTATGACCTTCTCGTCCTCTGCACATTCCATCGATCGGAACACACGCTCAGTCGCCTCAATCCAAATCCTAGCAGCATCCGGGTCTGACTGACCTTCATAAGTTGGCGGGTGGAATAGTAGAAACTCCTTGAGTGCTTTACCACGGTCACTGGGTAAGTCATCTTGCAGAGCTGGAATAGGCACGACAGGAATAGGAACTGGCACGATTAGAGGAGGAGCAGGCACGACAGGAGGAGGAACGCTGCCACTCTCTTCCGGGGGAACAGGAGCTCTTCTTTTACGGGGCATTGTTGTGATCAAATCTAACAAGTTGTCATCATCAAGACTGTCAAATCATCATCATCAAAACCAGAGGGACAACATACACAACCCCAGATATTACTTGGCGAAAGCACTCTGCTCGAGCCTTGCCTCGAAAGTGATGCACCACCAGGTGCCACTCTACGGGAACATCCGGCTCGGCCCTGCCTTGGCGTTCGTGCATTACCTAGATGTCGCTTCACGAGAGCACCCTGCCCAGTCCCTGCCTCAACGAGCGCACACTATCCAATGTTGCTCGATTGAGGCCCCATGCCTTATCTCTACCTCGACATTCGTGCATGACACAGTCATTGCTTGATGAGAGCCCCTGTCGAGTCTCTATCTTAATGATCATGTGCCATCGTACGCGGCTCAATCGAAGCGCCCAGCCTGGTTCTCTATCTCGATATGCGTGCCCTCAACACCGTTATCCGAACAATGGGCATACTTCACAAGTCCCGATGTGAGATGAAGTGCCAGGCTCCCGCCTCTATCAACGGGCCCCGAGCACGACCATCAAGGCCCAATGACGCCCATCTACTCAGTCACAACGGTGCCCCCGACACCCGACCGGTAGCCACTCCAGTCACAACGGTGCCCCCGACACCCGACTGCCAACCACCTGGTCACATCGGGGCCCGCGGCACCCGACCACTCAATACTCCAGTCACAACGGTGCCCCCGGCACCTGACTGCCAGCCACTACAGTCACAACGGTGACCTCAGCACCTGACTGTCATCAACTACTGTCACAACGGCGCCCCCGGCACCCGACTGTCATCAACTACAGTCACAACGGTGCCCCCAGCACCCGACTGCCAGCTACTCCAGTCACAACGGTGCCCCCGGCACCCGACTGTCATCAACTATAGTCACAATAGTACCCCCGACACCCGACTACCAGTCACTCCAGTCACTACGATGCCCCCGGCACCCGACTGCCATCCACTCAAGTCACAACGGTGCCTCTGACACCCGACTATCAATCACTCCAGCCATATCAGGGCCTCCGACACCCGACCACTCAACAACCTCAGTCACAACGGCACCCCCGGCACCCGACTTCTAGCCACATCGGGGCCCGTTACGCCCGACTACTCATCTACCTCAATCACAGTGGCGCCCTGGGCACCCGACTTCCAGCTACAACAATCACATCGAGATTCGCAATGCCCGATCGCTCAACAACTCCAGTCCCACTGGGGCTCACGGCACCTGACAATCCTGAGCTCAATGACTTTTGGCCGCTCCAGTCATGGCGATGCTCACGCCGTTCAGCCACTCAAGTGTCTACAGTGCTCGGCCGCTCCAGCGACAAGTGGTGCCTACGTCATTCAGTCGCCTGTGCCTTGGTGACGCCCTACTGCTCCAGCACAATGGTGCCTACGGTACCCTACTACTCTGACCTCGACATTGTCTCATGACAGGAAGACATTGTGGCGCCCCTTGGGCGACACCTAGCTGAGTCACAGGTCATCTTACGGACTCTACGTGTGAATACGAAATTACCCACACAATAACGCAATGACCTGGGGACCGTCACAAGTGACGGAATTGTCCTGCGGCTTGCAAGCACTTGTAATCGGGCTCTCACGCCCCCATATAAATGCCCTTCACGACATCTAAGTCATGTAATCCGTCGGGTGCCGGGGGGCCACTGTTATGACTGCAGTTGATGACAGTCAGGTGCCGGGGGCACCATTGTGACTGGAGTGGCTGGCAGTCAGGTGCCGGGGGCACCGTTGTGACTGGACTGCTTGACAGTCGGGTGCCGGGGGCACCGTCGTGACTGAAGTGGCTTGTAGTCGGGTGCCGAGGGGGCACTATTGTGACTGGAATGCTTGATAGTCGGGTGCCGGGGGCACCGTTGTGTCTGGAATGCTTGACAGTCGGATGCCGGGGGTGCTGTTGTGACTGTAGTTGATGAGAGTCAGGTGCCGTGGGCACCGTTGTGACTGGACTGGCTGGCAGTCGGGTGGCGGGGGCACCATTATGACTGAAGCGGCTAGCAGTCGGGTGCCGGGGGCACCGTTGTGACTGGAATGCTTGACAGTCGGGTGCCGGGGGCACCGTTGTGTCTGGAATGCTTGACAGTCAGATGCCGGGGGTGCTATTGTGACTGTAGTTGATGAGAGTCAGGTGCCGGGGGCACCGTTGTGACTGGAGTGGCTGGCAGTCGGATGCCGGGGGCACCATTGTGACTGGAGTGCTTGACAGTCAGGTGCCGGGGGCACCATTGTGACTGAAGTGGCTGGCAGTAGGGTGCCGGGGGCACCGTTGTGACTGGAATGCTTGACAGTCGGGTACCGGGGGTACCGTTGTAACTGGAATGCTTGACAGTTGGGTGCCAGGGGCACCGTTGTGACTGAAGTGGTTGACAGTCGGGTGCCAGTGGCACCGTTGTGGCTACGGTGCTTGACAGTTGGGTGCCGGGGGCACCGTTGTGACTGTAGTTGATGACAGTCGGGTTCCAGGGGCACCGTTGTGACTGGAGTGGCTGGCAGTCAGGTGCCGAGGGCACCGTTGTGACTGGAGTACTTGACGGTCGGGTGCCGGGGGCACCGTTGTGACTGAAGTGGCTGGCAGTCGGGTGCTGGGGGCACCGTTGTGCCTAAGGTTGTCAAGTGGTCGGGCGCACAGGGCCCTTTGACAGAGGCAGGGGCCAGATGCATCATCTTGCGCCGGGACTTGTGAAGTATGCCCATTGTCCAGAGAATGGTGTTGAGGGCATGCTTATCAAGATAGAGAACCAGGCTGGGCGCTTCAAATGAGCCGCGTACGACGGCACACGATCATTGAGACAGAGACTGGGTAGGGGCTCTCATCAAGCAATGGCTGTGTCGTGCACGAACGTCGAGGTAGAGACAAGGCAGGGTGCCTTGATTGAGCAACGTTGGATAGTGCGCACTCGTTGAGGCAGGCACTGGGAAGGGCGCTTTCATGAAGCAGCATTTGGGTCTTGCACGAAGGTCGAGGTAGGGGCGAGAGGGCCATCCCTGTCGAGCAACATCTGGGGGTGCATGATTATCGAGACAAGGCTCGGGCAGAGTGCTTTCACCAAGCAGCATCGGGGTCATGCATGACCATCGAGGCAGGACCCAGGTAGAGTGCTTTTACCAAGCAAGATCTGGGGTCGCGCATGATTATCTAGACGACATACGTTCATCACCACTGGGGGCCACCTTTTCGGAGGTGGGTGTTTGGGCTCGACGCCGTATGAGGGATGCCCATGCGGCATGCCCTCGGCATGAGCCTAGCAAACACACACACAAATCTCCCGGAGATGGGTGTCAACCCTAACCCTAGCCCCCCTTGCATCCCACGCCCCAGCCCCCTCTCCCTCTGTAACTCAGGTCCGCCCTCCCCTACTCCGTGCGTCCACGGCATCCCAGAGTCACCCCGTCATCGCTACGCCCTCCCGTGGATCGAGAAGACCACACTGCTGCTCTTTGCAACCAACCTGTAGCAGAGGTCACGCTTGCAGAGACTACCCTGGCATCCATGGTGCAAACCAGTCAAATCTTTATTCTGTGGAGTCGTACGTCGTCGAGTCACCTTCGTTTCAGAAGTGGTCCCACGGCGATCCAACCTCAGCACCGTTCGCACTGCCCATTCTCGTGCAACTGCGCCAAACTCAGGTCTGAACCTGAGCACCACCTGGTAGCAGCTCCACGGCCCGTTCTTGTGCGATTCAGCCAGAGCTCTCTTCACGAGAGTTCTACTTATCCGAAGCACCGATGAACCAGAGGTGGTCCCGCCTAGTTTTGACATCGTCTCCATCCAGGCCGGCCATTCTCCCTCAGTCACGCCAGACCCAGAGTCCCCTGTTCGCCTGTGACAGGCTGCTGTCAACTCGGCCCTGACACTCCCTCTTCCTCTCCGTTTCAGGTCAGACGGTCTTCAGCAAAGTTGCAGCTTTCGACGAGATGGAAACAACGCAAGTGGTCTCGTCCGGATCCGACGTCAGCACTAGGAGTTCCACCACAGCTATCGGTGACTGATCCAGCTATTCACCTAGGAACCTGACGCCGGCCCTTCCTGTGACCACATCCAGCGAGGTGATCAGATGGCCGCCATCCTCTGAGGGCTCGTAGATCTCCTAGTCAGCGACATCCTTGACTTGGTCCCGCCACGTTTGGAGTTCTGCAGCGCCCGTACCGGCCGACGCACCACAACTGCGCCAATTAGTCCTACGTGGCAGAACTGCACAGGCCAGCCACAGCGGCCGCCGTCTCCATCCAACGACATCAGCTCGGCACCAGACCTTCTGGCATCCTTTGGCATCCCTCGGGCTCCAACCAAGCGTTGGCTGCATCTCGAGCGGACGCCCGAGCTCAGCGTTCGGTCAACAGTTGTTTTCCCTTCCCCCGCGATTCCCCCTTCCTGCGCGAGGGTAGTGCATGTAACTATTTTCCCCCTCCCCGTGAACCCCTCCCTGCGAGGAGTGTAGTAATTGTAATAGCAGGGACATCGCCAAGCCTCCTCGACACAGCGTGTCCGTCGGGTGCGCACGCTCCTCGGCGCGCCCTCGTCTCCGATCGGTGTCGGTCTCTTCAGACTCGACAAGGTATAGATCTGATCCTTGCTTCTTAGCATTACTTTCTTAGTACCTGTTCAATGTTCACACCGAAGGTGAGGAGAGCTCGTTCTAAAATTCCCAAACATTGAGTGCCGACCGTTGTCGTGTGAGTGAGTGTCGTCATACCCGCCTTCGGGCACTGGTTCTGCCTCGGCTGAGTCGGGCGACCTTCAGACCTTAGGTCTGTCCTCCCCATATACTCTTAGCGGCTCCAACTGTGTTGGCTGCCCGTGGGTCACCGTCCACCCCTCCATCGTCGGGTTACCCCCCGAATCTGAGTGACGCACGTGGTCAGTCCGCTATTGCTCGGGTCCTTGGTTCAAGTCGTGCTTGCTGTCGCACAGGTCCTAGGGCGTCTGATAGACAAGTGCCGATCTAGGGGGATCTCCAATGGATACCCTCTGCTCCTGTCATAGGTGTACATGCCATCGGCCTCCTGAATCCTAGCCACCTCCACGGTCCCGACTCCAACGGCTCTCTCGCCAAGGGGGCCCTCAGCCACTGCTATGTGTCCACTGTCCAGCTGCTCTGTTCTAGCCACGGTAACCACTGGCGGGCCCAGAGGAGGGAGCTGTCGATCAGTCCTCTGCACCTAGTGATCCTCCTCTCGGGCCATCCACCTTGGGACCCATCCATCTCTGCCAAAGCACGCCATAGATGCAAGACAAGGCATCGAAAAATAGTCAGAACACTAGCAAATCACCAAGCACAACAACAGTAAAAGCATATGAAGTGTCAAAATAGAACAACAATAGCCCGAAACAGGAGTCTCACAGGCCGTACGCCCTCATGTCCTCCTCCGACGCACGACCCGTGGGGGGCATTTGTTGTACCCAAGCTATTCCCCAGTAAAATCACGAGAAATAAGGGTTCGGGCATTTTACTGAACACCTTCCAGGCATCGGCCATCCGGCCCTCCCTCCAGCCTTGCGGGTCCCTACAAGGGCCCTGACCAGCTTGCCGTGACACTCGGTGACACCAGCAACCGTCTGGGATCAACTCTGGCCACTCACATATGGGCCTTGCCCGTATCTTGCATCACCGCCCGGGCCAACCCGGGGGCACCCTGACGGTGAGCCACCCACATGGCACTAAGCAAAAGGGGCCAAGGGCCCTCCCAGAGACACGTCTGCCAACCCTCCATGGTCAAAGGGAGACCTAACTAAGTCAACCACAGGCTTTGGAGGCCCGCCGCACACATATACGGCTCACACGAGTGTGTTTGGCATTCCGTCGAACACCTCATGGGCGCGTATGTTCCAGCCCTTCTATACCAAACCACGGGCTGACCCATGGTTCCAGCACCTTAACTAGGTCCTACAACGACCCCCCAACAAGTCGGGGCCAACCCCGACACTCAGACATGTGGCAATAAGCCACTTAACTCTAGCACTCAGGCCAACCCGAGGGTACCTTGACAACCCGCCGTACAATGTGACACACAGCCCGAGGCATGGCCCACTTCCAAAAAATACCTTCCCTTAGCTCCCACGAGCTACCATCGTCAACCCAAGGCCCACCGTACGGCCCCTCAGCCATCCATTGAAGCCGTTCGGCAATCCGGGGTGTGTCAAGCATTTACCCGAACACCTTGCGGGCGGCTACGACAACTCAAAGAACGGTAGCCCCCACGGGCCCATTCTAGCTTCCCGGGGTGCAAAGTCCATCAAAGGACAACCCCAAACGAAGCAAGAAGACCCCCAGGGCCCATCCCCCAGGGTTACGACCTCCCCCGGGGCCAATTCACCCCAGGGGCAGCCGCGCACCCCAGGGAGGGCGAACCCCCTGGGGGCCGTGCCCCTCCCTCCAGCCCAGTGGTCCCACGACCCCACTCAGTCCCGGTTTGTCCAATTTACGGTCCTACGACGCGGTTCGGGTGCCGTACCAGTTCGAGAAGCCGACACGTGGGCGCGAGAGCACAAAGCGACAGCACGGGGGAATTCCTCAAGTCCGACATGCTCGCAAGCTTCCACGTATCCTCCCAGTTAATTGTCCTTTTCTTTCTTAGCCAAATTTGTGATAAGTCTGAGCATATGAATTCTCTTATTATTTTCTAAGTATGAACTCTAGCACATAAGGTGTTTGACTAAATGCCTCTGTTCTGATTGGTAGGATTAAGGCAAGCCCCATGCGTCTGAGTGCAGCAGAACTTCAAGTGGAGCACGTGATCCAAGATCTAATCATTGAAGCACGTGATCTGAGGCTACTTGCTCTACAAGAATACTTAGCCACGTGTTCTCCTTTTGTCTATCAGACCTGACACGTGGATCACTGTTTCGCCCTGAAGGGGGGTGTCCGTCGGCGTGCGTGTGTGGCCGGCGGGCCCGCGGGAGCGGTGTGTGCGGTGACCGGAGTGAGGGGTAGGATATGGATACAGGAGAGATGCCGGAAGGTAATGGGCTTCGGGCACCCCCTCTCATGACCGTATCTGTCTCAAAGCGCACTCGCCTTTTACGGAGAGTCAAGGGGAGACTGAGTGACACAGGAGGTTTTTCGGGTTAACGGGAAATGTGACTAGGATGTGGGCGTGCCTGTCGATTTCTCGACAATCACCCGTGGAACCGAACATTTAACTGGGGATGCGCCGCAAGGGCGCGGCACGTGGACTCGGGGGATGAGTGACATGTGGAGAGAGAATGATTTCGTGGGTGCGAGTGCACAGGCGACTGTGGGGAGCCATGTACAGGATGTCTTTCCCCATCGACCGCAAGCAGTCAGTGTTTATTTACATCGGATTGAATCTGAAGACCTTCGTTCCATGCCGAAGCGGAGTCCGTATTCCTGAAGCCCGAGATGAAGAGCCAAGAGCACTTTATAGCTGTAGCTTCGTCTCAGATTGGGTCATGTTGGCTGGGGGTGAAGGGTGCTGGGGGTTCACGCTAGGTGGCACAAAAGGTAGGTGGGGGCTCGAATGTGGATACGAGAGCATACGTCCAACTGGCAGTGTAACACTGAGATGTATATATTTTATAGACGGGCCGTGGAGGCCAGGTTACAACAGGTGCATGCCTTGGGACAATTTTGACATGCTAGCCGATCCCCGGGTCGATGCGTGATGTATGAGTACATGTGTGTTTCACAGAGAGTTCCTCCCGTGACATGGGCCGTGGCCGCGGTGTCGAACGAGGGCTTGTGGCTGACTGGGCGATTGAGGGGACACATCGGTCCGGTATTTGGACGAGGGTCGATCATGGCTTGAGTTGAGCACTCAACGTGGCCTCGTTACTAAGAGGGAGCAAGATGTCATGACGCGCGCATGGTCATGGCTGACGGGCACGTGAGGGGTGACCCTGGCATGAGGGGGCATCTACCCTTGTCGTAGCATCTCACATGTGGCAGGTGTGGACTTGTGCGTTACGGCTAGTTAACACGCGAGGGAAGTGCAAGGGACATACCCTCGGCGAGCTAAGCCGCTTGACAAGTCACACACACGCAATTCACCTCGGCCCGTTGTGGGGAGCCCGCCCGAAGCCATGGAGTCGTCGGATGCTGAGTTGAGTGCTGGATGCTTGATCCTTCATATGCTTGCCCCTTGAGCCCCTAAGGGGTTTTTATAGGGGAAGTTGAAGGGTCAAGGGGTTTACGTGGACTACCTTGAGGGGGTGAAGCTGGTCCGCGTAAACCCCCTCCCCTAGATGGGGTTTATGAGGGTTGGCTAGAGGGGGTCTTGCTCTTGCTCTTGATCACTGGGAAGGGACTGATTCCCTTGAAGTAGAGAGCTGCATCGGCCAGGTTGCATTCTGCTGGAGTGAATGGGGATAGGTCAGCAAAGACCGCGCGTTGTTCCCCATCCTTGATGTATTTGATACACTGATCGAGGGTTGAGGGGACAACCCAATTTTCATGGAGCCAGGGCCTACCCAACAACACCTTGTAAGACGTGCTAGAGCCGATGATGTAGAAGGTCATCTTGGAGGCGAAATCACTGAGTACCAAATCAACATCTACCGGGCTGAGGACTTCCTCAGTATTCTGATTGAAGCCAGATATCTTGACTGCTTGGACCTTCTGGAGGTAAGGAGTCAGATATAAAGTCTTGAATGTTTTGAGGGGCATGATATTGACGGCTGTGTCGGCATCCACCAGGATCCGATTTACTTCATGCCCATTGATTTTGCCCTTCATGTAGAGGGGTCGATTGTGACACGGAGGAGAGAGTAGAATGTCTTTCTCTGTGAAGGTGACAACGGCCGTGAAAGCCTCATACGTGGTGGCTTTTATTTTCACCGCGTGTGTTTCATAGACTTCTGGCTCTTGAAGTACCTTGATAAGGGTTTCCCTCAAATCTTTACTCCAAGCTATGGCTTCCCAGATTGTGATGCTGGCTGGGAAACACTTCATCTGGTGGAGGACCTTCTGGTCAGCTCAAGCTCGAGCTCGAGCATCCTCCAATGATGGTAGTATGTCGAGCTGGATCTGCGGTGAGCTGTCGCGTCGCTCCTCAACGGGGAGTTGCACTGCCTTGCCGTTGTTACTGGGGTCGGGCTGACTGTGGTCAACCGCAGACTCTTGGAAGAGGGAGGCCAATGATGGCTCTTTCAAGGGTGGCTAGAGGGCTGGTCCGTCCTTGCCAGATGGCCCTACTGATTCTGTAGAATAGGTTGCAACTAGAGCTAGGACTAAAATGTTGGCGGCGATCTCCTCGGCGCCAGCTGGGTTGAAGATGTTGGGTTGTCCCGGGATCTCTACCGGTGGGATCGGGGCAGGTTGTTCTCCTCGGAGGAGGATGACCCATTCGAGATTGAAGGGAGATGGGCGGAGAGTCGGCTCAGGGACTCTCCCACGGCCTCTACCGCATCCACGACCATGACCTCGGCCACGGCCGGTGTATTCTGAGACTGGCTGTAGTTTGAGTGGAGCTGCAACCCTTTGGCTAGTTCTGGATGTCGTCGGCTCGCCTCGCCCGAAGGCGTTGATGTTGTCTGGAGGTGGGATAGCCACCATGTTACAAGTACAGCCGCGAAGCATCTGTTCCAGCTATTCCACCTTGATCTCCTTGTCCTTATAGAACAAGGAGAGTTCTTCTAGAATGCGAAGGGTTTCGCCCTCTTTGACTTTCTGGATCATTTCTTTGACCCAGTCTCTGAGGCGAGCACACTTCTGCATGTCTTCCCATGGGATGTAGCTATCGAGTGGGATTGGACCGGCAGGGCGGAGAGGAATGTTTTCTTCCAAGTTGTCGATGAGTCGTTGTAGCCTTTGGAGGGGCATTAGCTCTACTGGGGATTGCAAGGCAGCCGCTTGTTCGGCTTGCTTCTTGAGTCACCTCTTGAGGTTCTTCCTTCTATTCCTCTCCTGTTTCTTGGCGATGGCCACCTCAAGAATTGAAATTACATGTGCTTGTCCAGAACAAGTCCAGCCGTGTTGTCTATTGCTAGCTTAGGATGTTTTCCATGGTTGCTAATGCATTTTTCTGTTGTCGTATGTTTTAGATGCCACCCCGTAAACGAAGAGCTCCTGTTCCCCTGGAAGAGAGTGGCAGTATTCCGCCTCCAGTCGTGCCTGCTCCTCCGATCGCACCAGTCCCTGTTCCGAGCTAGTTCCACGTGATGACTTACCCAGTGGCCGTGGTAAAGCACTTAAGGAATTTTTGCTGTTCCACCCGTCGACATATGAAGGTCAGTTAGATCTGGATGCTGCTAGGATTTGGATTGAGGCGACAGAGCATGTATTTCGATCCATGGAGTGTGCAGAAGATGAGAAGGTGATGCTTGCTACTTTTCAGCTTTAGGGTGCAGCATTGATGTGGTGGAATTCGGAATGGGAAGTCACTTTCCGTTCTCGACCACTTCGTCAGATCACCTGGACAGAGTTTGTGACTGCTTTCGAGCGTACCTACAGTCTGGCCTATCTTCACATGGATAAGATGCATCAATTTCTGGATCTGGTGCAGGGTGAGATGACAGTGTTGCAATATCGGAACAAGTTCATTAAGTTGGGTCGGTATGTGCCACATATTGTTGCCGATGAAGCCTTGAAGACCGAGCAGTTTCTCCATGGTTTGTGAGCTGAATTGAGAGTGCCGCTGCTTGCTACCCGTGTCAGTGTCATGGATGATGCTTATCAGGCAGCAGTTGCGATTGAACTTGATTTGGCGAGGTCCGTAGGGTTTTCTCGGTCCAGTGTTGCTCAGCCGGTTGTGCCATATCAGCAGTCTTATCAGCCGTCAGCACCTGGTGTTCCATCAGTCGTGGCTACTTCTGGTGGTCCGTCGAGGCGGATGTTTCGAAAATCTAAGAAGTGTTTTCATCATCAAGCATCTTCGGGTTTTATGCCGCAGCAGTCTGTATCTTCTAAATCGGTGCAGCAGTCTATTCCTCCTATTCAGTAGCGCCGAGATTTTCAAGTGAGTCAGCTGAGACCGTGTCTAAGGTGTGGTGACAGCCATCCTGGTGTTCCCTGTTCTCTGTCGGTAGTTTGCTATCACTGTGATCAGTCAGGTCACGTTGTTCGAGATTGCCTGATGAAGTTAGTTCCAGTGCAGTTCTCACAGTTCACCCAGCCATAGCAGTCACAGTTTCATCTTCCTGCACCACCTCAGCCTCAGCCGTCGTTTTCATAAGTTCCTATCGCTTCCCAGCAATCTTCTGCAGCTTCTAGCCAGAAATCGAGGAGCTGGATCACGCATATCACACTTGTAGAAGCTATTGCATCTAATCTTGTAGAAGGTACGATTTCAATTTTTGGTCATCCTGCTCGTGTGTTGTTCGATTCATGTGCCATTCATTCATTTATTTTTGAGGATTTTCTTGCTCATCTCGAGGAGCTGGTGATCGAGTCGCCTTGTGATCTACTCGTTGAGTTGCCCTCTGGAGATTTCATGGCCACTCCATTTTGCCTGGAAGATTCCCCTGTGATCGTCAGTGACCGACAGTTGTCAGCAAAGTTCTATGTGCTGCAGTTGGCCGAGTACGATGCTATCCTAGGCATGGACTGGTTAGAGCGTTATCGTGCCGTGGTTGATTGCAGAAAGCTAAAGGGGCTAAAGCAAAAGAGCTCGGGTTCTGTCGATACCATCAAATGGCAGGACATCTCACGGACGACTGCTACATCCTCAAAAACAAGATTGAACACCTGATACAGTCAGGGGTCATTCAAATCAAGAACCACTTGGTGAATCCCCCACAACCCCATCAGTGGGATCGATCGGGGGCCTCTGCTAAGGAAATTTTTGCTCTAGCCGCCCCTACATTACCAAAGTTTGTGGCAAGTGAACAACCCCCACGACAGCTTCCTGTCGCTAGAGGAGATGTGTGAGGCCTTCCCCGCAATCGAGAAGTGAACGTTAAGGTCCACTACTCGGTCAACACTGTAGGGTTATCACCCTCGCCCAGTAGCTTTGACTCTGGCAAGGAGCCCAGTGACTCCACCCGTGAGCAATCAAAAGAAGTGGCCCTTGAAGACCAAGGCGAACATCTCCGCTCGGCCGTTATCGACAACCTAGACTACTGTAATTTTTACATAGCTGAGATTGATGGTGGCGAGGATCTTGTCGATCTATAGCCTGCTCCGCGGGAACTTGAAGATGGTGGACAAGCAACTGTAGATGAACTCATCGAGCTCAACCTTGGGGATGGCAATCATCCCCGACCAATTTTCATCAGTGCTCTCCTTGGTGAGGAAGATAGGCAGGCATACAAGCAACTCCTCTCGGGGTTCAAGGATTGCTTTGCCTGGACTTACAAGGAAATGCCCGGGCTAGACCCATCTGTGGCAGAACACCAATTGGCAATACTTTCCACTGTTAAACCGGTCAAACAAGCTCAAAGACGCATGCGCCATGAGCTTGAGCTCAAAGTGAATGCTGAAGTCGACAAACTCTTAGAGGTGGACTTCATAGAGCCTTGCATGTACCCGACTTGGCTTGCCAATATAGTTCCTGTTAAAAAGAAAAATGGCCAAGTTCGAGTCTGCATTGACTACAGAGATTTAAATAAAGCCTGCCCGAAGGACGATTTTCCTATCCCGATCACTGAAACTATGGTCAATATGACCACTGCGCATGAAGCGTTATCCTTCGTGGACGGATCATCAGGATACAATCAGATCTGCATGGCCGTCAAGGGCAAAGATCACACAGCCTTTCGATCCCCTAAAGGGATCTTCAATTACAAAAGGATGCCCTTTGGCCTGAAGATGCCGGTGCCACATACCAAAGGGCAATGACCAAAATCTTTGATGAAATGATCCACGACTTGGTCGAGTGCTATGTTGATGACCTCGTCGTTAAAACCCGAAGGCGGGAAGATCACCTTGCGTCGGGTTTTCGAAAGGCTATGACAATTTCAACTCAAGATGAACCCGATGAAATGCGCTTTTGGCGTTTCAAGTGGCAAGTTTCTCGACTTTATTGTCAGATATCGGGGATAGAGATAGACCCAGATAAAATCAAGGTCATTCGGGAGTTGCCGCCTCCCAAAAATATAACTGAATTGAGGTCTCTCCAAGGGAGGCTAGCCTACATCAGGCGCTTCATATCCAAGCTCTCCGGAAGATGCGCACCTTTTGGAAAGTTGATGAAGAAGGGGGCACCGTTCATATGGGATCAAGAGTGCCAAAATGCGTTGGAGCAAATCAAAGAATACCTTCTCACTCCCCCAGTGTTGGGAGCACCAGTCAAAGGCTAAAACACCAATTAATATAATTAATTGCAAGGAAGACACCACGTCAAAAGAAGAGAGAAGAGAGAAATTATGAACAAAACTCTTGCACTAAATCAATACTAAAGAAAATTAAATGTGCTGGCAGTATGATTAACAAACCCAAGATAACTCAGACTAATACACTAACTAACTTAAACTAAAAATGCTCCGGTCGATAAAAGAATGCTGAAAGAAACATTATGCAAATGATGATGAACACTGTTCCATTCCCACACGCCGCGATCACCCTAACAGCACCCAGGTGTTGTTTTAGCCAAGCCACGGCAGCAGCGCACGGGAGGCTTGCTGGAGAACCACTGCAGCAAGAGGCAACGGCCCATGGCAGACGAAGCTCACTGCGGCTGACTCATGCAGCACCCAGGAGATGCCAGCGCCACCTGTCTTCACGCCACGGAAGGAGCTGCAGCAGCTACAGGAGGCTTCACGCAAAGCGACCACCTGCTGTTCAATGGACGTTGCATGCCCAACAGCAGAAGACGTATGCTGCACACCCTCACGTTGCAGAGGGAACTTGGCTCGCGACAGGTGGACGTGGTGCCTCCCTTCTCCGGTCACGGATGCACCTACGTTGCATGGGGAAGTCGCGGCAAAACGGCAACTGCACTGCTGCAACAAGGGGACTCGCAGCAACGTGGGATGCACGCTGGAGACCACCAGAGAGAGGCCTGCGCTTCCAGGACGGGGCTCGCAGAGTGCTTCACCGACGGGGCTTTCGCGTGCTCGACGTCGACGCCTCCGCGTGCAGAGCAAGGCAGAGGGGTCTCGCCGCGGCTTCACAGACGGAGGCTTACTTCGTCGTCTCCCATCGAGCTCGTCTCAAGCACAAGTGTCCAGCCACGAACCACCAGCCAGCCCTGCGAGAAAGGCTAAGAAACAGTAACTCAAGAAAAATAACTCCCCAAAAACACAGCTCAAAACAGAATTAAACCAACACCTAAAACTCCAAAAAAAAACTCCTCTGCGCACGTCCCTTGCATGTCCCTTTTGTAGGGGAGGACGACGACAACTTCTCTCCGAAACCACCTCTACCTTCGACGATGGATAAAGCTCGCTGCAAACCTCACCCACGGAGCGAACGGCCGCCTTCTCCGGTTGCTGTTGCAGGAGCCCACGGGCATCTCGTCACGAGCGAACGACTGCCACCCATCAGCCATGCGAACTACCTCCGACACCCTCGCTGCGTCCTCCTTATCGCGTCTACGGCATCTACGTGAAGCCCATCGTGTGCCACTGCCGTTATTCCCGTGGTGACCACAAAGCAGCCAGCGTCATCGCAACACTTAGCCAACACACCCATCGCCAGCCAATGCGACGTGAACGCCACCCATGCAGCTACCCCATCAGCTGCCACGTCCATGCATGGTTAGCCACGGGTTATCTTCAACCGCTGAAGACTTCATGCATGTGCTTCTTGTTTGGCCACTCACGTGATGCCTTTATTTATACTGCCACATCTTGTGCCTCATGCAAATCACATGACCTTCTACGTGATGCCCCCACACCATGCATAAAATAGCCACTATTTCTTAACGTGATTAGCCCCTGTAGCTCATGCAACTATATGTAGCCATCTACGTGATAACGCAATCACCTGTCATTAGAAAATGTGCATGATCGAGGTCGAGAGCTTTCTCCCTCATCGGTGGTGGCCCCGGTTGTGCTGCGTTGGGCAGAGGTTGCCGACAGGTGTGCCGCTGCGGTGCTGTGTTCGAGGAATCTGCAGCGAGGTCAGGTGGCTGGCGAGGATTGCTCGTGGTTAGGTGGCCGTGAGTGTGCTCTGAGGGAGCTGTTATCGTGTTGGCCACCCTAGCTTGAGGATTATCCAGCCCCTGAGGTGTTGAGATCTTGGTTTGAGGTGGCAGAGCGGGCGCTCTGATCGAGATGTGCTTGGATGAGTGGAGGATCTTTTCTGGTGGGTTGCTGATTGTCGAGTATGACGTTCGGTGTGTTATCGGTTTCGAGGTCAGGGGTGGGTGTAAGAGAGGAGCGTGTGGCAGCGGCTAGTGGGTTGGCCGAGTGATCGACCATGATAAGAAGTGTATCGTCTGGGGACCTGTGTGCATTGGTCATGGCGTCATCGACCAGCTTGCTGTGGTAGCAGGCGGCACTTGTCGATTTTGGAGAAGTGTGTGCCGTGGATTGTAAGAGGCTGTGTCCAGTGGCTCTGCGGTAAGAACGGAACCGAGATTGGCAAGCGTCCATTGGGAGTAGTTGAGATAAGTTATGATTGGATAGTGATGGGATGGTGCCTGTGAGCGAAGGTCTCTGATGAGACGTCGGCGTTGGAATGATGATCCTTGGTCTACGACCAGCAAGGGAGGATTCCCCATAAGTCTGAGTCGAGTGACATGAGGACCGAGGAGAGACCCTGTTATGTGGTTTCACCATACTCCCCTGAGAGGGTAGAATTGGCGTGAGGTTTCGGACCGGGTGCAGTGTCCGAGCGAGATTTGAGCTTGAGATGTGATGGTGGTCTGTGGAAGGTCAGCGGATGGCCTATCGAGATTTGGAATGTGCTTGTCGAATTTGGTGAGGGACCAGGAAAGAAGGAAGAAGCTGAGCAAGTTGAGGTTTCCCGCTGACGAGTGTCTGGCGACCAGTGGATGGTCTGCCACAGACCGAAGATGCTGGTTATAGCGGGTCGAGAGTGGCCAGAATTGTGTGTCAGTGAGGCCTCAGGTGGCCGATTTTGAGATGTGCTTTCCCGGATTGGATCTGGGATTTGTGAGAAGTTTGTCTTCTGGCAGAGTTGGCCATGTTGCTGAGGGCGTATGGCTTGTCGGGTGTGAGCTGGTGGAAGCTCGGTGTTGGTTGTCCCTGGTGCGGGGCGTGAGTTCGGTCAACGGGTCATGAAGCTGACGTGTGGTTGGTCCACCGAGCTTGGGCATTGACCGGTGTTGGTTATCGTGGCGAGGAGTGTGTGTTTTCTCTGTGAGCGTGGTGATGTCTGCGTTGCCGTGGTTGGTTTTCGTGTTGTCTGAGGCGACGCCAGACTTGTGCTCTTTTGCATGTACCTGCTCTGATGATCAATGTGTCTTGGGTTGTGAGCAAGGCATTGTCCGTGATCATTGTCTGGCCGCGTCCCTCAGGGTCGTGATTTTTATGCATATCGAGATTTGGTTGGGGCCCTGACGGTGATGTTAGTGGGTCCTTGGCATTCTCCCCTTGTGGCCTAGTGCTTGTCCTGAATTTCAAGGATGAAATTCTTTTAAGGGAGGGGCTATAATGCCCCGAATTTTTTTAGATATTTTTCGGATCATTTTTAAGAACTTTTAATTTACAACTATTTTCTCGCTCAACACAAGCTTTAAAATGTTTAAATACATCAAAAGTAGCTGAGTTTTGTTTCATGAAATATATCCATAATTTTCTACTATAATCGTCAATGAAGGTAATAAAATAGCGATTACCTCCAAGTGAGATAGGCTCTAAGGGATCAAAAATATCTGTATGCACCAATTCCAATGGTGTTGACGTCCTCCTTGACATGCCCTTTTGAAAAGGATGCTGGTGCTGTTTCTTGAGTGTGCATGCCTCACATATGCCATCTGGTTCTTTAATTGATGGCATGTCTTGCACTATGCTTTTGGATGCCAACTGCTTCAAATTGTGGAAGTGAAGATGGCCATACTGCAAATGCCACTTTCACAACTCATTCTCTATGAGTCCGTAAAAGTATTTCTCAAGTGTTGTCTTGAGGTAAAGGGGAAACATTCGATTTTTCGCCATTTGCACTCGTGCAATATGTCTCCCTCTTGAATCTATTAAGTTAAGCACGCAGTTCTCCATATGTATTATGTATCCTTTCTCGAGGAGTTGTCCAATACTAAGAATATTACTCTTCATGTTAGGTACATAATATACATTTGAAATGTATTGAGGCGTATCATCTTTTTGGAAGATTTTGATCTTTCCTTTGCCTTCCACTACAAGCTTAGATGAATCTCCGAGGCTGACAGATCCATGGCTGTTGTTGGAGAGCTTCACAAAGAGCTCCTTCTTTCCACACATGTGGTTGCTTGCTCCTGAATCAAGGAACCACATGTTTGGTTGCTCGTGCATCTCTTCCCGTGTAAGGAGAAGAGTGGGTTCTTCTTGGACATTTGAAGTCTCTGCAAAGTTAGATTGCTCATAACGATCTAACTTCTTGTTTCGGCATTCATTTGCATAATGTCCAAATCGGTGGCAGTTGTAGCACTTCACATTTCTACGACTACCTTTGTACTTACCTCTACCTCGGCTAGCGTCGCAGTCCTTTTGTGGGGGCTCGTCGTAGAGTTGCTGATTTCTATGATCACGACTTCTTCCATAGTTGTTGCCTCTGCCTCGACCTTTCTTTTGATTGTCGAGAGTCAATTTAGACTGCAACGCTTGTTCCACCGTAGTAGATTGAGATATTTTGTGAATGCGCTGCTCATGAACTTGCAACGACCCGACAATCTCTTCAATAGTGAGAGCTGTTAAGTCTTTAGACTCCTCGATGGCGACAACCACATGCTCGAACTTCGGTGTGAGAGATCGAAGTATTTTTTCGATGACACGGATGTCTTCGATCTTTTCGCCATTTCGCTTCATTTGATTCACGATCACAAGTAACCGTGATGAATAGTCGGAGACGTTCTCATCCTCCTTCATACGAGCAGCCTCAAATTCTGCCCTCAAAGTTTGAAGGCGAATTCGCTTCACTCGATCTACGCCTTTGTAGACCGTGCCTAGGATGTCTCAAGCTTGCTTGCTCGATGTTGCCTCGGCAATCTTCTCAAAATTTGCCTCGTCCAACCCTTGATAGAGTAAGAATAAGGCTTTCTTGTCCTTCTTTCGCTGTTCTCTCAAAGCATGTTTTTGCTCTGGAGTATAAACAGCCTCTTGCTCGGTAGTGGGTTCCACATACCCATCGCAGACTATCTCCCATAGATTTAATATATTCGAGGGCTATCTCATCTGCCCTCTGTCTTGTTGAGTAGAGTTCGGCCACCGTGACCTCCCTCTCTGTGACATGGAATCTTTCTCTGAATTTCTTTTGCATATCCGGCCAGTCACTGATCGACCTAATTGGGAGACTTGAATACCATTCAAATGTGAGCCCCGTCAACGAGGACCCAAAAAACTTCAGCAAGTATGACTCGTCGGCAGCTAGATCACCCATGACGGTCATGTAGTAGGTGACGTGTTCTTTCGGGGATCCCTTCTCATTGAACTTGTCGAATTTAGGAGGCTTGCTGATCCTAGGAGGGAGCCGCTTCGCAGCATGGTGTGGCGGGTATGGTACCTGATAGGCATCAAATGCAACGTAGTTGCCTTCACTTCTTTCAGCAAGCTTCGGCTCGATCATCCTTTCCACCATCAGCTTGTTTAGGGTGGTCGGATCGACTGGTTCTGGGTAGAAGTGTGCCGACTGTAGGTACGGAGTGACCAGAGCGGTCGCATGTAGAGGAGGACGCATCGGTGGAGGTGCCTAGGGTGTCTGGTGCACCGCGGTAGCACTAGCGGCATCAGCGGCTGTGATGTGCGCTGGTGTGTAGTTGCCAAGTTAGGCTCTGCCAGCTGGGGCAAGGTGTAAATTGGTGGGAAGTCGCTCGGGTTGGCCGCTCCCCGTGACGATTCACCTTGCATCTCGGGCTGCTTGGAATCCGAAGACTATTCTATCTTCTCCATCAGTTGTTTCTTCAGTAGCTCTATCTCTTGTCGGTACCTTTGAAGCATCATCAGCACAGTCGGGTCCATAGCCGCTATGCTAGGGATGGCTTTTGTTGTTTCCCCTGATGCACCTTCAGGCAGGATGTCGAGCATCACATCCTCTTCTTCTGCCGTCACCACATTGGCAGTTAGAATGGTGGCTTCATCAAGTTACAGGTGGTGAGCTAGGTCTTGCTTTCCTCTAGCTGCTGCCATTATCTCCCTTGCGGCTTCTACCCTTCCGGTATTCAGCCCTGGCCTTCCGACCAACCGAGCCAGCTCCTGAGGCTCCTCAAGTAGTCTTCTATATCGGCCAGGCACCCTAGCCATATTGGAAGTGAAGACTTGCATTCTTCTCCTCTGTCGATGGACCTTCCTTTTCACATGCTCCAGGAAGGTCAACCTCTCGAATACGGAGATTCTTTTCCTTTCTTCCCGTCGAGGGGTGATTTCATTGGCTTCAACCTCCAAGCCATTTTCATACTCATTATCATCGACTGACGATGCCATTCTTCTTTCTTCTTCTTCTTTTTCAACTGTCATTGATGGGCGGTCTTCTTCTTCTGCCATGGCTACTTACAGGAGTCGTTGTTGGCCTATCGAGGGGTTGCCTAGACCCCTGAAATAGTTCTTGACCAGGCTGGTCATTTCCTCTTGCCCTCGCTCCTGATGTAGGATGGGGGATAATAGTCGACCTCCTGTCGGAGGGATGTATGCCAGCTGGGGTCTTCCGCTGGGTTGCTAGAATCTTCTCCCCTGTGTGGGGACAACAGCTTGTCGGGCGCATGCCCTAAAGCTTGGATGGCACGGAAGGCTCGCGACAACTTCTTCCCTTCTCGGGGCCAGGCCCCTTTCATTCTCCTCCTTCGCCTTGACAGGCTCGGGGTGGTAGCCACCACCAACCTAATGAAAGGCGTCCACGGGACGACCACCCAAGGAACAATGGCCCGAGAGCCCACCCTCCACATGTTGAAATTGATAGGGAGGATAGGAATGTTGACCCCTACTATGACTATGAGAGGCATCGCCACCACCAACATAATGAAAGACGTCCACGGGACGACCCGGATGACCCTCTCTTAAGGATGATCAAGGTAGAAGCCCCAAACTTTGAAGTCACATGTGATGCATCCGGGATAGGAATAGGAGGGATCCTTAGTCTAGAGGGTCACCATGTGGCCTTCTTCAGTAAGAAACTGTGTGATGCTAGGACACAATACTCTACCTATGACAAAGAGTTCTATGCCGTGGTTCAGTCCCTTCGACATTGGAGGCACTATTTGTTACCTAAAGAGTTTGTCATCTTTTCGGATCATGAGGCCCTCAAATATCTCAACTCCCAACAAAAGTTGAATGCCCGATATGCCCGCTGGGTTGAGTACATCCAGTCCTACACCTTTGTCATCAAACACAAGGTAGGAAGTGAGAATCGAGCGATGGATGCCCATAGTAGGAGAGTCTCTTTGTTGTCTACTATCCAAGTGGAGGTGACTGGATTTGAGAGGCTCAAGGATGAGTACCCTGACTGCCCCGACTTTGGGCACATCTATACCACCTTGACCACCCATTCTAGCAGGGAGCATGAGGATTTCATCTTGGAAGATGGGTTCCTCTTCAAGGGGCCAAAGTTTTTACATACCACGGACCTCACTCCATGAGTTCTTGATTTAGGAGTTACATGTCAGGGGACTAGCTGGTCATTTTGGGGTTCATAAGATCATTGCTCTAGTTGAGGGTCAATTCTTTTGACCAAGTCTCAAGAGAGACATGGCCAAGATTGTTGGCCAATGGTGCACGTGTGCTTCGGCCAAATAGGTGAAGCAAAACACTGGCCTTTATATCCCTCTCCCCATCCCCGACCGTCCATGGCAAGACTTAAGCATGGACTTTGTTTGAGGCCTGCCTAATACTCAAAGGAAACATGATTTGGTCTTTGTGGTAGTTGACCTATTCTATAAGATGGCTCACTTCATCCCATGCTCCAAAACCTCCGATGCCTCCCATGTGGCCCGATTGTTCTTTGATGAGGTTGTTCACCTCCACGGGCTGCCCAAGAACATAGTCTCCGATAGGGATGTCAAGTTCACCAGCTACTTTTGAAAAATTCTTTGACACTTGATGGGTACCCTCCTCAAATTCTCCACAGCCTACCACCCTCAAACGGAGGGCCAAACTGAAGTTGTCAATCGGAGTTTAGGGAACCTCCTTAGGTGTCTTGTTGAGGATCATCCAGGGAATTGGGATCTCTTCCTACCACAGGCTGAATTTGCATACAACAACTCTATCAATAAGTCCATAGGGATGATTTCATTCGAAGTTGTGCATGGGTACAAGTCAAGGAAACCTTCTGATCTCATTCCCCTTCCCCAGCATGCTAGAGTGTCTATTTCAGCCAAGTCGTGTGCCCAGCACATTAGAGAATTGCATGAGAAAATTCGCAAGCACATCAGCAAGAAGAATGAGGCTTATAAGAGACAGGCTGACTCTCATCAGTGTCACCAAGAATTCCATGTGGGTGACTTTGTGATGGTGAGGACGGAGAGGGCAGGAATCCACACTCAGGTTAGAGTGTGGGGTGGACGTAGGTTTGCTGGCTGCAAACCGAACCACCTTAAAATCTGTGTCTCCAGTGTGTTTGTGCATTTGCTTGATCTGATTTCCTGTTAGAGATTTTAATTCCGCAGTTGGATCTATTCACCCCCCCTATAGATCCACTTTCTACTGGTAGATCGTGTCCATCTAGCCTCCAACAAGAACGTGACACCCTGTTTTAGAGTTTTTCATGGAAGATCAGGCCGTTGGTGGCTTGGAATTCACATATGTCATAGCTCTTCGAGTCCTCTTCATAACGGTGCCAGCCTCGCTCCGATCTGACTTCAGATCTAGGCACAGGAGCCGATTTCGTCAGGTCACGTAGGTTTATCCTGAGACAGGATCGCGGGACAGTGTTGGGAGTTAAATCCCAATAAATATCCTGGCTCCGATCCAGCGATCACCTCTCCCGGGGATCGACTAGGGACACTCCAGCAATCTACCGCCCAGCCGCAGCAGCCAGAAGACATCCGGACGCTACCATCCCAGTAGCCACACCCACTTGTTGTCCTGCAGGCCCGGGCAGAACCGAACCGAATCGGCAACCCGCAGTCGTCTTGAGCGCTTCACGGATGTGCCACCCGTCAACTCCAGATCGGCCCTAACAGATCACTGTTGTAGCCTTTTACCTCCCTACGTGGAGTGGGTTGTAATTTTATTGTTGTAATTATTCAGATTTACTGTACCGGGAGTTACAGTTCTTGGCTGGGAAGGCCTTCCCTACGCCCCGAGCGTGGAGGTACATTTCCAGTTTCCACTCCTCTCTCGTAGCTTTGCTCATTTCGTATATGTTTGAATGCCATGCATGCATGAGTTAGGAATTTTAGCCCATTCAAATAACATCACCACTGTGAGAGAGCGTACGTGACCCATCCCGTGACCCAATCCCGTCACGAAGGAGTGTTGACCACCCTTGACTCACTGCCGATTTCTCAACCGTGCAGATCCAACACGTTTCCCTTGCTTAGGGACGTCTGCGAGCTCGTGTCTCTTGTTGATGACATATCCTCCTCTTTTGAAACTCAGTTGGTATCGAGTTGGACGTGTCATTGCTGGTCGCATTATCAAATTGGTCATGTCGTCACCTAGAGTCCCAGATTTGCATCCAATCGGTACTGAGTCACATCCCATCCCACATCACTCTCTATCGAGGTCTATCCTCACTGTTCCATTGGAGCAAAGGGGGCTGGTTTTAGACTCTTTCTAAATGCCCGACTGTCTCACACCTCCTATTTACCAATGACACTCTCATTTTCTCTAATGGTTCTGTGCGACACCTCAAGAACCTCATGAGATTTCTGAAAAAATATGAGATTGCTTTAGGCCAACTTATCAACACCACGAAGAGCACCTTTATTGTCCCTCATGATGCTCCGATCTCTCTCAGCAAATCCATTGCTGAGACCATAGGTTTCTTGAAGACTTTTTTACCAATGAAATATGTGGGTGTCCCTCTTTACTCTGGGCATCAAAAGCCATCCTACTTTGCTTACATATTATCGAGGATAGCGGCTAAACTGCAGGCTTGGAAGTCAGATTTCCTGTCCGTCGGCAGTCATCTTATTCCTATTCTCCATGTCCTCACCACCCTCCCCAGCTACTCCCAATTAGAAAAGGATGCCCGAACTTGGTGGGGATCCGTGGAAGCGATCTTACCCAATAAACAAGTATCATGGGTTGAATTCTTAGAACACTTTAATGAGAAATATTTCTTGGAAAGAATCCGCGAGAAGAAGGCTATGGAATTCGTGGCATTGAAACAATGTAGTTTATCGGTAGCGGATTATGAAGTGAAATATTCTAGATTGGCCCGGTATGCACCACACTTAGTTTGTATGAAGAAAATGAGAGCGAGGAGATTCATGAACGGATTGAAGGTAGAGCTCATTCCTCAATTGGCTCCGCTGGAGATTCAAACTTATACGGAGATGGTCCAAAAAGTACAACTATTGGAGAATGCGATGGATATGATGGAACGAATCAAAGGGAAAGTCGCTAAGAAGGAGTTAGTCAATGGGCCACCAATCTCTCGTATTCTTTATTCCCGTGTATTTTCTTCTCCACCGTGCTACCCCACCTCTCCTCTGTCTTTCTTTTTTTTTCCCGTCACCCGCACAGATTTCTTCTTTCTCTCGTTGTTTCCCTGTTGCTCATCTTCTCCCGCCACCGTAAACCACAGCCACTGTTCCTTTATGAGATTTGTTTTTTTTTATATTTCTGCTCATCATTAAACTCCTGGGCCCACCCCGTATACCTCCCAGGGCCACTGTGGATCGCCTTCCCCGGGGTCCGTTCCGCGTCCGCGACCACCGCCCGGCGCACGCGTCCGCCGCCACCGCGGACCCCGCCAACGCCCAGCGCCGCTGCCGTCGTCCCCCGCCGCCATCGCGCGTCCGCGAGCGGCCTTCCAGCCCTGTGCCAATGCCACCGCCATCGCCGCCGTTCACCACTGCTGCTGGTCGCGTCCCCCGCGGCGAACCCGCCGTCGCCTGCCAACTGCGGCTGTTGTGAGTCAGCCCCACTCTCGCCACCCTGCCCTGCAGTCATCACCACAAGGATCCTTCTGTGCACTTTTGGAGCACCGGTGACTTCTTCTCTGACTGAGACTCGGATTCTTTTATTCACATTTGCAAGACCTGTTTATGCCAATTGTCGTCTGCCCGTGCAAAATTTGTTCCATTTCTTGAGGCATTCGGGTAGGTTCACAAGGCTTGGATATTCCAGTTTCATGGGCAGTCGAGGCTTACAGGGAAGTTGGTGTACCGGAGAATTTCAAAGGTATATTTGGAAAACTTGAGTTCCACAGCATTGATCATTTAAATACAAGAAAGAGTCTGGCGAAGGTGCTCAAAATCTCCACATGAGAAATCTTTATCCGCTTCTACTTCTTCAGACATTTTAACCACGGTAGTGTACCGATGTCATGCTGTTTTTGTTGTTTTTGAACGAACTGGCATATAATTCTATCTGTTTTGAGTTAGACAGTAGAGATTGGCAGCATGTTATATGTTTGATCAAATATCTACGAGAGCTCAGATTATTTTGATAGGGTGAACAATTTTTATTCTGCATCAGTATGTTTACCATGTTTTCGTGGGACATTACGAGACCATCGGGTTTGGTCGCCGAGACACCCTGAGTGCCTCGCGTGTAAGTGATGTGACACCACTCCTTGGACCTAAATTGCAAGCAAACAACTGAGTCGGTGGACCCACTCTAGCGGGCTCACTCGCGTAGCGCACACTCGTGCCCGTAGTCAGTATTATCTTCTCTTTCAGTGTACACTGCCAGTGCTATTTCCATCCCTCACTCTATTCAGAAGCAAATTGACAGGATGTGCTCCAATTTTTTCTGGCAAGGAGTAGACTCTACAAGCAGAAAGCATTGGATTGCTTGGAAGAAAATTTGCTGTCCGGTTGAGCAAGGTGGGCTTGGCATCCGTAGTATTGAGGACATTCAGTTTTGTTTCCATGTTAAGCTGTTATGGATGGCTATTTCTAGTGAATCTGTATGGGCAAATTTTATCAGGAACAAATATTTGAATGGAAAACATTTATCAGATTGTATACCTCCCTTTCCTGCTGGTATCAGAAGAAGGGATTTCAATGCAGCCAAAGCTTTCCTTTTATCTGGCCTTCGAATATCTGTTAAAGATGGTACATCAACCTATGGCTTTATGTCTAAGCCGTTAAACATTTTTGTCTGGCATCATGGCCTTCCGCCTAAGCTGGTAAATATTTTATATTAACGTCATGGCCTTCCGCCTAAGTTAAGTTGTACGATATTATGACTTTATGTCTAAGCTGTTAAACATCTTTGTCTGACGTCATGGCCTTCCACCTAAGCCGGTAAATATTTTATCTTGGCGTCATGGCCTTCCACTTAAGCCAAGTTATACGACGTCATGACTTTACGTCTAAGCCATTAAACATCCTTGTTCGGCATCACGGCCTTCCGCCTAAGCTGGTAAATATTCTGCCTTGGGGTCATGGCCTTCCGCCTAAGTCAAGTTGTACGGCGTCATAACTTTACGTCTAAGCTGTTAAACATCCTTGTCCGGCGTCATGGCTCCTTCCACCTAAGCAAGTGAACATTCTGCCTTGGCGTCATGGCCTCCCGCCTAAGCCAAGCTGTACGGCATCATGACTTTACGTCTAAGCCCTTAAACATCCTTGTTCGGCGCCATGACCTTCTGCCTAAGTCAGTAAATATTCTGCCTTGACAACATGACATACCGTCTAGGCCAAGTTGCCCGGTGTCATGGCCCTATGCCTAAGTCGATAAATATTTTACCTTGGCAACATGACATACCATCTAGGCCAAGTTATCTGGCGTCACGGCCCTATGCCTAAGCTGGCAAATATTCTACCTTGGCATCATGACATTACATCTAAGCCAAGTTGTCCATCATGGCTCTCTGTCTAGGCCGATAAATATTCTCCATTGACATCATGACCTTCTATCTAGGCCAAGTGGTCTGGCATCATGGCTCCTTGCCTAAGCCGACAAATACTCTCCCTTGGCGTCATGACTTTACGCCTAAACCAAGTCATTCGGCGTCATGACCTTCTATCTAAGCTGACAAGTCACCTCATCATTGGCCCAGAAACTATCATCCAACCCAATGAATAAAAAGACCTCTCTACCTTGGCATTACGGCCTTACTGCCAAGCCAAGTCTTTTGGCGTCATGACCTTCAGTCGAGGCTAACCACCACCCTACTATTGGCCAGAATTACTGTCTGAACCAATAAACGAAAAGTCTCCTCTCTTGGTTCCATACCAACTCTTGATCCCTCTGGAGATTCACAACAACATATAACATCTTCTCTCCATTGCCACGGCATCAGCCTCCTACCTCTCAAACTGTCGACCTACGAGTGTGCCTATTAAGCCCTATAAAAAAAGAAAGGCGATAGCTTACTGCAATAAGGGTGACAAATGGATGGGTAAGGTAGACAAATAGACGATAAGGGTGTAAAATAGCTAGTAAGGCTGACAAATAGCCTGGAAGGCTGATTTACAGTAATCTTGTGTCTGCCATACGCCCAAGTTTGAAGACCAATCATTTGGCACGTGACCCAAGGTCACCAGGCACTTCTCTAGAGATGGATATTCTCTTTCCTACAACAAGGACAAATGGGAAAATGAAAAAGTGAATTTCTTTTATCCAAAAGAATTTTGGAGCTCTTGCTATATAAATTGAAGCCTTCTTCCTCCGAAGAAGGGTGCGCTGTAAGAAAGCTACAAAAAGGGGGAGCTGAAGAAGAAGAATCATTGTGAGCATGAGAAGAGAACAAGAATGAAGGGTGAGCAACATATTTTGAAGAAGTGAGAAAAAGGAAAAGAAAAAGAGAGAGAGATAGAGCTCAAGAAGAATAGTGTGCAGCCAGTGTTAACCGCAGATCTGTTGGTCTTTGGATCAAATCCAAACCATCTTGCTCCTTCGGAGCTACATTTGCTTTGTCCTTCCTTTTGTTCTTTTGTTTTGTTCATCATCCTTTTTTTGTTCTTTCATCAAGCTGTTAGTCAGCGGTTGAGGATTTATTCCTCATTAGCAAGCTGTGAGACTCAGCGGATATTGAAGATTGGTTCCTTGTCTAAGCTGTGTATCAGCGGTTAAGCAAGCTGTGAGGCTCAGTTGGTTGTAGGGATTGGTTCCCCGAAGTTGTGGATCAGCGATTCAAGTTGTAAGTCAGCGAAATCCTCACTCTAGTCGAGTGGGGGGTGGACGTAGGTCTGCTTGGTTCGGACTGAACCACCTAAAAATCTCTTGTGTTCGTGGTTTGCCATGTATGGTTGATCCTTTTCCTCTATCCCCTTCACAAGATGGGTTGTGTGCTTAGTGTCTGAGATTGATCTTGTGAGAGGTGTCATCGGCTTAACTAGTTTGATACGCATTTGTGTTTCACTCCGTAAGAGAGTTTTCCAATTCATCTTTCATCTCCCTTTAGTTGAATTGAGGAAGACGAGTTTATATTTGAGCACAAAAAAATTATAAGGGTATCTCTTCGCCCCCCTTTAGATCTCATATTGCACCCAAAAGTATGCATTCACAAAATTTACACACCTTCAAAACTTGCACATTCATATCATTCATATATCATATGAAGAGGGCTAATCTCACACTAGATCCTGAGCCGCGTGATCCTGGGTTGGCCCTTGTGGTGGTCACCACCAATGAGAGATCTACAAGATAAGAAATGGATCAGAGGAGCGCAGGGTTGAAACCCTAGGGAAAACCCTTTGATAAGTCAGTAAGCTGACAGAGTGTAGGTGGAAGGGAGGTAGGAGAAAGAGTGAGGGGTATGAGATCGCTCTCCACCAGTGGGTGTGGTGTAGAGTACTCTGGATTACCTTACTGGAGGATTTTCGTGGAGTTTATATAACTGCTTCCTCTCTTGGCTAGAGGTTGGGTAGTTGGAGGGACCAGGGGTCGGTATGTCCTGGAAGAAAGCTCTCCTCAATTAATAGACTCTTATTCTCCCCCATCCCTTTGAGCTTTCGGACTCCGAGTGGCAGCGAGACTCTCGTCAGGATGTACGCTGTGCCGAAAGAAACTGCGCCCTTGGGAAGTCTGAGCATGTGATACCACCTGATGGGGCGCTTGGGCTTCTCCCGAGCGTAGTGGGCAGCATTTGGACGGTTATGCTCGGGAGCCTCTTGGGCTCTTCCGAGCGACCGTTACTCGGTCTTATGGGCCAGAAGGCCGCCTTGGAAGGTCTGGTCCAAGTGTTTTTCTGGCTTCATATAAGTGGGCCCATTCGTGGGGCTGCCACTTTAGGGAGATCGTCTAGGTTGGGTCAGATGGGGCCTGGTTGGGCCTGTTTGGACCTGATTGGGTCGTCCCAATCCACGTGTCTTTTTAATCAACGGATTTACCCTTCTCCACTTGCCCCCTTACTCCCGAGCCAAAGTTTGAGCTCGAAGAGTAGTTCATCATGGGGTAGCATTGGTGGCTCGAGTGGGGGATATCTTTTGTCGACAGGGGCAAGTTAATGTGACTGTCCTGCGGGATTGTATGATGATGTTGGTTCCCTCGAGTTGGTGAGGCAAGGCCCTTCTTGGAGTTTGAAACGTCGTGATGCATCTCGCTAGGGTCATTGGGATATATATGTAAATATCCTGCATGCTTGCGTCTCACGTCTCCTCTGTTTAGGGCTTTCCCCCTTTGTTGCACTGGCATTCTGAGGGAGTCCATGTGCCGCGAGAACAACTTGAGGGAGCAGAGGATCGCAGAGGCTTTTGCGGAGTTGGTAGAGATCATGATGGTGGCCATCCGTCAGCTTCCTCCTTCCCCTGAATCTTTTCATTCTACAATTCCCTATTCTTCCTCTTGTTCTTCTCTTGTCTCCATGGTGGAGCATGATCTAGAGATTGAGGTCCGGGAGCCCGAGCAAGGTGCAATGGGTTCGGTGCCTAGCCATCCTCTGCTCAGCGAGTTAGGCGAGGCGGAGGTGAAGGAGATTGAGGTCCGCTTCAAACTGCTATGGCAGTATTTCTTTTCTCCAGTTAGGCCCCATGAGTCTAGCCTAGATACTCATTCAGGCCTCTTCTACATTTTTCTTCTGGCTTGGAAGTTGGCTTTTGTCTTCCTCTCCACCCCTTCATTGTGCAGCAGCTGCAATTCTACCAACTGGCCCGTGTCTAGTTGGTTTCTAATTCATATTATTTCATCTACTCTTTCATCTTCCTCTATTGCTTGTGTGGCCTCGTCACATCTTTAGACCTCTTTCATGCCTTCTTTGAGTTGAAGGAGCAGGCCTACGCTGGGAAGGGCTTCTTCTATCTTCAAGCGAGGAGGGGGAGGAGCTACGTGACTCTCTCCCCTCGGGATTACTCGCACAAGGGGTGAAAGACCCAATTTCTCTGGGATGGGGCTAGCAAGGGAACTCCTAACTTGAGGTTCTCCGTCACGTCAAACTTTCATCTGGTATTCCCTCCGAAGTAGCTGGTGATCTCCTCGGAGTTACAGGAGGAGATTAGGGTTCTTCAGGAGAATCACTGAACAACTGTTGAGTTGATGACTTCAGCCAACATTGAGGATCACCCTCGCCGCACGCTGCCTCCCAATGGTAAGGACCTCCTGCTTCTACTTTTGCACTTTCTCATTTTGGTTTGTCAAGCCCTTACTAATGGCTTATTTTTTGCTGAGCAGAAGCAAGGCGCGCGGCGATGGTGAGGTGCAACCATTTGAGCTAGAAGTCATCGAGTTGGAGGAGATGACTACTCCAGGCGTGCCTCAAGTTTTTGTGGGTCCTTCTTCCAGCCATGATAAGGGCAAGCAAATTGCTCGGGACAAAGTCCCAGAGCACCGAGGGTCCAAGTGGAAGCATGTTGGGGAGTGGCTGCTGTTGTCTTCAATGAAGGCTTTGATCACCGAGAAGAGACAGTTAAAAAAGGTGAAGACGTACCACCTGACTGAGGGGCTCCCAGCCAAGGGTGTCCGTCACCCGAGCCTCCCACCGACCGAGCCAGAGGTGCCCACGGTGATTGAAAGGATTTCCTCTGAGCTGACAAGAGCGTAGGGAGAGGAGGTCGGCTCCCCGATCCCAGTTGAGGCTGACGGGGTGCATGACGAGGAGGATGTTGAGGTGTCGACCCGGGCTGAGCCTAGTGTCATCGTGCTGAGCTTGGGGATGACTGGAGTGGATGCTTCGAACCCAGCCCTTCCAGAGGGGGCTCCTCCTCTTCAACAGGGGTGGTTCACCGTCCAGGCCTCCTAGTACAATTAGTGTTGAGATCTAGCACCTCCATCTATTAGGGAGGACTTCCGACATTTCTCCCCTCCCATGTTCCTCGAAAGGGTCACGTAGGGAGGTATTTTCAAGGCTCAACTGGGGGCTGAGATCACTGACTTGGTGGCGCGGTTGGTGAATGAGGGAAGGGCCTAGTCTGAGGTTCGCGTCGAGTCCGACCAAAGGATTGGTCGGTTGACCTCCGAGCTTGAGGTGCTTTAGAAGGAGATAGCCTCGCTCCGGGCATGAGATCGGGCGAGTCAAGAGGATATTTTGAGGATATATAAATGTTTTTTTGTCATCTTTCCTTGTCCGAAGGGAAACCAGCCGTTCTTCTTCGTGGCTCCGTTGGTTTCTGGAGGAATCGTAGCTATCCGAAGACCCACCGTACCAAAACCGACCCAGAAAAGACCCAGTTCACCCTGGACGCGTGAATGGACTTTTGTGTAATTAGCCGACGAGACAGGTACCACACGATGCGTACGGGGCATCTCCTGATGTAGGCGACAAATCACTGGCAGCGGGAGAGTGCCGGGGAGCAGCAGATCAGAAGATAGTTACATCCATCGGACGGATGATAACCGTCGGTCCGTACCCGTTGGAGGAAGAGAGATGTGGAGACCCTCGTGGATGGGGACGGGATAACGACAAGTGAGCGGATCGTGTCGTGGCACGCCGCTGTCGGCTCTGCGCCCCGGAAATGGACGTGAGCGAGGTGATCCTGAGCGACGACCGTACACTGACGCCCCTTGTCGGATCTCAGATTGGTATTGGGATCATCTCATAGTGAAGGATGGAGGCGGATAGGTCCGTCAATTCTTCGATTAAAACTCGATCTAAATTTAACACTTTATCTATTTGATCAAACAATTATTTAAATAAATGAATAAGAGTTCAAATTCGATTCAAATTTTAAATGAATAATTGTCGGGACTACCCAACAGCCAGTTCACTGTCAGCTAATCTTTCTAGAAGGAAACGAGCATCTCTGACATGCAAGCAAGATCCTTGTGTTGCGTGAATACTCACAACAGCAAACTAAATAAGTAATGAAGTCAACAAAGGTATCGACAGTATCTTAAAAACTGGACCGAGATCTGCCGGCCAGAACAAAAAAAAGGTAAATTAGAACCATCATCTAATAATACAGTTCAAGAAACCATCACCCTCAAGAAAATCAAGGGAAATGGATGAAACCCAACGTAGTCTCTTTTATACGAAAATTGCATACGTTTCCAAAGCTTAAAGGAAGAATGAGGATGCAACATTCTTAGGATTTTGAGGTGAAGACAGCATGCTGTCACAACTTCCTGCAACTTAAAAGAAAGGATACTGTTTGTGTAGTTCTTTTGCACACTGATTATCTATAATTATCCATCCATTTTTTAACTCACATAAGTTGTTGAACACATTTTGATTTTAGTAATCTCATTTCTCACTCATTTATAAACAATCTCAATCATATACACACCTTATTACTTGTTCTATTATCCACAGCATCTCCCAGTTCCCCCTTCTTCACTCACTTGCTTATACAAACTCCCTTCACAGGTCATGTTTGAGAAGTACAAACTGTGTGAACTGACTAGATTGAAATAACTTAACATGCAGATGCTTTTTTGGATTTGTTTTTTCTTCTCCTTTTCCCCCCTAAGAAACAAGAAGTTTGTGCTCCCCATATAGAGACCCCTCCATGCCAAACCCGAAATGAAAGGGTTATTTGTCACTCATCTCATTAGCCTTGAACAATCACCTTTCCATATATCATCCCATGCACTGAATGGAAAATGTAGGTACACAAAATGAATTTAATTGCTTGAGAGACAATTCAGCCAACATACAAAGAATAATTACATTGATGAATGAAACTCCCAAAAGAGGGGGGGGGGGAATACAAAACAAAACAAAAACAACATTCTGATTACCTGAAGACTTCTTCTCATTTTTACTTTACAACAAAAATGTATATGATGACAAACAAATCATATACATGCTCTACCAAACTGTGATGGCATGCGGGAAGAAAAGGTACAAAGGGCTGCTGCAGCTTTGTTAGATACACAGGCTGCCACTACAAGCCAAACTTCGCGTCAATGCCAGGGGTCCTGCGACAGAACTCTCCTTTGTTCTCCTCTATGATGTACATGGAGATTACAAGTAACCCAGGCTCAAAAAAATTTTGGAGCAATGTGCTCTGCCGAGTGTGCAAAGTTGAAAAAGGAAACAGCACTCCAACCAAGCGCAAATGAAAGAATGTCATGCCAAATGCAAAATTAGCAGGTCTGAAGCATACGGCTACGGGTTAGATGAACCAACAATCTCTTCCTAGGCGATTCATTGTGTTGACGTAGACCTCAATGTTTCTGATTTGTCAAAGCCTGCACATACAGTCAGGGCAGGGGTAGGTGTACACTGAATCATTAGGCCGTTTAATCTCGATGCCCTTGGCATCGCTGTGAGCCCGCATATTTACTAAATGGCGCTTGAGGGTCTTCCACCTGTAAAAAATTAAGAGAAAAAACGAATCAAAATTAGAATAGTTCAAAACTGATTCCATCTGATAACTGTACTCCAAAATCAGGAACAATTAACAGGCTAACTTGATAACATGAAAAAGTGAAGAGATTATTGTGCAGACATAGTGAAAAGGTGTTTTCGTTTGCTCTAATATCCTTTGAGACAATATTCAGGGCCTTCAGCTTCAGAGATAAGTTCTTTCAAAATCAAGTTACAAACATTAAAGTCGGGAATGGAATGATTCCAGACAGAGATGGTCAGTTAAATGGTGAGACCATTTAGAAATGCTTCAGGGTCGTCACTTTGACCTGTATTTGAGCAACTATCCTTAAGAGAAAGTGAGAAACTTCTCAGGCCTAATACTGGACCTTGTTTTCTACAAAGGCCTTATCCAATGGAGCTTTTCCTGCATTGTAACCCCCTTTTGTGGACTTCCATGAACATCCAAATTCTCTCACCTCTCAAGGAATGGATTCAAAGTTCCACCATATAACTCAAAATTCTCACTTCGCTCACTGAGTTCTTTTGATAGAGGAATAGGCAATCAACCTCACAAGCTCTGTAGACCAACATTTAAAATTCCTAACCAATCTTCAAAATCCAAAGCCCAATTGTATGGATGACCAATCTGAAACCACTTCCCTGGTTGGATTGCATGGATGACTATATTAGCAAATTGAAGAACTGTAGATTCACTATGACCAAGGTTGTTTGACCCCTTCATGGAATTTTTTTATAAGAAAGTACGATGGGATTTTGTGAATTACTGGAAGCCAAAATACTAAGGGCATGTTTGGCAAAACCTTTGATTACAACTTGGAAGCCACTTTTGGCTTCAACTTTCAACATTAAGCGTGTAAGTTGGAAGTGATTATAACTTGTTTTTGGTGGTTATAAAACTCAAACCTTCTCTAACAACCCCATTTGCATCCTATCTAGGACGCTTCAAATTGGAAAGCTTTTGGTTGGAAGCCAAAAATGGGTCCAAAACTGCATAAATGTTTTCCAGAAACCACCAACCTCTCCCAAAAATGACAAGCCACCAAACCTTGCAGAAGCTAAAAAGTGCCTCTATGAAGTGAAATGTGCATACATGGCCAATGAATGACAGGTTATTTGTTTATCTTGCTTTGTCAAAAATCAGCAATTGAGTAATTTGATCACACTGACTTAGCTTTCAATATCGCAGGAATTTAAAACGACAGAGCAAGCGTGTTAACAAGCATGGAACGATTCAAACTAAGCAAAAGCGGACTGGCAGGTGGGTGGAACCACCAACTAGGGTCTTCCTCAGCAATCAGACCAAGGAAGCACACAAGTGATGAATACTGTGTACTTGAACATGTTACATGTATATGGCTATGGCAGCAATGATGTGAGAACCCTGGAGGCAACACACAATAAACGACTAACCAAGCGCAGATAGAGAGACGGGTCACCTAGGATGGGCGTCGTTCATCGTCGCTGGTTGGCGACAAAGACAGGGCCGCGAGATCTGCGAGCACAACCTTCGGCCTGGGTTCACATGGGGGAGACACAGCCGGTCAGCCCTGAGCGCTAGCGTTGGGGAGTCCTCGGACGACGGGGCAGACTGAACTCATGAGGAAGTGTCAGCAGGTACAAGGAAACGTGCATGATACCGTCACCTTCTTCGCCTACGAACAGGTTCATCAGGGGCTCACGAACTCCTTCAGGGTGTCGCACTGAGAAGGGGAAGCTGACGCTGGGCGACGGCTCGGTGCTGCTGCGGTGGCGGCGTCAGGAGCAGCCGGCATGGGCGAAGGCCGTGGCAGGGGGTCTGGGGCCGGATGGGTGGCACTGCTGTCCCGGCAAACAGGTACCGGCAGTTACAGAGGTCGTGCAAGGGGCCGGCGTGAGGGCAGCAGCGGGCCAGCAGAGCACGGAACGAGGGGAAGGGGAAGCGGGTTCGCTGCAGGGGCCCAGGGAGGACGGCCGCAGCTCTGTCAGTGGCAGTTGATGCTGGGGGTGACACTGCAAGGGAGAGAAAAGGAACCGGCACTGGTGGACAGGGCCGCGACAGGGGGCGGCAGCGTCCGTTCAGCCGGCAGGCTCATCCTTGTCGCGATGGAGGAGGGAAAGACGGTGGGGGAGTGGAAGAAGAACAGGGCGCAGAAGGGGCGACGGCGGAGGAGGGCGCTGGGAAGGGGAGTGGCGTTCGAACAGGGCAGGCGGGGGTCGCTTCTCACGACCTCCTGGGGGGGTTGTCCTTTTTCAGGATTGCCTTTCACAGGAGAACAATTAGGGTTTTCTTTTCCAAATCAATGCTTACCTTCTCATTAACACTATTGCCCCTTAAATAGGGACGCTGCAGTATATCAATGACTCAGATTAAAATAACAGTAAACCCTAATATCTGACGGCTAATGATGCACTACCTACTGACAGACTCAAAAAGGCCCATAAACACTCAGGCCTACATAATGATAAAATATCAATAAAGAAATAAGCAATCCCCTAATAGAGTCATAACAGACGACTGGGCCCACAAACAATCGAGCCTAAATAAAGACAAATAACTATGAAGAAATAAAATATAACTCTTAGGCAACTCCATCATAGCCCCAAGGATGCCACTGTCGTGTTGGTATGGCGGCGGCGGCGCTAGTAAACTCGCAGTCCTGTGTCCACACTATAATTAGAAGCTACACCCAACACGGCCTAAGCTTATGTTTGACATCAAGATGAGGGGATAAGACAGAGTTGTCCCCATTTTCCTTCTAAACCTTGCTTGTTTCATTTGAAAAGGAATGGGGATGAGAAAAGTTATTCCAACCGTATTTTAATTTTTTTTTTGAATCTTACCCCTAATAAGCTTTTGAGGACAAAAACCAGAAAAACCAAGGATCAGTTTTAATGGGACTAGAGCGTGGTCATTTTCTTTTCAAACTCCATTGACCAAAAACAAAACACCCTTATCACATGGATACTATCAACGATCATTTAGCATTTTGGCCATCCCCCTTTCTCGGCCTCTAATCACCAACAAGGTCGAAGCCAGGAAATTGTATGAAGCTTTGACCGGAAAGAAGAATCGGATCGGATCAGCCAGAATTGGCAAATCGGATAGGTTTCAAGCTCAACCGACCCAAGTCCAATGAAAACTCTAGGTCAGCCGGATCAGCCGAATGGCCCGAATCGGCCTTACATCAAGTTGGATCGGCCGATCAAGTGTCATCCCCAGGCAACTCTCACCAGGTAAATGAAAAAACAAAGGAGAAGAAGATGACGATGACGATGAATTGAGACGAAGATGACGATGACGATGAATTGAAGAAGAGGAAAAACCTAAAAGGAAAAATACTTACCTGCGCCGTCGCCATCACTACCTACTGCCGGTGCTGTCACCATCACCACCACCTGCCACTACCTCCTCCTCCGTCAATTGCTGCTCACTGTGGGGCCTCCACCTGCAAGGTTCTTGCAAGGGAACGGGGAAAAGGAACCCTCAAGATGACACAACTGTTCCTGAAATGTAGGTTAAATATTTGTAAAAACACCCCTGCAAAGCCATGTAAAGACATAGTAACCTCTAAAATGTAAAAGAAGAGATCGCCTGGATTGGCTGCGGATCAAGCTCGGATCGCCAGATCCGGATCAGGTTTTGGGCCCCCGATCCGAGCCCTACCCGCGATCCTTCCTTGATTTTGACCTTGAACCTAGCATCAAGTTTGGCAGTTTCGATTCCGGACCTGATTTTGGCTGGGTGAAATAGAGGATACGGACCAAAGAGCCCACTAGCTCAAACGGGCCAACCTCCATAGACTCCTAAGAATTTATAACAAAAACACGGGTCCCAACAAAAGTAAGTGAAAATCTTCTCCACTTTCCAATGTGGGACTAAACAACACAAAGAGATACTCAATCCTTTTAAAATTTAAACATAGATTCCAACAAGCTGTTCTGTATACTCATCATTTGTATGAAGTGTAACTTCCTGTTCTACTAACAATGCCTTCTAATTAAGTCGCCAAGTCCTTACATCGCACATAATAGTGGCTTAACATATGAAGCCGAAGAAGGAAAATTGTTCATAATTTCAACAGTACAATAACCAAAACTGAGTCTCTAAAGCATCATGCATGGACAATATCAACCACTTTCCTGTGTCGCGCGTGTGCCTTCATAAGAGAATCTGAACTGCCAATATTGTTGGGGGCATTTCTACAACTACCCAGAGTGATAGCGCGATATGTGAATGCCATCAATCGTTTCCATCGTCAAGTAGCAATGGTTAACTTCAGAAAGCTTACTTTCACACGAGAAGTAATTATACACTGGGTGTGCAGCAAGTAGTATTGCTCTTGTAAATTTCAGCATTCTACATTGCACCACTAGCTGCCATCTTCATGGTTTTGGTTCAAATATGTAGCAATTTTCGGTTCATACTATGTCATGTTTGAGACTATAGAAGGAAAAAAAATTGGTTCTTCTATATATCATCTAATCTTATATCAGGAAGTCTGATCGCTGTTCTTTCTAATCATGGGCACCAAGGAACCAAAAGCGAAGATTGATGTATTTTTTGTCAATGTTTTAGGTTGTAGAAGGAATTGTTTTCTTAATTGTTTCTATATTCCATCTAATTAATCTTTCATCAGAAACTCTGATGTTCGTTCTAATCATAGGCTCCAAGGAACCAAAAACGAAGATGGACGCCCCTCCGGCAAGTGATGAACGTGATCTTACAGAAGCAGATGCAAATATCTCGGTAAGTTCGCATGAAATGAAATCCAAGGCCGGGGCATACCTGTTCTTGGCTTTTAAGTTATCAGCAAATTGGTTGATGGCATGTGAACAGCATGTACGTACTGTATGTCGATCATGCATGGACATGGGCCTGCTTGTTTATGTTGTGTACTGATCAATGGCGCAGCTTGTTCGTACATTGGAACAGTCTCATCAGGTGGAGGACAAAGTCGAACCCACAGGCAAACCCTCCGGTAAGTCTCGGAGGAGGAAGTCGATCGCACAAGAAATATCGAAGCAACAAGACGTTCACGTGCCCAAGCAGAAGGGCCACAGACGGAGCGTTACACCCTTTGCCACAAGGCTGCTGCGCACCATCTCCATCCATCATATGGAATCTGACGATTCCGACCACCCGAATGAAAGGCTCGATGACAGCCAGATCCAAGACCCACCTCTTGTTCTTTCACACACTTCCGATCCTTCCGCAGCCGATGAGCATATGCCAACTCTGGCAGAACCAGCTGACGAGGTTGGCAAGGGTAAGCAATCGTGCGAGGCAGGTGGGACGACTAGCACTGATCCTGCAGGTTATACGTCCCACGGGAAGCTCGACGTTCTTGGGTTTCAGCTACTGGAGAAGCAAGCACTTCTTCAAGAGAAGTTAAGGGAAGCAAAGAAGTCGCTCCTAGAACACCAGAAAGGTGACGGGGAGCTCCAAGAAAGCGTTGCACGTCGCCACTCGAGTGATATCCTGGAAGTCCTTGAGTTATTCAATGCTAACAATGAACTATTTCTGAAGCTTCTTCAGGAACCTGACACTACCATGACCAACAATTTTCCGGATCAAGGGGATACCACCTGTGGAAGAGCATTAACCAAGTGCAGCTCCTTCCCTGGGGCGGGATTTTCACCAAGGAGTGGCAGTAGCTTCAAGCTCCGAGATGAAACAACCCCATCCAAGAAGCAGGAAACAGAGTCTGGAGCTGAAAATTTACAATCTTCAGCAAACACCGGCTCCACGAAGGATGAGACAACACAGTTCACAGACGATGCTCCTCCCCCTACACCAGATCCTTTTGCTCAAGGGATTTTAGAGACTGCCTCCAGTTCTGAACTTCCATCAAGCTTTACCCATGTAGGGAAACGTCGGAGGGACCATGGGTCGGCTTCGTATCGCTTCAAAGTCATCAAGCAGAGGATTAAAGATATAATCAAAGATAACAAGAAAGAGAGACAACGGATTGCCATGGACAGGGTCCTCCATAAGATTCCTTATGGCTGTAAGGCATCTCAGGACACGAAGGGTGATAAACCCCTGCTCTGGGAAGGGCCAGACTCGGATAGATGTGATGGGGAGAGTGCGAGATTTAGTTTTAGTGGTGATGCAGGTGGCTCTACTAACCGGATTTCGTTCAGCAGCATTCCGAGGTCTCAATCGCTTAGTGAATCCGTGGAGAGGTACGCCCATTTGCTGGAATCGACCTCTAGAAGAGAATCTAAACCGCAAGTATCTGATAGATTAAAGTTGGTGCCTGAAGATGGCGGCTCTCAGGTTACAAAGCCGCCGGGAACCTTCGGAAGAATCTTCTCTCTGCCTGAGTTTGATGCATACTTTCCTAAAGATGACCAGAATGAAGTATCCCAAGAACTTTATCAATCAAAGCCAACGCCAGTGGAACCTGCAGAAGGCAGTGAAGAAGCCATAGATGTCGATGGAGCCGATGAACAGGATTTGTCAAGGAGTCTTGACAATGGAAGTCCAGATACAAGTGTATCAGATCATGGAACCTCAGTTGCATCAAGTGTTTTAACAGTAGAAAATATTGCAACCACTTTCTTGGATGAGCTGGTGGCTGCCTCCTGCATGGAAGCAAGTGATACAGCAGCAGAACCAAGTTCAATTGCTGTTGTTGATCCATACTTGGCAGAGGATCCTGTCATTCCTGCAGAGTCTTTTGTCACTCAAGGTAAATACTAGCATATTTCTAGAATCGAAATGAAATCATCAGTTAGCAAGTTCCATAAATTGAACCAAGGCAATCTTGTCCGTCAAGTTCCAACATGTTACTTTAACATATGAACATTTATCTCCTGATCAATTTCGCCCAGCTACAGTAAATCTTCCCTGTTATTGCATAAATTGCAAACTTCAAGAAAAAAGGTGCTCTCCGATAGTCCACTGTTCCGAATGTAGAAGCCTAGGAGGGGCTCTTGCCAATGGTCCCTGTCCTAATGGTATTTCTAACGTTTTCTTTCATCTTCCCAACTGCAGGACAGTCAGAGCCGGAAGCATACCAGACCCATGTTGAGGAGCAAGATCTTTCAGACAATCTAGAAAGCCAGTCTGATCTCAATGATGACTCTAACATCATGGAAACAGATGAAGAATCAAATGCTAATGGTCCACAAATTCCAGGTATGCAGCTCGATTTTGACACCCTTCATGTCCCAGCGGATAACAAGCATGGGGTCGAGTTCAATTATGTGAGGGAAATGCTCCAAACATATTTGCTCGATGGCAATGAGGTTTATGAAAGATGGCCTTCACATACCCAACAACTAAATCCCCCAGAATCTGAGGAAGTTGAGGGCTCGACTCATGAACCCGAATCCAACGATAGATTCTCCGACTTCAACCTTGACCGTGAACTCCTGTATGATCTCACAAATCAGATCCTGATAGACATCTATGAGAGCTCATATGGCCACATACCTTGGCTATCAAACATGGGTTCTCACATAAGACCTGTACCTGTGGGGTACCATCTCCTTGAAGAGGTGTGGGCAAACATCAGCTGGCATCTCAAGTCTGAGCCGCATGCACATCCTACTTTGGAGTTCATAATTGAACGAGACTTCAAGAATGATGGATGGATGAACCTCACTGGTGATGTAGAGTATGTGGGTCTGGATTTGGAGGCACTGCTGTTTGATGATCTACTAGACGAAACTATTTTTGAGGTTTTGGATTGGGAAGGCCTTGAATGTCTTGTTTCCTAGTTTAATCCAACCCCAGCCATCCTTATTTTTTTTTCTGTCTTTCAGGCATATGTAAAATGTCTCTGGCCAAATACCAACATTTTGTACAAAAATAGAGAATTTTGTAGACTATGGAGCATTCACAAAGTACAAACAGTAGTCTATAATGTACTTGAGGTTTTGTGCATCATTGTTGTTCAGGGACCTGCTGGAGATGACATGATGTTGTTGCCCTGGAATTTGTTTGACTATGAAATGTAAAACAATTATATAATGATGTACATTTGGATGAGAAAGCATATTCTTGGTGTGAGTTCTAAAATTTAAAGCCTAATAACCTTTTCTTACCACCTATTAATTTCTTTGCCAAACAGTGATGATTTTGATTGAAGTTGCATTATGGTTACAAACTGTTATGCTCTTATTAGCCCATCCCTATCTTGTCAATTCGTCAACTCTGCAGAGAAGTGCAAATGAACTTCTAGTTAATCTTTCTATCTATGCTTAAGAGTCGGATAATCTTCAGTCAAAAATAATTATTCTGATTGTAAAGTTAGACTTTCAAGAATTGCAAATGTACTATGTGTAAGTCTTAAGCAAACAGATCTTAAAGATTGATGTCCCATGTCACCGACTAAAAAGTAGGTTAATAGAGACTCCAGATCCTGCTCAATGTAGAGCATAGATGTAAGATTCTCTGAACACATTAAATACTGTGTCTTCACATAAAACATAAGGTTTATAGAATTACCAAACATCGTAAACATAAGAGAGTACGAACATATGCCCCCATAAAAGGTGAAAAGATGTTAAGAAAAAAATATTGAGAAAGCTCGGATCTGAATCCTTATATCAATGCAACATATGAAAATGTGGATAGCTTATGAACATGTTCATCATCAATTTGAGATTATGAACATATTCGTCGTAAATTTGCTTATCATAAACAAGTTTTCTATCAACTCAAATGCTTGGCTATGCCATGTAAACTAAATGGACTTATGATGAAAGCGGAAAAGTCTCCAGCATAACTCACTCACAGTCGTCGTCATCATCATTATCATCGTCAGAGTCTTATCCTAATTATTTGAGGTCGGTTACATAAATTTTATTTTACTAAATTTTTTTATCAAATGTTATATTTATATTTAAATCTAATAAATGCATCTCCTTCCTAATAATATCGGACCATCTCATTTTAAGTCTTTCTCAAACTCTTTTACTAGCATCCACTAATATTTGATCACATCTTTTAACCGGCGCTGAGTTAGGACGACAAAACACATGTCCAAACCACATGAGTCTATTTTCTCTCATTTTACTATCAATTGAGGTTATCTCCAATTCTTTACGGATGCACTCATTCCTAATCTTATCTTTCTTAGTCTTGCCACACATTCATCTCAGCATCCTCATCTCTGCTATACACATTTTGTGAATGTGTTCCTTTCGTACTGCTTAACACTCACTACCATATAACAAAGTAGGTCTCACAGCAGTTCTATAAAACTTCCCTTCGAGTTTCACAAGCATATGACGGTCACAGAGAACTCCTGATGGCTTCTCTATTTTAACCAGCCTGCCTTAATCCTGTATGCAACATAGTCATGAATCTCCCCATTCTCGTGTATGATAAACCCTAAGTACCGAAAGCTACTACTCTTAGGAATGTTCTGTCCATCAATTAGAACTATTTCTTCTTGTATCACTCTCTCATTACTAAAATTACAGTGCATAAACTCTGACTTGCTCCTATTAATTTTAAATTCATGGTAAATGGGACGGTGATCTCATAGAGAAGGTACGGTTCCTCCCTCGGGATAAAAGGAATGAAATCAGACTCGGCCGGCATAGGGAGGAATAGAAGAACCTCCGTGGTGACATGGCCCACGGTGTACACGGAGGTAATGGACCCTAAGGCGGGGTGGGTGAAGCTACGACTTGTGGGTTGGTCGAAGCCTCAGACCAACATATTCGTCAACTTCCTTTGTGTGTTAATCCCATGAGAAGGTCATCCAACGTATCAACATGGTGACTAGATCGGAATGTGGTGTGGTAGGAGTTGATGGGTACTAAGGGTAGTATGGGGTCCATAGGTGGATAGGAAGATGAGGTAGGGGCCAAACCTGTCCTAAGCCAGCTAAGAAGTGGTTCATCTATGTAAAGCTTCCCCGTTAGAGGTACGGGTAGCTCTAGCTGAGGTGGGTGAGGTCGAGGGGTAAGAGCGTCCTGCCTCGTGGGTTCATGGGTTTGTTCATGGGTGGATGCTCACCGTAGGGCAGCATCTACTCACCGTAGGGCAGCATCTGCTCACCGTGGGGCATCAACAAACATAGACTCATATGGCTCGACCTCTAGAGCGAAAAAATAGGAGTACGACAGAGTGGTCACGCTGCGAAAAAGTAATTCAAACTGGAAGTGAAGCCGCAAACCTCTCTGGAACTCACGTGCAATTACGACGCTCTTCTCTCCAACTTCATACCGCACTTGCTCCTCTCCAACTCTATATTGCAACCGATACCTATCGAAGGCCATAATGTACTCAATTACGGACTTGTTGCCTTGGACAGGTTGGCACGGGTTGGCCATAGTTGCAAAAGATGGGGTTGGGTTCCCTAGGAATGGGCATGCAATGACTTTTTTTTGACCTTTTTTCTCTTATGTAAAATTAATGTAAACACATAGACATTCTAGACTCAAGACCCTTAGACTTAACCCAAACTCTAGTACGTGGGGGAGGCTTTAACCTAAAGGTCCAACTCGACACGAGGGGCTACCTTCCGGATCGGCGTAACCGAACCTTCCGAGTAACGTCTTTTGATATGCTAGAGTGTTGGGGTGCTAACCAAAACACTTTTTCTTATTTTGTTTGAAAACAATAATGCTCCGAGACACGACTTAGACTTCTCTTTTTTTTATTTTATGCAATGATCAATGTAAAGACCACCCTAGACTCAACCACACTCTGATACTAATTTGATGCGGAACGAACACGCGACCTGGGACTCTAGCTCGCTATTCGTCCCTAACGAGGGAAGCATTGGATCGTGTGTGGTTGAGAAACTGGCAAGAGTCGAGTAGTCGGCTCTTCCGTGCTTGGATCGAGTCACCGGACGGGTCTCGCTCTCTCTCCCGCAGCGGTGATAATATATGATATCGAGCTAATAATCCTATCACATGCTTTTTAGCAGCGGCATACGGAAATATACGAAATAAAGTAAATGTCGAGAGAGGAGTGGACACGATACCTCCACGCTCCGGGCGTGGGGAAGACGATCCCAGCCAAGTGCGGTAACTCCCGGTAACAAAATATTACAATAATTACAGAAGTTAATTTTACTGCCCACTCCACGCAGGGAGGTAAAGGGCTACACAAGTAGGCCCGGGAGGACCGACCTTGGGTTGACGGGCAGCACTTTTTTTTAAAGACCCATTTTGTTCCAATGATGTTTATGTTATCGGGTCTAGGGACAAGTTCCCACACATTATTTCTCTCGAATTGACCTAGCTCTTCACTCATAGCAGTGACCCAAAAATTATCTTTTAAGGCTTCATCTACTGATTTGGGTTCTATTTGAGAAACAAGAGCAACTAGGTCTTCATGTTGAACATTTTGAAAGTGAGATCTTGTTCTAGGTGGATCATGAAGATTTCCTATTATGTTATCAACAGGATGATCCTTAAGAAATTTTACATTACCTGAAGACTCACCTTGTTCAGCTGTCCTCAGTGGGTTGGCATTTTCAGATCCGGCAGCTGGTTGATTTTCCTCCTCTTCTTCTTTCTCATCCATGAAATTTCCATCATGGAAGGATGACCTGTCATCATCATTCAAGTTGTTAGGCAGGTTGGCTTCATCAAAAATGACATGTGGAGTTTCTTCCACAGTTTTATCATTACTGTTGTAAACTCTGTAGGCCCTCGAAATTTCAGAGTAACCTAGAAAAATTCCTGGATTACTCCTAGCATCAAATTTATCCAAGTCCTTTTTATCATTGTTATGGATGAAACACTTTGAACCAAAAATTTTGAAATAAGAAACATTTGGCCTTTTACCTTTAAGCAACTCATATGGAGTTTTCTTATGGATGGGTCTTACCAAGGCTCGGTTAAGGATGTAGCATGCTGTATTTGCGGCCTCTGCCCAAAAACTCCTGGGGAGTTTACTCTCAATGAGCATGGTCCTCGCCATCTCAACAATTGTCCTGTTTCTTCTCTCCACAATACCGTTCTGCTCTGGTGTCCTGGGAGAAGAAAATCTGTGAGTTACTCCCTCTCTGCTGTAAAAACCAGTAAATGAGGAGTTCTCAAACTCTCCTCCATGATCAGACTGAATAGAAATGATACTATAAATTCCTTCTTGTTTGATTTTATTGAAAAATTCTTCAAACCTCGCAAATGCATCATTTTTATTGGACAAGAAGAATAACCAAGAAAATCTTGAAAAATCATCCACAATAACAAACCCATATCTTTTACCATTCAAGCTTTGTGTGCGTGTAGGACCGAAGAGGTCCATGTGTAAGTGTTGCATGGGCTTGGATGAAAGGCCTTGAGATCTGAGCTTAAACGAAGCTCGGGTTTGCTTGCCTTGAGCACAGGCATCACAAATTTTAGAGCCTAAATTAAACTTTATTCTGGGCATGCCCCTAACTAGTTCGTGCTTGACCAACTTATTCAAAGTAGAAAAACTTGCATGCCCTAATCGCCTATGCCAATCAAACGCATTTATTTCTGAATCAGCAGATAAACATAAGTTTGTCTCAGTTTTATCATCCAAATCAACTATATAAACATTATTCACTCTATGACCTTCAAACATGATTTTGTCAGAATTGATTTCAAAAATTTTGCAAGTGTTGTGGTCAAAGAATACCTTGTGACCCTTGTCACATAGTTGACTGATGCTGATGAGATTATGTTGAAGACCTTCTACTAAATGAACTTTCTCTATGGAGTGGGTAGAAGACTTACCGACAGTGCCTGTCCCAATAATTCTTCCTCTATTTTTACCTCCAAATTTGACTAGGCCCCCCAGCTTCATATCCAGTTTGCTGAACTTGGACCTGTCAGATCTTTAGCCTGTCTGAATACCTCTTTCCGGACACCAACAGGAAAAGGTTTTTGGGTATTACTTAAATGGTCCTTTAGGTACTTAGATCTAGCATAATGGGACCACAGGGAGTCACCATTCAGAATTTTCCAAATCTGCTTTGCCACCATGGATATTTGTGTATGCTGCAGGCTCTTTATGCCAAGTCCACCCTCCTCTATAGGTTTAGTAACAGTAGCCCAAGACACCCACTGATGCCGTGGGCCTTCTTTGCCAGTCCATAGAAAATTGGCACACAACTTATTGATGATGCTAATGACAGTAGCAGGTAGACAGGATGCACTGGCAGTGTAGACAGGCATTGACTGCAGGACAGAGTTGATAAGGCACCTACGTCCAGCCTGGGAAAGATATTTGGATTGCCAACTGTTGATCCTATTACATATTCTGTCCAACAAATCTTTGAAATGTGAAATTCTCTTCCGACCTTCATATAGGGGAACACCAAGATATGATTGAAGACCTGTGCGATGTTGGAAACCTGTATAAGCAGCTATTCTTCTTATTGCAGAGGGCGGAGCTTTATGGGATACAATAAAGCTGCTCTTCGTAGAATTGACCTTCTGCCCAGAAGATGCTTCATAGTCATGAATGAAAGTCAGCAAACAACGTATGTTCTTAGCCATGCCATTCAAAAAGACCAGTGTATCATCAGCATACAGAAGATGTGAAATAGGGAGGCACCCCCGAGGACCCTGGAAATATTGAATTTGCCCACTGAGAAAAAGCCTTGCAATGCCCCTGCTTAGTGCCTCCTCGGCAATGATAAAGAGGGCTGGGGCCAGGGGGTCCCCCTGTCTTACCCCTCTTGTAGATTTAAAGAAACCAGTTGGTGATCCATTGAAGAGCACTGAGAACCAGCAATTAGAGAGCATCATTGAGATAAGAGAGCAGAACTTGTAAGAAAACCCAAATGACTTCATGACCTGAAGCAGAAAGTCCCATTCCAGCCTGTCGTACGCCTTAGCCATATCAAGCTTCAAGATGATATTATGACCCCTCACCTTCCTCCCAATCTCCTGCATCATATCTGATGCAATTGAGATGGTGTCCACAATATTCCTCCCTTTAACAAAAGCTCCTTGGTTCTGGGAAATAATTCTGGGAAGAATGTCAACCATCCGGTTACTAATGATTCTAGAGATAATCTTATAGGTGAAGTTACACAAACTTATGGGTCTCATATCAGCAAATGTAGACGGCGAAATAACTTTGGGGATCAAAGCAATGAGAGAAGAAGTGGCTCCTTTTGGCAGAGGCATTCCCCTGAAGAAACCCTGCACTGCTGTAATAACATCTTTAGATATAAAATCCCAGCAGAAAGTGAAAAATCTACCAGTGTACCCATCAGGACCAGGAGAACTGTCCGGGGCCAGAGCATGAACTGCATTTTTAACTTCATCCCCATCAGGAATTGCTGTAAGAAAAATGTTATCTTCTGCAGAGATTAAAGAAGGGATGCTAGCCAATACCTCCGGTTTGATATCATGCTCAGCAGAAGTAAATTGTTGCCTGAAGAAGTCCACAGCTAAATCTTTCAAAATAGCTTCGTCATCACACCACTCCCCATTTTCAAGTCTTATGCGGTGAATAGCCATCCTAGCTCTCTTCGCAATAAAAACAGATTCCCTTTTCGGCGGCCAGATGGCCTTTATCAACGCCGACAGCGTTCTCCTGTTTTTGGCAGCGAATGCCGTCAGTTTGTCCCCGCAGGCCTGTGCCGAAAGATACCGGGTCGTCCGGATCAATAGGTATTACCAGGAGGATGGGCTGGCAATCGATCGTTATTTGGAAAATGATTCGATCGCCGCGCGGCTATCCTACACAGAAGGAAGTCTGAATGGACCCTGTACTTTCTATTATCCGAACGGGAAGGTCGAACAGATCGGGGAGTATGTGAAGAACGCCCGAACGGGCATCTGGAAATATTATTATGTCAATGGGCAGCTCGAGAAGACCATCGACTTCACCGGCAACACCACCACGCGCGATAAGGTCATTCGCCGCGAACTGCTTCTCGACGAGGGCCAGCTATTCAACAAGCGCGCCTGGGAAATCAGCATCCTGCGCCTCAATCAGCTCAACTATTTTGATCGCATCGAAGAAGACAAGGCCGTCGAAATCAAGCGCAACACGAAAGACGGCACCGTCGATCTGAATCTCAAGCTGAAAGAAAAAGGCAAGCAGTCCATCGGCTTGCAAGGCGGTGTCAGCGGACTCGCCGGCACGTTCATCGGCCTCACCTATCAGACCAACAACTTCCTTGGCCTCGGTGAAACGTTAACGTTCTCCGCCCAGTTCGGAGACTTGCAGCGCAGCTTCATGTTCGGCTTCACTGAGCCGTATCTGTTTGATCGCCCGATCTCCACCGGCTTCACCATCTTCGACAGCCGCTATAATTTCGACCAGGCCAAACAGGAAGCGCTTGCCCTCGGCCAATCGGTCAGCATCCACCCCGAATACGTGCAGAACTATACGCAGAATTCCACCGGCTTCACCATTTTTGCGCAGTACCCGGTCAAGCGTTTGTCATTCACGCGGTTCTCGCTGACTTACGGCCTGACGCACACCAACATCCAGACATTCAACGAAGCGTCGCAATTGCTGTTCGAACAGTTGCAGTTCACCAGCGTCGCAGGCCCGAGCGCGTTGACCGGTATCGTGTCCAGCACCATCACGCCGAGCGTCAGCTACAACACGATCGACAATCCCCAGAATCCGCGCAAGGGTCATAGCCTTTTCTATTCGGCCGCTGTCAGCGGCGGCCCGCTCGGCGGCAACACCAACACGATTACGAACGTTTTCAGCTACACGCAATTCCATCCCGTCTACAAGAAGCGAAACGTGCTCGGGGTTCACTTCACCTCGGCTTTCACCACCGGTTATGGCGGCAAAGAGGTTCCCCCGTTCAGCCGGTTCTATATGGGCGGCGAACAGGATCTTCGCGGTTACGACATTCGCTCTATTTCGCCGGTCACCTTCATACCGACCGAAACTTCGCAGACCTTCATATTCTCCGATCCGACCACCTTGTCGTCTTCCGGTTCGCCGTTGCAGCGCAGTTTCGCGATTCCGATCCTCACGTACCAGGCAACGCTTCCCGGCGGCGACCTTCAGACTTCCGGCAACATTGAATACCGCATCCCCATCGTGGGGCCTGTTACCGTGTCTCTCTTCCTCGACGGCGGCACCGACGGCATCGTGCGCACCGACGCTCTCAAGTTGAATCCGGCAGGCCTGAGCAATCTTCTCCAGCAATTCCCAAACTCCTCGCCGAGCTTGTTGCGAGAGCCTTTTGGGCGACCATTTGGATTCCCTGACTGGCCTGGTTTCCACGGCGCAGATAATTGAGACTGGCGCGGTGTTTCCTCCGGTGCAGCATCAACGGATATGCGACCGGCCTCTTCGACTCGCGCTGCCAGATCGGCAGATTCGAGGGTCACACCGCTCTCCGCGTTCCGCCAGCCACCCAGCGCCCGGAACCACATCTCAAATCCAGGCATCCGGCACTGTGCGCCAACGGGCGCCAGGTCGTATGCGAGGACCAGTCCGCGATCAACCACGATCTGTCTCCCTACTCTGCGATGCTTGGATAGCCGCGACAACCGCGCGCATCCACTCGAGTTCGACGCGCGACTTGACCGCTTCGAACTCAGCGTCCGAAACGTGCCGGCCCGCTCGAGCGTCACAGAACGCCCGGTACGCGACCTCTGCTAGATCGGTCATTTCCCAGCATCCCGAGATAGTTGCCTAACTGGGTCGATCACGCTGGGCTCCTCGGTCCAGATCAGCAGGCAGCACCCGAACGGTGGACGTTCATTGGGCTTGATCTCCGTTGCGCCCGGCTTAATGAACCGCAGACGCCCCGGCAGGAACCGGACGGTGAGGGGAGAGCCCTGACGGTCGCGGTAGGGTTCCACCCAGTCCTGCCACCAGCGCTGTTCGACGCGGTTCGCCGGCAAGAGCATGACTATCCCGCGTGTGTTCTCGCGCTCGCGCCACGCCTTCTCGAGCCAGTTGTTGAGATCCGAGTAGGGCGGGTTGCACCACACCCGGTATCCGGCCCACGACTGAATCAGGCCGTTGTCGGCGCGAGTGAAGTAGCGCTCGACCTTGGCGTTGTGCGGAGCTGCCGCGGCGTCGAGATCGAACGGATCGCCGAGCATGCACGCGACGAGCGCGCGCGGAGAGAGCCACGCGGCGACCGAGCTGGCGCCGGCGCGCTCGACGAACCGCCGCGCATCGAGATCGAGATCGTCCTGCGCATAAACATTGTACCAGGCGTAGCCGGCGCGCAGATCCTGCACCTGGAACGGCAACTGCTCCCGGATGCGTTCGATCGGCTGAGCGCGCACCACATGGTCGCGCGCCAGGATGCGGTGGTTGCCCATCCCGAGCACCACATCCTTGGTGCCGAACTTGCCTTGCGACCACAGGGACTTGATCCCGGCCACGACCATGTCGCGGTCGATGACCTCGCCCTTGCTCACCGCGCCGTGCGGGATGGCCACCTCGTGGTACCTGACCACGGTCGGCCGTGCACGGGCGGGATCCTTCACTTCGGCGGCGCGAAGCACCCCGTCGCCGATGTCGAGTCCCACCACTCGAGTCATCTGTACCTTCTCCTTTGTTAGACGACGCCCACCGCGCCGACGTAGAGGTCGGCGAGGAAGCCGCCGGCGAACACGCCGACCCACGCGCCGAGAATCATCCAGGGGCCGAACGGGATGGCGGTCTTCCGCCCCGCCCGCCGGCCGATCATGAGGGCGATGCCGAACACGCCCCCGAAGAGGAACGCGGCGAACGCGCCCACCAGCAAGTTGCCCCAGCCGAGGAACCCGAGGTACAGGCCCAGCACCGCCGACAGCTTCACGTCGCCGAGGCCCATGCCCCCCGGCTTGATCACGGCGAGCAGCCGCCGTCCAGATCTGCCGCGTGAAGGCCGCGACCGACGTTTTGCCGCTGGTGCCGGTCACCGCCGCGATAGTGGGTGGCTGGCGCGGATAAAATTTCGCCGCCGCGAGCGCCAGCCGGGGCCCGCCGGCGAACTGCCGGGCCGCTTCGTCTCAATCACGCAGGGTGAGAGCGCACCATCTGTCACTGTCCCATCGGACGCGCCTGCGCGCGGTCCGCTCTCGGGCATCCGCGTGCTGGATTTTTCATGGGCGCTGGTCGGTTCGATCACTACCAAGACGCTCGGCGATCTGGGCTGCGATGTCATCAAGGTGGAATCTCGCACACGCCCCTGCCTGTCGCGCGTCGATGTTCAGGTCAATGCTTCGCAGGCGCGCAATCTGGACGACAAGCCCTGGTTCGCGCATCTCAATACTTCCAAGCGCAGCCTGGCGCTGGACATGAAGCATCCGGCGAGCCGTGAAGTGCTCGAGCCGCTGATCGAATGGGCCGACGTCGTCGTCGAGAATTTCCGCCCCGGCGTCATGGCCAGGCTGGGCCTCGACTACGAGAGCGTGCGCCAGGACAACCCGCGCCTGGTCTACTGTTCGGTCTCCGGCTACGGCCAGGACGGGCCGGACGCCGGCAAGGCGGCCTATGCCCCTGTGGTCCACGCCGCCAGCGGCTTCGAACACGTCATGGCGCTCAGCCAGGGCGGCGAGGCGGCGCCGCTGAAGAGCGGCATCATGATCGCCGACTACGTCTCCGGCATCTACGCGTTCGGGGCGATCCAGACGGCGCTGCTGCACCGCGAGCGTCACGGGGTGGGCAGCCACGTCGACGTCACCCTGATGGAATCGATGATGAGCCTCCTGGCCATCCAGTTCCAGGAGGCCCAGTCCGAACGGCCGGTGAAGACCCGCGTCTTCTCGCCGATGGCGACGCTGGACGGCCACGTCATCATCCCCCTGGTCTCGCCCAAGGGCTACCACGCCATCTATGGCGTCATCGGCCGGCCCGAGTGGCGCACCGACCCCGACTATTCGACCCTGGCCGCCATCATGCAGCGCCAGCCGCAGATCGAGGCGACTGTCGCCGCTTGGGTCGCCACCCAGGCGACAGAGGCTTGTGTCGCCGCCCTGACCGAGGCGGCCGCAGCAGCGGAGGTGGCAGTCGCTGGCAGCGTCGCGGCTGCGCTCGGGTTGCCGGCTGGCTCCGCGACTGCCTCCATGTCGGCAGCGACACCGGCCACGGTAGACTATGCCACGCCGGTGACGTTCCCGCCGCGCGCCTTTGTGTTTGTGCCAGACCGCCTGCTCGTCAGCTTCCACGACATGCCCCGGGTGACGGTGCAAGGCAAGAAGCCCAGCAATGACCTGACTATGGATGGCTCCATGCCGGATATGGACTACGTGCAAGGCGCGGCTCTCATTGCAGGCGTCCTCGCCGCTTTGGCCGTGGTCTCCCTGGTTGTGTACAGTCTGGCGTACGCGTGCGCAGCCTGCCGTTGCTGCCAGCGGTGCCGCCCCCGAAACCCGGAGGCCAAGACGCGCGGCATTCACGGCTTCTCCTGCGGGACGGCCCCGGCGCTCGTCCTGCTCGGCCTCGCGACCGTGGCCTTGATGATGGCATCCATCGCGTACGTGCCGCGGCTGCCTCATGGAATCCAGTCGCTGGTTGTCCAATCCCACGTCCGGCGCGATCCTTTCGAGCGCGCAACGGCTTGGCCGTGTGGATAGCGATCGCGCTGTCCGGCAAATCCGGCGCCGGCGCGGGCCCGGCGGGGTGGTGGACAGGACGTGCACAGACGGGCAAGCAGGCATCCGCAACTCCGAAGCATCGCGCGCAGTCTAACACGGCGGCGATGGCAGGCGGACAAGTTGTAATGCTGCGGCCATGTCGCCGCCCGCCATCACGCCAGCGTGTCGAGCAGCTTGCCGATATTGGGCCCGGTCAGGGACAGGCGGTTGAAGGCGGACTTTTCCAGATGGTCGGCGGCACGCTGGATCTTGGCCGCCATCTCGGGCGCCTGTTCATGGCGCGCGGAGCGGCGCAGATCACCGGCATAGCTGACCATGTCGGTGGCGGAATTGAGAGCCTGGCCCATCGCGCCAGACTGCCAGCGCCCGGCCGGGCGATACATCGAAACCCGCCGGTATCGCTAAGGGAAAATTAAAGCTGGCGCTTGCTCCGGCGGGCGGGCCAACATGCCGCCAATAACGATAAGCCAAGAACCATGTCAAAAGGGGACAAAGGGGATGTTTTCGTTCACGCGCCGCCGGATGATGGCTACGACATCGGCCGCCGGCCTTCTGGGCACGCTGCCCGCCGCCCAGACCGTTGCTCAGACCACCACCCGGGCCACCGGGGCAGCCAACACCAACTGGCTGCATTATGCCAACGACCTGGCCGCCAGCCGCTACGCACCGCTGGACCAGATCAACGCCGGCAATTTCAACAAGCTGGAGATGGTGTGGCGCTTCTCCACCAACGCGCTGGGGTCGAACCTGGATGCCGACTTCCAGGCCACGCCGCTGTTCGTGAACGGGCGCATCTATTGCACCGCCGGCAACCGCCGCGACGTGGTGTGCCTGGACGGCGCCACGGGCGAGCTTTTGTGGATGCACCGCCATGACGAAGGCCGCCGCAGCGGCAGCCGCGGCGGCCCCGGCCTGGGCGTCTCCTATTGGACCGACGGCACGCAGGAGCGCATCCTCTATGTCACCATCGGCTATTCCATGTTCTGCCTGGACGCCAAGACCGGCCTGCCCGATCCGGCCTTCGGCACGAACGGCATGGTCGATCTTCGGCTGGACGACGACCAGACGATGGACGCCAACCGCGGCATCATCGGCCTGCATGCCGCGCCACTGGTGGTGCGCGACGTGGTGGTGGTGGGCGCCGCCCCCACCGCGCAGTCGCGCGGCAATATCCGCGGCTTCGACGTCAAGACCGGCAAGCGCAAATGGATCTTCCACACCATCCCGCACAAGGGCGAGTTCGGCTATGACACCTGGCTGGTGCCCGGCCAGGCCGAGGCCATCGGCAATGGCGGCTGCTGGGCCTCGATGTCGGCGGACGATCAACTGGGCCTGGTCTATTGCGGCGTCGAATCCGCCGCCACCGACCAGGAAGGCGTGGGCCGTCATGGCCCGGGCCTGTTCGGCGAGAGCCTGGTGGCGCTGGACATCGAAACCGGCCAGCGCAAATGGCATTACCAGATGGTGCATCACGGCCTTTGGGACCGCGATGTGCCCTGCGCCGGCATCCTGTGCGACCTGACGGTGGACGGCAAAGCCGTGAAGGCCATCGCCCAGCCCACCAAGCAGTATTATAGTTAGTTATTTATTTCTGTTAATGGTTGAATTATGATGCTTTATTTCATATTTCTATGTACACCAGACCTACCCTTTTAGCCCTTCGGAGCCCTCCAGCTCGTGGGCAGCGGGTTAAGATTTGAATGATATCGAGCCATTCCCAGTATCTGGATCTTGGGTCATTACATTTGGTATTAGAGCTCTGGTTGTGGTCATACATGGGAATTCGAGATACTGTAGTGATTAGAGTCTGTAAGATCTAGTACAATCGACAGTTGGCATAGGGTTTCATGCTTATTTTTAGCTTGGTTTCTCAAGTGAGAGCATGAGTGCGCAGCATTGGCGCAGTGAAAGCGGTTATCGTTGTTGTTGGAGTGCCAGTGTGGGGCTTGAGGATTGAGATAGAGAGCTTTCGTCCCTTGAGATGGTGGCCCCAATTGTGCTGCATTGGGCAGAGGTTATCGACAAGTGTGTTGCTGCGGTGCTGCATTCGAGAAATTTACAGTGAGGTCAGATGGCTGGTGCGGATTGCTTGTGGGAGAGTGGCTGGGAGTATGCTCTAAGGGAGCTATTATCAGGTTGGCCACCCCAGTTTGAGAGTTGGCCAGCTCTTGAGGCGTTGAGGTCATGGTTCGAGGTGCAGAGCGGGTGCTCTGAACGAGAATTTTGTTCGGGCGAGCAAAGGATCTTCCTGGTGAGCTACTGATTGTCGAGCCTGATTTTCTTGCCATGCTCTGTGGCGTCAGAAATGACGGGTCGGTCCTAATTTTTTTACAAATTTTGAGGTAGGATTGGACAAAGTTGTCCCAGCAAGCTCTTTGTCCTGTGCTTCTGCGTGTGAGTGAGCTGTGTTAGCTCTGGATTTGGTTCAAGATCGTATGGTAGTGGCAGGTTCGGGACTTGAGGATGAGCATCGGCAGGTGCCGGTTGTGGCTCGTGTTATGGCTCTTGGCATGGTGGTCCATGCGGTGGCAGCTCGAGAATGGGTTATTGTTAGCACAAACAGATTCGAGAGGATGATGCCCGGTGGCTAGAGATGTTATGGCCTTCGAGCTTGGCATTTTAGTACATTTTTATCGCTCCATGGTAAGCGTTTAGCGTGTTATTGGTTTTCAGGTTAGAGGCAGGCGTACGTGAGGAGCACGTGGTAGTGGCTAGCTCGACTGTTGTGGCAATTGTATGGCTGTGTGTGAGAAGCGATGCCCATCCCCTAGTGCATATGGGTGTGTGGGCGCTGCTCCAGAAGGATGAGTGCCAGTTGGGAGGTGTTCATGAGAGTTTGTGGCTAGTGTTGTGATTTTGAGGTGTTGTGAATCAGAGCTTGAGGAGTTGCAGAGGATGAGTAGTGCTTTGGAGGATTGGTTCCGAGGTATGTGATTGTCTCGGGGTGCTTGAGACATGTTGTTGTCGTGCCACTGCTGGAAGCATTATGGTTTGTGACACTGGTTGGATGTAAAGTTAGGGAAATGTGTTGGTAAGGTTGCCGCATGAGTGCCCGATTCTTGTGTTGGAGTTGTGCCCTCGGATGAGATCGTACTTTGGAGAAGTGATCTCTGAGAGATTATGGGTCCCGGTTGGTGGCCGTGAATGGCTGGTGAGGCTGATCGAGCGGTCGACCATGGTAAGATGTGTATTGTCTGGGGACCTATGTTCTTTGGTCGCAGTGTCGTCGACCGGCTTACTGTGGTAGCAGGCGGCACTTGTCCGTTTTGGAGAAGTGTGGTGTGGATTGTAAGAGATTGCGTCCCATGGCTCTGTGGTAAGAGCAGAACCAGGATTTACAGGCATCTGTTTGGAATAGTTGAGATAAGTTGTGATTGGATAACAATCGGACGGTGCCTGTGTAGGAAGGTCTCGGAAGAGACATTGGCATCAAATATGGTGATCCCTGGTCTGTGACCAATAAGGGAGGATTTCCCTATAAGCTTGAGTCGAGTGGCGTGAGGATCGAGGATTATGGAATCCCATCATGTGATTTTGTTGTGCTTCCCTGAGTGATGTAACACGACCTAGGGATGAGTTGGGACCGACCAAATGACCCTCAGACCTAGATTTGCAAGCAAAGAATGACCCGGCGATTTCACTCGGGCGGACTCACCCGCGTAGCCCACACCCGGGTCCGTAGGTGGACCGGGGATGGGGATGAGAGTCCGAGGTTGGACCTTAAGGTCCCAAGGGTTTGGCTAGCTTGGGATGGACCCCAATGGTCCAGGTATGCCCACTTCAGTGGGCGGTCGGCACGCCGAGGGCGTGGGGACAAAGGTCACTCTCACACCTCACCCGCGGTGGTCACTCACGTGATTGGCACTTTGGTCCGGGCACTCACTCACCGCCGACGGAGCGACCAAAAACAATACTACACTAAGAAAGTAAATGCCATCAATGAGAAGTGTTCCAAAGCTCACCTGATCGGTGTGAAGACATTGATCTCGGTCGGAGATGAGGGCGAGCGAGGAAGGGTGGGCTTACCCGCAGGCTGTGTCGCAGAAGCTTCGACCTAAAATTTTAGAATAGTACACCACTACGCCTCTCACAGGAGGGGGATCTCGGGGTGGGGGTTAACTTAAATTACACCCAAAACTACCTCCACACAGGGAGGGGTGTAAGCCGGCCAGGCAGGGTGGGGAACGGAGGTGGTTGGAAGCCGACCGATCTCACTCGGGCAAGCTGGCCTGCTGCCCTTGCTGTCTGCCACCAGTCACTTGTCGGGGACAGAGCTCCTGGCTGGAATGTCCGCTGGGGATGGGACAAGAGGCATTGGAAAGCTTGACACTTTAGCTTGCTCCTGGAAGAAACGTCGTCTCTTTCTGATCTCAGGTGCACCGAGTATGACAGATTCGGTAGAACTCCGTCGGGCTTCTCTGCTGCAGGCCAGAGAGGGCTTGGACGAGATCGTACTCCCAGATGGAGCATCGGATTGAGGCGGGACCATGTCCAACTAAAAGAGGACTCAGTCTAGTGCGCTTACACCAAAATTCTCTGCCTGCATCACCCAATCATGCCGGTGGTGGCTCCTGGATGCTGACTGGGTACAGCTGGTTGTAGGGACATAATTCTGGACTCGATTCTCCGGTTGTGTAGCTGTCCGATCCGAGGTCAGAGCATGGCGGGGCCAGAGACGTCGCGAAGAGGGCCATCCCAGGGATCTTTCAGAGCTAGAATGGCCCCGTTCTGTGGTGGGAGATGTCGATACTGATGATTCTTGTGAAGTCACGCTGCACAGGACGTCGGCCGGACAGGGGAGACTTGTTGGGGGTGTAATTCCCAGTGGAAAAATCAGAATGAGGCAAGACCAAGCTTGACTGGATGCTGACTGACCTCTGATGATTTTTCAAGAGGGATTGGGCAGAGGATGACAGCATAGACTGTGGTGCTTCCTGTGGTGGACTGCTTGTTCTGGCCATCAATGATTAAGACTGTAGGACTGGTTCAACTTGTCATTGCCGGTGCTCTCGAACGGGAACTCCAAATGGGTCGGGGCCAGCTTTGGCTGAAAGCTGGACACACCCTAGTGGGGATTCTCCAAGGGGCTTGATCAGAAGATGGGGGATGAGGCCAGAGCAGCTTCTGGAAGGCGCATAGGTCACTGGCCGGACCTAACATGCGCAGTCAAGGGAGAATGGCTCTCCCAGGCAGCCCAGATGTCGGATGGACGCGAGACCACCTCGCCTGCGAAGCTACTTCAAAGATCTTTCCAGCAATGTAAGAATGGTCAGCTTGAAGCTTCGTTATGATGTCGTGGATTGCTCTGCAACTAGCAATAAGTCTACTGCCTGAGACCAGAATAGGGTATGGTGGTGGAAGGGGATGATAGTGGGGAGATGAGGGGGGAATGGAGTGGGAAGGGACTGCGGCATCCCCTGACTCTTAGGGGGGTCAATGGGTGGTCTAACCAGGTTAGGAGAGGGGGAAAATGAGGCTGGGGGATGGAGTTTGCAGTGGGTGGGAGTGGGGCTGCGAATTTGGTGTTGGGAGGGAGAGGGAGAGGGAGATCGTGTTGGGGACGGATGGATGCGATCTATCTAGTAGAATGTGGATCCAGAGGGGGGTGAATGGATCCAAATGCGGAATTAAAAAATCTAACTAGAGATCAGATCAAACGGACAGACGTGCAATTACATCTTATGTGTGATTGTTCGCGCTCTGATCATGCTTGCTTGAGAGAGGCTTATCATGCCGGCTGTTCGCGTTCTCCCCGAGCGAGTCTTTCGCTGTAAATAAAGGCTCGGGGCGTGACACCATGGGTCGACCCTATTTCAGACATTGGAAAAATACATTCAATGAGCTTTAAACCAATACCTAAATATGCATGAAAGAAAATGCAGTTGTCAATCATCTGTTGTCAGTTGCCAGTCATGAAACCATTGTTATGTTGCCAATCATCAAAACTACACAGCACAAGGCTGCTGCTTATCAAACCAGAGAAGTCCCAATAGAGATTACGATCAGCCAATCAACTATTGGTCCACGTGGAAACAGAATATTATGATGATTATCTAAACTCTCCAAAGATCATCCACGTGCGATGAAATTTTCTCACCAAAATCTCCACAGAAGTACCGGCACGTGATTTACCTGGGTTCATCATGAGCTCAGTACATTTTTCCGACTGGCAGTGTAGTTCTTCCTTAAGTACCTTCCATTGATACTCAGGCAATCATAATTAATCATTGAGAGTCCATTAATCACACTTGACATATCAGAGAATGATGCTTCCTTAAGTGTGCTGAAGAGTGAATGATAAGTGTTGAGGCATAACCTTCATCAGGTCAAGGAAGAGTGTAGTAGCTCATTTGTTGATGACTGATACGTCGGATTAGTGGCTTGCGGCTTCGACCTGTCTTGGTGACAGCACAAGATTCTCCTTCTGATGCTTCCACCTAGTAGGCTTCCAATTGCTAGTTCCAAGTTTAGTGCATCGATGCACTCCTAAGATGCATCAAGGCAGTATGCAGATAGATCCTTCAAGTAGCTGTGATCAAACATTGGCTTCTGACTTGGTGCGTCGGTGTAGCTGCTTGGTGCTTCAACACAGTTGCATTTAAAAACTTGAACCTTGACTAGTGTGTCGGTGCACCACTCTAACGCTTCGACATAATATGACTTGTTGGCTTTTGTTGTGCTTGATGCATCGGTGCACTTCTTTGATGCACCGATGCAGCTCTTTTGAAAAACACTTCTGTTGTCGTGACTGGATCGAGGTAGTGAACGTCCAACTTTGACACTTCATGCTTTTATCTATACTTCTGAAAGTTCCTTCTTGATTCAAAATGAATTTTCTCTATTTCAGAGCTCCTGCAATCAAAAACTGTTGTTATTAACAACTGAACCATATTGCATTTGTCACGCCCCGAACAAGGCGGAATTATCAAGGCGTGAATAGTTATACGGGTAGGTCGATCAAGAGATTCAGATGATGAGTATGAACAACAAATGGACAAATGCACATCTTTATTTCATAATATGACATTTTCAATCAATATCCTTCAAGGTCTTAACAATACTCTTCAAACTCGATACATTCATTTATAAGTAGACAGATTGGGAAAGAAATTTATTAAAAACTATCATCACTCTCATCACTTCAGCCATTCCCGTCATCTTCAGGATATCTTGAAAATTAACAATAATACACAAGTTGAGCTAGATAGCTCAGTAGGACTTATATCTCTTTACCCGGTCACTTTAAGTAATTAGCATTTTGGATCATCTATATGCTCTCAAATAAAATAAGTAATAAAATAAATGACGAATAGAGAACAGTCCATGAGCTGGGCGGGTGTGCGGGCGGTATCATTCTCCAGCGCACGGGAGATGGCGCTGGCCAAGTAAGCTTGGCGTTCGGCCGGGGGATAGGAGGTATCGTCGAAGTAGCTATCCAGCCGGTAGAGCGCGGAGGGCAGGCCATAGGAGCCGCGGGCACCGACGGCGAGGTTTTTGAGGACGGCGGTGAGCGTATCCGGTTTTTCCTCGAAGTAATTCTGCGCAAAAGTATAAAGGGCGCCCAGATCGACCCGAGCGGCGGAAGGTTGCTTCAGGAGCCATTCGGGGGTGTTGGCGCTCAGTTCATCCTCGACATTGTGGACCTTGAAGTAGCCGTCGAGTTCCTGCAGCAGGAGCGCATCCATGTCGAAATCGATGCCGATGTCCGCCAGGGCGGTACCGAGGCTGATGACCCGCTCGAAGCGTTCCTTCTGCAAATCGTTGCGGATGGTGGTGACCATTAGAGGCGTGATGTTCTGGCGGTTGGCCTGGGCAATTTCCGGGCGGAAGCGGGCGTAGGCCAGAACTTCCTCGACATTTTCGGCGGCGAGGGCATTGACGAGGCCGGTCTGCACCAGTTTTTCCAGGCGTGTTTCGTTGGTTTTATCCAGTTTGATCTGCCCGATGGATTGGAGGAGCGGCAGAATGGATTGCTTGGCGGCGGAGCGGGTTTCGATGAGTTTGAAGACGCTGGTGAGGAACTGGCTTTGCACGGCCGGCGGCAACGGCGCGAACTGCGTGAGGTTGGCGAAGTAGGAGGTATCCGTGCTCTTCATGGCATCGGCCTCGGCCAGCGGGAGGAAGGTCTGCCACAGCTCCGGCTGGTTGGGGTTGAGCGTGAGGCTGAGGGCGATGTGTTCCAGGTTACCGGTGGCAGGAGTGAGGCCATTCACCTCCTGCGCCATGGCCTGCAGGGCGGTGGGTTGGGTCAGGGCCGGAATTTTGAGGGCCGCCAGGTCGGTCAGGGCGTTGCCGGGAAAGCCCTGTTTTTTACTGAGCAGATACAGGTAGGTTTGCGCGGCGGCGGGGGGAATACTGCCGTCCTTATCGCTCCGCAGGGCGATGACGTACCCCTCCTTGAGGGAGGATTTCTGCTGGATTTCCCCTACCAGCATGCCGGCGATATTTTTGAGGCTGGGGGCCAGGCCTTCCGAGCGGGTGAGCGTGGTAAGGCGTTCGGCCGCCGCCGCGGGGTCATTGTCCATCAGGTCTTTTTTGGCCTGGAGGAAGAGCGCGTTGGGGTAGGCGTACTTGGCTTTTTCCGGCGCGATGGACATCATCTTGAGAATGGGTTTGGGCTGATCCGGCAGCCGGGCAAAGCGCAGGGCGGCGGCTTCGTGGATACTCTGGGCGCTCAGCCGGGTGCCGTCTTCCAAGACTATTTCCTGCGCGACCTGTTCGGCAGGGCGGGTGAAGAGGGTGGCATCGAAGGCGGGATCGCCGGTGCAGTTCTGCTCCGCACACTGGTAAAGGCGGGCCTTGAGCAGGAGGGCGCTGAGGGTGGCATCGGCGGGATTTTTTTCCACCTCGCGCTCCAGCTTATTGAGCACTTTGCCGTAGTGGCCGTTTTCGATCTTCTGGTTAAGCTTGACGGGGGAGCCCAGCTGGCAACCTACGAGAAACACCGCACATACCAGCGCCAGACCCGGAACGAACTTTTGGATGTTCTGTCCTAGTCCTTGATTTCACTAACAAATCATCCACATACACCTCCAAATATACATGCATCATATCATGAAATATTACCATCATAACTTTTTGGTAAGTAGCTCTAACATTTTTCAAACCAAACAGCATGACCACATAATAATAAGTTCTCCAAGGTGTGGTTAATGATGTCTTCTCTTGATCCTCTCATGCCAAACAAATTTGATTGTATCCTGAAAATCCATCCTGCCATATTGTCAATCAACACATCAATGTGGGGCAAGGGGAAATCATCCATTGGACATGCGCAGTTAAGGTCCCAGAAGTCAATACAGATTCTCACCTTCCCATCCTTCTTTATGACCGGGACAATGTTTGCCACCCATTGAGGATAAATGACGACTCTAATAAATCTAGCTTTGTGGAGCTTGTCGACCTCTTTCTTCATTTTCAAAGCCATTTGAGGGTGGAAATGTCTTAACCTTTGCTTTACCGAGAGAGACCCTGATTTTAAAATTAAACGGTGTTCCACCAGGGTGGGATCCAAACTCGGCATATCTTAGTAGGTCTATGCGAACGTGTCCTTATACTCCTTGAGAACCTCGATCAATGCCTCTTCTTCAAATGACGGTAAATTGTCACTTATGAGGATGATTCTAGGGTCTTCCTCAGTTCCCAAGTTTATCTCCTTAGTGGATTACTCTACGACGACTGACGGCTCATCAAATCTCCTCATCCCATTAGCATAGGCGTCAGCCGCGTCCTCATATTCTTCGTCCCCTTCTTCAATAGTCTATTCTTCATCCGTGATCTCATAGACTCCATATCCTTCATCAATTGTGTAATTCTCTGCACATTCTATTTGCGACAGTTAGATGGGATTTTCTAGCAACTGAGGAATGTCTAGGCATTCTTGACACCTATTGGCTAGCTCTAGAAGGAACCGATAAGAGATTTACCTACCCTTAGATTTTGTTTTGGGTACTACCCTTGACACATTATTCCTAACCTGACTGTCTCATCCTATAGAAGAAGAAGACGAAGACCTTGAAGAATGTGCAGGAAGAGACCCCTCAGCAGAGGGGTAAAGAAGGTCACTCAGAGGACCTTGGATGAGTGGACCGTAAGTCGGGGCACACTAATGGGAGATGTAGGAGGTCTCCTCAAAGGAAATGCACTGTTGAGGAGTTTGAAAAATGATATATTTTTTTTGTTTTCATTTTCAATGATAAGACAATTAAAAGCAAGTGGAGAATGAGAAAAGGGGATTATAGTTGAGGGGTTTGGTAGCTCATAGAGCAAATTATGATTGAAAATTTTATGCGGGTTGAAAAACTCGCGCAAGAATATAAGTAGAGAAGGGGACTTGAGAAGATCATTAGATAACCATCTGACCCAGGAGGAAGTCAGCAACAAAGGCTGCAGTGAGTGGATAGAGAAAATGACAGAAAGCGATCCGTCAAGGGTAACATCCTCTTGGTGAGGATGGATTGGAGTTTTGGCAACAATTATGGCCTCTCCTGGCATATCGGGGATCAAAGGCGGCCCTTCTAGGTGTAGAGGCATGAACATTCTCCATAGTGCGATGGAAACATCATGAATATCAAACCATTTGTGTAATGCCCCAGAATTTTTATGAATTATTTCTGAGATTTTTTATAAATCTCCGGACTATTCGAATCAAACCACTCCGGCGCGTACGCCGCTCATAACGCAGTATCTTTATTATTACACGGTGGCGAAATACACCCAGAATAACACAACGCAATGCGGGTTCGCCACGGCGCCGGTCGTTACGATATGGAATCCGTATCCTGTCGCGATGAATCTCAGCGGATATTCTATTCACGCCGTCTATTGTGCGGAACTCATAGTGGGGATCACTTCCAACGGCAACACTTCTGGCACCAGCTGGAACGACCAAGGATTCACATACGGCAGCCCGTTGTATAATCAAAGCCCGCTGATGCGTTATTCTCTGCCGAACGTGACGCTTCCGCCGGGAGGCTCCATGACCTTCTCGGCGCCGACGGGAGTCAATATCTTGTCGCAACCGACTTATAAATCGCCGTTTACAAGTGCGGCCATTCAAGGCACGCTGGCTCCTTATGGTGCTTCGAACGGATTCTTCTTCACCGCAATTGCCGGACAGGCTTCCACCGATGCGGCCTCCGATTCTTCGGCCACATGGCGGCAGAATTCGTCTCAAGGCGCGATGTATTTCGACAGTCGTTACACGGGACCCAAGCAGCAGCTCTTCTTGACGCAGGGCGATACGACGGTGCAACATGCGGTGTTCGACAGCTATGCGACCAATCCCGGAAGTTCGCCGACGTATACCTACTTCCATTGGATATTTGCGAACAACAATCAGATCCCGATTCCGACGATTCCGATGTTCACGCCGTTCCAGATGTCGAATAACGGACAGAATTTCTATAGCATCGGCTGGCGCCTTCAGGGCGTCGATGATCCCGGTTATACCTCGCCGTTGCGGAATGCGAATTTTAATCTTTTTGTTCAGAATAACTTCCGTGCGGCAAAGTTTACGCGTTATCCGTTCGACGCACAATCGCAGTCGCGCTCGTCTAATGTCGCTCTCGGAGGTGCTTTTAATTTCGACACGAACCCGGCCTACTTCTACGCGATCCGGAAATCGCCGCTGTTCATGAATGATAACGTTGCGCCGACGTCGTTGGCTCCGGCCGACGTTCCGCGTTCGGAATGGGGACTCTGGTCTCTCGCCATGCTACAGCACTGTCCGATGAGCATGATGCAGTGGATGCCGGCGTTCGCCGTGGGCAATTCCTACGCCAGTCCCGTCGTCGATACCGTAGGCTCGGCGCTCGGCAAGGATACCGAAACGGCCGATTGGCAGGCGGGTATCCTGTCGGGTGGGAACGGCGGTGTCGAAGGGCTCCCTGAGTATTATTCGAACTACCTCGCAGCCAAAGGAAAGGGCGGGGATACGCCTCTGTACTTCGTCGATCTTTCCTACGAATTGAACAACGCGCTGTATGACTCGTGGTTCGTTTCCGGTGCCGGCATGGGAGCTTCCGGCATGGATGACGGCGTGGCGTTCAACCGCGGTCAGGTGTGGGCGCCGACCAAGAAGAATTTCGCCAACAGCCGTTTCTCTTCGACCGGCAAGGCCGTGGATTGTCCCTCGCCGCTGTACGCCGCCGCCGCCGGGCTGATGCTCGACGGCGCGTTCAACATCAACTCGACGAGCCAGGCCGCCTGGGAGGCGCTCTTCTCTTCGGCGCGCGGCATTTCCGTTCCGGCAGTGTCGGGTATGGGTACGGGGGCCAGTTCTTCAAAGCTCTGGTCAACCTTCAAATCCTTGGCAACCTTCAGGCCTTCCTGTCATAGCAAACACCATGGTCAAGAAAAGTAGAAGAATAATGAGATCGTCATCCAAAGTTATTTTTTGAGAGTAAACCAATCTTTTGAAGTGTTAGTTCTTTTCTAATACAAAAAACAGCAAGTATCATGATGTTTGAGTTGGATGAGGTAAAATGACGAAAGTCAAAAAGACCCCAAAAAAGGGAGAGCCAACGATTGCAAATTATAGGTGAATGAAGAAGCAATCCATATTATCATTTGCTTATTGCAGAAAGAGACAGTATAATGCTGTTTCAGGGTGGTTTCACAGGATGGTGCTTCCCATATTCTGGCCAAATGACAGGGAGGAGGAAATGATGAAAGGTGACGTAGAAAGTACCGGTAAAGTGGTGCTCCTGAGAAATTGTTGGAGAGAAACAACCATGCTATTAGTTTCAATTAAATAATAAAGTAACATAGTTAAAGTATTCAATCGTCCCCCCACCCCCAAACCTTAGAGCAATAACAGAACCTTGTGGTAATCATAAGGATGTTAATAATGTTTCCTCGACTTAATGTAAGTTACAACAGTCAAAAGCAAATAAAAGCATTTTACCTTTTCCACATACTCGGCCACTGTGTTGCTGATGATTTTCTTGATTGTCTGCTTGTTAACTTTAGAGGGCCCAAGTATTTGTAATAGAACATCTTTGGGGATCTGCCACAAACACTAAGGTTTAGTTACAAGATCTATGCTAACTTCCATGTGAAAAAAGGAATCATCAAATCACTGCATTGCCTGTATAGTGTGTTATCTCTTTTTGGCTATTTACTTATACTAAAATAAATGTAAACCCTTTTTTTTGTTTAATGAACCAACAAACTAAACTTGAACTCATCCGCCTATTTTAACTGAGGGTTTTGTCAGCAATTCAACCTTCATTCTTTCAGAGATGCCAAAGACAAGTTATGATCATGTTTAGAATGCTCCATTCAACAATGGCCACAAGAGATAAACAGCCAAACACATTTTTCATCAGATTCTTATGCACCATGATCATTTTGATTATTTCCAAAGCAAATAAAAGGGAGTCAGATATTTTCCCAGAAGATTATCCAAAAAGCATATAGTAAGCAACAAGATTATTAAAGGGTAAATACACTTACATCAGGTGTTTTCCCTGTGTGTTCCCATTTACCCATCATATAAGACATGTAAACAGAAAAGGGCAAATCGTCAGAACCTTTTATTATCTAACATTCCCAAAGTATTAAAAATAAAAATGAAGCACACACACAATGATTCTCCCATTGCATCGTCACAACAAAAGGGGGGTGACAACAATTTGTCTTCATTCTTATTAAAAATAGGAAACCAGAGAACTATGTGATTTCTTGTTGTCTATTGCCTAATGATGTTTAACAAAAAAACAGTTGTATTCACAATTTTAGAACATGCTGACTCCCAGGCAATCAAGAAATATGACATAGAAGGAGTTTGTCTTTGCAGGGTTTCTATGATAGACTATTCCAAGATTTATTCAAGATGAAGTTTCGCTGTTGGTTCAGTCAACTCACTAAGGGCATAACAAAAGTTATTAATGGGAAAAGAAACATCAATTGAGAGGGCAAGCCATCTACCACGTGTTCTGCTCACAATCTCTCCCCATACATCTTGTGAGTATGAGCATTCTATAAAGAGGTGATTCAAGGTCTCATATTCCTCTCCACACAAACAACATAAGGTGGGTAGATTCTGCAGAAAGGGAGCCAGCCTATCCTGAGTCGGTAGCCTCCCATGGGAGATCTGCCAAATCAAAAGCTTCATCTTCAATGGACTCCTGGACGCCTAGATCTGTGGGATGAACCGGTGGCGCAATCCTTCGTCAGAAATGAAGGTGTAAACTGACCTACCTGAAAATAAGCCCCTCCTCCCACCTCCACCACCATTAGTCCTCTCTATTTGGCTATGGAGCATAGTCAACAAGGAAGCATAGAAGTCCCTCTACCTGATCCATCTCCTCTGGCCCAAGATTCCTTCTAAAAGACAATGTCCAAGTCTCTCCTAACAACTGGAGATCAAAACACTGAAATACTGATGCCTATGGTGCTACTGAAACTGCATAAAGCCTCGGGAATGATGCCTCCAAGGTAAAGTCCTCACACCATCTGTCCTTCCAGAATAGACGTCTTCGGTACCCAGTCAGACCCTAACACTAGAGATGATAATGTCCCCGCATGACAAAATGCCCCTTCAGATGGGTGAACATTATGCTGAGATGTTGGTGACATATCCCAGTACCTCACTCTGCCACAATACCTCTACTTGATGACTTGTGATCACAATCCATCTTCATCGGCCCCTAGCTTCCACAACCACTTACACAAGAAATCTCTGACATTCTTGATGCCAACACCTCCCATGTCTTTACTTCTAGCGACTCTGCCCCAAGAGATATCATGCCAGCCCCTGCTCCTCTTTCCATTACCATGCCAGAAAAATCTCGCCTAAATTGACTCGATCTTCTTAGCCACTGTCTTTGGAATACAGTAGATGGATAGAAAGTAGATGAATACGCTATCATGAATTGACTTGCATACTACTAGTGTCCCTCCATAGGAGAGTAGCTTCACCTTCCATCTTACTAGTCTAGACTCATACCTCTACACCACGAACTATCACTCACTACAATGTAGGGCCCCTGGAGACACCAAGAGACCCAAATAGGAGAGGGGAAAGGCTCCTATTTGACAACCCAATATGAATGTCGTCCTCTCAAGAACCCTATCCTCCATATTTACACGCACTATGAGGCTCTTGTTGAAATTGACCTTGAGTCTCTATAACAATTCAAGCATCAGCCTGACCACATAGAGGTGGGACTCCTCCCTTGCTCGGAATAGAATGGTGTCACCAGCATACTGTAAGTGGGTAATGCTAGCACTGCCCCTACCGACCTGAAAATCTTTGATCAGCCGTACATCTTCTGCTCTCAACCACATCACACTAAGTATGTGAGTTACTAGGACAAATAGAATGGGAGACACGAGATCTCCTTGTCATAGCCCTTGACCACTATGGAAAGATGAGGTAGGCTTTCCATTAACAAGGATTGAAAAGGTGACCATTGAAATGTAGGCACGTATCCATTCAATCCATCCATCACCAAAACCCATTGTCTCCAAAACATCGAGTAAACACTCTCAGTTGACTCCCTCATATGTCTTCTCAAAATTCAACTTCAAGACTGCTCCTTTATCCCTTTGAGCCTTCATGACAAAGAGACATTCATGGGCCACTAAAAAGTTCTATTGGATGTGCCAGCCCTTGACGAAGGCCCCGTGAAAACCACTGACCAATCTCTCTGTCTAGTCTTCTCACCAGCAACTTGGTGAAAATCTTATACGTGTCTAAAATCTTGGAAGGATTGTACCCCTTGACTTCTAGGGATAAGGACTAGGAGGGTTTTATTAATGCCCCCCAAGTGAGTCGGCCCCTCCTAGAACTCCCTCACAGCTGACATAAGATCACCCTTAATAATATCCCAACACTTCTAAAAGAAAGCAAGTGGAAAGCCAACTGGGCAGGAACTCTATCCCTTGCATGAGAGAAGACTATATGGTGGACCTCTTCTTCCGAGAAGCCTTGAGAGAGGGCTTCCCTATCATCGGGTGGGAGCCGAGGAAGAAGGTCCGATGTGATCTTTAGTCTACTAATATCCATCTCTTACAAGATACTATAGTATAAGTCCATTGCCTGCCCCCTAATATCCTCCTCCCTAGAGAAGACGTGCTCACCCACTAAGCTACGGGTGATGGAGTTAACTCTTCTCCTTCCCAAGGCAATGCGCTGGAAGTACAAAGTATTCTTGTCCCCTTCCTTGATCCATCTCTCCCTCAATCTCTGCTTATAGTAGATCTCTTCCTTTGTGATTTTCTGCCTCATCCAATCCGCACGGAGACCCTGTTCTATTTAAAGGCTACCTCCTCCTTCGAAGAAAGCCGCTGGAGCTGCTGTTGTCGTTCCCATTGCATATTCAGAGAGAGCCACTCTAGAAGAAGAAGAAGGAGAGTTTTATCGCAAGAGGAAGAGAGATTTGAGAAAAGACAACCCAACCTCTTAGGAGAACGCTTCAATTAAAAGCTACATCATTTTTACTATTTTTCGCTCAAACTTTTCTATTTTGTTTTGCTCCTTGTTTCCATTTTGTTCTCTGTTCCCTCCGAATGCTTTCAGAGGAAGGGAGAGCATTCTCCTAGTTCTTCCCTCTGTGGAATCAGAGGAAGAGAGGTCCAAGACCTCTGGTTTGGTGAATGGCTGGGAGCAAGTCACCGGGTTCCCTCTTGGTAAAGAGGAAGGGAGGTTGTTCCTCTGGGTTTTCCTCCTGGGTTGCAGGAGAAGCAAGGCATTGTTCCTTGGGGAAGCTGTGTGACAACTGTTGTCGCAGACTAAGTTTGTTGCATTTATTGCTTGGCTAAGCAAGGAACCTCACTCGATTTGAGTGAAGGAGTGGACGTAGGTAGATTTTGGATCTGGCCGAACCACTATAAAATTGCCTGAGTGCTGTGCGATGGTTTGATCATTTTCCATTTCTTATCTGAATTCATATATAGTTCCTTTCGTGGGTTGATCTGCTCGGTATTCTGAGTGTGGTGCAGCACATAACCAGTATATCAAAAGGTGTAGTTGGAAGGATATGTTATGCCTATCTGGAAGTCTATCTCTTATGTGAAGAGATCTTATGATCGAACCTCCACCAAGTACTGGTGACCGTGAGTGCAGCACATTTAGGTGCTGCTAGTAGATTACTTCCGCAGCAGCCTTAATCTTCATGAATCGGATACTGCTTCAACACTGCTCTTCAATTACTTGATTAATATGTTGACTGTTATTCATTACGGTGTATTGAGTCTGTCCAGCATTACCGTTCCCAGTTCATCTTGACTATTTCTTTCCCCTCACACGTGCACACTATCTATCTACTTTATGTTCTCTTTTGTGTGTGGGACTTGATTGTTCTGCTATTCCATCTCACATTTGATTATTGTTGAAACTATTTGCTGAAATTGATAATTTGGGAGACAGACATATTCATCCCCCCTTCTATATCTGTCATTCGATTTATCAATTGGTATCAGAGCAGGTTATCCATCATGTGGTCCAATGACCAGGTAGACCTGGAACCAGTGCTCCTCTCAGCTTCATAGTTGAAGGGCACTCCATTAACAGACCTTCGTTCTTCGATGGGACTAACTATCTATATTGGAAGAACAGGATGGAGGTGTTTCTTCGTGCACAAAGTCATGAACTTTGGAGGGTCATCACCACTGGTCCGTTCGAGCTTCCTGAAGATGAAAGCACCTGGACCAGGGAGCAGATCCGAGTATCAACTTTGAACTGGACTACAATGAACATTATGTAGTGTGCTGTCCATCTAGAGAAGTATCCCAGAATCTCAGCATGCAAGACGGCCAAGAAAATGTGGGATGTGCTCCAATTGATCTATGAAGGTACATCACAAGTGTGAGCCACGAAGGTAAACATGCTAACCTCTGACTATTAATTGTTTAAAATGAAACCTGAAGAGACCATATCAGAGATGTATGCTAGGCTCTCACAGATTACCAATAGCCTGAAGTCTCTGGGTAAGTAGATTCAAGAGAGTGACCTTGTTAGGAAAATTCTAAGGTCTTTAACCCCCGTGTGGCACACAAAGGCCACTGTTCTAGAGGAATCGATGTTAAGGCCCATCGAGTCATGGTGGGACATGAAAAGAGTGCTTAGGAGGGTCTATCTTCCCTGCCCACCGACCTCCAACCACAGGGATCACACCACTAGCCGACCCCACCAACTTACCCACAATCAAGTGGGCCACACCTCCAACCAACCCCACCCCTTCACCTCCCCCATTCTTTGAAAGCAATCCTTACTCAAGCCTCAATTTTGCAATCTCAAGATTGGTCGCTACACTTTGAAATCATGTGTGATGCATCTGACTATGCTATAGGAGTTTTCTTTGGGCAAAGGATTAATAAGAAGCCCGTTGTGATCTATTATGCAAGTAGCACCCTTGCTGATGCTCAGATGCACTACACCACCATGGAGAAGGAATTACTTGCTGTCATTTTTGCCCTAGAAAATTTTTGATCATAGGGGCTAAGGTCATTGTCTATTCTGATCACTCAGCTTTAAAATATCAGCTTTTCAAGAAGGATGCTAAACCCCATCTCATTCACTGGATTCTATTGCTTCAAGAATTTGATTTGGAAATCAGAGATAAAAAGGGGTTGGAGAATGTTCTTGCTTACCATTTATCTAGAATTGTGATTCCAGAAAGTGCTCCAATGTCTTATTCCTTCCTTGATGAACATCTTCTCGCTATCTCTCATGCCTTAACCCCCTAGTATGCTCATATCGTTAATTATCTTATTGTTAGTCAAATCCCAGGTGGGTGGACTAATATAAGTAGGAGAAAGATCACTTCTTTTCGAAGGTTAAACATTATTTTTGGGAGGACCCTGAGCTGTTTCACATGGGGCCAGATCACATTATCGGGAGATATGTCCTCGAGGAAGAGCAACATTCTGTTTTGAACTTTTGTCACACTCTGGCTTGTGGGGGACACTTCTCGGGAAAGAAAACTAAGGTGAAGGTATTACAGAGTGGATTTTACTGGTCCACCTTATTTAAGGATGCTTTTGAATTTGCTAAAACTTGTTTAAGGTGCCAAGATGTGGGCAATAATTTGAAGAAGGATATGATGCCGCTAAGTCCCATTCTGGTAGTTGAGATTTTTGATGTTTGGGGAATAGATTTCATGGGACGATTTCCACCACCTTTTGGGAATGAATATATTTTGGTGGTGGTTGATTATGTCTCCAAATGGATTGAGGCTATAGCCACAAGGACTAATGTTCATAAAGTTGTAATGAAATTCGTCAAGAAGAATATTTTCTCTAGATTTGGTTGTCCTGGGGCTATCATTAGTAATGGGAGTTCTCACTTTGCTCACTCTCGATTCCGAGCTCCACTTCGCAAGTATGGTATAACTCATAAGCTCGCAACCCCTTATCATCCCCAAACTAGTGGACAAGTGGAGGTTTCCAATAGGGAGATAAAAAATATTCTGCATAAAATTGTTAAGTCAAATAGGAAGATTGGTCTGATATGTTAGATGATGCATTATGGGCCTACAGGACTGCATATAAAACTCCCATTGGCATGTCTCCTTATAGACTCATCTTCAAAAAAACCTGCCACCTGTCAGTAGAACTTGAACATAGAGCATATTGGGCCATCAAGCAAGTCAATTTTGATTTAACTCAAGCAGGATCCCAGAGAGCTCTACAATTGAATGAACTAGAAGAATTGCGTAATGAAGCCTATGAGATAGGTAAATGGCGACCAGGGCACTGGGCACCCATTAATGGGTGACCAGGGGACTGGGCGCCCATTCTTTAATGGGCGACCAAGACCCCAGCCACCCATTAATTGGCGATCTTGCGCCTGGCCCCCATTTCCTCATCGATCATGCGTTTAACTTTTTACGTTCTACCTGCATGGTAAATGGCTTTGGGCAGTGGACATCAATTAATGGGCGACTAGGCAGGCGCCTATTCTAGATTGGGCGCCCACCCCCTAGGTCACCCATTAATGGGAGACTGCTCACACCGGCGCCAATTTATTCTAGATAGTTTAATAATCCCCCATGTAAAAAAGCTTGTAATAATGAAACTAGACTCTGATAAGTATGATTATGAATTTCCTTGATGATATCTTTAGTTACTGTTCATGCAAAATTTGAGTTCCTATTCATGCAAAACCTGAGTTCCTTGATGGCATCTTTATATTCACAGTCTCTCTATTACGTCTGTGGTATAAGTAAAACAGAAGAAGGAAAAAAAAAGTGATGAACATGAATGGGCACCTCCTTGAGAGGGCGCCCATTACTGGTGAATTTTAATAGAACTGGAATGAGGGCCCCAATAATAGGGTGCCAATTTATAGCCCATTATCTGAGAACCTATGAATGGGTGCCTCCCTGACTGGGCACCCATTGGAATAAGTGCCCCTGTACTAGGACGCCCATTTCTAGTTTTTCTTGAAATTATTGAGAATAAGTGAATGGGCGCCCCTCTGCCAGGATGCCAATTCTTGAATTGGTGGCCTTCTGCCTAGGTGCCAATTCCCTATTCCACAAATTTCTTCTTGGTTTTCTGGCCCATACTGCGGGTCTTCTTGGCATTGTTATCTCATTCCGTAGATATAGTCCCTATTTTACGACATTTCTCGCTTACACCCCAACTCTCAGTGATGTTTGAACCCTCCACGGAATATTCCTTCCTTTGGACTGGTGATTTCATCATTGGGACCTCTGTAAGTCTATGCTAGCCTTGGATTCCCTCAAGACAGCCGAGTAGGTTGTACCCTAAAAACTCTAGAACCCCTTGAATGCCATGTCACTCTAAAGAAACATGGTAGCCTAGCCCTCATGGTGTGTTGTTACCAGCCCCTATGAGTAGTTTTGTCTGCACTCTAGAATGGGCGACCAGTCTAGGTGACACCAATTGAATGGGCGCCCCTGTGCATGGGCGTCAATTCCTCTACCTATCTTTTACACAAAATGGACGCCCCTCTGCCAGGGCACCAATTCTGGAATCAGTGGCTACCAAGGAGGGTGCCAATTCACCCAGATTTCTGATTGTCATGATTTTGCAAGGATTTCATCATAAGTCCGTTCCTACTCAAAGTTTTATCACGCCTCGAGCGCGGAAGGAACCCGAAGACGTGATGAGTTATATCAATCATGTCAATCAGAGCATAAGTGTATTCGACACATAGACAGAGTGCGCACAAGTAAAGATAACCAAATCCTTTATTCATCATAGCTTTAAAGTACTTCTATTACAAACTCTTAAAGAGAGAACTAGGACTCAATAAAAAAAAATTACAATGGATGACTCAAGAAAGTAGAAAAGACAAGACTAGGTAACGGCATTGATGGTTGGAACAACTCTAAGCTCTTCACTCATGTCCATCCCCATACCATACACTCGGTCAATTGGTCTCACATACTTGTTGGGGATGGAATGACATTATAAAGATGTCCATGTTACCTGAAGAGGGTGCTTGGGCAGAGGTAATTACGCTATGCAATCTATTTTTTGAACACACACATTAAATGGTATCTTGCTTCTGGAGGTCCATTACAAGATACTTAGCTTGTCTTCTTGTTTCATAGGCTAACAGTGAATACAAGAATCTTTTGGAGAAGCTATATGAGTTCAAGGTAGAAATGAACATAATGTGCGATAATAACTTGTCTAAGGGATGTTTAGGATTTGGAACCACAATGAAAAATGACTTATCACAGAGGTCTTGGGGGGATGAAGAGTCACCTCGCCAACAGATGGGTTCAGACAATTCAAACTGTCGCCAATTTAGTCCCATGAGTATTCAAACGCATGCTTCCCCTGTGGACCTAGAGACTGAGTTTAACCCATTCTTCGTGCCAAGTTCCAATGGTTTCTAAATTTGTACACTGATTGAAACGTAGGGGAGGTAGAATACTCCATCGATAATGAGAGGATGTAGTGGTACGAAAAAATTCACTCATTCACCACCTACAAAGTAACAATTTGAAGATGAGACAACCTCTCCTAATAAGACGAGGACATGTGGCACTCTCTCATACAAGATTAGTAGGGAAAAGTGTAATAAGAGGTTAGAGAATGCCACCGATGCACTAAATAGGTATTATGTTATGAACACGAATATGACATATTGTATACAAGTTTTGACGTTGGAGATTCTTCTGCCAGTTCTACCTCAAAGTACTCATGCATAATCAATAATTGTCTCAAAAAATTGAAGGAGTTGTCAAAACTACAATCAGGATATTTTGTATAAGGCATCGGATCTTTTCCATGACCCTCATGTTAGGTCCGTCTTCACGGCATTGGATGACGAGGACAAGCTGGGGTGGATCATTCGTCAGATATGTTGGGCCAATTTACCCATGCGCCAGGGCATTGATTGTGTGTCAGTAGTCTTTATATTTGACTATCTTATTTTCTACTTCGTAAGACCTTTTCATTTTCATTTAAGCATGTATTAATATCTGGCGGGTGTTATGCAGGTGGATCATGGGGAAGTATAAGTGCTATGTGGTGTGAGTTGATCATTGTCCGGGTGTGTACCGCAACTGCGATGAGTGTTATGCACATGTGAATGAATTTTCAGGCGTGAGACACCAGGGATTTGTGCCAATTGATGGCGCGAGCTATGCATTCCGAGCGATGGTCGCATGCAACACTAGTTTCTTGACCTATTCAAAGGGTGTGATGGCCGGTGAGATTGAAGACCCCCCTCCTCCGATCCACTTGCAACTGAGGGTTACGCCTTTTGTTATACATCAACCAACTATCATTGTTATCTTTTTCATTATCGTTCTCTTCCTTTTCATCATGCTACTTGACATTTTTATCATTGTTAGTCGTGGGCATTGAGTTTCATGGTTGAGGTAATCTAGTATTAATAATTTCATGTATTTTCTCATGCTTTGGATAGTTAAATATGTCAATGTACTAGTATTTTTCAGGATTATAGTGAATGTTATCTCTCTAAACTTAATATTTGTCGTGTCTCTTGCATGTGTATGACAAGAGATTATAGATGCAAATAATCTTATGATACATTCAAGAAGAATGACAAGCTTTTCTCTATCACTACCACACCATCTAAGGAGGTCTGCAAACATTGCGACAAGGCCAGACATAAGGCCGAGGAGTGCTGGCGTAGGTTGGGAGCTTGTCTCCGATGCGGGAGTCGTGATCATAAGATTCCTGATTGTCCCTTACTCAATGATCAAGTTGGCAACGAGAAGCGCACGGTCAAGAAACAAGGCCATCTCCAAGCCCTCCAAGAGGCGAAAAATAGTGAAGGTGGACTCGTAAAAGGTACATTGAAAATTTGTTCCAAGACTGCTCATGTCTTATTTGATATCAGCGTAACTCATTCATTTGTTTCCAAAACATTCGCTACTTCTTTTTCTATGGAACCTAAATGGTTAGACTTAGTTATTTCTACTCCTCTTGGAAGTGAATCCGAGATTACACACCATTACCCAAATAGTGAAGTTATGGTTAAAGGGTAAAATCTACCTGCCAATTTGATATGCCTAGACATGAAAGGGTATGATGTCATATTAGGTGCCGATTTATTATCCACGCACAAAGCAACTATAAATTATCAGACGGGCAAAGTAACTTTTGGTGATTATCCAGAGCTAGTTTACACTAGTCCTCGGAGTCAGAACAAGTCACCTCTTATTTCGGCTATACAAGCTCATAAGTTTATAAGGAAGGGTTGCATGGCCTTTCTTACTCTAGTAATTGTAAAGGGGGCTAAGGAGTCAAAGCTAGAAGACATCTGCGTAGTTCGGGACTTTCCTGATATTTTTCCAGAGGATTTGCCTAGTTTATCCCTGAAGAGTGAGGTGTCATTCACCATTGACCTTATCCCTGGTGCTGGTCCTATCTCTAAAGCACCTTATAGAATGTCCCGCACTAAGTTAAAGGAACTAAAGGAACAATTGATGGAGCTTTTGAAAAAGGGATTTATTAGGCCGAGTACTTTTTCGTGGGGAGTGCTTATGCTATTTGTCAAAAAGAAGGATGGATCGATCAGACTTTGTATCGATTATCAGTAGTTGAACCAACTTACTATCAAGAATAAATACCCACTGTCGAGGATATTCAGGTCTCATTTGGATCAATTTGTGGTGATTTTCATTGATGATATATTGACATATTCAAAGTCCGAGGAAGATCATGAAGAGAACTTGAGGATTGCATTACAAATATTAAGGAACAATCAACTCTATGCCAAATTTAGTAAGTGTGATTTCTGGCTCGAGGAGGTATCTTTCTTGGGACATGCAATTTCAAAAGACAGGATTTCTGTTGACCTATCAAAGGTCGAGGTAGTGAAAAATTGGGAAAGAGCTACCAATGCTACCAAGATTCGTAGCTTCTTGGGTCTAGCTGGTTATTACCGGTGATTTATAAAAGATTTCTCGAAGATTGCTGTCCCTCTTATCAGCCTGACACGAAAGTAGAATCCGTATGTGTGGTCGGAAGATTGCGAAGAGAGTTTCCAAACCTTAAAGGACCGTCTGACTAATGCCTCTGTCCTAGCGTTACCTAGTGAAGGAGAGAAATTTGAGGTGTATACGGATGCATCTGGTATTGGCCTCAGATGTGTATTAATGCAACAAGGGAAGGTTATTGCTTACTCTTCCAGACAGTTGAAGAAGCATAAAGAGAACTACCCAATTCACGACCTGGAAGAGCTTGTGGGACTCATTTTTTTCTCTAATTAATGGATTAATTAAAGATTTGAGGGTTTATTTGGTTTATTTACGTGTCGATCAACCAATTAATTAATCGATAATTTACTAACTGATTAACTGCACAGGCGTGCCAGTCACGTGAGTGACAAGTTTATTGTGCGCTCATTCTAACCCGTGTCGGGCGAGAGAGAGGTTCGGTAGGGACCAGCAGTCCACTATATCATAAAGGCTCTAGCGTTAATTACATCCCTCGCGAGGAGGGAAAACTTTTGATTAATTACTGAGATAATGGGCTTGTCGAGGCCAGAGTAAAGAATGCAAAGGATGCAAATGATCATGCAGAATATTATAATCTACCATGCATGATTTATTAGGGCGGAACCCTCAATACGTGGCAGAGAACATAGGTCGGAAGACCACCATCACACATAACAAGAGCTTCTTGTCGGGCGTTGCACGGCCTTCTGCTAATGTCATTTGATATACCAAGGGCCCGTGCACTCAAGCATACATTGATGCAGCGTGAATGCTTAGACTAAAATATGATAATGAAGCTATGGGATTAGCTAATTCAGGTTTAGAAAAACCAGTTCATTCAATTCGTTAATTATAAAGTTTATTTGATTTTATTATTTGAAAAAATCACCCCGGAGGCGGGGAGAGGAGTGAAACGGCGCGACGATGCAACTTGGAACGAAATCTGCGCGGTACGCATAGTTGAAAGGTTAAACGACGCGACCGTAGCATGGGTAAAGAGTTAAAACGGCGCCGATGATGTAGGTATAGGGGGTTGGTTAAAACGGCGTGCCCCGCTTAATGGTGCGTCGGAATAGGGCGCGCCGCTTTAGGGCGCACCGTATTAAGGTGCGCCAGGTGTCGACGACGTTGGTTTAACCCCATTTTACGAAATTGAGATTTTATTAGTTTATTTTGAGATTTATTAGGAGATTTTGGAGGACTTTGAAAACTAATCAAGTCGATTATTCATTGGATCGGGCCCGGGCCACCCGAAAGGCAAGTCATAGGCTCGCGCAAAGTTCGTACTCGAGCCCGACAACTATTCTGAACTGAGCCGATTTTATTAACTTAGCTTATTTGATTAATTGAACCAAAATTTTGGCAGCATCTCCCCATCCCGGAGGATTGTCGGGGAGAAGTGGGGAATACTCATGTGGCGGAGCAACCCCTAAGAGCTGGGTGGCACAACGGCGGCCGGTAAACCCGAACGGATAGGAGAACCCCGAGGCTAGCCTACGAAGGGCACCAAGTCCGTGGGTGGAGAGTAGATGGGTGATGCGACTCATGACGGGACCGAAGACCCCGAGGGCTAGCCTGTGAGGGGCATGCGACCCAAGTCGATACCACGTCCAAATCGGGATGACCGATAGACAGGGAAAACCCCGAGAGGCCAGCCTGCGAGGGGCACCCATCTCACAGCCACCATGAAGCCCATTAAGGACTGTGGATTTCAAACTGTTGGAGTTAATCCATGTTAATGTTCGCTCTTAAGTCCATGAGGGACTCGTCACTAATGGACAGACCTCTGTAGATAGAGCCAGATCAGAACAAAGTCATGAGGGATGTTCCCCTCTCCCCAGACACAGGATCTCCTTGGGAGGATGATAACGCGGCGTGGTCTAAAAAGCGTGTATCAAGATTATCAATTCAAAATAATTGGATTCATCGTTAGTGAAAATTATGATTGACAGTTATCTAAGTGATAAGTATGAATCTTAAGTTGAAGATTTGAAAAAATTATCTAAGCCATCCTAATCTCAACTAAATAAAGAATAACATTATGTCTTGTAACTAAAGATAAGAAGGATAAAATAATTTATTTGAAGTGATTAGTCTCGTTCCTATCCTTATTTTTTATCAAACGAATAATAGAGAAACTGACATAATTATCCACTCACATATCAAACGCACATGAGAATAAAAATAGGGATATTACGTCTATTCCCATCATAATTTATCCCAATATCAAGCATAATCTTAAACATCCGGTGATCATCTCAGGCAAGAGATTAATTAAGTTATAATTAACGTCACCTCAGCAGAAGGAAGAGAAAAGCTGCATGCAGGGACAAAACTTCAAGGGAGGAGTTCGTTTTAAGTAGACACGCACGAAAGGCTACATCTTAATTAATCTGGTAGCTCAGCAGTTCGTTAAACTACATGCTTAATTAATAAGAATAGCTAGTCAATCAGCTGCTTGCCTGATTAAGGCAAGCTTTTATAAATAAAACGTCTGCAATGGCTTATTGGTGTGGCCTGGTAATTAAAGCCATGTATCTAATTATTGAATTCCAGGCAATTTGGAAGAGAGTACTGTGAGATCGGCAACGTCGGTTATTGCCCCCCATGAGATGACCGTCTCCACATTTAATTCTGCGAGATGGAGATCGTGAATGAATAAATAAAGAAATAAATATGATGATATTTAACTGTAAAATTTCACATTTTAATGAATGTCAACTCTTTTTAAGAAAGTAATAATTACATGTATTCGCTTAGAATCCTACGTACGTATACTACTTTGTACCCCTATATCCTTCCTACAAATTGTCATGTAATCACATATTCCCCGGCCGTTATCTGCCGTTTGCTTAGTTTAAAGTTAGGTAGATTAAAACGAAAACAAAGCTAATCTGTCCTTGTTTGATCTTCTTGCATAGTTAAGATAATGATATATATGCCGCTATAATCTTTCACATTATCTTACCGACCTCTTTAAAACCTTATATGTTACATGTTTGACGCCGTTAATTTTGGTGGTGTTAAGACATTAGAGGTGTAACTGAATAATATTTTTTAATATAAGAGTATATCTCATAATATAAAAGTATGAAGGTATAGAATAGAATAGAGAAGGATTTAGAGATTTACATGTAATTGTCTTTTTTAAAATGAGAAATCTTAAATCCATTGATGCGGTCCTATAATTTTCCAATTTCTGAATTAGCCAGGCCCACCTTTATACACACGGCTCCCCAAACAGGTGGGGTCAAACCTCACAGCCCTAGGCACCCAAAGCCCCGCTTTGTTTGGGGTTAACCTTTGGCTATCTCTTTTTTAATCCAAAGATAACTCTTTTTAGTTTGGTAGGATCGAATTTAGATAATCAGGTTAAATAAGAGTTAATCAGAATTAATCTGGATTAACCTATCCCATCTCTGGAGGTGGAATAAGTTAACTCTCTCTATAAAAAGATATTTGTCCTCTTGTTCCTCACCCCCTGCTACACCCGATCTCCCCCTCCCCTCATCGGCGCTGCCCCCTACCCCTCCGTCGTCGGCACCATCCATACCTGATTAGACTAGCTTTCTAAAAATCTCAAGGGAATGGAAAGGGATCAACTATCTAGCTACTCTACTAAAAACTTTGAATAGCAATTTCTAGATTCTGACTCATATGCAAGCCTATATAATCAACTCATGATTCCTCAATCCAACAACACTCAAAGCATTTTCAACTTGGATAAGAAGGAAGATACAGAGGAGACAAATCAGGAAGACATAGAGGAAGCTAGTGAAGAGCCGCCCATGGAGCCCGAGCCTAATTCCACCTTCAAAAAGGGCTATGGGGAGTTTGATGAGCTTAAGTTGGGGTGAGAGGAAAAGGAAGTGGATGCACAGGTTAATGTTCAAGTCCCAATAATTTTCCTTCCTGTATTTGAGGAGTCCTTGTTCCAAGTGAAGGACAAGGAAGATGAGTGGGTGGAGAAAGAATTGAGTGTATATCGTGACCATTCTTTTTGGGTAAAGGAGAAGTCAGACCTCCCGCTAGAAATCCACTCTAATCGAGCATCTCATGATTTTGGGGAGGATGTTAATCTTTCACCTATTCCTAACCTCGACATGTCTATACACATTCCTAACATCCTGCAACTAGTCGATTGGTCGATTCCACCTGAGCCTCATGATCATCCGTGTGTTGAGGGGCATGTCTATTTCACTCTCGACCCTCCTTGTCTTCTAGACACTAGCCCTTTTGTAGAATCTTTAGGAACTTCTCCCACTTCTACTCTTTCTCACCTTGGCATTAACACATATTATACTTTTAAAGACCTTAATTGTGAGGAAGAATATTTCATAATTGAAGACATGATCCTTAATAATGTTCCTCCTCCATTTTCTGATCAGGGCAACCCCTGGCATACCTCTAGCCCACATGCATATGCATATCATCTTTTCCTCTAGTGGCATAAGGGCTAGTATTTGAAGGAGGATGTCATCACATGGTGGCTAATTATGAAATCAATTTGTTGGTTACTGGGTCACGTTGCGTTTAGCTGAAGACGTTAAACTTAGTGCCTATTGGGAGGTAACCCAACATTTCATCTTTAATGTCGATAAGTTGTTTTCATTTTTGGTGTTTGTAGGAATCAGTAATAACACCAGGAGGATGTCCTGCAAGAACTACATCTACACGCCCCAAGTCTTACCTTTCCTTCCCAAGCATTTATGTGCCCATTGTTCTATTCATATATTGTTCATATCATGAAAGACTATGTTATTTAAGTTGGGGGTAAGGGTAATCAATGTGAAAATCTCATACAACCCGATGCCGCATCTTGTTAAAAAAAATCAACTGAGTTTTCATGATTCGTGCTCTTATGAATAAGACTCTGGAATGGAGATGACTATGGAGATGGTTGATGGAATGATTTTTAGTGTCTAGTCATGGGAACTAATTTAGAATCTCCTAAGGTCTCTTAGCACTTAAAAAAAAAACACTTGCACACTAATGAAGCAGATTGGACAAGCCTTCTGTCATTTGGTATGGTGTCTGATACTCTACACTCCCTAGTGAACAGCTAGATATGAAAATCCAAAAAAAAGAGAAAAAAACTATGAAAATTACCTCTGATCTTAGTAACTGGGCCTCTTCACCTAAGACAAGTGTTGAGATTTACGTCAAACAGTGAAGGGATGTGCAGCACCATGTGTTTGAGCATTGGCTCTTCCCCTCCTAAACCTCACACCCTCTCTCACCCACCCTTCCTCTCTTCCTCTCTTCTTTCCTCACTTTATTCTCCCTTTCCTTCTCTTCGCACAGGTGGTGGAGGGCGGAGTAGCAAGCTTCTTCTCTCTTCTTCTCCTCTTCTCCTCTGCCCCCTTCTGGGTCTCTGCATGTGTGTGTCTTTTTTACGGCGGAGAGGGGTTTTTATAACCCTCGTGGTGGGAGTGTCGATGGCGGGAAGGGCATTGATTAGGAGTTGACCCAGTCCCGTACTAGTCTGCAGTGGTAGCCTGGGTGTCTTCACTAGAGGGCGACTCCTCACCTAGCCCTGGGATACCCCACTGCACGCCGAGGACTATAGGGCATGGCCCTAGATTTCCTCTATCGGTTGCACTGGGTGAAGAGGCTAACACTATGCTGCTGGGAGCTTCAGTGTAGGCGTGCCGTTGAAGGCCCTCGCAGGCGTGCCACTAAGGGGCCCTGAAGGTGTGCCACTGAGGGCCTTGAAGGAAGTGTGCCGTTGGAGGGCAGCCCCTGGGCATGCCACTGGTGGGGCATCCAAGGTGTGCCACTGGACGGGGCACATAGAGTGTGCTGCCCAGGGACCTAGTGGAGCATGCTGTTGGGAGGCCGTGCCACTGAGAGGCATTAGGGGTGTGCCAGATAGGGCTCAACAGAGGCTGCCGCTGGGGGGCACAATAGGTTGTACCTCTAGGAGGGCACCCAAGGTGTGCCGGGCAGGGGCTCCGTAGGGTGTGCCATTGGGGAGGCACCAGGAGCATGCCGTTGAGAGGCTGTGCCGCTGAGAGGCATCAAGGGTGTGCCAGACAGGGGCTCAACGGAGCGTGTTGCTAGGGGGCGCAATTGGGTGTGCCGCTAGGAGGGCACCCAAGGTGTGTCGGGTAGGGGCACAGCAGGGTGTGCTGTTGGGGAGGCACCGGGAGCGTGCCGTTGAGGGGCATGTTGAGCTTTCTTCAGGAACTCCGAAACTATAAGCTTCCTGGCACATTCATCACCGCCAAGGACCCTAAGGTTGGTCCGTGGTAGTGTATAAGTTCAGGAGGGTATCCTGTCTTTTCCTCATCATTTGATGTGCTTGTGCAAATGAGGGGACTTGCCAAACGATAGCATTCCCTAGAGTCCTGGGTGGCCAGTTTCTCCGGGTCTTCTTTCTTTTGTTCCATTTCTGATTTGGAATCGGTGAAAATGTGTAGACGTGAAATTTTGTATGTCCACAGGCATACCATACACTTTGCCGCTCATCGTACGATACGAGGGAGGCACACAAGCCTGGAGAGAAGAGGCGTGTGTGGATGGGCACTTGGCTCCAACATTTCTTCAGTGGGGAGCAGAAGTATGAAGACTTTCCCACTGTAGCACCGACTGCCTTGAGGCAGAAGAAAGGGGTCCGACGGTAGGCCGCTTTCCCATCCACTTTGAAAGGCGGGCAACAAGGAGGCCCGGACCCTATCGGTGTTGATGCAGTCATGCATTGTGCTACATATTTGACTTATTCGATTTGTTCTTTTGCTCTCCCGCAAGGCGATGAGAGCGTGATCAGGGCAGAGGCCATCTACCCTGCTTGTCTGATGGCTTGGGGTACAAACCTATCCCTTTGCCTGGTAGCTCTATGCTTGATTTACAAAATGCTGGGAGACTTGCACAGGAACTGTCTTCCCAGGAATTTACAGACCGTCAATCCGTTACATTTCTTTAATGCTTGGGTCTACACCCTGTTCCCGGAAGCTGCTCCTCAGGCATTACAGTCATCTCGTCCTGTCCCGAGAATGATAGAATTTGTAAGTGCTGAGCCATCTTCAACAGTAGAGCAGCTATTCGCCATTCGGGGCAAGCTGACCAAGGTCCCAACGGACTCGCCCGGAGTTCTGTATTTCTGGAGCCTAGTGGCTCATTCCGGTCCACTAGTAAATAGGATGCGACAGTGCCATCTATTTGAAACAGAAGAGTATATTCACCCGATCTCTAGTGCCGAGTGCACAAGGCCGATCTTGGAGTCGGAACTGGCTGATTGGGCGCTTGCCATTAGACCAAGCGTCCTTGTCTTTAGGAATAGAGGCATATTGTGGCTGGAGCCATATTACCCCTTCTGATTCAGCCGGAACTTTGGCTACTACCAGCACATTCCTTTCTCTTCAACACAATTTGGGCTACCGAACAGGCACCGAGCTAGCCAGGTGGCCAATGACGAGGCTCGTGCGTGGTGGGACTACTTCCACCACCGGGAGGATGCATCATTCAGGGTTCCGCCTCCTGCTCGCTTCCCCCGCGTCACCCCTGAATACATCAAGTGGTGGAATGCACGGATGGGGTTTTATTGAAATTTTCGCCGAGAATGTTGGTCCGTTGCTGAACGTAAATTTTTGGATTCCCAGCCAGAGCCAATCCTTGACATAGAACCTTCTTATTTGAAGAAGTTGAAGTCTTGGACCAACACAGAGGTAATGGCCTATCTAGAGGTGCGGAAGGCTGCGAAGGGTCGCTCATCCAAGACCGATCAGAAGTTACCAAAGATTAGGAAAGATGATTATGTAAAGACACTTCGGGGGTTGTGCCGTGTAAGCGGTGAGCGGGTGGCCCTCCAGCAAATCCCTTTACCGGTGGAGGAGCCCACCCAGTCTGTGGCTGACTGGTGTCCAGAGACTGACAGTTTGCACCCTTACAAGACCTTCATTAGAGGGGAGGATAGGCGGGACGGATTGTACAGTAATACCCCCTGGCTATTTGCATTGCTCCGATCTCACGGGCTATCAGTTGGTGGACCAAGCGGAGCTATTCTAGACCATCCCCTCCTAATTTCCTTCAAATATGCTGATGGATGGGGGCTGGACCATTTGAATTTATACTATCATCTGTCCTCTCGCGGCCATGAAGACTTGGCATCGCTGGTTGAGAAGAGCGAGAAGATTAGAGATGTCTACTGGCTTGTTCGTGAGGCGGCTTCTAGGGACAAAATGCCTTCGCTATTTTATTGGCCTCTTTCTCCTTTGTACACAGGTCTGGCAGGTATATTTCATTTCTTCAATTCAACTTTGAACTATTTCCTTCACATTTCAGCATGTGTCATTCTCACCTTTGTGCTTGTATAGTCCAACTCTCTTCTGAGGAGACCCGGCATTTTAGGGAGTTGATAATTAAGGCCCAGAAGCTAACATATTTCGGGATCCCTGAGCCGGCCCCAACCACGACACCATTGCCTCCTGGTGACTCGTGGAAGCAGACCAGGTCCCAAATGAAAGAGGTCGTTAGCAAGGCCAAGAAGGCCATGACCCGGGTAATATGGGCACGCCGGAGGAAGGCTGTGGAATAGGAACCAACAATCGTCCCTCCTCTGGTTGTATCTTTTGAAGAGTTTGAGGCCTCTCGGGCGCAGGGGCCTAAAGTTGAAGGTATATTCTTCATTCTTCTGTAGTTTATTTGCTTATTCTGGCCGCTTTGGCTGATTCTTCTTTACAGTTGCTGGCACCGTTGCTGCAGTCGTCAGACTGGAGGCGGTAACGGATGCCGTGACCAGAGAGAGGGCAGAGGAAGTTCCCATAGCCCCTGTGGAGGGAGATATACCTTCCCCGATGCCCAGCCAGGAAATGGAAGGTAACTTGCAATTTTTCCATAGGGCTTCCAAGACTCATCATGCTTTCAGTCGGCTTGATTGCGTCTTGCTTTCAAATCTCAGTTGAAATGCAACCGACATTGCTCCACGAAGCTGGGGCTGTGGAGGGGCTACTGTTGGAGAGCAAGCCATTTCAGGGGGTGAGCCTACTCCAGAGATTTATTCAATCGGCGCTCCCAGTGTGGGGTCGACCAAGGAAGTTCCTGCTGAGGGAGGCATTCCTATCAGCAAGGTGTCTGCTCCGATAGTGGAGCGTCAGAAGCAAGCAGAGAGCCCTTCCTCCTCCGAACGGGTTGATTACAGTGGTGACTCTAGTGATGAGGGGTTCCCACCTGTTGAAATAGAGACTGAGGATGCCGGGGCATCTTTGGCCTATGAAAGTATTACACAACCTTCAGTCCACCCCGGTTGGCATGGAGCGGGCTTGGGCTGTCAAGTCCACTTGTAGGTGAAGGGGCTACCTTCCCATTCCCTTAGAAAAGGAGGCCACACCCACTCACATAGGAGTAGTTGCTAGACCGGACCCTCTCCCAACCGATGAGGGCAAAAGTTCCTCCTCCTCGAGAAGGATGATTGTTTCAAAAGTGGAAAACATGAAGGCATGAGTTTGAAGGTGCCAAACTTCTATTAAAGCACCATGGCCACCCAATCCATATGGATTTGATCATAATATCTGGCATGGACCACAACCCCCTAGAGATGAAATTTTGAGATAATAGCCCTCATACTGATCAAAATGTTGGAAGTGAGATTGAAGAGTCAGGGTAGCTTGGAAAACCTCCTCAGGCCCTGGAAGAGAGGGCATAGCTGGATAAAAAAAGAAAAGATAAGGGAGAGTTCATGCATAAGAAATGAAAGGAAGAAGGTGGATCAACTTACAAGCTGTGATTGAACCCTCGCATTAAGGTGCCCCTCGATGTTGGAGAGTCTCTTGAAACCACTGCTAGGCCTGCTCTTCTCTGCTGAGTGAGAAGATTCACCCTCCATCTCGAAACATAAGGAAATCTTTCCCTTCCTTTCCCTCTACTGAAAGCCTTAACCTCCTTAAACCAACTTTTAAAGCTCCTTGGTCTCAAAAGGGGAGTGAATGGGAGTATTTATAGGATGGGGAGGAGTAAAAAAGCCACTTGAGAAGTTTGACTTGGAGCTATCATTGTTGACTTTAATGACAGACCCCCATTTTAAAAAGGGGTCCCCATGATGGGATGCCTTCTTTCACTCCAATGTGTCACTCTACCTTTTGTGTGATGTGCATGTTTTCTTACATTTTGTGAATTATTTGATTGATTGGTGTGTTGATTTGTTCCCTATGTAGCATGAATGTTTTCTTATGCTTTGTGAATTATTTGATTGCTCGTATTACCATTCTACTCACAATTTGTGAGTGCGGTTCAAAAAAGAAAAAAAGAAGAAGAAGATACAAAAAAGAAAAATAAGAAGAAAAGAATAAGGGATTTCATCGATCGGGACAAATGTTCCAAGTCCCACCTTTGGTCCCACGGTGATAACATCCAACTGTGACTTGCATTTTACTTTATGATATTTACATTATTATATCACATCGAGGACCTTGCAGCTTGGACGAATCTGGTATTTGAGTTCCCCTCTAAAAACATAGTGATGATTCTAGAGGAATTTTTGTGGCACGAATAAACCATTGATTTGTAGTAGTTTAGGAACAATGGTTCCATTTTATGAGTTGGTACATGGACAAACGAGCTCTGGCACACTGTCAACTCATGGAATTGATATCCTGACTCAATCTTAACAACTCAACAACATTATCCTTGATTATTTTCTATTTTTATTTATTTTAATTTTTCTTTAAACCCAATATGCATTCATGTAAGACTTTGATATAATTATGGAAGATCATTCACTTTATTCGATTGTGAAAACCGCTAGACCTCAGTTCTTTGATATAAGATATTCCATTCTGAGTTGAGTACTCAGTTTTCTACAAAGTCATCTTGAGCTATTTCTTTAGAAAAGACGCTTATTTGGATTTATTATCAGTCATCCTTTGCTCATTCGGATCCACCTTGGCTGTAGCGTGCTCACATTGGCTGACAATTACTCTCCAATTATGAAGCCTACAGGTTTATGACCTCGGTTCTTTTAGTGGAGGTGTCTTGTATGTTAGACGCGTTCACATAAAGCGTCCCCATTACAAGACGCGTCAACATTCCTTCCCCGAGGTACTGAATGAATTCAAAAGATCGAGAAATTATTGACGTAACTCAACTGTGAAAGTCACGTTGGGGCATCATAGTGTAATATGAGATTTACTCACATAAATGTTAAAATGGCGTGTCTACACTGGAGAGGGGTAAAATAGAGGCCCAAAGGAAGAATGGCCCAAGGCGGCCCAAATAGGCCCACCGAGCCTAACAGGTGCTAGCCCCATTAATGGGCCCACTTGCCAGAAGCCTAATTTGATCAGATCGATATGCCCTAGGTGGCCTCTAGGCTCAGGATGTCTGAGTAACGGTCACTCAGGGATAAGCCCAAACGACAGCCGAGCATAACTGACCAAGGGAAGTTCGGGGGTCAAGAGATGAAAAGGGTAAGCGCCCTAGGAAGGAAGAAAGCCCACATTAAAGGGGGTAACGCCCCCCCGATCACTCCCTCTCCCCCTGCTCTCGAAAAACAACGGACCTCTATATAAACCAAGGGAAACCCTCCAGACAGGTAAGCCAGTCTGAGCACTCGAAGCCACTCTAATTGGTGGAGAGCGATCTCGTGCTCATCTCCTATTTCCTTCTGTCTCTGCACAACGCTCTATCATTTTGCTGACTTAGGGATTGGAGGATTTTTCCCGAGATTATATCCCTGAGCTCCTCTGATCCGTTTTCTACCTTGCAGAATTTGCGATAATTGGTGGCGATCAAGGATCAACGGCTCAGGGTACAGCACGAGATCACGCCTCTTCATCTGGCACCGTCTGTGGAAAATGAGCAAAGAGCCAATATGGTGCGGAGAAGTCTCAGTAGGAGAAACGCATGTGAAAAAGAAAAGGCACCAGTGGCCGTGGACGGGGAACCTACACCCTCACACTCTTCGACGGGCCCCCTCTCCAACGATCAAGCCAACGCCCTACCTCCACCAGTCGCGGGGGACAACCCATTCCTCGGGACCCAAATGCCCTCCAGACCCTCAACGCTAAACTATATATCCTTGTTGATTTGATGAGGACCAAGGTGTTGACACGCGAAAATAATCATAACAGCAATAAGTAATGACTATATAAGAATAATAATGTTGATACATTTTATTTTCGCTAAAATGTTTTATTTCTACTATTTCTTATTTTTCAAGAATAAATGAGAAGACAAAGGGGCATGAAAGGGCTGGAGGTGCACAAATGAGCCAAAGGGGCACGTAAACAGACTAAAGAAGCTTGAACGGGCCGAAATGGGCCGAGAGAACAGGCGGCTAGGTCATGATCCGACGGCCAAACAGTAGGGCGCGCTGGCCACCGTATCACTTGATCCGCCTCTCGCCGCCGTATCAAGCACCCTTTTACTCCTTATAAAAGGCACCAATTCGAAGGCTTGAGGGACGATGTAATGTCCCAGATTTTTTCGGATATTTTTCGGATCAAGATCCGTGAATTTCGGATCGATTTCGGGAGTCCCGGAGAGCGTTTTGTGGTTTATGCGTATTTTTCTCTGACGAGCCTTCGGAACCCTGTACAGGGTGAACCATTGCGTTCTCCTACTCCAAGACATTACCAACGCGTTGTGCGTTTTTCGAAGATCGTGGCTAAATATCATAGCAATAATAGCAGCCTCTAACAAAACGCCAGTCCTGTTTGCAGGCTATCACAATGACATGCTTTGACACAAAAGATTAGACCAATATAAGATCCAAAACATTTTAACGCTACCAACATTAGGCCATATATGAGTTACGCACGGAAAGAGGAGTACCCACCTCCATGAGATATGACAACATGTTGGGTGTTGGTTCATGGAAATCAGGACCTCTATAATCAGTAACTTCATTAGGATCTTGAATGTAATTCACAGTTGGGTAGACTGGGTCACCACCCCATACTGCAGGAAGCAATGAATCATAATGCAACTACATTGATAATGAGAATTGGGGTGTCAAGGAATATAATTTTAAACTAAAGTAACTTATCCATAGTTTAAGTCAGGAAATGGATAAACATAAAATGGCGGTTCCAAGAAGAGTACAAGCTGCAAGTATAACAAGGGTAACTGATAAAGAAGTTATGAGAAAAGAAATAAGAAATATGTAAAGTCTAAGACAAGTATGTTTGACTTCTATGATGGCTCTTCATTTTAAATCAACTAAAAAATCCTGACCAAATCAAACTAGACAAAAATGAGAAGAGGCAAGCAGAGACTAGTAAACAACTGAGAAAGCCAAAAAAAAAATCACAAGAAAAGGGTGATGTCTTTCACATGCTGCAGCCACTCGGATGGCACCATGCATCAAAGTGGGATGTCATCCAGAACTTTTCTAATGACTAGGCTGCCTATGATTTAACTTGTTTGTATAAGATGCAATAAATTTAGTTTTAAGTGTACTGTGAAATACAAAAGGCTAGGGATCTGAGTTACCATAAGTTGGCAAAAGGGCCATTTCTAAGTAAACTGATGCAACAAATCTACCGATTCTGATAGCTGATACAGTACATCATTAACCTATGTAAGATTACTCATCTTTCATAAATGATTCAGTTAGCTGTGGACAGAACATAAGTGGGCCATTTTAGCTCATTTTCAGAACATTATCAAGCTTAGAGACCAACTCTAAGGTACCCACATAAGACATGAGCATGAGAGAGAATATGCCACAGCATTGGGAATTATAACCCATACTAAGCAGGGAACAAGTGAAAGCAATGGAAAATCATATACTTCACTGTTTGATAGATTTCCGATCCATATGCCACCAGCCAAATTTCATTTTCAGAAAATGCAAAACCAGAGACAGCTGTTGTCTTAAGTAAGGCTGCTTACATTTTGCACAGGCCAGTAGGTCTACCAGGCTGTTATAAAAACCCAACTTACATCAATCTCCTAGTTGCTGAGATAGGCCCACTTCTGAGGCACGTTAAATTTGGCAAACCTTATTTCATGTCCCACATAGGCCACCCACATTCGCAATCTTCTTGTCATGCCCCAAGCACACCATCCTTTTTCCAGTGTGATAAAGAGAGATAGGAGGCCACCAGGAGGACTGAGCAATTGAAGACCACCACACCTTCCTCATCCCTTTTCTCCTCTTATTACTCTACCGCCTCCAATTCATCATCTTCCTTCTACCTATACTTCCTCTTCTCTCCTCTTGAGCACTAGGATGCCGTAACTGGCCATAGTTTAACAAATCTCAAAATTTCTGGTTAGGATTCAAACCAGAATTGGAATTGAGTGGGGCAGGGCCGAATAAATGTGTACTAGTTACATAATTTGATGATTACCTGTACTGAACCAAGCACATAGACAGCAGAATAGTGGCGCCCATGAATTAGCATGTCAGCAACCATGGCAAGTGGTATGGTGAGAGACATGCCTAACGTTGCGACCAATGGAGTGGTCCAGACAACGCATAATGCCCTGACAAAAGTTACCATTATTAGAATAAATCTGCTAATCTGATCACAACCACACATACACAAAGAAGAGTCATGTTTGCATACCAAAAATAGTCTGACAGCACACTTCCAACAAAGCCATTGGCAAGAACAACTTCTTCCATTTTGGCAGAGTGTGGGATTGTAAATTTTGGCTCAATTCCTAGTGCAGTAAGTGGCCACACTGTAAATGTTTAAGGATAAACATACCGTTGTTAGATGTTGGAAAATAAAAATAATATCCAATAGATATCAGAGGATTACTGCTTATTTTGGGTCTCCTATTCAACCAAAGGCAACCGGAAGATAGACTGACCATTCCACCAATAAATATACATTCTGAATTGATTCAAAAATCCACAATAGTAGCAGGCTTGGATGTGTATCGCAATATAAAACAAGCCAACAAGTAAATAACAGGCCAGCCCAAATGAAAGGCTACATTTGTAAACACTCAGCTGACTTCAGACTCTAGATTTTCAGGAATTCCGCAAATGGTTCATACCATTTTCAGAGGAAACCGACACCACCATTCCCAAGAATGTCAATGGCACCTGTTAGGCACAGACCTTTCATCTGTGGAATCCCATGCCATCCAGAAAGAACAGGATGGTATAGGAATCCATTGCAGATGTATTAAAAAGGTACATCCTTACTGAACTGCCCCTACACAAATCCTTCCATCCTTCCCCTTTGTTCATCCCCACACCCCTCCCCAACACCCCAAAAAAAGCTCCACCAGAGGACACACTCTATCCACCTTGCCCAAGCCTGCCAACACACTTGGCCCACTTCACCCAAGCAGCAGATCTATGTCCATAGAGCAGACAACCCTCTGGATCATTCAATCCACACTGTTCATGTAGCCTGACCCAGCCAGAATGGTGACCCTCCCTCCCCCACCAGGCACCTCTCTTACTTCTCTCTCAACCACTAGCACATGGCCAGAGATCCCAAATACCTCTCTTTCTCTCTCTCACCTGCCATGCAGGTCACCTATGAACAACAGTAAGAGTGAAGGCATATATGGGACAATGCAAAACAGGAACGTGCAGGGAAGAGAAAGATAAGATGGATCATATGATTCCATGGGGAAGACAATGGTGGGGAAGGAGACATGAGAGGAAGATAGCAACAGGCAGAGAAGACAGAAACAGTGGCCTCTCTCTTGCATGCAGACACGTGTGCAGGCCGCCGAGGAAGACGATGCAGGGAGGAAGGCTGTACTAGGCAAGGGGAAGAGGGGAAAAGGAGGGTGAGGATTGGGTGACGAGCATGTAGGCAAAATAAAAAGGGAAAAGGGAGCCCTGGATCCTACATGTAGCCTGATTTGATAGGTATAGAAGAGGGCATCTTTTTAGATACATTAATCTAGACTCAAGGCAGCTGAAATCAGATTTCAGTGTGAACTGACAAGGCCACAATCAGAATCTCTCAGAACCCTGCCTTAGCTACAGTGCTTCCCTCTCGCACTCCCTCCTTCTCCCCCTTCTTCGTCTTATTGTGTTATCTCCACTGATCTCTAAAAAAATGTCAATTTTGAAACGGAGATTTCAATCGAGGATTATGCATGGATTGATTCTTCCTCCTCCCAGGGACGTGAGGCCCCTGATTCTCTTCCATTAGATTTTTTGTCTCCAACTTCTGCTCCTAGGTTAGAAGTAGGGTATGCCGAGTCTTCTAGGGAAGTAGGGTCGTGTTCTAGTGTCTCCAACCCTTCCTCCATGCCTGAGATGCACCCAATCTCACATCATTCTAGATATGTTCGTGATAGGTTTTTGTAGGATTTAACTCAGCGTTGTCATGCCCTCCTCAAGTGCCCAGAGTTTATTGAGACGTCGATTGTGTTAGAAGAGGATGAGGAGCAAGAAGGGGTGTGGAGCGATGACGGCCTAGGTGTTTATGAAATTGTAGATGATAAAGATCCGGTTGATCTTGAGGACAGCAATGTAGACGACACTGCCGATCTATTTGCGCAAGGTTTAAAGAGGTTTTATCAGCCATTAATAGTAGTGGATGAACCTACAAAAGAAATTAATCGAGGAACTGATGAGGATCCCAGGCCCATTATTATTATTATTGCTAATCTCCCTCCTGAGATTGAAGAGGAGTTGATCATGATTTTGAGAGAGTATAGCGATTCCTTTGCCTAGTCGTATGAGGACATGCTGGGTCTCGACCTTGCCTTGGTGGAACACTGGCTTGTGCTTAAGCTAGGGGTAAAGCCCGTGAAAAAAAAATTAAGGAGATTCCACCCCCACATGGCCTTGAGGATGAAAGAAGAGATCAATAAATTATATAAGGCCAGGTTTATTCGAGTTGTTTTATATCCTTAGTGGGTGACAAATATAGTCCCTGTCATCAAGAAGGATGGGAAAGTTTGAATTTGTATTGATTTCAGGAATTTAAACAAGGCATGTCCCAAGGATGACTTTCCGCTGCCTCATATAGATGTATGTGCTGGTGGATAACACGGTCGGGTATGAAGCTCTTTCATTCATGGATGGTTACTCAGGTTACAATTAGATCTGTCTAGCTCTAGAAGACCAAGAGAAAATCTCATTCACCATGCCCTGGGGCACTTATTGCTATGTGGTAATGCCGTTCAGTTTGAAGAATGTAGGCGCCACCTATCAAAGGGCAATGATAGCCATCTTCCACGATATGATGCATGTTTACATGGAAGCTTTGTGGATGATATTTTGGTGAAATCAAGGACTAGGGAGGAACGCCCGCTATCTTGGCTATGGTGCTTCAAAGAGCCAGGGAGTATAAGTTAAAAATGAATCCAAAGAAATGTGTGTTTGGAGTATCTTCAGGGAAGCTGCTAGGTTTTATAGTTAGTAAACAGAGAATTTGAATTGATCCTAATAAAGCCAAGGCCGTTATGGATATGTCGCCGCCAAAGAATATCACAGAACTTCGAGGACTGATCGGTCCTCTGTAGTTCATTAGAAGATTTATATCCTAACATTCTCAGAGGTGTCATCCTTTCTACGAACTGCTAAAGGCATGGGTCAAATTTGAATGTCAAAAGGCCTATGAGGATTTGAAGGTCTATTTATCCAATCTCTCGATTTTACAGCCTTCTGTCCCTAGGAAACCCCTGATTCTATCCAATCCATGCTCAAAATCATATCGAAGTCCTAAAGCGGTAACGTGTAGAGTCTGGCCGGCAAGTTCCGCCCTTCCACCCACACAGGTACCTTCTCGAAGCAGTACGGGGTGATCATGAAGTCACCGGTAGGCAACTCTACCGCTAAGTCACAGGACAACTCGGCCACCGGGTCCTCTACACTCTGAGCGAAATCCTCCGAGATGAACGAATGCGAAGCACCCGAATCAAACAAAACACGAGCCGCACAACCAAAAATCGAAAGAGTACCTTCCACCAACTACGACGCCTTGGCCTCTGCCCTGGTCATGTGGGTAACTCTGCCTCGAGATCTCTGCCTCCCTACACTAGCTGGCCGTGACAACTGAGGAAACTGTCCCTACTGCTGGTACTACTGCGACTGTGCTGACGACTGTTGGGGCTGAAGCTGCTGCTGCTGAAATCCAAATGGCTGACTCGGCCTCTGCGGATAGTCACGTGCTGTGTGCCTTGGCTAGTCACACCTGAAGCAAATCACGGGCGCTGAACACGGTCTGTCTGGATGAGAACCGCCGCACTTGGGACAACTGCCCCGAGAACCAGTCATCGAACCCTGATGCTGAAAAGCCACCGACTGCTGAACACTGGCCGCTGACTCCTACTGTGGCTGCCCCTTACGACCCCGACGCCTCCTGCCAAGGCCCGCTTCCTTGAGCAGCTTCCTGAACCTCGAGCTGAAGGATGACGACTCTGGCATAGGAGCCACAGACTGCGCCGCCACGGAACCACCTGTTGAGAGCTGGACGGTACTCTGCTGTTGCACTGCTGACGGCTGGCTGAAACCTGCTTGCACCTGGATAGTACTACCCTGCCCTCGGACCCTCTGCAAATCTCTCTCCAGCGCCGATGCTGCCTTGCACGCTGCATCCAAAGTGGTCAAACCTGACGCGAGAAGATGATGCCTCAACTCAACTCGCAGACCACCAACGAACTGCTCGATCTTCACCTCCTCATCTTCCATGATTTGAGAACCATAATGACCCAAATCAATAAACCTGGCACGGTACTGCATCACCGTCATCTCACCCTGGGTCAACTCCAGAAACTCACGCAACCCCTGCGACCTGACCAAAGATGGACAGAAGGCATGCTCGAAAGCCGTGATGAACTCCTGTCACACAATCTGCTGAAGAGGACGTGACTGGAACACTGAACCCCACTCTGACGTCCACCAAGTACGGGCCGCTCCCTGAAGACAATGAGTGGCCAACGCTACCTGCTTCTCCTCAGGACACTCCATCGCACTGAAAATCTGCTACACATCATCCAGCTACTCCCTGGCCACCTCTGGCTCTGGTTGCCCACAGAAAGAAGGCGGCTGATACTGTAGAAACTCCTTCAGTGGACGACCACAACCACCACGAGCCTGGCCCTCACCAGCATCACCAGCCTGCTGCTACTGAGCTCCCTGCTGTTGACCACCCGGTTGCCGCTGAAGCACATACTCAAACATGTCTCGGAAGAACTCCTCCATCCCTGGAGCACGCGCACCTCCAGCTGCACCCTCAGGAACTGAAGCTCTGCTCTGCTCCTTGTAACGATGAGATGGTGACGATGATGATGAGTGCTCGATCGCCAAGAGAGGTAACGACAAAGAATGGCCCCTTAGATGTGGTAATTGTTTAAATGCATGCTCTAATTACATTTTAATTGTCTGCTTGCTTGTTTAGTTCGTGGTAGGGATCTGTACACCAGGTCAATAATAGTTCCCATGGGAACAAGTACTTTCGGGTGCTCCCCCTAGGACAAGATCGGGCCCCATTAACGTTAGGAATTGAAGTTATAGATCATAGATCCCAAGTATATATTTAGACATCTATATAATATGTATGACCAAAGAATTTCAATGTAAGGTTTATGAAATAAAGTACAGATCTAGCAAAAATTATCATTCGAGGAACAAGTAATAGAAGGTTACAAGTAGTTATAAGAGAAGTTCAAGGATGATTTTAAGGCATTATGTTTAATGACATTATGTCGATAAAGGGATTGAGTTGTCGGATAAGGCACAATTGGCCCTTGTGAAAATCTCATAAAATGGGCTTTGATCAAGTTTTTAACAGTCAGATGTTTAGCTAGAAAGTTGATGAATTACGACCGGGTAAGAGGTGGGACACTAGGAGGCACCCCTCGCATTCGCGAGATCCTGATTAAGTAATCACTTACCTGCTCAAAGTGTTTGCCCGTTGACCTCGTTCTCTTGACACCGTTCTACTGCGAAAATCTTTCAAATTACATGACTTATCGGAATGAAGGAACGACTCTTGTTAAAATTAGATCTCATTTTTCACAGTCGGAGCTTAACTAGAAAATCGAAGAATCAAGGCCAAGTAAGAGGTGAGACTATGGGAGGCTCATCACAGATTCACGAGGTCCTAATTAAGTAACCACTTATTTACTTAAAATATTTACCCGTGGACCTCTTTCCTTAGATATCGTTCTTTCTTAAAAATCTAGCGAGTTATGCGACTTGTCGAAAACAATGTAACACGATAACACAGAACATGTTAACTCCTATCGATCAATATTATGCAACTAAGCCCATGTAGTTTCAACAAATAATACCTACTCCATTTAACGATCTTGGAAAGATAATTTAATCATGGAGATCAAAGATATCTTTAAGGTAACACGAACTAGGAAGGAAAGATAGACTCATGGAATAGAATTATTATCTTTCATATCGTTTAATTTAATCATATGCAGAATTAAATTACATGCAACATAATATGATTTAGAACTTGAATTTAATGGATTTAGCATGCTGGATGATATATTAGTTTATCTAGCACCTGAAAACATCACGATTGGGCGGAGATCGCGCTTCCCAAACATGGTCTAGAAAGACACCGTGCTTCCAGATGGGATTTTCGATGCTTAAGAATCTTGATTTAAAAACTCATGTCCACTGGTATGGATAGCTCTATAACCTGAGTTGTTGTCAAAAATATCAGGGAATAGTGTCTAGATAGCACAACATTAGGAAACCCGGGCAAACCCAGTTCTACTCAGGTGGCAGTCTCCTAGAGGACCGCTACCTTCAGATGGCGGTCTCTAGGAGGCTGCTATCTGAAGTCTAGAGTTGTTTTCTTTAAACCCCCATGATTGCGGTCTTACTGGTGACCGTAACCTTATGGTTACAATCTCCAAGAAGACAACCTTCTAAAAATCATATTATTATTTTTTAAAAAACCAAGGGGTTGGAAAGGGCACTATGTAGTGGCGGTCTATCGGGTGACCGCCACTTAAAATTACGGTTACTAGTGTGGGGTCCATCATGTATGCCATGTTATGTACAAGGCCTGATGTTGCATATGCTCTAAGTGTTACGAGCAGGTTTCAGGCCGATCCAGGTGAGCAACACTGAATAGCTGTGAAATGTATTCTTAAGTACTTGTGAAGGACTAAGAATATGTTTCTGGTTTATGGAGGAGAGGACTTGAAATTTTGAGGTTACACTGACTCGAGTTTTCAGTCTGATAAAGATGATAGTAAGTCAACTTCGGGGTTATGCATTTACCCTAAATGGTGGGGCAGTGAGTTGGAAGAGTTCCAAACAAGAAACCACTACTGATTCTATGACCGAGGCTGAGTACATTGCTGATGCTGAGGCGGCCAAAGAAGTAGTATGGATGAAGAAGTTCATCGAAGAGCTTGGAATTGTGCCGAGCATCTCTAATCCGGTCCCCTTATTATGTGATAATAATGGGGAAATTGCACAAGCAAAGGAGCCGATGTCTCATCAGAAATCGAAGCATATTCTGTGGCGTTACCACCTGATCAGATCCACAATTCATGCCATGTCTGGTGGCTTTGAGATTAAACAAACCAAGGATAAGATCTCTCCTCGTTCTTGAAACAAAAAGTCAAATTTAGCTGTCTCAGGGGGTTCGGTCAAATGGAGGTAGGCGGTCGGTCGACCGAACTATAAAAGACTATTCATTTTTGATCCCTAAAATTTTCAGTTTATCGAACTGTAAAACACTATTCATTTTGATCCCTGGAAATTTTGATCGACTGGCCCCTGTCCGTTGGTCAATCGGACTATTGGAAACCTACAAAAATGAGTTGTTAGCCCAGTAAATCATATCCATATGACAAGAGCTTCATGTTCTTAATCAATTCATGAATTTTGGTTTTAATCTAGCTTTGATTATGTATTTGGAGATGTTCATTTATGTTTCACATACATTCTATCATTTAAGCTTTCACCATTGCACAAGATGGCTTTAAACCCATTCAAAACTTATTCGTGATCATTTCGACACGACGCTGAGATGAAAACTAAGTTTAGGATTTTGTTACCATTAAGATCACTTGGAGAGACTCAACACTAGATCCTTTGCAAAAACATTGCCTATTTCACATGTTCCCTTACCATCGGAATTAATCATAGTTACCCCTTTAGGGTCGGGAATGAACCTATTTCCCCAGTAGTGAAGTCACTATAGAAGGGCATAATCTTCCTGCAATCTCGTATGCCTTGATATGGAAGGCTATGATATCATATTAGGAGTTGATTGGCTTGTAGACCATGACGCCTATATAAATTATCACAGTAGGATCATTTCCTTCCAAAAGCTTGATTTTCCAAAATTTTCTTTCCTCAACATCAAATATAGGAAGCACCCTGCTCCCATCTCCTCTCTTCATGCTTGCAAACTCATTACATAAGGCTGTGAAGCTTTCTTTGCCTCTGTAGTAGTTACCGAGTCTAACGAAATTCAGATAAATGAAATCCCTGTAGTTAGGAAGTTTCGTGATATTTTTCCTTTTGAGTTGCCTGGTTGACCACCTGAAAGGGAGGTTAACTTCACCATTGAGCTCACACTTGGTGTAGCACCTGTGTCAATAGCTCCTTACAGGATGTCCCCCACGGAGTTGAAGGAATTGAAGAAGCAACTTCAAGAGCTACTAGAAAGCAAAGGGTAATCCCGTAGCTGATGCCCTCAATCGAAAGTCGAGAGCATTATTGGCCAACTGTATGATCCAAGAGTGAAAGATGCTGGAATAATTTTCCAAGCTTGACATAAGCACGGACAAGGGAAAAAGGTGTATTACTGTATCACACATGAGGATATAATCGGATCTACTTTCTGAAATCAAAGGGCTACAAGATGAAGACCCGGTGCTAGAAGAAATAAAGGACAAACTAGAAGAACAACTTGATTTCAAGCTAGCAACAGATGGAAGATTATTGTTGCAAGAAAGGACATGTGTACCGGACTGTCCCGAATTGAAGAAGAAGATCTTAGAAGAAGCTCGCCGGTCAAGGTACACAATTCATCCCAGATCTACCAAGATGTATCAGGACTTGAAACGAACTTTTTGGTGGTCCAACATGAAAAGGGAGGTAGCAGACTTTGTTTCCCGCTATCTCACATGCCAACAAGTCAAGGCGGAACACCAAAAGCCTGCTGGTAAGTTACATCCTCCAGACATTCCCAAGTGGAAGTGGGAAGATATCGGCATGGATTTTATCATGGATTTATCTGAGTTTAAAAGAGGACATGTTGGAATATGGGTTATTATAGATCGGTTGACCAAGTCGACACACTTCTTGCCTATCAAGAGTCGATGGTCGGTTGATGTTCTAGCCGCCTTGTACATCAAAGAAGTCGTAAGATTGCATGGAGTTCCCGTTTTGATTGTGTCTGACCAAGACATGCGCTTCACTTCTCATTTTTGGAAGGGTCTACAATACTCCTTGGGGATGAGACTAAACTTTAGTACTACTTTTCATCCACAAACGGATGATCAGATCGAGAGAACAAATCAAGTCGTGGAAGACATGCTACGAGCTTATGTGATTGATTTTGGTGGAAGCTGACATGATCACTTACCTCTGGTCGAATTTACTTATAATAACAGTTACCAAACAAGTATTCAAATGGCACCCTTCGAAGCATTGTATGGAAGGAGCTGTCGCTCGCCAATATGCTGGGATGAAGTTGGGGAAAGACAACTTCTAGACCCGGACATGGTAAGAGAAACCACCGTGAAGATACAAGTAATCAGAGAAAGACTCAAGATGGCTCAGTCGAGACAAAAGACTTATGCCGACACTAGAAGGAGAGACTTGGAGTTCCAAGTTGGAGATCACGTCTTTCTTAAGGTTTCCCCAGGACGAGGTATTAGAAGATTTGGTGTTAAGGGCAAGCTCACACCGAGATATATCGGACCCTTTGAAGTGGTGGAAAGAGTTGATGAGGTTACCTACCGGATTGCCTTACCACCACAGTTATTCAAAGTCCATAATGTGTTCCATGTGTCTATACTGAAGAAGTATGTTCATGATTAGTCCCACGTCATAGATCATGACGACTTGGTGATACAAAAGGATCTCACATTTGAATAAAAGTCTTTGAAGATCCTTCATCGCGAGGTTCATGTGCTGAGAAACAAAACTATTCCCATGGTGAACGTGCAATGGAGCAAGTACTTTTAGCAAGAAGCCACATGAGAGACTGAGGAATCTATGAAGAAAAGATTCCCCGACTTATTTCAAAATTGTAAGTACTCTGCACCCTCCAAGTCTATATGAATTGAATTTGGGGACTAAATTCTTTTAAATTCAAATGCCCCCAGGTTGGGGTGTATGTTTTCACTTCTTGTGCCCCCAGGGTGGGGTGTATGCTTGGGAAATCGCTCATGGAGCACCCTTTTTCCTTTGGGCAGTTTTATCTCTTCATGGCGAATCTTGCCGGCCAAGCAGCAATAGGGGTAACGGGTCGTGAGACCCCAACATATTCTTCTTTATCTTCGGCCACCTCGGTAAACTACTATTTGCTCCTTTTCATAGAAAGGTATGCCTCAAAGGGGTGGCATGCAAGTGCCCCAAGTGAGTGTATTCAGTTGATTCCTTTTTCTTTCCCACATTGGGCTATTCAGCACATTTGAAGGGCACCCTTACGTTGCACTTTGATAATCAATTCCCAACGGGGCCATCTTCATGTTCCTGGCTCTCGCCAAGTGTATATTGAAATGTTTCTTTTTATTTTCCTTTGGCGACCCCGGGAAGGGGATGCGCTGCTGCGTGCCCTTAAGCAAATTGAAATTTCTCGTGAAGGTTGATTGCTTTGTTGCCCCTTTTTACATGGAGTGACCAGTTAAAGGTCGCGAAGGGGGGCGCATATTCTCTTCGAGAGTTGTGGCCGTGCCTGGCCACATTGGTATAAAGCATCCCCCGTGGTCAGGCAGAAATTCATCGAGTTATGGTTGCATCTTGTTGGGTCTTTTCATTTGGAGGGAGCATCTCCTAGAGATTTTCTTCAATAGCTTCATCATGCCACTATCGGTCTTGGCATTGGCTGTATTTGTTTATTGGGTTACGACCCACTCAACATCATTCTGCACTAGCTAGTGGCGTCAATTCATGAGATGATTTAATCTCCTGCTTCTCTTGTATTTATTTGGGCTTGCTATGCCTACTCAGCTGACTCTTTGTTCATAGAGATTCAGCAGATGAGCGGATGCTTATGCTGCTTTCCTTCACAGTGTGAAGACTGAGTGGAGGCAGGGTGTGTATACCCCTAATCTCAGATTGGGGAGTTTGAGCATGACTTTGCTGCTGAATGTTGTTCAGAATTTGTGGGATGAAATATCCCCATTTTTCTCCCTTCTCAAATGGCATTGTTAGAGGCCACAACTTTAGCCGGATCTACCTCTGCTACTGTAAAGTGTATTTTTCCTTCTTTTTATTGGAAATTGCCAGCTTGCAGCAGCGACAGTGTACTGATATGCAGAGTTGAAACACCTTGTCATTTCATTCTTCCTTTCTCTTTTTTTTTTTTGCTATAAATCGACCAAGGTGGGTGCGCTGGAGAGCGTTCACCCCCTCAGAGAGGGGATGAGTGATTTACTCCACCACATCAATCCCACAATGGTAGTTTTTAGTCAATAAGGATCAAGAGTTGAAGGGAGGGGATTGCTCCCCTGGCAGACGTGACCATCTAGGCCTTCTTTGCCACTCCTTATTTTTCTTCTTCTTCTCCCTTTTTCTTTGTTTCTTCATTTGTTTGTTCTTCATTTCTTTTTTTTTCTTTCTTCTTTTTCTTCTTTTTAGCAGCTCTCATGGCTCCCAAAAGCTTTGGGTGCCACAGGATAGCATCTCTAGAGGCTAGGGAAAAAGATTCTACTCAGTGGAGTTTTTCTTTTCTTGCACTTGTGATGGGAATCGAGTCCATGCATCCACATTTTATTTTTACCTTTATGTACTTTTATTTTTAGGGTTTTGCCCGATGCCCCGTTTCGCGACACGTTTGGTCTCTGCGCTCCTGCTGTCGTTTTGTTCCCACCCCCTTCTTTCCATCCTCTCAACCGTCTTCTCTCTTACTACGCTGCTGCTGCTGCTCTGTGCTGCTGCTTCTGAGCCCGAGGTGTCCGATCCTGCAGAAGAGAAGGCATCGGTTTGTGTGGTTGAGGGGTGGAAGGAACAGGTGAGTGGAGGGGGCCGCGGGTATTGATCTTGCGTTGCATTTGACCCTCTCCGGCGGCTTGACGACCTCGGCTGCGCTGTTGGGTCAAGGAACGGGAGAAGTCTTCACCGGAGGAGGTTTCACGAGGAGGAGGGGCAAGAAGAAGAGCAGGCTCCGATGTGAAACGGCAACGGGATCGAAACGGAGGTGGGTTTCATCGGAAAGGAGTGATCTTGGAGGAGGAGCGCGCGGGGGGAGCGCTTCTCTCTTCTTCCTCTGCCCCCGGTAAGTGATAGCCCGGCATCATCATCATCACCATCACCATCGTCTCTCTCTCTCTCTCTCAGCGTTGTTCTCTGCAGTTTGCAAAGAGAGAAGGGTGCTTCTCTCACCGAAGCGATCAGGTTTGTTCTGGCAGCTGTTGGGGGTAGATTCTTCTGAGACTAACGGGGTTCTCCTATGTTCCCAAATCAGGGCGAAGCAAAAGGGAGACAAGAGATCTCCTTTTTATTCTCCTGCTGGGATCCTCTTTCCCCCCTCGTTTCCTGGATTCTTATTATACTCTAAAGTCTAAACAAGCGTGCTGGAGAGAGCGCACGGTTCCTCTCTGTGATTTCCTTGTTTCTTCTTTCTTCTGCATCACCTCCATATGGAGAGAATCTCTCTCTCTCTCTCTATAGCCCATCAGCCATTTATTCCTTCTTCAACTCCTATAATGAGCAAATAAATGTAATAAACGACCATTTATCAAGTCTTCCCTCTTTGCACACTTCTTTGAATATTTATTGTGGGAGAGAAACGTTTCATCTACCCTCTTCCTCAGCCATCTGCGCAACAATGAGAGACGCCGTTCCTGTGGGATTTGAACTCCTACTCCGCACGCTCATCCTGGCCACCCTGCACACCACCAAAAAGGTCCCCTCCTCGCTCTCTCTCGCTTCCTCTCTCCCTTTCTGGGTGAGGTGATAGTTAACATGGCAGCACAGTTGGGGGGGATATCTAAACGAGCAGCTGTGCCATGATGGAACACTGCTACCACACAGAGCTTTATTATTTTAAAACTGCATCATTCCAGGAAGCCGAATCCGATGACAACGATGCGTTTGGGAATAAAGCCCCCTGTTAATATAACACACTGTCGCCCTGCACTTTGTCTCAAAACTGAACAGTTTATTATCATATAAAGCACCACCAATTAGCAAGTTGTCCACCAACAAAAGAATCGATTCATACCCGGGTTTCTCTGTTTGACTCGGCTTCCCAGGGCTTGGCCCTGTTCTGATTCAAAGCGTCCTTCCTCACTGTAATCTGGATTCTGTCCCAACCCCACGCCTTAAAAAAGTAGAATGTGATCTCGGGGTGCCATTACATAAACCCGTTCGAGAATTATATGTAATGGGTGCGAGAATTGAAGAAGGTTTCTTGCCTCTTTTGAAAGAATAGTTATAGTTCTCCGGGTGCTCGGAGTTTTCTATACCATTACCCTATTGATGACGTAACATGCTGTACTTATCGCATTGGCCCAAAAATATTTTGGCAGGGAGTTTTCACTTAACATGGTCCTTTCCATGTCTATCAACATTCTGCTCTTTCTCTCCACTACACCATTTTGTTGAGGCATCCTTGGTGGTGAGAAATTGTGCGTATATCCCTACTCTTTACAAAAGCTGCTGAAATCATGATTCTTAAACTCACCACCATGATCAGTTTGGATGGTAGTGATAAGGTGACCTCTATCATTTTGAATTTTCCTATAAAACACTTGAAACTCTATCAAGGCATCACTTTTATTGGCTAAAAATTAACACTCATGTAAATCTGGAGTAATCATCAACAATAACAAATCTAAAAGACTTACCTCCGAGGCTGGATGTCCTAGTAGGGCCAAATAGATCAAGGTGCAACACTTCTAGAGGCCCGGAGGTAGTAACAATATTTTTATTTTTGAAGGAGACACGTGTTTGCTTGCCTTTTGTGCAGGCCTCACAGATTTTGTCACTTTCAAATTTTAATTTAGGCAACCCATTCACCAAGTCATGTCTAGACAGTTTGGAGATTACTCCAAAACTTTTATGACCTAATCTTCGGTGCCATAGCCATGCATTTTCATGATGGTTAGCTACCAAACATACATCATCACATGAAACATCATCAAGATCAATGGTGTATACATTATTGTTCCTTTTTCGAATAAATTTTATTCCATTTGTGATTTTATTCATGACCTGACAATGAGCTTCGTCAAAAATAATTTTAAAACTCTTGTCACACAATTGACTTATGTTCAACAAGGTGTGGTTCAAACCTTTCACCAAAAGAACATTTTCAATTAAGGTTTCAAAATTCTTACTTATGTTGTTGATCCCAATGGTCTTACCTTTGTCTTTCCCTCCAAATGTAACTGAGCCTCTGTCCTTGTCTTGCAATGTAGAGAACACCTTCTTGTCACCTGCCATATGTCTTGAACAACCATTGTCCAGGTACCATTTGCTCTCCTTGGCTTCAAGGCATATCTACAAGATGCAACATTCTCATGCAATTACTTTTGGTACCCAAATTAATTTGGCTCCGAGAGTGTTAGTCCAATTCTGTGCATATCTTTTCTTGGTCCAAACAACATGATTTCTTTGTGAGTTTTATTTGAACTAACAATTAGCAACAACATGACTAAATCTACTACAGTGAAAGTAATTAACATTTGAGAACCTTCTTTAGAATTGGCGTGGTTTGGGTTGGACATATTTTGGCTTGGAGTGTGAGCAAGATACACAGTTATTTTCTTTTTCGTGAACATAAGATGTTGCAATCTTATTCTCAAAAGATTTTTTATTTTGGGGAGAGTGTTGACACCCATTTTTTACCTATGAGTTGGGTCACTTCCTCTTACCACCATTTGTTGATGCCTAGAGTTGTCCATTGCTCATTGGGCTATTTTCAAGCATGCCTTTGGACCTATTCTATGGGTATCTCCCTCCCTAGCTAGGTCTGCTCTCGAGTTAGGGCTTATTGGGCCTTGATTTCACTTGGTTTTTGGGTAAATGAGCTCGTTTATCCCATTTTATTAACTTCAAGTGTCCAGGATGTACGCGGTCTATCGGTCAGCCGTTCAGTTATTGGTACATGACCTTGGATTTGATCCAGAAGCCAACTCTTCAAACAGATCTTCAGTGAAACTCCACGGCTGCTCTCAAATCTTCTCTCACAAACTAGATCTGCTCTTCTTTGGAGTTGGGCTCTCGGCCTCTCTTTCTTTCTTCTTTCACTTCTCTCAGATTCTCTCTAATCTCCTTCGAACTCTCTCACACAGCCCTCTTTTTCTCTCAGTAGTAGCTCCTTTTTCAGCAGCCCTCTTCGAAGGATGAAGGGTCATATTTATAGAACCAGATTGGGCATTTTCTATGTAGAATTATCTTCAGATCTGATTTTCCATTGGTCCAAGTGGTGGATATAATATTCATCTTTCAGAGCCTTCTCGAATTCTACCAAGTGACCTTGGATCACGTGCCAAAAATTTGAATTCAAATCCACGTGGGCAGTCAAAGCTTTGCTCATGATGTCCAAGCCTTGACTTTAATAAATTCGAGCTTTGTTGCCGCGGCTCGACTCTGCTTCATGCTCGACTCTACTTCATGGCATCTAATCTTAGTTCGAGCTTAGTCCGAGCTTGGTCTGAGCTTCATCCGAGCTTAGTCCGAGCTTGGTCCGAGCTTAGTTTCTAGCTTAATCCGAGCTTGGTCCAAGCTTAATCTGAGCTTGGTCTGAGCTTAGTCCGAGCTTTGTTCGAGCTTGTCCGAGTTTAGTCCAAGCTTGGTCTGAGCTTAGTCCGAGCTTGTCTGAGTTAAGTCCAGGCTTAGTCCGAGCTTAGTCCAAGCTTGTTCGAGCTTTGTTACTACAGCAGTCTGAGTTTCAGCCTTCAAGAATTCTGACCTTAGTTGCCAAGGGTCTGCTTTAAAATTCTTAGGTTAGCCTTCATGGAGTCCGAGCTTATGGTCACTCTTCTTTGCCATTTGTCAGCCCTATGTATCCATTTGTCACCCTTGTTTTTCATTTGTCAGCCTTGTAATCTATTTTTCACCCTTGTTTGATCTTTGTCATCCTTGTTCTCTCTTTGTTGATGGGTGCAGCTTCTGCTACTTGATTGTGTCAACGCAGAAGGATGTTGCATTGACGCAGTAATCTGAAATGTGTTGTTCTACCTGTTCATCACGAGTTTCAAGAATGTGCACATATATGTAACAACATGAAAGACATAATCAACACATGAAAAAAGACTCATAAATGAGTCATAGTGTTTGACATCATCAAAATCCCAAGGACATAACATTGGAGTATTTTAATAAGAGCTTCTCTCAGCTCCTTACTCCAAGCAATGACTTCCCAAATTGTGATATTGGTGGGAAATCGCTTCATCCGGTGGAGGACTTTCTGGTCGGCTCGAGTACGAGCATCCTCCAACGAGGGCAGTATATACGACAATATTTTATGCGAGCTATCGCACTGCTCCACATTGAGGGGTTGTACAGCCTTGCCTTTGCCACTAGGATCGAGCTGGCCTTGATCTCTTGTGGGTTCTTGAAACAGAGGTGCCAAGGATGGCTCTTCTGGATGTGACTAGCTAGCTAGATTGTAATGCCTAGGATCCTTCGGATCGAAATCCGAGAGCTTTCAGAGTACTTTTGTGGGTCCCGAGTGGAGTTTGGCCTTTTCATTAGGTTTTCAGGCTGCTTCACCTTCGGATCCTCGTGGAGGGTGAACCGTTGATATTTTGGGCGAGAGTGAGCCGACCACCCGAGACTCAAAGCCGGTTACTCAACCGTGCAGATCATCGCGCTTCCCTCGATGGGGATGACCGTGAGTTAGCGCTTCTTGTTTGGGACATATCACCTCTTCTAGAGCTCTTTAGGTGCCGCGTTGTGTTGTTGTTGCTGGTCACGTCGTCCAACTAATCGCGTCGTCCTATAGAGTCCAAGGTCGCAACAAGTCCGAGTCGAGTCTCGTAGTCATCCCGCATCAGTGCCCTTCATTACCGCTTTTTTCAGGGTGCTAGATGCTGATTAAAAAAAAATTGTCTTCTCTTCCTCCCTTCTCTTCCTTTTAAAACAGATCATCCCGATGACACACAACTGGAGACATATCGGAACCTCCTTCGGCGGGCTCAAAAACCCACCTATTTCGAGGCGGTGCCACCAGCTCCAGCCACAACCCCCTTGCCCCCGGCTACGAAGAGGCCCAAGGCGAAGTCGTCTGTCAAGAAGGCAATGGATGCCGCTAAAGAGGCCGGGTGGCGGGAGGCCAAGCGGCGAAAGATGGAAGCTACTGGAGCTTCGACGATCCTTCCTCCGGTACTTGCGATCCCATCCTTCGAGGAGTTCGCAGCCATTCAAGCCGAGCCGAGCCAATCCGTAGGTAGGACTTCTCAGCTACCGACGTCTCTCAGGACTTATCTTCATTTGGGATGAGGCTTTGGCTTACATATGTCTCTTCTTCCAGTTGGCGCGGAGGAACCAATGTCCGTGCCCGACCCCGATGCAGGTGAGGCCGTGGTTGCAATAGAGCCGGCTCCTACCCCAACTCCCCCGCCGAAGGCCAGGGAGAGATCTCAGGTGAAGTCGCCTGTAAAGAAGGCATTAGCCGCCGCCAAGATGGCCGGGTGGCAGGAGGCCGAGCGGAGAAAGGTAGAGGCCGCCAAGGCTCTAACGGTCGCCTCTCCAATCCCCTCTATCTTGTCCTTCGAGGAATTTATAGCGGCTCAGGCCGAGCCGAGTCAGCCCGCAGGTTAGGCTTTCCAGCCACCAGTGCCCTTTAGTATTCATTTGCTTTCCGGGACAAGGCCCTTATAGATGTTTCTTCTTTCAGCTGCTGCGGAGGGGCAAGCACCTACCCCTATTCCTGAAGTGGGCGAAGTTGCAGTCCCCGGGGCCGTACCGCCCGTCGAGGAGACCGCACACGAGCCGCCTCCGACTGTGGAGGTCGAAAGGGGTAGTTATCTTCACCGGCGGAGTTACTTCCTTCGCTCTCATGAGCCCATATGTCTTTATCTAATCTGGACCGCTCTTCATTTGGCAGGCCCTGTGGTGACTGTGCCCGAGTGGGTACTAGCCTACAAAATCCCCCTGGTGGCAAAAACGTACACGAGGAAGAGGCTGTGGTCTGGGAGGTCACCGTCGCCAAGCCCACGTGGGGGTGTGCCCATTGTTGACCTCGAGGCAGCGGCTTCCTCGCCGGAATGGGGAGAACCTACCCCGACCAAATCTTCATCAGGCGAGAAGGTAGACTACGATTACTCTTCTGATGAGGTGGCTTTGGGCGAGGACATATCCAAAGAGTCCAGACTTCCCAAGCTGGTTCTGAAGGCCCCTTTATTGGCCAGCTCTCTGAGCGTAGTGGAGAAGATTGCTGTAAGTGTGGGTTTGTTCCCGGGAGCTTCCCTCGAGGGCATTTATTGATTTTATCTTTGTCCTCTGTCAACTCTCAAGAACAAACTCTGCCGGAGGTCATGGAGGTGGCTGCTCCAGATGCGTCGGTGGGTCGAACGGAAGGAGTCGATGCGGGCTTGGGCAAGCTGGCGTCTCTATTCGAGGTCCTGCGACAGGAAGCGACTGCGGAGACTTCCAGTGCTCCCCTGCCAACGGACGAGCCTCTGGAGGAGGGAGAGATAGCACCAGAAGGTAGCATAGTCTCGGTGGCCGAGGTAAGCACGGGGACCCCTCAGCTCCCCCTTTGTCTTTTCAGGACTTAGGCAATTTGCCTCGGGCAATGAGTGGCTAACCCTGTCTTGTATGCTCAGGAGGAGGCAGAGCTTCCAGAAGCGTGGGCCACCAGAGCTCGCAAGGCTATTCCCAAGCAAAGGGAGCTTCTCAGTTCCGTGGGAGCAGACAGACTGAGATCACTCTGGGTGCCGGAGGTGGAGCCACTAGTGTCTCTCCTGCAGTCGGGGGCCAGCCTGGAGCTAGCGGTCCCTCTTCCACCTCTTTCGAAGCTCTCCGTGCCGGAGGAAACCCAGCTTTTGCGGGAGATCCTGGTGAACATCACCATTTCCTGGGAGGAGGAAGCACAAGCAGAAGGGGCCGCGGGTCTCTTGGCGATAACATCTGGTCCAGCTTCCTTTGACGCCCCTCCTCCGACCGAGAGCAAGACCCTTACCTTGCCAAGCTGTGAAGCGACGGCAGGCCCAGACCTTACTGGGAGGGTCGAGAAGGAGACGAGCATCCCAGTCGTAGTGTTTGACTCAGTCTGGATAGTCGAGGCGGAGCAACCCCTCATGATAATGGGGTCAAGCGATTCGTCCATGGTTTTGCCTACTCCCCTGGCGGTGGCAGGTCAGGAGTTATCTCTTGAAGTTGGAGGGCCCAGCAGCTTGGCATCGACACTTCCGTCCTCCTCGATCGCAGTGGACGCGGGGCTATGGGCAGCCGTAGACAGTGTCGTAGAGTTCGACCTCCCGGTAGTACCTTCAGTCGGCCATGCCGTATCAGATGCACCGGTTAGGCAGATGTTGCTAGCGCTGCAGTCGATAATTTTTGCTGACCCCTCACTCACATACTGGGGGGTGCATACCATAGTGACGTAGCTGACCAGGGCGCTGCAAGTGTTGGGTTGCCCGCTGGATGAGTGGTCGCGGCGAGTTCTGCTATTGCTAAAATATGTCAACCGTCGCGAGTTCCTCAAAACACGGGTCCCCAACGAACGTGCTGCCATCGACGCCCAGGAGGACAAATATCTGCAAGCCTTAGAGGGGCGGCAAAGCAGCAAGGAGCAACATGAGAAGGCCCTGGAAGAAGGCCATCACGACGTTCACGCCCTCACAAGCAGAATCGAGAAACTGAGAGGCTATCTCGCAGCGGTCGAATCCGATCTTGCCAAGGCCGAGACGGCATCTATGGAGACCGAGCTGGCGTGCCTCAGGGAGTAGAAGGATCGACTGCATGATATGGCGAATTTTCCTTATGTCGGGATCCTCCCCCTCGAGGACATTTTTCGAGGCATCGCCTGAGTGCCACTCGAGGAGATTTTTCCCTTCTTCTCTCTTTTGACATGTAACACAGGGGCATGCCCCGGAGCAGATGTAACATTTTTTCCTTTTTGCAAAAAAGAATAGGATAGTGTTCATGCGCTCGCTTCTCCCATGTATACATGATAACTCAAAGTCTTTTCTCTTTTCTTCTTCTTCTTTCTTTCTGCGTCTCAGTAAGGGGAGAGTTTACGCCAGCGGTTCATTTAGGAAACACTTCGACTGGGTTCGTAAGGGCTCACAGGAGAGTGCTCGCCTCTCCAGAGGAGAGACGAAGGGATCACTCCACCATGCGAGCCTCGCGGCCCACCAAGTGGTCCCATAAGGGAGCTGGACCCGAACGGGTTGACTCAATTCATGGGGGATGAAGAAGGGTGTTTGTCGATTCAAATGACCCAGATGAGGGGTCCGAGTCAAGAGGGATATCCGTCACCCGAAGAGATGGTGAGAAGAGTTTGTCAGCTCAAATGACCTGGACGAGGGGCCCAAGTCAAAGGGGACAATCATCACCTCGAGGGATGGAGAGAAGAGTTTGTTGATTCAATGATCTGGACGAGAAGTCCAAATTAAAGAGAATAGTCACCATCCCCGGGGATGGAGGGAATAGTTCATTTGGTCAATGATCTGGATGGGAGGTCCAAATCAAAAGGGGTAGTCACCATCCCGAGGGACGAAGAGAAGAGTTTATTTAGTCAATGATCTACATGGGAGGTCCAAACCAAGGGGAATAGTCACCATCTCGAGGGACAGAGAAAAGAGTTTATTTAGTCAATGATCTGGACGGGAGGTCCAAATCAAGGGGAATAGTCACCATCCCGAGGGACGGAGAGAAGAGTTTATTTAGTCAATGATCTGATGGACCTAATAGTTAGGGAATCAAAGATAAATGCTTCCAAGGCTCAATGGGCTTGAAAAATGGACAAGAAAATGGGCTCGAGATAGGCTCAAAGAAGACTTAAAAACAATGATTAATTCAGGATATCACAGAGATGAATAAGAGAAATGACGTAACTTGTGGGCTAAAATGGGTGTCAACACAATTGTCTAGACGAATATGCAATTACCCTACCACGCTGCATTAGCACGCAGCCTAAGACAACCTAAGGCATCTGTATATACTTCAAATCCTCCATCTCCAGAAGGTAAAGACAGTATAGGGGCAGTGGTCAAACATTCCTTCAGAGTCTGGAAACTCCTTTCACATTCTTCTGACCACTCAAATTGGTTCTCCTTGCAGGTCAATCTAGTCAAAGGCACTGCAATCTTGGAGAAATCCTTAATGAATCTCCAATAATAGCCTGGTAGGCCTAGGAAACTCCAGACTTCAGTTACACTCACAGGCCTATCTCAATTTTTTACTGCCTCTACCTTAGAGGGGTCTACTGCAATGCCATCCTTAGTAATCATATGACCCAGAAATGATACTTCTTGCAACTAGAATTCACACTTACTGAACTTGGCATACAACTGATGATCTCTTAATATTCTATAATGCCATCTTCAAGTACTCTCCATGCTCTTCCTTGCTCTTCGAGTAAATAAGAATATTATCGATAAATACCACGACCCATTGGTCTAAGTAGGGTCGGAACATGCTATTCATTAGCTGCATGAAAGCTGCAAGAGCATTGGTTAGACCAAAAGACATTACTACAAATTCAAAGTGCCCATACCTACTTTGAAAAGCCATTTTAAAGATACCCTCGACCATAATCTGCAACTGATGATACCCCTATCGGAGGTCAATCTTGGAGAAATATTACGCGCCAGATATCTGATCGAATAGCTCATCGATCCTCGGCAACTGATACTTGTTCTTGACGGTAAGTTGGTTCAACTACTGATAATCAATACACAACCTCAACAAATCATCCTTCTTCCTCACAAAAAGCACAAGAGCTCCCCATGGGAATGTAATCGAACAAATGAACCCTTTCTCTAGCAACTCCAATAATTGCTCTTTCAACTCCTTTAACTCCATGGGAGACATACGATATGGAACCTTGGAAACTGGTGTCACACCAGGAACTAAATCGATAGAGAAAGCTACCTCCCTCTCAGGGGAAAGTCCTAGAAAATCTTTAGGAAATACATCAGGAAGGTCTCAGACAATAGGAATGTCCTTCAGCTCTAACTCCTCCTTACTGGTCAAGGAGACCAAGGCCAAGAATGCCTGACACCCTTTGCTTAATAATTTCTCGGCCCGAAGTGCTGAAATAAGTGGCACAGACTTAGAATGCCTAACATGAGTAAAGGAAAGCTCAGGGTCCTCAGAAAAAGACACTGAGCCCGACTTACAATGAACAGTAGCTCCATATCTAGCTAACCAATCTGCTCCTAGGATTATATCACAATCCTTCATTTTCATGCACACTAAATCAGCTGGCAAATTCAGACTATTAACTAGAACCTCACTAGAGGGATAATAATATTTGATAGCTAATCCCGAACTAATAGGGGTTGGAATTTCTAATTGAGACTCTATTAATATAGGTTTCACAGATACAGCTTGTCACCACTCTGGTTATTATGCCAGGTGCATTTAGATCCCAGATATCTAGTATCAGTAAGCGCATAGTCATTCAAATAATCCTTAAAATCAGATATAGACACTAGAGATGGAGGGTTCCCTCCAATTTTCTCATCAGGGTCTAGGATGTAGTTAAAGTCCCCTGCCACCAGCCAGGGACTAGTAATTTGCAAGTGAATGTTGTTTAAAGAAGACCAAAGACTACGCCTTTCAACAATGGAGCATTTAGCATAAACCATAGACACATGAAAAGATGGAATGGAAGCAGCATTCTGCCTAAGAGTGATTTGTTGATCATCCTGGCATACAATAGACAATTCCAGAGGGTCTTTCCACATTACCCAAATGTGAGCATTGTTATCACCATTAGCAACCGCCTTGTCCATACCCAGCCTTCTACAAGTCTTGTCCAGGGAACTAACATGAATTTTAGGCTCCAGAATAGCAATACATTTAATGTTGAAGGTTTTAAGAATGAGCTTTACACGACCCAGGGAAAGATCATTCCCAATGCCTCTAACATTCCAAATGATGAATGTCATTATAATTGAGATATGTTAGGGAGTGTACCCACAGAGCTAGTCCTTCTCATCGATCTGGTAATGACTCTTGATTGCCCTTTGTGCATAACGTGAGCATTAGTAATATCAGCAGATAAAGCTATTTGCTGTCGTCAAATCTGTATCCCATCCTCCTCAGACTTGCCTTTACCTTTTGAACCTCGTTGAGCATCCACAATAGCCAATTCAGGGACAGGGACAATAGCACCAGCCATACCGGCTGTTTGGAATGAAGGGGGCTCCGGTTGGACAGGGCCAACGATCTTCACTGGGTGCTCCATAACCAATGATATAGATCCCCTAAGAGATGACTGAGCAACAGTTCCAGGATCCAATTCAGATGCATGTAAGACCACACTCACAGGATCATGCTCTGGGGCCAGTGAGGAAATCTCCGATCAAGTAACATCCTTAATTGGTAATGTGACTGATTGAGAGATCATCTGTCTCACAGCTGAAGAAGAAGCCAAAGTCTTCGCCACAGAGTATTCCATCAATCCAGATGTAGTATTTGGAGGATCTGAAGGAGCCATAGAAGCCAACTTCACTGGGACACCTCCATCACATGAAGGGGATTAGACTGCCTCCTGAACACAACTTGGATTACCCACTGTCAATTTCACCGCAACCGGTTGCCAACATTGTTTGGGCGCAAGACGTGCGGGAGCGTCAGACGACAGTGGTTGTCTTCCAGAAGATTTGTAGTCTGTCACAGAATGACCAAGTGTGGACGCACTTTTTGGGACTCTTCATTCTTTTTGTTTGTTTATTCATCTTTTTGTTTATTTATTCGGTTTATTAGTGCGAGGGCATGCCGGAATTGGAGCTACAGTGATGCAAATAGGGCGCGTCGTTTTAACCAAAGCAAGGGGCGCGCCGGATTCAGGTTCGAAGAGGGAGATGGGGATTTTGAGAGTGGTGTTAAACCGGCGCAGTGGAATAGTCACCGCGCCGTGTTAGTTTCTCCCAAGAGTTATTTTTTGACTGTGTGTTGTTTTCTTATCACCCGAAGGTTGGTTTAATAGTTGGTTTGTTCGTTCCATTAATAGATTAGGTTGATAATGAGAAGTTCCATTTATTTGGGGATGTGGGTAATTGAATTTATAGGTATTTTTGACATCCCTAATCTAGTTAGATCTGGCACCCCTAAATTATGAGTGAGGGGAATAGAAGTGATGCCTATCGTGAGTCACGTTTGGATCCTCGGGTTTAGCCCGCTCTGCCCAGTACCTGACCTCACTTTGGGGCCAAAAACCATCTGGATTCGAGCTACATTTTTCAGATTCTATCCCATTTCTTGGCATTTTAAAATATTGAATTACACAAGATCATAGGCATATATATGCCTAGGGGATTAGCCATGGCATTGCTACATTCTCAGCATAAATTAGTCTATAAACGGATGTCTGAATGAGTTTTCATCGTCGACCATCTAGGTTTACAATGCTCCTCAATTGTAGGCCCAATTGCCATGAAGTCATGCCGAACCATCTTCAAACCTCCATGCGTGAGTAATGACAACAACAGCGGGTTGAATAGCTTGCATAGATGTGACTTTGGAAGCCCTAGTCAAGCTCGGCCTCTACCAGTTGGCTCCCTTGGGACTCTAAGAGACCTTGGAGCTCGGCTTGCTCAGTCTCTAAAGTCCCGTGATCAATGATACCCAATGGGGGGTGAATTGGGTGATAATCATTTTTAAGAAAACTTTTACCCTATTTAAACAGATATGATGAAATAGCGATTTAGGGCTTAGGTCTGATATACTTTAAAATTTGATCTTTTATAATTTGCTAGTTTTTCGGTACTAGGTGGAGGTATGAATCCAAAGATTCTGCTCACGCAAAGTGTTATCGTCCTGACAAGACTAGTCTTGTCAATTCAAATCAACCTTTCAATATACCAAAAATCTATTACTGAAATGATCGAATATACTAGATCTAAATGATAAAACATAGAGGAAGTAATAGGCGTATATGCTGACACAGAATGGGGGTAGAAGAAATGGACCAAACCACACAAGAGATAGTGATTTTTAGGTGGTTCGGATGTAACACTTGCAATCTACATCCACCCCTCATGATCTGTGAGGATTTACACACAATCTTGTAAAGAATTACAAGATCAACACACACACACACTCGTATGGAGTTTAGAACTCCTACGAAGGTGCAGAGACACCGATACACACACACAGATCTGAATAGATCCACACACACACTTGATGTTCACAAAACAAAGAAAAATTACACACTTGAAGCTCAAACAATTTAGAGGAAGAAACGAAAGAAAAAGAGCTCAGATCTAGGTTCCCCCTGAATAAGAGATGCAGATCTTGGACTAAGGCTTGCTTCTTCACTTGATCACCACTTTGTTGGCTTCAAAAGGATCTTGAAATGCTTGAAGCTTGATGAAGAGTGGCTAGACGAAGCACTGTTCATGCAGGTTCTAGCAGCAGCCTTCTACCTCTCTTGATGGCCTCCCTTGGATCTCTTAGGTGATTAGGGTTTCTTGTCGCCAAAATGTGTTTTTTATGTCACTTGGGGTGGTCAAGGGATGTTCAAAAATAGCATTCCACATTTTTTGGCGCAGGAGAAGGCTTAAGGACTCAAAAGTCCAAAAGGAGAGCTTGCCCATGTTGTAGAATCCAAAAAGTCAACAATTAAGGCTTGGCAGGCGTCGGTCGACCAAAATTGGTTGTCAGTCGACTGAACTCTAAGAAATTTCGTTACTCCTTGCATCAAGCCCTATGCATGGGAACAATACAGCAGTCTGCCGGCGGAGGGAATTCAGGAGGTGGGGCATCTATCGTTATCCCTGGTACGACGATTCCACTTGGTTTGAACTTCAGCGATGCGCAGAACTTTCAAAACACGTATAAGTCGACTTTTTGCCAGAACAACAACGTCTCTTCAATAGACGATAATCAACTTGGTGTGTTCCAGATGGTTGCTGACCCATCAATCATCAGCGGTTATAAGGCATGCGTTGATGAACGGAAAAAGGGATTTCAATCGGACTATACTGTCACACCAGACCGAAAGGTCGTTACTTTCCAAGTATCTTTCATCGCACCAGTGGAGCACGCTCCTAATCCCAAGGTTCTACAGGTAAGTATTCTGCCAAAGGACGGCGCAACATGTACTGGGATTGGAGTTGGTGCACTTCTGAACGCGAATCAGTCCACTCTTATCTGCAGTCGAAATAACGTAAATGCAACAACCATCACGATTTCCACCACAGCAGGCAATATTCAGGCTTACCTCGAGGCGATACCACGCCCCCCTACTTTGACTGCCACAATCATGAAGGCATTTCCTAAAGGAATGATCCTATCTTGGACCGACCTCGCGAATATCCCGAATGGGTGGCATCTCGCTGATGGCACAAATGGAACAGTAAATTTGGTTGGGAGGGTTCCGATGGGTGTAGACGACAAACATCCAGAAGGCGAGGCTGACGAGGGCTCAACTTCACATAGCCACACGTTCAAGAATGGTCAGACGACAGATCAAGCTCCAGATCCGGGCCGTGGTTGGCGACTTGACCCAAACCTTGGTGGTGGGCAAGGATCCGCGCAACCCGCAGGCGGAAAGTTTGGGTTGTCGGGAGTCACTACAGACACTTTTTCGACCTTACCACCAGTTACGAGAGTTTATTTCATCGAAAAGATAACCTAATCAAGGCGGCACGAGCAAGTTTTGAAGAGGTAACTTTATGCCGAATGAACAAGAGCTTGCTGTCGATCCCGGTCCTCACCCTTGTCAGCACGAAGGCTGCACCTGTCCCGACTATGTTTCGGGTGGGGCAGCTTTCGACTTCTGTCAGCGAGAAGGATGTGGCCATCGGGATTTGGAACACCAAATCTGATTCACTACCTTAGCCGAGACTCGGGCGACTCCAATAGCTACAGGCCTTCTCGGCCAATGCCAAGCTACGAAGCTGAATTTGATCTTCGCCCCAAGCTGTTTGCTCCGCAATATTACGATTCAGCAGCAGAGCAGAACGAGCAAACTCTGGTTTTTTCACGGCGAAGGCACTGTGGCTAATCGCGGAATTTAGCGGCTGTGTGACCAGCGTCAGGTTTCCGAGGGTATTCTTGATACCTTCTCGCGTGCGGATCGCATCGGTGACTATTTCGCCACATTTGTGGACCACTAGTGCTGTGTATACGTCCTCGCAGGGAGCCTTGGTTCCATCTGGTAGTGGCCAATTCTCGGCCCATTTTCCAGGCAGAACATGCTCGACAGTGAATCCAGCTTGAATCGTAATAACGTCGTCTTTGCTCGTGCGCAACGTCTGCTCCAGAGTTTGCAGAATAACTCGCGCTCTCCGTTCCCAGCCTGTTTTGTAAATGGGTTGAGTCAAAATTGCATTCTTCAAAATCACAAACAGTCTATCACTAGACTGCGATTATACTGGGTGGTGGAAATTGATAAGATGGGATAAATATGCCCATTTACCCCAAAGACCAAGTGAAATCAAGGCCCATTAAGCCCAAATCCAAGGAAATCTCGAGAGCAAGCCCAGCTAGGGAGGAAATACCCATAAAAATAGGCCCAAAGAAATGCCTATAAATGACCCAATAAGTAATGGATAACTTGAAGCATCAAAAATGAAAGTAAGAAGAATGACTCAACTGATAGGTAAAAAATGGGTGTCAACAATGGCAAGAGGATGACACACAGCAGAAAGGTGCAGACTAAGAGTCTGATGAAGCAGGTCCGTCAAGGGCCGCAGCACAAGGCCCTTCCAAGCCGAGATGGGCAGAAGAAATGAAGCTATCCAATATTCGAGCTGGAAGTAGAATAATGAAGCTACTAAAAATGCTCCCGCCAAGGTTCACCATCTGGGATATCCTGTCCTTGAGTGAAGAGACCCGACAGGCGATTATCACTACTCTACAGACGCCTGCCCAATATGAAGCTTGTCTAGCTCAGACACTGCCAGAAGCGAATGTGACTTTCACTCAGGAGAACATGCTACTCCCCACCGTCAGTCACAATAGACCAGTGTACATGAAGGGACAGTTGAATGGTCGGGAACTGAATAGAATTCTGGTAGATCCCAGAGCAGCCGTCAACATTCTGCCATACATAATTTAATAGAGGTGCTACTTCAATGTGCGCCTCGATAAAGTCAGAGATATGCATATCGCCGACTTCAACCAATAATTTGAAGTGCCGCTAGGAGTGGCAAAATTCACCCTCACTATGGTAAATTTTACTACGAGAGTGCAGTTCCATGTCATTAACTCCAGCACCTCGTACAAAGCCCTACTTGGCCGCCCCTGGCTAGATGAAAATCTGGTGGTGCCATCCACATTGCATCAATGTATTAAGTATAACCAAGAAGGAAAGGAGGAGAGGATATTTACTGACCTCCACCCATTTGAAGTGTTCGAGTGTCATGTACTCAATGCTTCTTTAAATGCGGAGTAGTCACAGAAGACCTCTAAAGCCAGGACTCCGGCTAGGGCACCAAAAAGCAACTCTGGCGATGACTGGTTTTTGCCACTACCACCGGGATATGTCAATCCCAAGACGGTCTCACACATCACCAACACAGGAGACATGGGCAGAGCTGCACCTCCCGCCACTTACCCTGAAGCCAATGAGGCCGAGGTCGACCAGCATCCTGGCCATATCAAGATCTCGGAGGGTCTTATCAAGCTATTACTCAGCCTCGACCATGCCACTATCGAGCCTCTCAAGGCATTGGAGGTGGCACAGTCTGAAGGCCCTAGTAGCTTATTCTATGCAGCTGAAGAGCATCCTATGTAGGAAGATACCGACTGTCATCTCCCTGAAGACATAGAGAACCCGTTAGTCCCTGTTCAAGGACTAATGTTCACAATAGACCGGGTTGCTAAGATGTTCTAGAAGCAGCACATCCCATCTAGCTAGCCTCTCAAGGAGAAACAAACATTCAAAAGACTTTGGTATCTTGCCAGCCTGGACAAAGAAATGAGGCGTGTCTCCCAACATCCAGGGTTGGGTGTCACCCTTGAAGAATATTATTACAGTGGGTGCTATTACATCTTAATGTGTGATTGTCTTGCGCTCTAATTATTTCTTGCTTGCAAGAGGCTTACCATGTCAGCTGTACATATTTTCTCGAGCTAGTCTTCCGTTGTAATTAAAGGCTCGGGACGTGACACCTTTGTCCTGATGCTCCCTATGTATATTTGTGATGTTTTCGATATAGACTCCCGTCCAAATATGAAATAGTCAATATATGACCGATATGATCTTTATACCCCTTAGCACCCTAATGTAAGGAATTTTAATGTTCTTCAACACACCTTTAGTTCATTCCATGAGATCTGATTTTCACGGCATAAGGCCCCTTATCCTGGTTATTAATCAAAGGTTTTTTCCTCTCCGAGGAGATGTAATTAATGTCGTGACCTTTATGACGCGATGGGTTCCAGTCCCAACCTGATACCCACTTTCATATGATTAGTCAGATGGCGTGCACCGCAGGCTTTGGACCACTCCAGTCTCGAAGCTTGAACATATCGTCACTATGTGCCTGACATGCCTACGCACTACTAAACCAATAAAAAAGATAAACAATACAAAGATATCACGATCTCAAGATGAATGATAAAAGTGTGTCCACAGAAGGTTGACCTGGTTACTATTTTGGGTTAATAGAACACAGATCGTGGTTCTCCCATGATCGCCTTCTGGAGGTAGCAGTTGGTCGGGCGACCGCGACTTCAATACTCGGCTCTTGGGTAGACCGTTGGGTCGACCGCTATCTTTCTGTCGTGAGACAAAGACAATACCGACTTTTATAGTACCCATGTGTATGGCTAATCAACATGTAACTAGTCTAAGACTAACAAGAAAAGCATGCTATCATGAAAATAATGCATGGGGTAGCATAAATTAAGCAAAAGTTATTATCTTTGTATTAGGGTTGCAGAGACAGTATGCAGTAAAAACCCTATTGTGTGATCATATTAAAACATGAAATACGATGTGTACGATGCATGAAAACATGTAAGAACAGAGGGCTTTTACTCCTAACATGATGTTTGAGCCATCCACGAGACAACCTACCTCTGGGGTTGTTCCTAGCCTTGGAATTTCTCGCCAGAACAAGGCTCCCGTTCCTGCGCATCCTGCGCAGAAATAGTAACTTCCGCGCTCTCTAACTTCTTGACCGTTTGATCCCCTAACACAAAATTTAGAAGGTTGTTAGAGGATACTAAAGGGAACAATTTACTGTAAAGGAAGAACTTAATATGATGATATTATGCCTTCGTGCCACGCAATCCAAGATTAGCGTTTGCGCAAGACGAATCTGGGCCCTATTTATAGAGATTAACCTAGGGCTGAGGGTTTTGATCGAATTAAGAGCCCTATTTGGAGATAGAGTCGATCCCTACGAGTCCTAAACAGGTTCCCTTGCCAGATAGCATCGATCCATGGCCAACTCATGGATAAAAATCCAAATTTTCCGTGGTTTACTACTTCCCGTTTACGGAAGTAGGTCGCGATCTGGCAGGGACTGCTATCACCATATCACGGCCGCGCGACTGACCACGACTTGCCTGACTTTCCGAAAATTGAGTTTAAATCGAATTCCACCTCTAATTATCCCTATTTATCCACTTTAATTAGGAAATTAACCCCTATTACGTCTCTAGGGTTTGGGCTTGGGCCAAAAGGGTCAGCATTACATCACATGTTCATCTCTTTACCTCAACCACATTGAGTATCCATTAGTGCAACTTGCACGCCCCTTTTACATTCACTCATACATTATATTTCCTACCCTTTTGCATAAGGGGTTTCAGGGCCAACGCTAATAAGGTGTGTCATCTTCCATGCTTTTTTTTACGTCATGTATTTCACTAGGATTTGATGCTACACATGGGTTTCTAATCCATTCTTATTTGTTGTTGTCTCTTTGTTCAAGGGTAATCAATTAAGAGACTCTCTCTGTCGACCGACCGATAGGAAGAGAAGGAAGTTGACTCACATCTCTCACGCTTCAAAGGTATTCCGTGATCCCTCCTTATTATTTATTATTATATTATTTTGAGGCCCTTGCATCTCTGGTGATCACCCTCCATATCTCCCCACTGCCATGGTTTGGTTTAATGATATTTTCCAAAAAAAATGCCACTTACCTTGCTAGGTGTAGGGTCCATAAACCCTCCGCGCAGTGGCCGGTGGGAAGGAGGGGGGGCTGCTCTGCTAGGTTTTGGTCCTTCTCCACCGCCACCACTGCCGTGTCTTTCATCTTCTCCATCTTCGCCGCCATGTCCTTCATCTTCTTCACCATCACCATCTTGTCCTTCTTCTTCTTCTTCTCCATTGTCTCCATCTTCTTCTTCTTCTTCATTGCTCTCTTCTTCACTACCCTCATCTTCTTCTTCATTTTCTTCTTCGTCTTCACCGTGCTCCACTGCCGGAGCTTCTGCTGCCGCAGGAGGAGGGGCTTCCTCCTCGTTGTCATGGTCCTCATCGTCAACGTAGATGAGAGAGGGTGCCATCACCCGCCGTCTCTTCTCGGAGCTCGACCCACCCACGTAGGCCATGGATTAGCGAGTGTGAGAGGGAGAAGGTAGGAGAAGCACTACGACTGTCGTCGGTGAGAATTGCACAGAAACGGAGTGAGGAGGGGGGCAATATGATGTAGCAGAGAAATGAAGTGAGAGAGGTAGAAAGAAGGGAGGTTTAGCGGAAGGTTTTTATGATTGCAATTTTGAATGAATTGACACCTTACTGGAGGCCATCATTCAGAGATTAAATGGCCATTCACGAGGGCGTCATTTGTTAGAAATTCTAATTTTTTGGAAAATATTAAGTATTAGCGACTGGCAGACAGGCGCCATATGGGGAATGGACCGTTTCACGGACGGGTGTTATTTCCTTGCGTGTCTTGGGGTATGCAAAACTATTAGTTAATCATGAAGGTGTTAATCAATTGTTTTCAATGATATTAATAATAAACGACAATCTGAATGGGTGCTATTTCAGGAATAAACGGCAATGCAAAGAGGCACTGTTTAGTGGTTATTTGGGTTTTTTTGCAATCTTTTATCAGATGTTAAATGCGCTGATCTGGGAATTTTCTTTTTTTGGAGAAAAAAGAATAAATGAATTAGCGACGACGAGTGAGGCATAGATCAAGAAATTAATGCCCCCTGTGGCAGTCGTTGTTTTTTTCCAGAGCCTACATTTTTGAATAGAATCAAGGGATTTTGAGTAATCTGATCATTGTTTAACTTTGTCATTGGCTCAATTAAGGAAAGATTTTTTATTCATTCAAAGAAGGTAATCATTACATGCTTAGTGAGCCACCTTGGGCCTCAAATTCCACTATTTATATTTTTACTCAAAATTCTATTTTGAAATTTCAGGGTTGCTACACAAAGTCCAGCCACACTATCCCTCAAGCCCAGTTCTCTATTTCAATGCCCCCCAAAAACTAGGTGAACCTGACCTGTTACACCCCGTACCAGCACGTGGCAGGGAAGAATGAAGCAGACTAACAGTAAGTGGTCGCCATTCCCTGCATTCAACACTGTCCCATGGGACAAGAAGTGGGACAACTCAGCAAGTCACAACATTAAAATCTAGAATTTGTCATTAGTACTCTATAAAAGGGGAGCCCAAGACAAGCCCTTGGGGTAACAAAAATGTACATTCTGGATAACAGAAAAGGGAGGGGAAGTGATACAATCACAGCCTAGCCTCGCTCCCCTCCAGCTCTGCCAAGCGGGGCCCCGTGGCAGCCAACTCCGCCTTCAAGGCTGACGCAAGCTACGCACTTGCCTCGGCACTCATCTCGGCAGTCTGCCACTCGACCCTAGCTAGCTCCACATCTCACCGCTGCTCCTCCAGGGCCTTCACCAAGGCCTCGGCTCCACTCTCCGCGTCTCTCAGCCGTGCAGCACAGTCCTAGACAAGTGACATAGTCGCGTCAACACACCTCTCCTGCTCGACAGCCACCAGTGCAAGCCGAGCCTGCTACTCCTCCAGCCCTCGAAAGGCCGCCAGCCACCGAGCCCTCTACTTTTGTGCCTCTAGAAGCCGCAGGTACTCTACCCAAATGCCGGCCAAGACAGACATCCAAAGTTCGCATGGGAACCTGAGGCCATGGTAGCCCTCGGTGCATTCCCTCAACCACTGTCGAAGCTTCTCGGGAGAAGGCAGGGGGTCACCTCCTGCATAACCTCGAGCACGCTGGAGCAAAGCCGCGCCCACGCTAGCTTCCAACAGCGGCTCTGGTGGAGAGACAGATGAAGGCCACTCGATCCCCGTCTCCAGGTAGGAGTGGCCCACTTCAGCCAGCACACCAGAAGGACCTGTGCAACCCCACCAAATATAGAACGGCTCAGCAACGTTCAGGGCTTCCCTGTGATGAGACAAGGTGAAAAATCGAATAAAGTTCCTAACTCTCACCTCATATGGCCCCCACTGCACCAATAACATCCCCACTCGGGGTCGTTGAGCGTAGTCTCTCCTCCACCTAAGTAGCATCTCCTGCTAGAGTCGGAGAGGGCAGAGGCTCCTCTGACATCTAGGTGTCCCAAGTAATCATCGGAGAAGTAGGAGGCTCCCCCAGATCGACCGCGATGGGAGTTGGCACGCGCTCCTCCTCAGCCTCCAGCCCTAGACATAACACAAAATGTCAACCCTGCCATAAACCCTGAGTCAAAGCCAATGAAGGGGAGTGAAGGAGCTACATGTACCTTTCAGCACTGCCTTCATCTCAGTATCTCCGGTGGAAGAAGCCTCAGAGGAGGAAGCGCTTGGGCTCGAGCTCTCGTTGGTCTCTATAGCCATACTATCGCTACCCGAAGAACTAGAGGAAGCCCCTGGTGAACCCTCAATCATGGGCAAATCGAAGGCACATGCACACCCGTGAGCCGAGTCAGGGTACTACCGAGTCCAGTCTTGCACAAAGATAGCTCCCTAGCCAAAGGTGTTAGGGAAGAAGTTCACCAGCTGGGGCGTCCCCCTCAGAGACCCCCTCGATATCGATGAACTCCTCGTCGCACCCAGTAGACGCAGCGACACCAAGCTCATCCCTGGCCACCCAGGTCGTGTCCCGGGGAAGCTCTCCCTCCTCTAGGGGAGAAGAGGTCCCTGCAACCAACCCCTAATGAAAACTTAGCATGAGTGGGTAAAGTAGAGTAATCCACCATGAAATAACTAAGTGCTCAGCTACATCCCTGAGGGTCCCATGCTGGACGACTCCACCAGCCCCACCGTGCAAGCCGACACCATGGTCGGTAGAGGTGGGAGGGGTAGCTTTTCCAACAGTCCCGGTAGCCTGCCCAATGTGTCCCCGATGGTGGGTGGGGGCACGAAGGTCTCCTGCCCAGCCTCATCCACGAACGACGACAGGACAACTGATGGACCGGCGTCCACCAGTTCCTGGATCATCTCCATGGTGGCCGCCACATCCTCACCGGCCAAACAAGCGACTCGGACCAGGTCAACAACTTTGGCTTGCCAAGAGTGCAATTGCAATAGAAAGACTCCCTCCAAAGTAATCGGGCACTTACCCAGACAACTACCAGTCGCCATGGGGGCTGGCTCCCCCGCCTGTCCAGGCTCTCTATCTAGTGCCTCAGTCAAGGCCTTAGCCCCCGACGTCTCTACCTCCTCTGCACAAACCAGACGGTCACATCAGTGGCCAGAAATGGGCGAAGTCACTACTTACAGTCACCACCAGAAGCCCTTACCTGAATGGGCTCCTCCTGCACCTTCCTATGACTCGAAGTCGGGGAAGGCCTTGACATTGGGCGCCATCTTGTCCATCAGTCGGAGAAAACTCTCTGTGTTAATCTCACACTCAGCTCCCTCTGTATAGGGAGGGTCCTCCTCTCGAGGGGGCGAGAAGGTCGCCTCTGCCCTAGCCTCCATGGGAGCTGTAGGACACAAACCCAGCAAAGCAAGATTAGCCCACTACCATGGCTAAATTGACCAAAAGCAAAGAAGGCAAACGACACTTAGAGCTGTCTCTACCTCAGCTACCCCGTCAGCCTCGAGTCCTCCAAAAGACTCACTAGCCTCGGCTACTGCAGCCTCTACTCAGGGGTGTTTCTGCCTCGGCTGCAGACTTCCATCCCCGCTCCCCGAGGACGCCTCCATGGAGGGGTTATCCCTCTCTATCGCCGAACCTATCAAGAGACACAACATTATACAATGTCCCAGTGTTATAACCAGAAAGCAACGAACGAAAAATGGATGGAGTATCCCAAACAAGGCGGTACCTGGAGCCCCGAAGGGGGTCAGTGGCAACAGTACCAGCTGCTCCGGCTTCAATGCCAGCACCCAGGCCACGTTTGCCATGGCCTCCCGGATGTCCCTCAGAGTGCGGGCGCACTCGATCTAGGACAAGAACTCCACAGGCCTGGTAGACCCGATCGCGTGAGCAATGTGTCACTGCCAATCGTCGATCGCTGAGTTGGCAAAGCTCCCGTGCGGGAGCTCCCAACCCAGTGAACCCTGGCTCCGAAAGTCACAATCGGCCAAAAATTGGGCCCACCAGGCCTTAGGCGCACTTGGCTAGGACCCCTTTCCACCTGTCGCCGCTGCTCTCGCCGAAGTCTACACCAGGGGCTTCAGTGCCCCACCATTGCTCTGGCTCCCAGAAGTCGAACCCCGGCCACCCCGGGGCCACCGCTCCATAACCCGCTCGATCACTCGACAGATCCGAGCAACGCGGGTCCTCAGGTACCTATCATTCAGTGCAATAGGAGGCAAATCCTCCCTCAGTAAGCGTCCCTCCTCCGCCCTCTAGATCGTGGAGGCCTTCTGATGGTACAGGTGGCTGTGCTCGAACCACCACCTGGCATAGTGAACGTCAAACCTCCCTCGACGTCCCTGGCTCGGCATCGGGAACTACTCTGGCTCCCGGTGACTGTAGAAGTCCCACCATGCTGTCGCAAGTAGGTGGGTGTCTCTGCCCTGGTACTGCCTGCATGTCAAAGAGAACTCCTGGTTCGGCGAGATCCTCTGGTCGTGCCCAAAGTTCCTTACGAACCGATGTGGGTAGTATGACTCCAAGGAACTCGTCGCTGACCGGTGCAACGTCAGCACCTCCGACTGGGTACTCAGTATCCACTCCGTCCGCAGCCCAGCATCTGCCACCTCCTGACCAGGATGGGCACTGGTCGCCCCTCCACCTGAAGCCCACAGGAAGAGGCTGGAGTCCCTCATGGCGCTGTCGAAAGGCAGCCCCTCCTCACCCCTGGCGGGCAAGTAACAAAGGGCTTGCCTGGCCCCCTCCAGCTGCGTCTCTGCATCCCCTTCAGGCTACCTGGGGAAGCTAAACAAGAGCGGTGCCATCGGGTTCCTCACTGTCCCTTGCGTCACCAGCCTGGAAATAACAACTCGGCCCACACATTGAGGTAGTGGGTCGACAGGACTATGCTCTTCTCTCTCGGCGCCGCGTGCGCCTTATTTTTTCTGCTATTTTTTAGATTTTTCATGCATAACCACAACACTCCTAATAGCCCTTCCGAGCCCTCCGGCTTGTGGATGACGGGTCAGGATTCAAATGGTATCAGGTACCTCCCGATATCCGGATCTTGGGTCGTGACACCTGGCGTCATCAACAACTGCCTCTAACTCAAGAGCTGTCTTGATAGAGGAGTTACTGGCACCAAGCATCGAGGAGCCAAGTCCCCAAGTGAACGTCATCGATTATGAGCCTTCATGGATGGATCCGATCTTGGATTTTCTCCTGCGACAACAGCTCTCCAATGACCGTGCCGATGCCCGCCTTACGCGAGCACGCACGATACACTTTACGATCATCGATGGCCATCTGTTCAAATGATCACTCTCGGCTCCACTGTTGAAGTGCCTATTCCCCACGGAGGGCAAGCAGATGATTCAAGAAGTTCACGAGAGACTCTGCAGAAGCCATATTGGTGGGCGAGCACTCGCAAGGAGCCTTATCCAAAAGGGATACTGGTGGCCAACATTGCAGCAAGACTGCCTTGATATGTTCAGAGTTTCCCCTAGTGCCATAAGTTTGCAAACCTGCATCATCAACTAGTGATATAGTTGCATGCGCTAATGGAGCCTCACCCATTTGCTCGGTGGGGGGTAGATATATTGGGCCTCTTCCCAGAGGCTCAGGGGAGCAAGAAGTTTCTCATCGTCGCCATCGATTACTTCATCAAATGGGTCGAGGTAGAACCACTGGGGAAAATCACAAGCGAGGCGACATGGAAATTTGTCCTGCGGAACATAATTTGCTGGTTTGGGATCCCACACGTCCTTACAACCGACAACGACAAGCAATTCATGAGCACTTTCTTCCAGGAAAAGTGCTCAGAGCTGGGGATTTGGAATCATTACACATCTGTAGGCCACCCCCAAGTGAATGGCCTAGTAAAGAGTGCCATAGAACGCTCCTTCATGGCATCAAGAGCCGCTTGGAGCGGGCTGACGAATCTTGGGTGGATTCCATCCCAAGTGTCCTATGGGCACACCGGACTACTGCTTGGATGGCCATGGGGGAAACACCTTTTCACCTCGTACACAGAGCAGAGGCAGTTGTTCCAGTCGAGATATCCAACCCAACGTTATAGGTTAGCTAGTTTGACGAAGCCAGAAATAATCAGGTGATGCGAGAAAACCTGGACCTGCTCGAAAAAAGCAGGGAACACGCCTAGTTGAGACTCGCGGCCTACGAACGAAGACTGGCTCACGCTCGCGTCAGAGAGTGCCACTTCCTCCCTGGAAACCTTGTGCTGTGACGAGCTAGTGTGATAGACCCCAGAGCAGTTATAGGGAAACTAGCTCCAAACTGGGAAGGCCCTTATCGAGTGACAGAAGTGCTCGGCAAAGAGGCATACAGACTAACAACACTGGATGTGCAAGAAGTACCAAGGACTTCAAACTCTGTAAATCTCAGAGTAGTTTATCAGTAAACTATTTTTATTACTTCTTCTTGCCACTTCAAGGCCTGGACCAGGGAATCATTGTCAGTCACCCACTGAGCCCGACTATGATAGCTTTCGAGCTCCCAAGAGGCGAGTACTCATGCTCCCCTCAGAAACGATAGTAGCTTCCGAGCTCCCAAGAGGCGAGCACTCATGCGTTAAGGGAAATGTTGACCAATCTTACCGATGATGACAAGGGTCAAACATAGTTTGTTCATCGACATTGGTTAAATGTCGAAGCAAGAGTGTATTCATTAATGAGGACGGAGGGTCCAAGTTATGGGAAAGGTTGATTGATCTTTCCGACGATGACAAGGGTCGAACATAGTTTGTTCATCGACATTGGTTAAATGCCGAAACAAGAATATATTCATTAACGAGGACGGAGGGTCTAAGTTATAGAAAATGTTGACCGATCTTGTCGATGATGACAAGGGTCAAATATAGTTGGTTCATCAACATTAGCTAAATGCTGAAGCAAGAATATATTCATTAACAAGGACGGAGGGTCCAAGTTAAGGGAAGTGTTAACCGTTCTTGCCGATGATGGCAAGGGTCAAGCATAGTTGGTTCATCGACATTGGCTAAATGCCGAAGCAAGAATATATTCATTAACAAGGATGGAGGGTCCAAGTTAAGGGAAATGTTGACCGATCTTGCCGATGATGACAATGGCCAAACATAGTTTGTTCATCAGCATTGGTTAAATGTCGAAGCAAGAGTGTATTCATTAACGAGGATGGAGGGTCCAAGTTAAGGGAACTGTTGACCGATCATGTCGATGATGACAAGGGTCAAACATAGTTTGCTCATCGACATTGGTTAAATGTCGAAGCAAGAATATATTCATTAATGAGGACGGAGGGTCCAACTTAAGGGAAATGTTGACCGATCTTGCCAATGATGATAATGGTCAAACGTAGTTGGTAGAGAGAGAAAAGATCTCCGGTGGGAATTATGGTGATCATCCTTTTCGGAGTTTCATTAGGATGAGGGTGAAGAGGAACTTTAAATTACCACATTACCGACTCAAGCGCCCTTTCGGGTTTTCACTGAAGTCAGCCCCCTCTTACTTTTACCCACGCGTCCTTTCAGGTTTTCACGTGACGGGGTACCCGATTTTGCCTACAATGCCCTTTCGGGTTTTCGACACAGCCGGGTTATAGCCGTTTTTGCCCTCATTCTAGTATAGGAATAAGGCTGGCGGGACACCTCTATTTTAAGCCCCATTTTTCTTTTCTTTTCTTTTTTGAATATACGATAAAGGAATGTTGGCAAGTCAAGACGTGGTGTCCGACCCTTGGTGATGGTAGATAGCTATTGGCTGAGGCCCAGGGCCTTGTGCCAATAAAATTAGTTTATTCACTGGCAAAGGGGGACAATGCCAACGCAAGGGATGCATTTTACGCCGATTCAGACGTATGGCCCATAATGCTAATATTGTGAGAAGATTGGCTAGGACACGAGGCCTTTCGTCGAAAAAAAAAGGGGGTTATTCATTAGCAAGAAGGTAATGCTAGTGCAAATGGTTAATTTCATGTTGATTCGGGCGTAAGGCCCGTGATGGCGACATTGCATGATAGTTGGCTAGGACACAAAGTCTTGCGCCAAAAAGGGGTTTATTCGTTAGCAAGAAAATAATGCTAACGCAAAGGATGCATTTTACGTCGATTCGAGCGTAAGGCCCATAATGGTGATATTATGTGACAGTTGGCTAGGACACAAAGTCTTGTGCCGAAAAGGGGTTTATTCGTTAGCAAGAAAATAATGCTAACGCAAAGGATGTATTTCCACCGATTTGGATGTAAAGGCCTTCCGCTATTCTATCCACCTTCCATTCAACTCCACCCATATTCCCATCTATCACCGATGCTTCATGGGCCACTCTAGGGGTAAAGAGGAGGATCTCATCCTCTCGCCCTTCATGTTCTTTTCATTCTTTGCATTTCATGCATTCATCGCATCCATTGCATTGTATTCACATGCATTTGCACTTCTTCTTCCGCGAGTTTCCAGACTCGTATCTTCCCCGTCTTCCGGAACCTCCGGATCTTCCGCATTCCCCGTCTTATTCACCGCTATCCCCAGAATCTCCAGGTCTCCTTGCACTTCCCGGGCATTGCGCCCCCTCTAACCTTCTCTCAAGGCATCGCGCCCTTTTCCAACTCTCACATCCGGACTCTCCAGATTTCTTGCTTGTCTTCTTGGGACATCGCTCCCCATGGTGTCTCATCCCTCTGGAACCTCCGAATTTCCCTCTTTGGGCATCGTGCCTCTCTACACTCCCAGGCCCGGGTCCCCCGAGCCTCTCATTGATTCTCCTTGGGCATCGCGCCCCTTCCCCCTCACCACCTCCACTTCCGGATCCTCAGGATCTTTCTTTCTCCCCAGGGCATCAGACCCTTTTCTGCCTTCCTCCATCGGAACCTCCGGATTCTCCATCTTACTCTCTCTATCTTCTTCTGGGGCATTTCAAACCTTCTGATTCTGATCCTCAGGAGCCTCCGGACCCCTTCACTTTCCTCTGATTTATCCTCTTACTTTTCCAGGATATCGCGTCCTTTGTCCTCTTCTTCCATACTTCTCCTAGGGCATCGCGTACCTTAGGATTTTCCTCCTCCAAAACCTCTGGATGATTCCTCCTACCATGATTTTTCTCCTTCACTGCCTCCGGACCCTCCGGATCCACCACTTTCTATTTATCAACTCCTTCTCCTTTTAATCCCTTCTGATTTCGGATCTAACCCGACTTCTTCCACATCCACTACTTTGGGCATTTGCCCTTTCTCCCACTACTTTTGAGGCTTTAGTCCTCACTCCTCCTCTTGATTTTTCACTTCTTCTATAGACTGTTCCATGTGATCAGGGTCTCCGCACCTTAGCGAGGGAGTTCTAGCCATCGCCTCTCTTCCTTTCCTCCTTATTCGTTTGAGTCTGGTCTAGGCACCACTCCTTCTTGTTAAGTCACTTCAAACCTTTCCTTTTATCTGTCACTTGAGGACAAATCTCATGACAATCAAGATCGCCTCTGGCAGCTACTTTTACAAGATTGTAAGGTAACATATTGGCGTAAGTACATATTTTTATGATGTCATTGCTCATTACTTCATGCTTGATTTTCAAAACGAAGTGCTTCTTAACATGATTAAGAGTGATATTTTAGGCCGTTATCCTAGGTCTTTATCGAATTTCAGAAAGAGTCTTTTAGGCTTGCTTTTGCAGCACCTCTGGTTATTAAGAATCCCGTGTTGAGAGTTGAGCTTTTCCTCCCCACTTGCTAAGGGCAACCCTTAGCTGGACACTCCACACACTTCACGGCGTCCTTAGCCGGCTCCTTTGGATAAACACCGTTACTGCTTTGGCCATGCCATGGGTATGCATGAAAGTCTTTTCTCTCCTTTTTTCGGCCAAGTGCAGGGGTAAGAGGTTGACGAGCGAGATGACCAACCTAGCCCCCAATACGCTTCCTCTCCCAGAATTCTGAGATTTCTCATTGATTCTCCTTGGGCATCGCGTCCCATGGCATCTTCCCCCTTAGAAACTTCCAGACCTTCTAGGGCATCGCGCCCCTTTCCATCTTTCTCCTCCAGAACTTCCAGACTTATCTTTCCTCCCAGGGCATCGTGTCCCACGATTTCTTCTCATCCGAAACTTTTGGATCTTTCTCTCATCCTCTCGGGGCACCACACCCCATGGTGTTTTATCCCTCTGGAACCTCTGGACCTCCCTTTCTCTGCATCGCGTGCCACCACACCTCCACATCCAGAACCTCCAGATTTTCTATCTCCTCTCCTAGGGTATCGCGCCCCTTTCTATCTTATTCTGCCAGAGCCTCCGGACCTTCTCTCTTTCCTCCGATTTATCTTTCTACTATTCGAGGACATTGCGTCCTTTGCTCTCTTCCTCTTAAATCATCTCTTTCCGTACCTCTTCCCAGGGCATTGCATCCCTTGGCACTTTCCTCCCCCGGAACCTCCGGATTATCATTCTTCCTCCCATCATGATTCTCCTTTGTTGCCTCCGGAACCTCCAGATCCACCTCTCTCCATCTATCAATTTCTTCTCATGATTCCTTCTGATCTCAGGTCTAACCCGACTTCTTCCGCATCCACTGCTTTGGGCATCTGCCCTTTCTCCCACTGCTTCCGAGGCTTTAGCCCTCACTCCTCCTCTTGATTTTTCACTTCTTCTGTAAACTGTTCCATGTGATCAGCGTCTCAGCGCCTTAGCAAAGGAGTTCTAGCCCTCGCCTCTCTTCCTTTTCTCCTTATTTGTCTGAGTCATGGTCTGGGCACCACTCCTTCTTGTTAAGCCACTTCAAACATTTGCTTCCAACCTTTTATCTGCCATTTGAGGACAAATTCCATGATGACCAACATTGTCTCTAGCAGCTGTTTCACCAAGTTGCAAGGTAACATATTAGTGTAAGTACGTATTTTCATGATGACATTGCTCATTGTCTCACGCATGGTTTTCAAAATGAAGTGTTTCTTAACATGATTAAGAGTGGCAGTCAAGGCCCTTATCCTAAGTTTTTATCCTTATTTGAATTTCAGAAAGAGTCTTTAGGCTTACTTTTGTAGCACCTTTAGTTAAGAGAACCCCGTACTGGGAGTTCAGCATTCCCTCCCCGCTTGTTAAGAGCAACCCTTAGCTGGGCATTCCACACACCGCACGGCGTCCTTAGCCGGCTCCTTTGGGTAAAACACCGTTGCTACTTTGGTCATACCATGAGTATGCATGAAAGTCTTTTCTCTTCTTTACTCGGCTGAGTGTAGGGGTAGGAGGTTGACGGGCTAGATGACCAACTTAGGTACTCTCCAATACGAGAGAAGTCTCAAATAGGGGCAGTCCTGACCCGAGCAAGGAGAGCTTTTCATGATAAATCTAGCTAGCAAGGACTATTATCAAAATCACAATTCGATAAATGCAAAATTATGATTAGATAAAGGCATGTCAAGAGAGGTAAAGTCCTCGCAAGGTAAACCCTGGTCATATGCATGTCAAGGGTCTAAAAATCAAAAGGCACAGGGCCCCGGCGCAACAGACCACCTCTTTGAGGGGTAGTACCTTGGGAGGAATTCAAGTCCTGATACCTCCCATCTTGCATAAGGCTGACACATAGTTAACTTTAAACTTGTAATACTAGTGGCCCAAACATAATTAGTTACACATTAGTAAATATATTATATAAGGAAAAAAGAATATATAACTAGTTACACGAAACTAAACATAATCAAATAGATTATTACGTCACACGAAAGTAATTTATTTTTTATAGTAATCTATTACACCATATAATTAAATATAATATCTAAAGAGATAGAAAAGTTAGGTTAAAGATAACATATACATCATTCAATTCTTCTAATAAAGTACACAATATATAAGATCAATCATCTGACTCACCTGTGAATATCGTGTCCCACTCATAATTAGATATATATGATTCATGACCTAAAAATTCTAACTCTATTCTAGTGGGTGGAGTTGTATGTGGGTGAACAAATAAATAATGACTAGCTAGAAAGTTACATATAAATATATGAAAAAGATACTTCTAATCATATGAGCTCAAAATTGGCCAACCCCTATCTCCAAATAATCGAACATTATACGTGATCTCTAGGTAGGATAAGAAGTCTGCATAGTCTATGGAGCTTGCATAGTTCTCCTAGTACATGCATATGTTGTATTCATACTCTTAGGAAGCCTGACTGTACACGACCAGCTGTGGCTGCGTAACTGAGAGCTGACCGTATCCATAGCCATATGGCGGTATCAAAGGATAATTCTGAGGGTATAGGTACGATGGGACCAATGCATTGTTGCTCTTTGAATTGTCATGATATTTGTGCTGCTACTATCATCATCCATACTCATAGTCAGAACTCTGAGAGTCATGTGTGCTCATCCTCTTAAAATCAGATAGCATGTCTTGACATGTGCTATAGTCTGCGATAGAACTTTCATAGTAATTATCCCAATAGTTAGTTGTCCACCTCGCCCCTAGAGGTGGAGCATCGTGGTCGACATCCTGTGTGGCATGTGTGAAGTACTACTCCTCTATCCATACCATGCCTCCACCACTATGACTATTGCTATCGTGGCCCCAACGACCTCTGCCTTGATCACTATTATGCTCTTGGCCATCAGCACTAATATTCCTATGACCACTTCGTTGACCACCATGAGAACCACCACCACTCTAGAAAGAAGAAGGTGCTAGTGTACTGCTGTTATCGGAGTCATAACTCGCGCCATTGCAGGAGACTATCATCATCTACATTGGGATCCAACCTCTCCAAGTCTACAATGTCTAGAGGATTTACTAGTACTGGTTGCTTGTCCTTTTTACTCTTGAATAATGACGTCCATGTTGATTTCTTCTTCCGTGGAGCAGGCGACTTCTCTACCGTACGTTTCCTCACTCCGGATGCTTAAGATGCAAAGGTCATGTCCAATAATAACTTCAAGTAGTTTCATACTATGTAACTCGTATGAATATACCCGAGACGACTGAGTAGTTGCTCTAAGATCCCTATACACCAAGCATCGTGGTGCAACAATTTCACATGGTTGTTTGGATGCTATAGAAGATTACATAATTTCAAGCTCTATAGATTCAATTAGCAAATGAAATATAAATTGACATTTATATCTTCTCATTAGATATAATTTCACCCTCTAAATGAAAAACTCCTCTTAGACACAGACTGTCGTTGTTGTGCAGTCTCATGCAAAGTGGATGTTCTTTTAGGATCTATAGCGCCGGTAATGGGGAGTAACAGGTGGCTCGAAGCCACCAGACTCTGAATAGCCCAGACCTATTAAACTCAACGGCCCCTGAGTCACGAGACTTGGGTCAAGACCGTTGCACGTAACGGCACAACGTCATCGATCTGGCCTAATCCCTAGGTCTAAAATCACGATGACACGATTCCCAAGGTAGCTCACAAACTACCAAGTTAATCCCTCATCCAAGGGAGACACAGAAAAATCTCCAGTCCCAGACTGGTTGACTGAACTCACAGTTCAAGGCCATACGCTTGGCCCATGCGAAAATCACTTTCCAGAAAAACTCACATCGTGCAGGGAAGGCCCTCCGCATCCATGCCGACTCATGGTACTCACTCAAGCGTAACACGGAAACTCAGAACACGCACGCAGGGTCACCTAGACCCTCCCAACACACGGGTGTGCAATTCGAGGTAACACGACACCTCTGGGGTCACGAAGAAACACTCGGACACTTTTCCCACGAATCTGTATCGCATACGGATACCTCAAGACATGGCAATGCGAAACACGGTGGCCCGGGACCTTATTGGGCTGGGCGGCCATCACCTGGGCCGCCCAAAGGGCTAGGCGGCCATCGAATTGGCTGCCCAGTCTAGGGCCTCCTAGAGGGCAGCCAGACTGGTGGCCGCCCACTCCCTTGGGTGGCCAGACCTTGGGCCGCCCAGTGACCTGGGCGGCTAGGGTCATGGCCGCCCAGACCAGGGCACAGACGGCCACAAAAGTGGCTGCCTCCTTCGTTTACCCGCAGACGGACCTAGCTCTACCGTGAGCTCGGTTCCATGCCCCATTCGATCCCAATCGAAGGGGAAATAAGGGGAATTCATCCCCGGACATTCCCACGACCCAAAAACTCAACTCAAACCACGATCGGGCCTCGAATCGGCCGAAAACCGCCACTCGCCCCACACATGCAATTTTGACCCCGACGTGAAATAAACCCCCTCTCGGCCTCACCTCGGCCTATAAAACATGGGAAAAGGAAGTACAAGGGTTAAGGAACCATCCCCCTACTTTCACCAAATATTATGCGTGCCGAGGATGCCGATCCATCGCGAAACGCCCGTGAAACCCTCGCCGGGCACCCGAACACCCGACCGAGCTCGCCACGCGCCACCGCCTCGTCCCTCGACCAATCCCCATCGTCCCTCGTCCCACAAACCTCACCACCTCACCCCCGTCCACCTCCGTCGGCCATCGAAAAAGAGAGGGAGAGAAAGGGAGAGCATGAGAAGAGAGAGAGGGTGAGGAAGAGAGAATGAGAGAAAGAGAGAGGGGTGGGGGTTTATATAAGAAAATCTAAAATTTTTAAAAAATATCAAAAAATATGAAAAATTACCTCCACGGTCCTCGAAAAGAGCACAACGCACTGGTACCATCCTGAAGTCGGAGAATGCAACGGTTCCTGTATAGGGTTTCGCCGACCCGTCAGGGAAAAAACACTCGTACACCGCAAAACTCAATTTGGGACCCACGACAGTGATCCAAAATCTGCGGATCCTGATCCAAAAAATATCTGAAAAATCGGGGGTATTACATCTTGAGCATAAAAGTCATGGCCGGCACCTGCTCCCAAAGCCTCCACTTCCGCAACAACATACGGCTGACCACCACCCTCCTGCTCTCGGCCTTGTAAAGGGGGAGGTATTGTTACGGGTGGGTGGTGTGAGCACCCAGAGAGAGTGTGAGTCTCTCAGCCAAGGTTCGTCGACTCGGTGATCCGTATCGGATCGGATCTTCCCTGGTCCGGTACTGTACACCCGAGTCGCAACCGACTCGACCCGACTTGACGTGCATCATCTCCTCTCTCTCCCTCTCCCTCTCTCTCTCTCACTGTGACTCGGCCGATCCTAGGGGTGATCTGCACTGTATCGGGTTTTTCTAGATACGGTACGGGACGCCCGAGTCGGCCCGAGTTGGACCGAGTCGGCGAACCATGCTCTCAGCCAACTACAGTTGCTAGTGACTTTAGTCCCACATTGGATTCCACAAAGAGTTGGACCGGGCTTATAAGAAAAGGAATCCCCTACTTCAATACCTAGGTTTTGGGGGAAGGATAAATGGTTCCTAACATAACATTTTGGGTGATCTGAAAAACAAAAACCAAGGTCCCGCAGAAACATTGCTGCAGGTCTTAGTCTCTTCCGTCCTCTCACCACAAACAAAAGGAAAAAAGAAAGGATCCTTTCCTGAATAAACTCAACATAACGTGAAATATAAATACTATCCACGAATTTACTTAACCAATCCAAGGAAAATTGTTATCTAGTGTGGTCGAATAAATCTCCATAGATCTGCTTTTAATTTATAATATGTTATAGTTTCGCACTTAACCAGCACTGAATCAAATGTTTTGGAATATTACGCAATAGATAAGCACATCTCAGAGGAAACATCAGAACAGAACACACAATAGTGACTTCACGACCTACCGCCTACGATGAACGCATCAAAGCATCCAAAAAAAACTGCAGGGAAACCAAAGCATAAAATAGAAAGACATATTAGAGAACAACATGAATAAAAAACCGTTGATAACTAAACTTTCAGATCTACGAATTTCAATACAATATCTACTAAATCTTAAACAGCCGAACGCCAGATCTGCATCCGAATACGAACACACACATCCCAAACAACCGAAGCAAAACCAGCAGATCCAACTGGCATAAGACGGACACCACCCCGCTACTCACCGAAGACGGTGTTGATGGGGTTCATCGCCACCTGGTTCTTGGCGGCATCGCCGATGAGGCGCTCGGTGTCGGTGAAGGCGACATAGGAGGGGGTCGTCCTGTTCCCCTGGTCGTTGGCTATGATCTCGACCCGGTCATGCTGCCAAACGCCGACGCACGAGTAGGTTGTGCCGAGGTCGATGCCTATCGCCGGCCCCTCGCCCTTCCCGGCCATCTCCCTCCTGTTGGATTGGAAACCCTACACGGAGCAGAAGCAAAGAAGGAGAAGGAGGGCAGAGGAGCAGCAGCTCGCGTCTCCAGAAACGGCAGGGGTTGCGAGAGAAGGTTACTGAAATGCGGACGAGAGGCCTTTATAGGGTAGGGGATTAGGGTTCTGGAAAGTTCGGTGGAATAGGTCGTCTGAAACGATCGTATTGGACGGCGGGTGAGGCCTAGAGAATGGGCTCGTGGGTGGCGGACTAGAATCCGAGCCGGGGTCTGGCCCGGGCGCCCGTCCCCAGTTGGAAAGTACCGAGTCCATGCCGTGTTTTAAATGCTTATAGTATATGTGGCTATAATTTTTTGAACACTTTATCTCTCAGTGTAAGAGAAAAGAGAAGAGGAGATTCTGAGAGAAGAGAGAGAGAGAGAGAGCAGCAGTAGGAAGCTAGCAAGAAGAAGAAGGAAGAGGAAGAAAGAGTGAGAGAGTTCGTGAAGCTGACTGAAGATCTGGTTTGGGGCTGTCAACGCAAAAGACCACCCACATTTCTCGAAATTTCAAGTGACGAAGAAGTCAACCCTATCACTTCCAAGGTAAACACAATCGGAGAAGATGGTCCTACCGAAGAAGAGGAATAAGATTGGCGTGAGCCGATTATTAAAATAAATAATGGTTGTCTCTTTTCAGATCGAGATCAGAGGGTTCAGCCGCTGCGAAGGGCAACATCATATCAGTTGATAGGAAATCAATTATATAGGCTGGTGCATAAAAAGGACAAGCATGTCCTCTTACATTGCCTCTCACCGAAAGAAGCCAAGATGGTCATACACGAGGTCCACTCAGGGCTCTACGGCGCCCATCAAGCAGGGGACAAGATGAAGGACAACATGAAACTTAAGGGCTTTTACTGCCCCACCATGTATGCGGATTGCAGCTGATACACCCGCACATGTCATCAACGCCAAGCTTTCGGCCCAGTGCCAATAGGTGTACTCCACCACTCCTACATGGCCCTTTGCAGAATGAGAAATAGATATTGTGGGACCCTTCCCACCATCCTCTAAAGGCCACAAGTTCATACTAGCCGCAACAGAGTACTTCTGTAGGTGGGCCGAAGCTCTCTGTGGGAGGTCACAGGAGAGGATGTTGCCCAATTTGTCAAGCATTATATTATTTATAGATTTGGCACCCCCAACTGAATTATATCGGACAATGGCAGGCCATTCAAAAATAGAATAATATATGCTTTAGCCGCCAAATTCCAAAGAGATTGGAGAACTTCAACATTTTATAATCCCAAGCTAATGGGTTGGCTGAAGTATTCAACAAGGCCCTTTGCAAGCTCCTAGCCAAAATTGTCGGCACCCACAAAAGAGATTGGGTTGAGAAGATACATGAAGCTCTTTGGACATATCGGACAGTCTATAAGACTCCCACTGGGTGTTCCCTTTCTCTCTTGTATACGGGGTAGAAGTCGTGGTGCCGATTTAAATTGAAATGTCTTCTTACCAGATAGCTGTGCATATTGGTTTGCAAACCCAAGACCAAGATGAAATAAAAAGGAGGTTGGAAGAACTTTTCAACCTAGAAGGCAAAAGGTTGGAGGCCTACAAGTATCTTCAAACATATCGATCTCGAATGGCATGAGTTTATGATAAGCTTGTGAAACAAAGGGCATTTAAAAGTGGGGACCTTGTTATGGTCAAAGAAAGAGAAGTCATAACTGGCAAGTTCAGCGACAAACTACAACCCAACTGGCGTGGACCCTGTGTCGTAACGAGGGTTTGTGAAGGAGGCGCATATACGGTCATTGACTACAAAGGAGAAAACCCTTTACCTCCATTACATGGAAAGCATCTGAAGTTGTATCATGCCCCTGAGCATGAGTTCTTGCAGCGATCATTGCGAGATATCTCTCTTCCCGATGAGGGCTAAAAGAAAAGAAGGAACCTACCCAGATGGAAACCTGGAAAGGTACTGAGGTTGGTAATGCGGAAAAAAAAAATAAAAAAAGAAAAAAAAGAGGAACAAAAAACGCACACTCCTTTTTATCCCTTCGGAGCTTCACCGCTCTTGGGAGGCCTCTCAGGATCCAAGTGGTTTCGGGTTTACATGAGCCCGGATGCTGGGTCGTCACAGTACTAGCCACCCAGAATCCCAAGGCGGCCAGACTCTTGGCTGCCCACCCGACCAAGGTGGCCAGCGACCTGGCCTCCTAGACCCCAAGGTGGCCAGGGTACTGGCAGCTCAGTTCCCAAGGTGACTAGGGTACTGGTCGCCCAACCCTCAAGGCGGCCATAACCTTGGCCGCCCGACTCCCCTTGAAAGGGCCATCGACCTGGCTACCTCCTGGTAATCGCCCCTCAACTCCATGATCCGCCCACTCCGAGCACATCCCCCATAGTCATCCCACTTGAGGGGTCGAGGCACATGTAGTCTCACACATCCTCGTCTCCAGATGGATCAAAAAAGAGTTTTGACTCTATCTCCGAAGGTGGGGGGGACGGAGGGAAATCCCCCACATACGAAAAAATGGTTCCGAACAATCTCACGGGGGTTTGGACATTTGGAGTAGGAGAGGCTGGTAGCTCGGTGAGTCAAGAAGGCTATGAGAGCACCGAGAACCCTTCCTCACCTCTATTCCGCCGAAGAGCTTCATCCACATTGAAGGTGGCCAAAGACATGGCTGCCCACCACCTCTGAACGGCCTTGAGCTTGGCCGCCTCCTGTTGATCGACGGGCAAACCCTGTCTTTCTTCCTTTGCTCCCTATATTGCTGCATTTTAGTTCATTTTGCTGCATTATATGCATACTAGACTTGCCTAGATCTTATTCAAAGAGTTTTTTAGAAAACATAGGGAAGGCGGATGGTCGAAAGTCTAGGCCATCCCCCTTCCCAACCCCCTTCTCAGCACGATCATCCCCAATTACATATTTTTCCCTTTGGTTTGAGCATATATTACACTATCAAAGTCTAATGGGTTTACTTTCTCTGTTTGCTGGTTAACTTGCAGGAACTTCATCACCGACTAGCAGAGCTCCCCATTCTTGGCCGGCCGAGAGTGAGGATAGGAAGAACCCATACTCTCCCATTTCAAAGACATTCACGATCATCCTATCCCTGTGAGGCTCAGGTATATGTCTCTGGCGATCACCCCAATTCTATCTTTCTAATCTGTGCACCGTAGGAGTAGCATTTCAGAGAGGCCACCTTTCCGACGCCTGCAGACAGTTCGTACAATAAGAGGCTTCATAAGATTTCTCAGTAGTGTGACCATGACTTTACTTTAAATTGGTGGTTCCAACTCGAGGTCGTGGCTTCCCTGTGAGGATAGGAGTAGCGTAGAGACTCTGTAGTTTCATTGTTTGCTGTTATTACCATTCTAGCCACCATCATTGATGTTGTTGTCATTATTATAGTTGCTTTTGCCACTACTACTATTATCTTTATTGTTGTTATTATTGCTACTATTATTGTTATTACTGGTTACCGCCGTTGTTGTGGTGGGGATCCGCGGGACCCCTACTGAGTCAAAGAGATGAGGCTCACTCCCTGCTTTTTCAAGTGCAGTGCTTCTCCTCGAGGTGGTGCATCATCGTTGGAGAACCTTTTGTTGAACCCCCTCCTTGTGTGTATGTTTAATGGATTTTGATGATGACCAAACACTATACACTTGTATGAATTGAAAGAGTGCCAGCTCCCGGGCAATTCCCTCGTGTGACATCTGAATATATAAAATGGTGGAATGCCCATACTGCTTTTTATAGGCTTTCTCGGAATGACTGTTGAGATTTTGCAGAGCATAAATTCTTGAGCTCCCAGTCTTCTTCAGTATTTGAGATCGACCCCCACCATTTGCGGAGATTGAAATCCTGGAAGGAGTCTAAAGTGCAAGCTTATTTAGTTGCTTGGAAGTCCGTAAAGTAGCAAATATCCAAGCCGTAGCCTGTACTTCCAGATATTAAGAAGGATGAATTCATGGAGACCCTTCGGGGCTTATGCCGGGTTGGCAGTGGTAGGGTATCTCTACAATAGTTTCCATTGCCAGTGGAGGAGTCCATCACAACTCCTGCTTCGTGGTGTCTAAAAGTTGACTATTTATGTCTTTACAGGACTTTTGTGCAAAAGAAAGATCGGCAACCAACTTTATATGCTCAGACCTCTTGACTATTCACTTTGCTGCGCATTCACGGCCTTTACCTGACTGACAAGGCCAAGGTGATATTGGAGAGGCCGCTGTTCATTGCCTTCAAATATGCCGATGGATGGAGAATCGACCATCTCAGTTTGTATTACAGTCTGTCAGCTCATGGCCATGAAGATCTGGCTCTTTTGACTGGACACTGTGCCACTATTGGCGATATTTGTTGGCTAGTTTGGGAGGGGGCATCTAGGGACAAAGAGCCTCCCTTGTATTATTGGACTCTCTCCTCGTTGTATTTTGGTCCACCAGGTATATGTTGTCCCATTTTGTTCATTCCCCATTTTTGTTCATTTTTTTCTTCGGCACATATACATGTCTAAATACTGGATGCCCATGTTTCTTCTGTAGATTTCCCAGATTCCAAGACAACTTTGGAATACCGGAGGCTAATTTCCAAGGCACAGAAGCCTAGTTACTTTGAAACCCCAGTTGTAGCTCCGAGCATTACGCCATTGCCCTCTGAAAGATCTCGAAAACGTGAGAGATCCTAGGTAAAGGAGGCCATTTCTCGGGCTAAGAAGGCTCGAGCAGAGGTTTCCAAGCTGGAGGCACAGGCGGCTGCGGAACCTAGTGCCCCGCTACCGGCAGTTCCCTCCTTTGAGGAGTTTGAGGCAGTGCAAGAACAGTCACCTTCTCCAATAGGTATGCTTCCTTGATCTGCTCCAATTTGGACAGGGACCAGCCCCTTTGTTAATTTATTTTCTTCTCTCATACCCAGCGGCCCCTTCTGCCCCGCCCGTGGAAGAAGTTGCAACTGCCAGTGACCCCAAGGGGGTTGGAGGTACTGAATTACCCATAATCCCAGCCGAGAGTGATCTTCCTTCACCAACACCCAGCCATGAAGGTACTGTCGTTGATCATAAGGCTTTTGGGGGGGAGATGTTCATTCTTCTTCTTTTATCGACCCTGCCTTTTATTGGTCAAATGTCATCCCTTTGGAGCCTATTGTAGCTTCTTCTCTTGAGCCCTCAGCTCCAGGTGTGCTGCCCACCCAGCGATCTTCATAGAGGTTGGCCGCCCTGGCTATCGAGAAGGCTCCTTTGGAAGTGATTCAGGATGTCCCGGCATGCCCGGAGGCCCTTGGAGTTACAGCTACCGAGTTGCCTGAGAGTCCTCCCTCTGAGGAGCCCGTCGACACAAAATTCAAGATATCATTTGCCGCATGCCTATTCACATCCTGATCTCTGGCTATTTTGGGGATGAGCCTACCCTTCCAAAGATGGTTGCTAAGAAGAGTTCCCTTACACTAGTATCAGTTTCTTCAAAAGAGAGGCCGGTGGCAATCTCTTTGCTCACCGGAGGTTCGATTATTGATGTTGTTATTACCTCTTGCTCTATTGCTGTTTAGTTCACTGGCCAAGAGGGGTTCTCTACTTAGATTGTGCAAACTCATACAACCGCCAAGAGTCTGATGGATACCCTATTCAAGGGGCAATTGGTCGAATCTCCTACACTTTCTAAGGACATTCTGCACATCCTATGCAGTCTCCCTTGATTTATTGGTGAGTCGGCCACATCAACGCCGCACATTACTCTCCCTTAGTTTCATCCTGCTCTTCTAGAACGGAAGTTATGCTTCATGCCTGATTGTCGAGTGGAGATGCTGAATCACATGCTGCTAGTGCCAAGTGACAAAACTCCATGATTTTCTGATATTCATTCATTTGAGGAGTTATTTTTTCAAGAATGTCTGCCTATGGTTAGCACTAGGTGTCTAAGGGCAACCACCTTGATGAAGTTGCGTGTTCACAGCCAGGCCAGACCATCTGCTAGGTGGGCCCGTTATTTGAGAAGACATTACACATTGAGAAGGCCAAAGGTCTGAGTCCGCGCCAGACGGGTCCATGTTCAAGAAGTGTCTGCTAAGAAGAGGCGGCAGCGTAAGTTTAAGGGCCGTCCTTTGTGCACTCAGGGGTCCACTTCTTCCACTTCCTCTTCCTTTCATTCATCCTTTCTGTTGATCAACTCCCACCCTTGGATGGTGTACCTGCCTTCCTCTAATCCAATTTTCATGATTTTCTCCTCTCTTTTTGGGTCCGCAAACCCCCATTCTTCTTTCTCCCCTCAACCGGAGCCTTCAGATCCTCCATTCTCTCATGATTCTAGGCCTCGGCCTATGTCATCCTTTCTTCTCACTTTCGGGACTTCTTCTGATCCTTCTCCTCTGGTATCCCCGGGCTCTGCTTCTGATCCTTCCCCGACCATGTCGGGTGATTATCCTTTTCTTTCCTCGACCCTATCAAGTGTCTATCATTTTCTTCCCTCGACCCTGTCGGATGATTCTCATTCTCTTTCCCTGACCGTATCGGGTGACCATCATTCTTCTTCCCCAACCCTATCGGGTGTCTATCATTTTCTTCCCCCGACCCTGTTAGGTGATTCTCATTCTCTTTCCCCGACCCTATTAGGTGACCATCATTCTTCTTCCCTGACCCTATCGGGTGTCTATTATTTTCTTCCCTCGACCCTGTCGGGTGATTCTTATTCTCTTTCCCCGACCCTGTCGGGTGACCATCATTCTTCTTACCCGACCCTGTCGGGTGTCTATCATTTTCTTCCCCCGACCCTGTCAGGTGATTCTCATTCTCTTTCCCTGACCCTATTGGGTGATTCTCATTCTCTTTCCCCGACCTTGTCGGGTGATTTTCCTTCTTCTTCCCCACTTTTGTCGTGTGATCGCTACTCTTCTTCTCCGACCACATCGGATGATTTTCCTTCTCCTCTCTTTATTCACTCTAATTCATCCTTTCATTGTTCTTGCCCTTTTTCTTGCTATTTTCGAGGCTTTAGAGTTCAAAGAATGTCTCCAGCAACTTCCATTCTTGACTCATACAATTGGCCAATACTGCTCTCGGCTTTCGACTAAGGACATCAGCTACGGAATTACCCTTACCCGGATGGTATTGTATAGTGAAGTTGATATCCTTGAGATATTCGAGTCAACACCTTTGTCGCATGTTTAGCTCCTTTTGGGAGAATAAATACTTGAGACTTTTGTGATCGGAGTATACTGTGAATTGTTCTCCGCAAAGGTAGTGTCCCCAGATCTTTAAGGAAAATACCACCGCGGCTAGCTCTAAATCATGCACTGGGTAGCTTTCTTCATGCTTCTTTAATTGCCAGGAAGAGTATGCAATGGCGCTTCAATTTTGCATCAATACACATCCGAGGCCAATACCAAAAGCATCGGCATATACCTCGTACTTCTCTCCTTCAATTGGTAATGATAAGACTGGAGCAGTAGTCAAGAGATCCTTCAAAGCTTAGAAACTCTTCTCACAGTCTTCATTCCACTCATAAGGTACCTCTTTGTGAGTCAACCTGGTGAGAGGGACAGCAATTTTGGAGAAGTCCTTGATGAAACGTCAGTAGTATCCAGCTAGACCTAAGAAGCTTCGAATCTCCGTTGCATTTGTTGGTCGATCCAAACTTTTCACGGCCTCGACCTTTGAAGGGTCAATGGAAATTGCATCCTTTGAGACTACATGGCCCAAGAAGGATACTTTCTCGAGCCAGAACTTGCATTTGCTAAATTTGACATATAATTTGTTATCTCTCAACATTTACAAATCCTTCTTCAGATGTACTTCATGATCTTATTCGGTCTTTGAATAGATCAGAACATCAATAAAGACCATAATAAATTGGTCTAAATGAGGCTTGAATATGCTGTTCATTAACTGCATAAAAGCTGTAGTGATATTTGTTAGTCCGAAAGGCATAACAGTAAATTAGTAATGCCCATACCTACTTCGGAATGCAATTTTATGAATATCCTCCTCCTTCATTCTTAGTGGATGATAACCAGACCATAGATCAATCTTGGAGAAATATTTAGCTCCAGATAATTGATCAAATAACTCATCAATTCTTGACAGCGGGTACTTGTTCTTGATTGTAAGGTGGTTCAACTGCCGATAGTCAATGAAGAGTTGCATTGATCCATCTTTCTTTTTGACAAATAGCATGGGTGCTCCCCAAGGGGAAGTGCTTGGCTTGATAAAATCCTTTTTCAATAATTCCATTAGCTGCTCTTTTAGCTCCTTCAACTCAGCGGGGGACATTCTGTATGGTGCCTTGAAAACAGGACTAGCACCATGGACAAGGTTGATTGTAAATGACACTTCCCTTTCTGGGGGTAAACCAGTCAATTCTTCTAGAAAGACGTCAGGAAAATCCTGAATTACGCGGATGTCTTCAAGTTTAGACTCCTCGATTTCAGTAGCAATCACAAATGCTATTGAAGCCACACATCCTCTACTTGTAAGTTTGCTAGCTCGGAGAGCTGAGATAAGAGGTGATCTATTTCGAGGGCTAGTGTAAACCAGATCGGGATAATCCACAAAAGTTATCTTGCCATTCCGACAATCTACAGTTGCTCGGTAAGTGGATAACCAGTCAGCACCTAGTATGACATCATACCCCTTCATATCTAGGCATATTATGAAATTTACAAACATGTTCCCCCCTGATTCTTTACTTCCTCAAAAATTTTGAGAACACAACCCGAACCCCAAGTTTTCTGTTAGCACAACTGGGCATCATTTTGGCATGTTGCTTCTGGGAGATGCCAAGCTAACCCTTGCTCATTTGTCATTGTATCTAGATCCTTCTTATGGAAAACTCGTTGGCATAGGCGGAGGATGATATGCCTCAGATTTCATGAATTGGATATGACCAATTTTATTAAGCGTTGATAGTCAATCTAACACATACACTCCTTTCTTGTCTAGACCAGAGCAGTCATGGCAAATGTGGCTCTCAAAAGTTGATATGTTCCTTAGTTTTGAAGTGAATCTAAAGATTTCCTATGGATATCAACTTTGGTTGAGTGCCTAAGGATGCTTTCCTCTTTTACAAGCTATCTGGTGTGACCAAATGAAGTTAGAGGATGCTTATGCTTAGTGATTCATGGGGATTGTTTTCCCATCATCAGGAGCACCTAGCCCTTCACTAGAGCACTCTCAATGTCCAGTTTAGAAAAATGTAGCAATTTCAAAGAATTAAGATATTGCATGAAGTGAGAGAAACTGTGTATAAAGTGGTATTAGTAGATTATGGGATCCACAAACCTAGGATTTGTGCTCTGCATCAACAACCCTTGGCTTTACTCTTTCACAATTTGCTATGACAAACATATTGGGAACAATGCCATCACTCTGACAAATTTCAATTTAAACTATGTTAGAGAAAAAAGATACCAAATGCTTGGGCATCGGAAAATGATTTAGATAAAAGCACATGTGAACATAAACACCATCAGTTATCAACATTTACGTGAGAGAACAAAGTAAGGACCAAGGAGAAATAAACGAGAGATGAAACTGTCGACAAAGAATAGCAATAGCATAAGATGATAAGAAAACAAAGTAGTAAAGTAAATAGTTTCCCTCGTAACAATTAAATAGTTCCACTACATATTCTATTCCCCATGACCCACTAGGAGGAAAAATCAACCTAGAAAGATCTACAGGAAGCATTCTACAACCCCTGGCCTGTGTGAAAATTTTAAAGCATATTAATTAATAAGCATTGACCCGAGTGAAAATTTGTATGATCTAGAAAATGATGAAAGAAGGTTCTACTAGCAATCTTACTCCAATAACCAAGATGTAGCCTTGGTCATATATCTTACAGAGGTGAGGAGGTGGAGAGGTGAAGGAGAATATGGAGGAAAAGTCTACACCGGAGGTGAGGAGGCAGAGGGGTGGAGGAGAAGATGGAGGAAAAGTCCGCAGGGAAGGGGGCCAGGGAGGCGAGAGGAGGCGGAGTGGGGAGGAGAAGATGGATCGAGGCTAGGGCCATCCTATACCTTCACAGTCTCGTACATGAGTATGATTCGGTGTCAGTGGGTTAGGAGTAGGAGCTGGTGTGGGGGTGTGATGACGAGCATCCTTATGGTGTAGCAGCAGAGCAAGATCGCGATGGCGGTGGTCGGGGAGCGTCGCCCGGCGCCGGTTATGGCTAGGCCCTACGGAGTTGGGAAACTATACGTAGCAGACCTGAAAAAGGCCTGGCGGCTCCTACGACTACTGAGGAATAGTGAGGGGGGAGAAGTGGGCGGGGGAGAAGGGGGCAGCGAGGCGATGAGGCAGGGGAGAAGCTGAGGCAATAGAAGAAGAAAGAAAACAAAAAGAGAGGAAGAAAGGAAGAAATATAAGCATTTTGAGGAAATTGAATGAAATAAAAGAAATTGCTTTAACTTACCTCTCTCAGGGAGCTGGAGCTCAGATGCCTAGGGATGGTAGTCAACCTTTGCAGCACCCATGCTCCTTCCTAGTCGGCTTCGGCCCGTGGTATGCGACCTCACCCATAGAGCTTGCTTCAAGGGCCCTCTTCATGGTGATTTAGGAGAGCTTAGCAGGGTTTCCAAGACCTAAGAGAGGGGTTTTTTGTAAGATAGGAATTTAGGATGACCTTCTACTTATAGAGCCCAGAATCTTGGCCTAATCCCACTAGGATTGAGGTAGGATAGCCCCAAATCAAGTTAGGATGAACTTTAGCACGGATTAGCACTCCTTGCCCACAGTTTGGGACTCTCCAAGAGAGTCCCAATCGGAGCTAACAGGGTTTCCCAAGTCGCGGTCTATCGAGCGACGGCAAACAGTTAATGGTAGTCTTCAAAGGACCGTTTCTCTGTCTTCTACACACTTCACCTCTCCAGTGGCCTAAACGATCTTTGGGAGGTCATTTCTCAAGCTAAACAGTCAAGGGGAGACCATCTTTTCAAGTTATGCGATCTAATAAGGACCATTTTTTACCTTGTTTGAGCTCATGGCTGGTCGACCTTCAGCGGTCTACCGTGAGACCGCCAGGTTCTGATAGCGGCCTGTTGGGCGACCATCTTTCTCTTTGCTGGCTAAGTTTTTTGAGTCGTTCTACTCGAGTCTCTGTCCCTCTCTTTCAATCTCCTATGTCAGTCGTAGGATTCGTTGTCAGTCAGTCAGTATCAAGCATACACACATTCATTTTTTACAAGTCAAAAATAGGTCATGTCATAACATCCATAATAAAAGTACATGTGTCTCACATGGTACATCTGGCAGGTCCCTCTTTTGAACCTCCACTGTCACCAGTGCCCTTCATGCCTCTTCGACGGCAGGGCCATGGCTGAACTCCCCTCCTCAGGGTGTCGTCGGTGACGCTCCTCCTCCTCATTCCTCCGACGGCCAGAGGAGCTGGTGAAATAGCTTTGATACGCACTGCTATGTGTGACGCTCTGGCTACCACTGCGATTTCATATGGGGTCCCTCAGTGCCCGCACCTCTCCTCGTAGCTCTAACACCTCTATGCGAGCCTGCTCTGCCTTAGACCGGTATCGATCAGCCGCTGCTACCTCGACCCGGTAACGCTCTGCCTCAGCTCAGGCACACTCTACCTCAGCCCGGTAACTGCCCACCGCCTCTGCCTCTACCTGACAGCACTCGGCCTCTGCACGATAATGCTTCGCCTTAGTACGAAAGCGCTCTGCCTCCTCTCTCTGTCGAGTGACCTCGCTCAGCACCACTGCTAGATCAGTCGTCTGCATATACACACATCATGATTAGCTAGTTGCATTCATAATTATAATCAACAAGGGAAAGTACAGCTGTTTACTTATCCTCTCGGCCAATGCGGCCTTGGCCTCCTCGGCTCGTGCCACTGTCTAGGAAAACTCTGCATCCCGCTCAGCCCGATCCGCCGGTGGCTAGGAGGAAGAGGATGGCACATCGACTCCCTGATGCTGGACTCCCTCAGCATGCTACAAATAGGGGCACGTCAGTTTCATAAGCATAACATAACATTTTAAGTCTGAGGTTGAGTAGAACTTACCAGAAGGTCCAAAGAATGCTGGAGCTTATCCCGCTGCTGAACGGTAGAATAGAGTAACCCCTGGAGCTCAGCGATCCATCCCTGGGGGTCGAGCTGCATGTAGAAAGTCGAGCGTCAATGCATTGTAATCATGAACATATTAGAAAGCATAAGTCTAGAGTCGTACCAGTCGTCGTGCACCACGGAAGACTTGGTCTCCATAGCTTCGGGCGTAGGCCGTCAAGTAGGCCTCGTCACTCGTGGCTCAGGCACGCACCACTCGCCCTAGCCCCGTCCAGTCCTGGATCTGGTCCGCTGCTTAGATGTTCCAGTCTATCTCCACCGCTAGCCCACGTGCGTGGCGCCCCACGCGCTCCTCTGGCTTCTCATGTGCCGGGAACTCTACCTCTGCCTAATGGACACCCGCGGTCCTCATGATCAATCGATAATGAAGTGGCTTGACCACATTCATGTAGTAGAGCCAGATGTCCACCACCCATGGCTGGCCCTCATGGCCCTCTCCTTAGTACGGTGTCCACAGGACCTGTCAAGTAGGCAGAATGCATCAGTATCCAAGCATATAGTCACATTTGCAAAGTTCAAGTGTAGGGTCTTACCAATGCATAAGGTAAAGCGTCGAGGTCATCCTGAATCGTCCGAACCTGACGACGTAGGGAGCCCACCTCTCGGGCCGTCGTCCACTGCCGCGCAATGGGCACCCAGTCCGGATGCACCTCCTGCCCTCTCCCCAGTTTGGGGAGGTACATGTAAGCCCACACCTGCATTTCATTGCATTTAATGTCAGCATATAACATAGCAATTTGCACAAGCATTCTAGGAATTGGGTCATACCTGAAGAAGTGGGGAGAACCTACCTAGCATCATCTGCCAACTGGCCGAGATAAGAGTGTCGAAAAGGAAGGTGAGTATAGCTGCACCCCACGCGTACTGTCCGACTCTGTCAACCTTCTCAAGCAAGGGTAGTAGTCTGCAACTCACCCCATCCACTCGGGTAGCGAACAACAGCTTCCCGAATAGCAACATCAGGTACCGCCATAGGACGACGTTCACCTCGAGTCCTGGCATAGCTGCCACCCGTTCTCGTGCCCGGTCCGATAGCCACCCCAAGTGTTGCTCGGGTAGCTCTCCAACCGCGATCCCAGCGCTCCTCAAGCCCAGGCTCTGCTGCAGCGTCGCTCTCGGTAGGATCATGGACTGGCACTCTGCTCTCTACAACTCTAGGCCCAGCAACCTCTGGGCCAGCTCCCGGTAGTTCATCAAGGTCCTCCCACTCACCGGCGCGTCGTGCACTCGCAGCCCGGTGATGCTCGCCACATCCTCCAGCATTAGGATCAAGTGACCACATGGAAAGAGGAATGCCCGGCTGACCGGGTCCCATCGGTCGTGTAGCGCTTAGAGGAGGGTGGTGTCCAGTCTCACCACCTCCATGCCAAGGATCTCTCCAAACCTCATGGCAGCCACCCACTCCCTCTGGAAATTCAATAGTGCCAAGTACACTGCGCGGACCTGAAGCCATGAAATCCGCATCCGGCGTTTTTCCTGTAGGCATTTAAACATTTATATCAGTCATTCATTCCATGTATAATGCATTAAAAAAAATCAGGTCTACTAAGGTTACGGCCCTATGGGGACCGTTTGGCATCTGATCAACAGTCACATGAAGACCGTTCATGCTATCTCAGCGGTCTCCCATAGATCATTTTGCTATCCCCCACAACCCTTTAACTCAATGCTCTAAGATGATCATTCTTGGGTCGTTTCATTCGGGTTCACGGCCACGATGGGGCCGTTTTAAATTTAATGGTCGTATAGAGACCATTCGTTTCCAATCAAGCGGTCTCCCTTAGATCATTTTTATTCCCTCCAATGCGCCAACTGTGGAACTCTCATTGAACGGTCACCCTTGGACCATTTTAGCCTACCGAACGGTTTAGTTAGGACCATGTTCATCCTAACAGTCATGGGAGGACCGTTTAATTTTCCTAAGCGGTTCTTGAAAGGACCGCGTTTCGCTCGCCATGACGAACGACGTCTGAACTCCCTCCCCGCTGTTGGCAATGGCCCTAGGGGCCCTACAAACATTCCTAAGGGGTGGTGTGCCCCATTTCCTTCCCCTAAACTAACATGCATCAACTAGAAAATGGAAATGGGGGGTGTTTAGCTGACGGTCTACCTCAGACGATGGGGTTCCTCCGGCCGGCTTCACGGTCGTCGTCGTCGTCTCCTCACCCTCTGACTGCGCTGCGATCTCCTCAATCGCCCCAACGGCCGTGGGGGGGCCTCCTCCTTCAACCTCGGTCGGCAGTGGCGCCGTCTCCACCGAAGGGTTCACCGGCAGTGGCAGCATGGCTCCTTCCTCTCCGGCCATTCGACGGGCGAGTCATCTCTAATGCCACACCTACCTTCCGCAACATTTTAGCCATGAATGATATCTCCAACATGCACCAGTTATATAGCTGGGCTAGGTTTATCCAAACCCAATTCAAGGACTCCCCCATTCATTCCCTTTTTGAGGCCCAGAAGCCCAAATATAATAGAAAATCTCAGGGGCCAATCACCGAAGGAGTCCAAACGAATGTGCAAGTCCAAGCCATTGCTTTCACCTTCCCTAATCAACCTGCAACACCCTGCTTTCAACAACCTCCACGCAACCCTCAATTCCCCACTCCACAAAATCCTCAGTCAGCCTTTCCCGCTCCACAAAATGCCCAACCTTCCTTCCCTGCTCCCCAATAGCCGCAACAACCCCTACAATACCACAATGTTCCACCTCCCAACGGCTACGCACCTAAGCGCCTGGCTCTAAAGATGGCCCAATATCCTCCTTTGCCTGAGACCCTCCCGAACATTTTTTCAGCCCTCATGTCCATTGGTGCTTTACAACTTCCTCCGGAACGGTCTAATTGGAATCCGACTGTTGATCAATCTAGATATTGTATATTCCACTGGCAGCCTTGGCACACGATAGTGAACTATTTTCAGTTTAGAGATTTTGTGTACGATCTACATGAGGGACAGCGCATCGATTGGGATGAGATGCATAAAGTCATTACTGAGATTAAAGAGAAGAGAAGGCAAACACCGAGGCAGCAAGTGTAGCAGCAAGCACCGCAGTCACAGTCTCAGTCGTAGCAGCAGCCTGCGCAGGATCTGGGGATCCACCAAAATCCCATGCCGAACCATCCGCCTGTTCCGCAATCTCAGCCATAGGCACTGGCTCAGGTCAACATGGTCCACCGCCCGACCCCCAATGCCAGGTGATCTTATGATGATGAATCTTCTGTCCAGCGGCTTATGGCCCTCCACTATACCTACTGCAACCTTCCTTCACCTTCTACTCCAGTCATCCTCCCGCCAAACCATCAAGCCACCACCGCTATACCATCCATGCCTGTTATTCCCCACTAACCCCTCATCTCACCACCTGCTTCTGCCATTATACCACTCGGCCTCGCTCCCCTGCAAGTGCACATTCCGCTTGTTGTAGCCACGCCTTCCAATCCTCCGCCCGCCATCCTCCCAGCAGGTCCCATTACCCATGCCACTACTCCCAATACCCCCGCTACCACCACTACACCTACCCCTGCACCATTTATCCACCCCATCGGGCCCATTAAGCCAGCCACCATAAGTTCGTCCAATGATGTGCCGGCCCAGAACCCTGCCCTACGGAGTGGGTGTTTGTTTCATCGAAATTACCCCACCACTGGTGCATCTGCACCTAATCCCCAGTCTTCGCAACAGACTGCTGACCAGGAGGAGGCAGATCCACTGCCGGGCACCCAATATGATCTCCTACATCATCTGGACAGAATGCCCACCAAGATTTCAGTCCAGAAATTGATTAAGCGATCGAAGCTTCACCAAGATGCATTGCAGGATTTTTTGCAAAAGATCATAGTTAATGAAGATATGATAGTGGACAATCTACTGACCGCCCTGGCTACAGCTTCCAAGGGGCCGACTATTACATTCTCAGAGATCGAGCTAGCACATTGTGGACATCAAAAAAGAAGAATAAAAAAAGAAGAAGGACTCTGGACAGTCCTCTAGACTCACTAAATCCAACGGTCCTTGAGTCACAAGACTCGAGGTCAAGACTGTTGCACCGAACGGCGCCATGCCATCAATCTGCCCTAACCCTAGGATCAGAAACCTCGGCACGATGACTCACAGGCAGTTCACGACTGTTGAGACCATTCTCTCGAAAAGGGAACTAAGAAAACCTCCAGCTCTAGGCTGGGTAAATGGGACTCACAGTCCATAGGCCACACACACGGCCCATGCGGAAAACACAAAAGCACGGTTCCCAAGGTAGCTCACAAGCTGCCAAGCCGATTCCCCATCCCAGGGAAAAGTGAGAAACCTCCAGCCCCAGGTTGGGTGACTGGACTCGCAGTCCAAGTTCTTACGCATGGCCCACTCGGAAACCACCTTCCGAAGAAACTCACGACGTGCGGGGAAACCTCACCACACTCACAATGATAAACAGTGACTCGATCAAGCGTAACACTTGCCCGGAACACATGGAGTCACCCAGACTCTCAAACCTGTGGGCACGTTAATCGAGGTAGTACGGTACCTACAGACACCCCAAAACACAGACACAGAACCCCCGGGGGTGTCCGGGACATCCACGAGACCGAAGGTCGACCACTGGGTCACAACCGGGTCAACCAGGGGTCAACATAATGCAATCAGAACGCAACTAGCACGGAAAATAGGGTGGGGGTACTCCTTGGACCGTTACGCCTAAAGGCAGTCCACCTTGGGCCGCAAGCCAAACGCTAAGCGGTCCCCTCTAGCCACAAGGCAAACGCTAAGTGGTCCCCTCTGGGCCGCAAGGCTCCTAAAGCGGTCACGGGAAGACCACTTCTATCTGAAAAGCACAGACGAGGGACGGTCACCTCCCAGGCCGTCACCAATAGAATCGCCAGCACCTGGGCCACTAACCCCCAAGTGGCGGCCCTGGCCTAACCGCAAGCCTCTGCGGTGGTCAACCTCAAGGCCGTTACTGTACGGGGTTACAGATGAAGGGGTGGCTGCCGGTCCCTGGCCACACCAGCCATGAAACAGTCGCCCTTGGACCGCTATGCATCCCCAAAACACGGTAAAACGGGAGAGTGGTGGCCTCCCTGAGGACCGCCTCTATTCCAGAAACTCGAAAATGACGAATTCGGTGGAAAACTCCATTCCACGTCCTGTTCGCGCCCACGCAAAGGAGAAAACAAGGGAAAACTAGCCCCCAACCTCTCCAGCACCGAGAGGACCCATTCAAACCCTGAAATCACAGTTAAAAGGCTAGATCCGGCTCACTCCCTAAAAATATGTATTTTTCCCAAGATGTTCAAATAAGTCCGCTCGGCTTACCACGGCCTACCAAAATCGCGGGAATGGATACGTGAGCTGGGAATCCATCTCCCTACCTCCACCAAAGATTTCACACGCTGAGATCATCGATCTGTCAAGAAAATGTCGTTAAACCCTCACCGGGACACGAACTCGCGACCGAGCTTCCACGCGCCACCAGTCCTCGATCCTTGACCCGTTCCTCATTCCTCGCCTCACCACCTCGCTGTCTCACCCCCATCTCGCTTCATCGGCCGTCGGAGAAGAGAGGGTGAGAAGAGAGAGCGTGAGAAGAGAGAGAGTGAGAGGGAGAGAAATGAGAGTGAGGGAGAGAGAAGATCTTGGTCATCGCCCTTTAGTAGGTTGCACCTGCATTCTTTAAGCCACGAAAAGCCCTTTGGGAGATCGAAAAGCTGTATGGTCTTTATCCTTGATGGTCATGCGGATTTGATTATAGTTCGACGACTCGTCCATGATGGACAAGACTTCATGACCGGTGGTCATGTCAATCATTGTCTCTGTGATCAGGATGGGGAAGTCGTCCTTCGGGCATGCTTTGTTCAAATCTCGGAAGTCGATGCAGACCCATACTTGGCCATTCTTCTTTTGACAGGGAATATGTTGGCGAGCCACACAGGATACATGCATCCCTCTATGAAGTTCACATTGAGTCTCTTGTCAATCTCGGCATTGACTTCAAGCTCCAGTTCGTGGCGCATGCGTCTCTGGATTGTTTGACTGGCTTAACTGTTGGAAGTATCGTCAATTCGTGTTCAGCCACAGAGGAATCAAGCCCGGGCATTTCCTTATAGGTCTAGGCGAAGCAATCTTTGAATTCTTCCAGGAGTTGCTGATATGCATATCTTTTCTTCTTGCTTAGGAAAGCGCTCACGAAGGTTGGCTGGTAGTCTTCTTTGCTTTTGAGGTTGATTTCAATCAACTTGTTCACACTTGCTTGACCACCGTCTTCAGGTGGAGCTAGTTGGAGGTCGACGAAGTCTCCCTCATCAATGATGTTGGCTTCGTAGGCTTCAAATTCTTTGAAGCTTTCTTTCTCGTGGTTTGAGTTTGAAGAATCTCTTTCGGTTTGCTGATGACCAGCAGAATCATCGGTGATCCTCAACGAGGGTGACATTGGCACCTCACTAGACTCATGTCCGGAGTTTTCAATTTTGGGCTCAACTTTTGTTTGCCCTTGAGGAACAGGTAGCAGCCCTATGTCAGTGACTGCATAATGGATTTGAAAGTCTGTCTCTTGGTCATACCTGAGTCCCCTTTGCGGGAGAAGGGAGGTTGCCCTGGGCCTGCGAAGGGATCCAGAGGCGGCGAAAATATGTGCTCCTCGTGGGGTCTTGGACATGGGGGATATGATGCTTTCTGCACATTTCGCTGATATGTTCTGCATATTGTCCATTTCTTGGACTAGCTTCGGAGCATTGTCAGCGGGGGTATTCCAGCTGAAATCATCCTCGGGAGGGCCCTGTGGGACTAAATCTTCTTTGTAGAAGACGATTGGCCGGTCTTCCTTACTTTTTTTGTTTCTTCCCTTGCGAGGATAAGAGAATATGAACATTTCTAGTTGCTCCACACTGTGTTCTTCCCTCTGAAATAAGGATTGGACACATTTGGGCAGCAAGGGGATGCTCTTATCCATGGCTTGGCTGATGAGGTTGGCCTCAAAGTCATGGTTGAGTCGGCTTAAAGCCGGCCTTGAGACTCAACCTGTGTAACCTTAACATGTCACGGTTGACAGTGAAGTGTTGTCCTTCTTCGCCTTCATAGTCTACCTTTTGCTTTCCTTTATTTTTTGTACCCTCGGGGGTTGCTAGAGTAGGTTCCCCGAAATACAAGGAAGCATCTGCCAGATGGCACTTGTTGGGACGGAAGGGAATGGAGCTTGGTCCGCGAAGATCCGATCTGCTGGCGGATCTCCTCAAGGTCGCCAGGCAAGACTTCAGGGCGTGAATGGGCGGAGGATGCTTCCTGCAATGCTTCAACTCTCCCAGATCAAACTGCTCATAAATAAAGGTGGGTAACAGATTCACACTGGCTCCTAAATCCAGTAATACTCTATCGAAAGTAACTCCACCTATGTCACATGAGATTAATAGAGCTCTAGGATCCTTCAATTTCTTAGGCAAATGATTCATAATAATAGCACTCACATTCTCAGACAAACGGATCTTCTGAGTTAATGTCTTCGGCTCGCTCTTCGGTGTACATAGCACCTTTAGAAATTTTGTATAGGCCGGTACGTGCTTGCTTGCATCCAAAAGTGGAATATGGATGTTCACTTGTTTAAATAATTTCAACAATTCTTCTTGTTGAATCGGCTACTTTTTGTTGGCTGTTGACTTTAGTGCATCAAGGAAGGGGACCTTTGGCATTTATTCATAGGGTCTTTCATCAATTTTATCTTTTCCCTTTTCAAGCTCCTTCCTCCGCCCCTCACCTTTCGACTTCTTCTTTTCTTCAACAATCATGGGCTCCTCTTCCTCATCACTCTTCTCATGGGTCCCTTGGCCCGAATTGCTACCGACTCTCCTAATCTTATAAGGATCATCTAAAATCTTCCCGCTCCTAAGAGTAGGTATAGCCTTAGCGTTCTCAAAATGTGATCTTACAAGAGGGGGAGGCTAAGGTTGGTTTGGTTGAGGAAGAAGAGGAGCTCTTTGGGGAAAGCCCGGAGGTTGATTTGTAGGATTAGCCACTGGCTGACTAGGAAGTTGACCTACCTCCCTTCTCATGCTGGCTACTGCCAATTGCCCTAACTGACTCTTCAACTTGGAATTAGATTGCTGCTGAGTAAGAATTCATTGTTGGAGTTGATCAAATTTTTCATCAAAGTTGGGCTGAGTAGGAGGTGGTGGGAAAGGAATTGAAGCTTGATTGAATTTTAAAGGAGGGTATTATTGATATGGGCCCTGATAAAATTGGCTTGATGATAAGGGGCCTGAGAATGTTGAAATGGAGGTTGAGATTGATATGGGCCTTGGTGAAAAGGAGATGCATGAGGGAAATTTTGGTGGGACTGAACTGGAATTGGAAAGGATTGTTTTAGACTTGGCTGATTGGAGGGATTGGATTGCTGAGGTGGTCGTTGCTGATTCTTTCAAGAAAAATTTGAGTGATTTCTCCAGCTTGGATTGTAAGTGTTGGAATATAGATCATAGGTAGGCTTGGAGATACCCTGAGTAGTGAAACTCTGTTCTTGGATGAACAGAGGGAGTTGGGCAGTTGTAGGGCAATCAGACATAGTGTGATGTGGGCTTGAGCAGAGAACACAAACTTCTTGAGGCTATGAAAATGGTTGAGAGTGAGACGTAGATGGGAAAGAGGGCTCCTGCCTATTGATTGCTAACAATTGATCTAGCTTCCGAGCCACCTGATCTACTTTCTCCATCTTCTGGGCCAATAAGTCCATTTTATTCCACTTTTGAGTGAGGGCATTAATGTCCATCCTATTCTCAACCTCTCCTTGATTCTTCACCTCATAAAGCCATGCCCTATTTGGTGGTCCAACCATTCTTTCATAGGATGACAGAGAGACATGACTAATAGAATTCTCGCTCAACATTTCAAAAAGATCGTATGCCTCATCTTCGCTCTTACTTATAAAGGCTCCCCCGCATGACGCATCCACTTTGCAACTTAGATTCCTATATCCAAAATATATCAAAAAACTTTAGCTGACTTGATTTATATTTGAATTCACATGCATATCATCTTGAACTATTGTTGCTTGAATGCTTTAGCCTCTGTTGCATACTTCTAGACATCTATCATGAAAATCTTCTTTTGAGTTGCTACAAGGACTTTACTGCATCAACTCTTCCATACTTGGTTTGGTTTATTTAACATCAAATGACTGAACTTTCTTTTCATCACATAGTTAACCTGAAATTGATCTCATGATCACTTAGACAGACTAAAAAATATATTTAAGTATATTTGTCCACAAACATTAAAAGGTTTAATTCAAATGATCACAGACTGTAGGACTAATCACTCATCATTGGACTGACATCATCAAAACACAGAAATGCAACAAAGGTCACTGAAGGTGAGAACTCGTTAAAGAGGCAGACTACCACTGGCTCATGATAATCTAACCGCACACATGTAACACATCACGAGGTGGCTATACATTACAAAATCCCTAGAACCTCTGATTAGATGGCTGATCTATCGACTACGGGGTGCACGAAACATGTCGGGACCACAATTCTTGCGAAATGATGAAGGATGATCATCAGGTGAACTGGGACCTGGGCGGCCAACCCCTTGGCTGCCCAGCCTCCTTGGCAGTCACCCCAGTGGCCGCCACCCATCTAACCACCCAAAACCCTAGGCAGCCAGGGCTTTTGCAACCTAGAGGGTTAGAGGAAGAAGTATTGGGTCGCCAACCCCTGGGCCGCCCAGATAAAGGGCAGGATTGCCAGCCCTCTAGCTGACCAGAACCCTAGGCAGCTAGGGCTTTGGACGCCCAGAGGGTTAGTGGAAGAAGTACTGGGTTGCCAACCCATGGGCCACCTAGATAGAGGGTAGGGCGGCCAGGGCTTTGGTCACCGAGATAGAAGGGCCCCTAGGTAGCCATAGCAGCCGATGCCCAGCCCTCTAGGCGGCCAACCATTTTGCCACCCAGAGTGGGCATGGCGGTAGTCTATTTGGCTGCCTCCTAAGTAGCAAACTCCTCCCACAACAATGTCTGGAAGGTTGATCCAAAGCCCGATTTCCCCCCAATAAGAGCGGAAACCCCCAAGAAATGTGGGGAAAACATCCCTGAGCACAATGCTATCCACAAAATGTGATTTTGGCTAAGAATTGCTATGAAATTAGTTGAACTGCGCTCTCGACCCTAAGCATGCATTTCCCCCCAAAAAGGTGATGAACCTCTCTCTCTCTCACCGAAAACATTACTGGATCAAGGGAAAATGTGGGAGAAGTATTTAGGATCCTTCCCCCTGCCTCTCATGAAGAAACCTCAAGCTATGAACGCTGAATTGCCACAAAACGATACATTCACACTAATTGAATCCTGAAACTGCGAGCACGCTATGTTGCACCACTACCTCCGACTCCTCGCGTCCATCCCCGATCTCACCCACCGCTGTCGTCCATCGGTCGTTGGAGAGGTGGATAGAGAGAGGGAGAGAAACAAGTGGGTGAGAGGGAGAGAACTGGGAAGTGAGGGGAAGAGAAAAAGGGTGGGGATTAAATAGGTTTTAACTTATTATTTTTATTATTATATTTTTTAAAAATTCACATTAACTCTAAATATTCTCAAAAAATACTTGTTTGGATAAGTTTTTGCAAAATGGCCTTGCCTTTTATAGGCAAAACATTCGTCACTTTTTGTGGCAATTCTCTGCTTAGATTGTCGTCTTTTGAAATACCTATAGGGACGAAAAGGTTTTGTTTCAGACGACTTTGAGCGTACAAATCTAGGGCGAGACTTTCGAAAACGTCTGAAACGTTTATTTGTGCGCATTTTGCTCGGTATGTTGTATGGCTCAGCTCCTTCTATTTGTGCACACGTTTGTTGTGACAATTTTGGCAATGCTTTCTGCGCCTTGAGATTGTAACAAAGTATTTTTATCTCTTGATGTACGTATTGAATAATATCTGCAAACAAAAGGCTATCCAGCAAGATATTAGTTGCATTCAATTCTGCTAGTGCAAGATTGCTTATTGCTTCAGGTAGAGAGGCGAGAAACTGGGCTTTAGTGGCTGCCGAATAATGTAAGCCCAACCTATAGACTTCTTTTGTGTAACTATCGCAGTAGGATTCAAAATAGTCGAGGTTGGAAAGTTTTCTTTTGGCGAGCATAAAGACATCCATTGATGTTTGATGCTATCTAGATGGGCAGAATTCTCGTATTAATTGATTGCCAAGCACTTGGACTCCTTGTTCCATAATGGCTATTTTTGCTTCTTCCGGAGTAAAATCTCAAAGAAATTTAACTTTGCCCGTGAATGCTAAGTATAGAACTTCGAACAGTTGCTGGTTTGGGATTTTAGTTGCTTTCTGTGCTATATAAACATTTTGTGTCCAAATTCGTATGATATCTTCTATATCATCAATAGGAGTAGTGTCGATGTTAAGAATTGGGATATCCATACCCAGAACGATAACATGATCTGCATATCTATGCCCCATACCAAAATCGACTTTTGGAATCTTAGATCGCATCATTTTTAGCACCAAAGTTGGATCATGTGGTAAGGTGATGGACTTGAGTAACGCCTTTTCTTTGGAAATAGGCGCTTTTAGAAGTTTTAAATGAGCTTCGTGAGATATCAGCACAGATCTTTTTGCTTCCTTTAGATCTTGTATGGTCGTGGCTAACATATCTGCATTTTGTTGAATGTCTTCAATTTTTGACTCCATTTTTACCAGATGATTTTGAGCAAAGGTAGTCCAATGAGTAATATAATTTAACTGTCGTACTTCATCTCTCTGTGTCTGCGGAGAATCTGCTCTGTGAAGTAGAAGATAGCTTGTATCTGCTCTTAGTTCTACCTTTTCTTTTTGGAGTTGCTCTGGAGTTGTTGTTGTGTATGCCATTTTAGGAGGCCATTCAAACTCTTCTGGAGTGATATAAGTGGTAGAGGATGAGGCTGAGGAAACCGAGTTTATCATTCTTATTACTGCTGCATCCCGGTTAGGGGAAGAGGTAACGGAAGAAGGAGGAGGATTGCGAATGACAGGTAGTATAGGTGGTAGATCGGAAGTAGTAGCCTCAGAGGAGGATGATGCACCAGAAGTTGGTTTTGAAGGGGGAAGAAGCTGAAGGGTAGAATATCGAAGAGAATGAGGTTCGAGAAATCAAGACATCCATCTTTTTTTTAATTTAGTTTCTGAGAATTCTGAAATTACCACAAATTGTTCTATTGCAGAAAAACCATGAACAAAACCTTCTGTAGACAGGGATGGGGCCACGTTAGTTTTAAATAGAGAAAATAACGACCCTTAGATAGGCATTATTATGAAACAACGCCTCCATGAAAGGCGTTACTTCAAGGCATTATCCAACCGAATTTTCATAAAATCAGGAATATCAGGAAATGACGCCTCTACTAAGGGCGTGCTTCACTTAAATGACGACCCTTCAAAAGTCGTTATTCAACAAAATGACGCCCTTGATTAAGGTGTTAATTACCAAAAATGTAAAAAAACTCCATATTAAGTAAATATTGAAGTCCAATCTAATTATCGCAAAGTAATATGAGATTTAGGCATCATAGCATCAAATTTGGCGTGTCTACAGTGGGTTGTGGATAATGCCCATGTTAGGCTACTATTGTGGGGCCTGCTGAGGCTGTTGCTGTTGTTGTGGTTGTTGTTATTGTTGTTGTTGGAACTGTGGTCTAGGTGGAGGTCTCCTAGCTTTCAACACAGCGATGTATCGCTTTATTTCATCCCAATCAATCTCACCTTGATCATTCATGTCATGAATGTAGTCTTTGAAATGGAAATAACTCTCCACTGTATGACATGGCTGCCTGTGGTAAACACAGTACCTGGAGGTGTCAACATTCGGGGGCCAGGCGAGCCTTTCCTTGGGCAGAGTGTGTATATTGACAGCCATAAGGGCATTGAAGATGTTCGACAACGTTTCTGGCAATGGTGGGTAGTGGGCTCTTTTGGGGCCAATGGGCCTTCTTTGTTGTTGTGGTGGACCGTAATTTCTGGGGGGTGGAACTTGGTGGTATTGAGGCGGTGGTTGTTGTTGTTGTTACTGAGGATGGAAGGGTTAAGGCATGTTATTCTGGGGAAGGTTGTTCTGGGGTGGAGGACGATAAGGGGGTGGACCCTGCTGAAAGAGGGGTCGTGGCATTTGGGGAGGTCTTGGGTTCGCTGCTAGTTGAGGCTGCCAACTGCACTCACTTGCTCATTTATTACAACTCATTCTGTCGTTCCACCTTGAACATCAGTGCCTGTCTTCCTAACTAGCTTTGACTTTGGCGATTCAAACATGTGCATAATAAGGGAATCTTTTAGTTGGGTCTGGATATACCAGGCCCTCTCATAGAGCTCTTCCATTGTGGTAAGCTTATTCATGGCCAAGACGTGTCTGAACTGCGGGGTGGCATTAGACACGATCATTTCCACTTGCTCTGGTTCTAAAAGGGTATCCCTTATTCTATCGGCCAGGGACCTCCACCTGTCAGCATAGTGGACGAAATCTTCGTCCGGCCTCATTTTCTCGGCCACTAGGTCGGTAATGGAGAGAGAGGGACCGACCCTATCCCAGTACTTTTGTAAGAATCTCCTTTGCACTACATCAAAATTCTCAGCCTCACTCGGGTCCAGAGAATAGAACCATTCTAGGGCGGGACCATCCAATGATCTCTGAAAAAGGTAGGCCAGGGATTTCTGATCATTCTGCCAATAAGAGGATTCATACATGAAATCCTTGAGATGAATGAAGGGGTTACCCATGCCGTTGTACCTACGGTACGTAGGCATTTCGGAGGGAGGGAGATGAATTACCGGGAGAATTGGTAGGGAGACCTCAGGGGTGGACTTTATGTCCACCATTTTCTTTAGATTCTGAAATTGCTCATCGATTTTGTTAAACTTGTTGAGGAGTGACTGCATGTGCAGACAATTTGAGGGGGAACATAGAAGAAGTTTTCCCATGCCCTCAAAGGGAAAGAACAAAAGCTCTCATTTCAACAGGGGTCATGCTAAAGATAAAAAAGGGGAAATGTGTTAAAATCCCATGAGCCATGTAGAATTCCTAGTAAAGTGTTCTGATCTTCGGGAGAAGCAACAGATGAAACATCAAGGTATAAATCTGATCTATCAAAGAATGCATTCAGGGATAAGACAAAACATTCTACAATAGGAAATGAGGAGGCTGCCTCTTCATTTGTGGAAAAGGGAAAATGGGAAATTGAGTGTTAAAAATAAAATGTTTAAAAAGGAAGGGGCCAACATGTCTGAAACACTCGGAAGAGGCTTGTATGGTTTACCATCGATAACTGATGGATCCGCATCTAGTGCAGCTCTTGTACCTTTATCTCATGATGTTATACGGGAGAGTTGGGTTTGTTGTGACAGGTGTCGCACATGGCGTCTGCTGCCATATTGGACAGATCCAGGCCGATTACCCAATGAATGGCCCTGCACAATGCTTAGTTGGCTGCCAGGAATGAACATGAAAGGAAGGGTACATCAAGGGATGTTCCTTGTCAGGCAATACAGCTTTGCCCTTCTGTTAAGAAGAGTCGGCATGCTTCTATCAGGAGCAGAAACAGGTTTCAGAACAAAGTTGAACCAAATATGTCAAATAAGTTTTCTCTTCAGACGGTGAACAAGTCAACGCAGAAATGGTTGATGAGAGACAAAAAGCACAAGATTGAAATCACATGCCCAATATGCTTGGTTACACTGATCATCCTTCATCTGAGGACTCCAAATGTAATTCGAAGAAAGCCCATCAGGATGTAGAGCTAAAGCCAGAGCTTCCATAAAGGCCTTGTTAAGTGAAGACTGTAGAAGGGTATTTTAACACTGCCAATATGGAAAGGTACAATAAGAAGGAATCTCCTGCACATAAGAAGTGAAGGAGTAGTGGGAGTGTCAAGTCCCTCCCGAGGCAGTGGCGAGTGGTGGGATTCTTGCGGATGACATGGCTAATATCAATGAAGAGATGATTGAAAGCAAGCCACCACCCAAGAAAAGACAACCCCTCCCCGAATGTCTGCCGTCTCAGTCATCATCTTTTGCTACAGATAACGGTGATACTCAATTGAATGACACAGCTAAGACTGCAGAATCAACTATTAGTAAGGCCTCCAACTGCATGCTTGATGTGGGTTGTGCTACTTTCAGGGACTCATCCGTGGAGTGCAGGGTAAAGATCCCTCGTTGATAGCGAAGTAAACCCAATGCCAAGTTATAGAGATTCCGCCAGCTTGAATGGGGAATCAGGGTTATTTTCCTCCGGTTCCACTGCCTGTATGGAATTTGGTAATGGAGGACATCAAGCTTCAGAAAGTATATCTGCACTTCAGCCCATCTTGGCTCGTATGTCAGAAGAGAACGTTTCTCAATCATCAATGGGAGATAGAAGTCGGGGAGATGGGTCCATGTTGACTGATGATTTAGCCTCTCAGAAAGTCCGAAGAAAAATTGTGTTGCCTTCATCACATTCTAGGCAATGTGAAGACTTTTCGCCAAAGCAGAATGCATCATGTACGAAATGCATAATTGATCAGCTATTTCTGAAGCTTTGGTGCAAGCCCTCCGAGCCTAATGGCCGCCTAGGAGGTGCTTGATTCCGAGTGAACTTATTGGGCTTTCATGATAAGTGGGCCCTGCGGGGCTACCACTTAGATGAGCTGGGCCTCGTTTGGTCTTGCTGGACCTCATTAAACCGCTCTGAATTGGGCTACAGAAATCTCCCTCTCCAAGAGCGGTGCTCACCTTTAGGAAACCCTTAGGCGACCTAATCATTTTCAAGGGAGCGGTGCTCACCTCTATAAAACCCTTAGGCTACCTTCTTGTTTTCAAGGGGAGCAGTGCTCGCCTTTAGGGAACCCTTAAGTTACCTTATCTCGGGAGAGTGTGGCTGGTGACGATGACCATTTACTGAAAGAATTTTCTGAGGTTAATGGAGTTCCATGTCCTGGGGATCTCTTCCCCCCCAGCATTACCAGCCTGTACGCTCCTTTTCCAAGAACTTCTGCTACCCTGTATGGGCCTTCCCAGTTTGGTGTCAGCTTTCCGGCGGCCCCCCTCAGGTCGAACACGCTTGCTCGTCGCAGCACCACGTCTCCGAGGAAGAAGTGTCATTCTTTGACCTTGGCGTTATAGTGCTGAGCCAGCTTCTGTTGATATGCTATGAGCTTCACTTGGGCCTTGGCCCTATCTTCTTCGAGCATGTCCAGATTCTCTCGCAAGGCCTGGTTGTTTCTGGCTTCATCGAATTGCCCCACTCATAGGGAGGGTTAGATATCTCTACCGGTACTACTGCTTCTGCACTATAAGCGAGGTGGAAAGGTGTTTCCCCGGTGGCGGCTCTAGCAGTGGTCCTATGGGCCCATAGGATGCTCTGGAGGAAATCAATCCAAGAATCGCCTGCTTGGTCTAACCTGGTCTTGATGCCGTGAAGGAGTGTCCGGTTGACATTTTTCACCAATCCGTTAGCCTGAGGGTGACCCACCGATGTGTAGTGGTTCCAAATTCCCAACTCCAAACACTTTTCTTGGAAGACAGCTCTCGCAAACTATTTGTCGTTGTCAGTTGTGAGGACCCAGGGGATACCAAAGTGGCAGATGATGCTCCGTAGCATGAACTTCCAAGCCGCTTCGCTCGTGATTTTTCCCAATGGCTCTGCTTCGATCTATTTGGTGAAGTAATCGATGGCAACTATGAGGAATTTATTCCTCCCTTGAGCCTCCAGGAAGGAGCCCTATATGTCCACTCCCCAGTGAGCGAACGGACGGGGCTCTGATAGTGCGTGGAGCGGCGTGGCCGGTTGGTGGTGCAGGTGAGAGAACTTCTGACACTGGGGCCACCTTCGGACGTAGTCGAGACAGTCCTGTTGCAGAGTGGGCCACTAGTACCCTTGGCGGATCAATGTCCTCGCGAGTGCTCGCCCCCCTACGTGGCTTCTGCAAAGTCCTTCGTGAACTTCCTGGATGGCCTGACTGGCTTCCGTGGGGAACAAGCATTTCAGTAGTGGTGCTGATAGGGAATGACGGTACAGTCTGTCGTTCACTATTGTGAAATGAGCTGCTCTTGCTCGCGTTCATCACGCTTCAACGCGGTCGCTCGGGAGTTGCTGCCAGAGAAGAAAATCCAAAAGGGGATCCATCCAAGAGGGCTCATAGTCGATGGCATTTACCTGGAGCGGTGGTTCGTCTATGCTTGGCACTGACAACTCCTCTATCAGGATGGACCTCGAGTTGGAGATCACGGTGGCCGACGCTAGGCGCGACAAAGCGTCTGCTCAGGCGTTTTCCTCTCGCGGGATGTGAACCACCTCAAAGTGGGAGAACTCCCTTGCCGTAGCCCTGGCTTGCTCTAGGTATCTGATCATAGTGGGCTCGCGTACTTCGAACTCCCCTTTCACCTGATTGGCTATGAGCATGGAATCGCTATATGCTCGGACACTAGTCACCCCCGGGTGCTTGGCCATACGCAACCCCGAGAGGAGTGCTTCATATTCGGCTACGTTGTTCGTGGTCAAAAAGTTGAAGCGTAGGGCGTACTGCAGCTCGAGACCTTTTGGTGAGAGGAGGACCAGTCCGGCCCCGCTCCCCGCGGCGCAGGATGATCCATCGATGTACAGCTCCCAGATGGGCCCAAAGGGCTGCTTTAGCGAGTCCTCGGTAGGCAGAGTGCACTCGGCGAGGGCTTGAGCCTTGATGGCTGTCCTCGGATGATACTTAACATCAAACTCTCCCAGTTCGATAGCCCATTTGACTAACCTGCTCGAGGCATCTGGGTTCTGGAGGACTTGACGTAGGGGTTGGTCGGTGAGGATGGTGATGGGGTGAGCCAGGAAGTATGGCCGTAGCTTGTGAGCAGCCATAACGAGGGCGAGGGTGAATTTCTCAGTGCGTGAGTATCGAAACTCTGGGCCCTGTAGTGCTCGGCTGACATAGTAGATGGGCCTCATTATTCCCGTTTCCTCTCACGTGAGCACGGCACTCATTGTGCTCGAGGTCACCGAGAGGTATAGGAACAACTCCTCCCCCCTCTGGGGCTTGGAGAGGACCGGAGGGGACGCCAAATAACGCTTCAATTCCTCGAACGCTTGTTCACACTCCTGGTCCCAAGTGATCCGTTCCTTCTTCTCCAGTGCCTGATTGGCTTGCTTGATCAGTCGGAAGAAGGGAAGGCATCGCTCGACCGCCCGGGATAGGAAACGGGTCAGCGCCGTGACGCGTCCGGTGAGACATTACACGTCCCTTATGTGCCCTGGTCATTACATCTCCAACACCACTTAGATTTGGTCTGGGTTGTCTTCGATCCCTCGGTGCATGACGAGGAAGCCAAGGAACTTCCCTGACCATACTCCGAACGCACATTTGGCTGGGTTGAGCTTCATGTGGTACCTTCTGAGCACGGCGAAGGTCTCCGCCAGGTCGTGCAAGTGCTCGGTGGCCTGGAGGCTCTTGATGAGCATGTCGTCGATATACACCTCCATGTTGCGGCCAATCTGAGAGTCGAACATGTGGTTAACGAGTCGCTGGTAAGTCGCTCATGCATTCTTTAATCCGAACGGTATCTGCGTATAGCAGTATAAGCCGTGGTCGGTGACGAACATTGTTTTTTCCTGGTCGGGCTTGTGCATGCTGATCTGGTGATACCCAGAGTAGGCATCTAAGAAGCTCAGCATCTCATGTCCGGTCGTTGCGTCCACTAGTTGGTCAATCCGCGACATGGGGAAGCTGTCCTTGGGTGTGGCTTTGTTGAGATCGGTATAGTCGACGCACATCCACCACTTCTAGTTGCTCTTAGGGACCAGGACGACATTGGCCACCCAGTCTGGGTACTGGGTGAGCCTGAGTAGTCCTGAGCGTAGCTTCTCGCTTACTTACTCCTTGATGATCGCTTGTCGCTCGGGATTGCAACGCCTTCGACGCTGCTGAACTGGGCGGCAAGCGGGTTCTAGCCTTAGTTGGTGGGTAATAACCTCTGGTGGGATCTCGGGGAGCTCATCCTCGGACCAAGCAAACACGTCCTGGTGGGCTGTGAGAAAGCTTGCATAGGTTCGCCTCTCGTGCTCAAATAGGTTCGCACCTATCCTTAGTGTCTTGCTCGGGTTCTCCCCCACCTGGATGAGGAATAGGTCTTCTGCCAGAGCGCTCGCGCTAGGGCCTGGGTCTTGTGTCCTCGCCTTCTTCTCGGGCTGTGTCTCTTCTGGATGTTGCTCGCGCGTGGAGATGAGATGGCACCTTCAGGATTCCCTTTGGTCCCCCCGGACCGCTCTGACACCCCGAGGAGTAGGGAACTTAAGCTTTTGGTGGTCGGAGGAGGGGACTCCTTTGAGCGTACCGAGGATCCCTTGGTCGATGATAGCATTGTATCCTGTCATTGCTTTAACTACAGCAAAGTCAGTGAGGAAGGTTACCTCTCTCGACGCGGTCCCAAATGTGACCAGAAGCGAGATGGGTCCTTCCGAGCGGACGGTCGTGCCCGAGAATCCATATAGCGGCATATGCAATGGTTTAAGTCGAGACATATCCACACCCATGAGGACAAGATAGTCGTAGGCAATAATGTCGAGTCCGCTTCCATTATCAAGTAGGATGCGTCGTACAGTACATTGGTTTATGGTGGCTGAGACCACCAATGCGTCGGAATGGGGCGTGGTCACACCCTCCAAGCTAAAAAAGAAAATAATCAAGGATAATATTGTTAGACCGTCCGGACTTGGTCAGAAATCTAGTTCCCTAAGTTGACACCAAGCCGAAGCTCATTTATCTATGCATCAACTTAGAAAGTGGAACCATTGCCCATGCCTTAAACGACTTAACGGCCTATCCGTGCGATCGAGACTCTCCTGAAATTATCACTATTTTTGTTAGAGGGGAACTCAGATTCCAAGTTGATCTAGACCACAAGGTCCTTGATATGCTCTATTAGTGTAGGTAACATATAGTAAAATGCATACACGAGGGAATACAAGAGGGATGTTACCATAGAAGACTTCGGAGCGCCTTGATTTCCTGCATAAGATTTCATTAGTCCAAGAAAATTCAACCTTTCCTGCGCTCAAAGATTATTAGTGCACAAAAATTCAACCAAGCAATTATTACATGATTATGAGTAAAATTCAGGCAGTTCATGGGAGCATAATAGCATTCATATAGCATTAAATTAGCAGTATTGCAAGAATAGGCGACTGCTCAAAAGGGCGCCAGATTATGAATTGGCGTCAGCCTCCTGGTCGCTATTTAAAGAATAAATGGTTCTCACTTCGGTTGCCATTTCTCTGCGATTCCAGAATCTCGTTTCCTGCCCGTAAACTAAAATTTCTTACCCAAATTAGGCTCCATCTCCGTCGAACTGGAGCCTCCCTTCTATAAAACGCACTCTAAACCCCTCCAAATATCAACCCAGAGATCCAAGGGGCCCCAAGAAACTGCAGGTCACAGTTTACAATAGAGAACGAGGGAGAACATGAAACTTTTATGCAAACAGGGAACTTTTGTTATTCAAACAGGGGGTTAAAGATGGAGAACTTGATGCAGCGGCCACTAAAGAGAACCAAGGTGGGATTTGCAAGAATCACCGAAATTGAGGGACACATTAGTGGAAGGATAGCAGCTAATCACGTAAGCATCAAATGGACCCTCAGCTTCTTTAACCTCTTTCTACCCTTTCAAACTCTAACAGTGCTCTTCTCTCTCTCTCTCTTTTCTTTTCAAATTTCAGGACTACCCACTCATCCCGAGTGCAAGAAGATACACAAAGATCAAGTGGCTCCCTCTCCTTCTCTCCAAAATCACCATAGACATTAGATCCTTTCTTTCTAGATGGCACCTCCTTGGCCTAGTCACACATGCAAAACACTATGACGATGTACACTTTGACTGGGCCACCATGGGAGCCCTTATAAAAATTTGGCACCCGCACACACACACACACCTTCTTATTTCCCACCTTCGAGGCTAACATACTCCTAGAAGAAGCGGAGATGCTACTCGGGTTGAAGAGATTAAAGCAAGGTGAGGAAGAGAAGATGGCGGTCATGCCACATCAAATCGGTGCATTAGAGATATTGACAAGCCTCATCCCAAGCCAAAAGATGATAAATCAAATATGCGTCGCAGGAGGGATCAACCTGATGATGCTCGCAGAATGGGTCTATAAGACCTTGGGACAATCCAAAGAAGAGGATATGGAAAATATTATGAAAGCATTCGTGATATGCCTCGTGGGAGGACTTCTTTTCCCGTCGGTGGATGACTTCCTGGAAGAGGGAGAGATGAGTGCAATAAGCGTGATTTGGGAAGGAAGGAGGATTGGGTCGGCAGAGCATGTGTACCATGGAGTGGGTTTCATGCATAAATTTACCCAATTTATATGCCCATGCATATTTATGCATATATATAGTGGAGTGGCGGATGTAACACGGCGGCAAGAAGTGGGGGGATATGATATGGCGGCAAGAAGCGGGTGGATATGGTCCGATGGCAGGGTGAAAAGGGGTTACACGGCAGCTGGGTGAGAAATGGGTAATTCGGTGCGCTACATGCACCGGATCAAGTGAACAATGGTTTTGCCACCGTATCAAAGGCTTGTGAGTGAAAATGGCTAAATGGGTGAGAAATTAAAGAGGTTAATAACTGGGGAAGGAGGTTAATCACTCAGGGAAGGCTCTACGTGTGCCAGGGAACCCTTAGAGCATAGAGATTGATTGAACTCGAGCTCCAACTACAAAAAAATGACGAGACAGTGGCTAGAACATGTTAAATTGTAGACAGAGCAAAGCAGGGAAATAGGGGGATTTGCTATACCTCACTCATATGTAGATGAGCCAGAGGCCATGTCATGGACTGACAGGTCTCTGGCCTTCCCTTGAGGCAATGATCGATCACCAAAATCCCCTAGAACGAGTCAAACAAAATCATTGGCGGTGTGAAATCAGGTGGGAGATGGGCTTCGGGCCGGCATATACCCACTCAGTAGGACACTTAGAGGCCATGTCTGGGATACGATGAGCCCCTGGCGGCCATTGGAGCATTATCTATGGGAAAAGCACCTAAGAGAGAAGATAGAGCACAAATTCGATCAATAAAAGACATATGTATGGCCCCTCAAGGCACTTCGTTCGGCTCAGATGAGTTCTGGCCACCGAGTAATCACACAGAGAGGGAGAGAAATAGAGATAATAGGAAGCCAACAATGAACATGGCAAACATTGCGTAAAATAATTCAGATTCATCCACTGATTCTTTTGCATTGTAGTACATTGTAGTAACATCCCAATAAAGAGATTACAATTTACTATAAGCAAAATATAAAGGAAGGAAGAAAATAAGACTGTAGCCCCAAGATGGGCATCTCCGACGACAACCCACCTTCTGTAGCGATGAAAGCTTCTCCCCCTTCTTCCTTTTTTTTTCTGGGATGGCTCTCGTTTCACCTTTTTTTTTTGGATTTCACCAGATTTTGTATCTCTCCCCGTTTTTCTTCTCTGTTGAGGTTCTTCCCTTTTCATCTGTTCGAAGCAAAAGCTTTTATAGAGGCAGGGGCTTCACTTGATACGGCGGCTGAAGGCGGAGGCGTTGAGACGGCGGCATGGGGCGCACCCCTCTTTGGCCACTGGTTCATGATCTTGCCACCGGATCAGGCCCATTTCAGCTTCTTTTAAGCCCATTTAAGCTTCTCTAGCCTATTCAAGTATTATTTTGGCCCATTTGGTGACTTCAGCCCACCTTTTGTTTGCTAAAATGATTGGTCAATGAACTGACTTGTCTTTATTGTTCAGGCTTCTATCGGCTCGCTTGGGGATGGTCCCATATATTTTTTCTAGCTCTCAGGTCTCACCTTAGCAACTGTCCCTTGCAGTCGAGCATCTTTTCTTTTCTTATTTATTCTTGAAAAATGAGAAATTATGAAAATAAGATATTTTAGCATTATTATTATTTATATTATTATCATTACTTGTTATTATTGTCATTATTAGGTGGGGGTCAGAAGTCTTATCCACCGTTCCAGAAGGATCAATAGTGACAGCATAAAGGCTGGTGAAATGCGCCTCTAAAGAGAGATCACTGCACAATCTATTGTTCTAGAAAAGGCACCTGTTGTCTTTTCCAAGTCGAACCTAAATGCTGGAGGAAATGATATCCTTGCAAGCCAAAATGTCGCGCCAGATGGGGGAGGTTTGGAAACTAGGTGCAGAGTCCAAGTCCCAAACCCTCCTCCTACTATAACACCTCTGCCTGATAAGGATTGCTCACAACCCATCATCCCCTGACCCCAATCGCCAAAGCCACTTACACAAGAGGGCCAAATTAAAAGCTCCCACATCCTTGATCCCCAGTTCCCCTTGCTGCTTGCTAGAAGCCACTCTCTTCCACCTGATGTTATGCCATCCCCTACACTTCTCTGCACTCCCATGCCAAAAGAATTTTTCCTGAATGGACTCAATCCTATGCAGCACAGTCCTCAGGATTCAGAACATCGAGAGAAAGTAGATAGGAGGGCTATCCAGAACAGATCTGCAAAGAATCAATCTACCCCCCCTGTGATAGTAGTCTAGCCTTCCAGTTGGCCAATCTAGCATCGTACCTCTGAATAATAGGGGGTCAATCTGCACACTACAACTCACCAGGGGACAAGGGGAGGCCCAAGTATGAAATGGGGAAAGAACCAATCTGGCATCCTAAAATCCTCGTCGCCTGTGGGAGAGACAAATCATCCATATTAACTCCAACAAGCAAGCTCTTGTCGAAGGTAACCTTCAAGCCAGTGGTTTCTTCTAACAATTCCAATAGAAGTTTAGACACATAAAGATGTTGTTTGCCCTCTGCCAGGAACAAGATAGTATCGTCAGTATATTGCAAGTGAGTGACTGTAAGACCTCCTTTGACCACCTGAAAGCCTCTAATGAAATGTGCAGCCTCTGCTCTCTGCCACACCCTACTAAGGACATGGGCACCAGAACAAAAAGGGGAGCGGATCTATGGTCTCCCTACCGGAGCCCTCTGTTACTATAAAAGTATGTAGAAGGCTTCCCATTGACTAGCACAGCAAAGGAAGCAGATGAAATAAAGTCTCAGATCTAGCCAATCCATGTATCCCCAAAGCCTATCTTTTTCATCACATCGAACAAGCAAAGCCAATTAACTCTGCCATAAGCCTTCTCAAAATCTAACTTCAAGACTATTCCTTTCCTCTTCTGTGAACTCATGGCATGCAAGCACTCATGGGCTACCGAGAAATTATCCTGTATATGTCTCCCCCTGATGAAAGCTCCTTGATAGCAACTGACCAGCCTGCCCATGATCTATCTAGTCTCCCTGTAAGCAACTTGGTGATGATCTTATAAGTACCATTCAACAAGCCGGTAGGTCTGAAGTCCTTGAAATCTTGAGCTCCCTACTTCTTAGGGATAAGGACAAGGGGGGTTTTATTAATACCCCCCAAGTGAGCCCTCCCCTCATGAAACTCCCTAATAGCTGCCACCAAGTCAAAACTGATGACATCCCAATAGTGTTTGAAGAAAGCTAATGGAAAACCATCTAGGCCCGGTGCTCTGTTCCCTACAAGAGAGAAAACTGCTTGCCGGACCGCCTCCTCTGAAAAGTTATGAGTAATAGCCTCCCTCTCCGACAAATCAACCTGTCACATCATAATCAACCTGCCTGTCACATCATGGTGGTTATCATCAAAACCAGGAGAACAACACGAATTGACCGACTCATAGTGATGGGTTAGATATCTCGACCGAGATGACTGCCTCTGCTCCATATGCTAGGTGAAATGGTGTCTCTCCCATGGCAGCCCTGACAGTGGTCCGGTGTGCCCATAGGATACTTGGAATAGAGTCTATCCACGAGTCACCAGCCTATTCGAAGCGGGTCATCATGCCATGAAGAAGTGTTATGTTGGCATTTTCAACTAAGTTGTTCACCTGGGGATGTCCCACTGACATTTAATGATTCCAAATCCTCAGCTCCGAGCACTTTTCCTAGAAGGCCGTGCTTACAAATTGCCTGCTATTGTCGGTTGTGGGGACGTGTGGGATCCCAAACTAGCAGATTATGCTTCGTAGCATGAACTTCTATGTTTCTTCACTTGTGATCTTCCCCAATGGTTCTGCCTCGGCCTATTTGGTGAAATAATCGATGACAATAATGAGAAATTTCTTCCTCCCCTGAGCCTCGGGGAAGGGACCCAGTATGTCTACCCCCACCGAGCAAATGGACGAGGCTCCATTAGGGTGTGCAGTTGCATCGTTGGCTAGTGATGTAAGTTGGAGAACTTTTGACATTGAGGGCACCTTCAAACGTAGTCAAGGCAGTCTTGTTGTAATGTCGGCCACTAGTACCCTTGCCAAATGAGGGTCTATGCGAGTGCTCACCCCCCCCCCCTCGTGGCTCCCGCAAAGCCCCTCATGCACTTCTTGTACTGCCTACTTGGCTTCCGTGGGGAACAAGCACTTCAGTCTCAGGGCTGAGAGTGAGCACTTGAACAGGCGGCCATCAATGATTGTGAAGTGTGCCACGCGTGCTGGCGTGCGGCGGGCTTCAGCGTGATCATTGGGGAGTTGCTATCATAGGGGAAGTTTAAGAGTGGATCCATCCACGAGGGATAGCATTCACCTGGGGGGGCGTCTCTTCTATGCTTGGCACTAATAGTTCTTCTATCAAGATGGCTCTTGAATTGGAGGTGGTTGTTGATGATGCCAAGCGGGATAAAGCGTCTGCTCAGACGTTCTCCTCCCTCAGAATGTGCACTATCGCGAAGCGAGAGAACCCCACAGTCGCTATTTTGGCCTTCTCAAGGTACTTGATCATCGTCGGCTCTCGAGCTTCGAATTCTTCCTTGACTTGGTTTGCGACGAGCATGGAATCACTGTAGACCCACAAATTGGTCGCTCCTAAGTATTTCGTCATTCGCTTCGAAAGTAGCGCTTCATACTTGGCCACATTATTAGTGGTCAGAAAGTTGAGGTGGATGGCATACTGTATCTCTACTCCCTCCGGTGATGGCAGAACTAATCCTGCCTCGCTGCTAGTAGCACAGGATGAACCATCAACGTAGAGCTCCCATGTGGGTCCTGAAGACTGTTCGGGAGAGTCCTCCTCAGGCAGCATACACTCGGCGACAAAGTCAGAGAGGGACTAGGCTTTGATCATGGTTCTTGGGTGAAATTTGATATCAAAGTCACCCAGTTAGATGGCCCACTTGATCAGTCTCCCCGAGGCATCTGGATTTTGGAGAATTTGACGCAAGGGTTGATCGGTGAGGACGGCGATCAGAAATAAAAGTCAGTGCTCGGCGTCGATTCCCATCACCATCTCTCATTCTAAATGATTTCATATATAGCCCAAATGATGTGAGGACCATGATTAGTCCACGCCATATCCATTTGATACCGATGGCTCAATAGATAAACGCTTATTGTAAGAACAAGAGTGGTAGATTTGAAGCCATAGCGAAAGTCGTATCGGTTTGCTTATGTGGGGTCTTTCTCTTTTCCACCACCGACCACCTTCTAGACATCCAAAATCTGAGCATCATTAGTGGGTTGTGGCGGGGATTGTCCATTTCTCAAGCGGTCCTCTCATATCTTTACGAAGGGCTTAGCTCAGCTTGCTTAGGAGGACCTTTATTCGGCTCTATGATACTTCTTGAGTGTTGGATGTGAGTGAGAATCAAATTCTAACCTAAGGAAGATTTACCTTCAGCTAGCCAAATCTTTGGGAGCCACCCTTTGTTCTTTATTGGAGGTTCCTTTGGGTTTTCTTCACAGGTGGAATGCCGGATAGCGGACAAGAAAACACGTGATGAATGGTGCCTCTTCCTCAACACATTGCCAATGGACAAGTTCATGATGCGGCCAAGCGTTCTCCGAAGAATCATACTCTGAGTACCACGGTGGCCAGGCCTAGATCTACAGTTAGTGGGGGACACTAGCATGGCGATCTACAACCCTCACCGATGCTACCTTCAAATTGGGCTACCCCGAACAATGGTTCCTACACTATAACATTACCCTCCCCTTCTAGCTAGGAAGATGGAGACCGAGGAGGACGAGAGAGAAATCTAGAATGCGCTGACCATGTGGGAGATCAGTAAAGTGCGTCCGTGGCAAGAGGAAGTGGAAGAAGATGACGAGGAACGCCGTGCTTATGTGAAAGAGCTGCACACGATGCGGCCTTGCGCGGACAAAGTAATGAATGTAATTTGAATTTTGTTCTTGATGTATCAAAAATTATCAATCCAAGAATGTTGATTAAGTTTAGTTTGAATGAAATAAAGGATTAATTTTTGAAGAAAATGGAATCGATTGCTTGATTGAGCTGAATTTGACCTGAAAACAGAGTTTCTGCCTAACGTAACGGTCCTATATAGGTCCGTCACCCATCTCTGATGGGTCTATGATCATCCGTCAGATGAAGGATTCAAGGAAGGCTGAAAGCTCTACTGTGTTCGGGAGAGATTAACGGTCTAATACTAGGCCGTGAGAAAAGCTTAACAGTCTAGTTAAGACGCTTTATAAGCTGTTTACTGAGAACAAGTGAGTTTTAACCTTCTGGAAATAGTGACGGCCCGAATCATGGCGCGTTAGAGAGATGTGACGGTCTACAATACGAGCGTCAGAGGACCAGAAGCTGACTATTTGCGGACTTCGAATCTTCGGGCTTTGAACCTGCGTTCTGCACACACTTAGACGAAAAACAAGTTAGATCTGTTCTTAGACTCAACCCCTTGCCTAAAGTAAGTTAGAAAATGACCACTCTTGATATTTGGTCAAGGGGCGGAGCTTTATTAAATAAGCAGAAAATAAGGAAGGAAAAATGCAATGCATGTGATGCAAGATGATGGTATTTTTTTTAGATTTTTAAAAATATTTGGATTTTTTGTGAGTTTTAAAAATATCTGTTGTTTTTGGGTTTTGGAATATCTATTTTCAAATCTAAATTTTCATTGGGCCAGGCGTCCATAAGAATAGTCTTTTTCTTATCTTGAAAGTTTGCCATGTGGCCTGGAATCATGTGCCTTTCATTTGAAGTGGAGAGCACCAGATTTCATTAAATTCCTCACGTAATAGGTCGACAATTCGAGGCACCACTTGATGTGTCGACGTTGCTGGCTCTCAGAAGTTGGTTCTAGGCTGAATGCATCGAGGCATGTATTTGATGCATTGGTGCATCGTTAAACATCTTCAACCTTGTTACATTTCAAATCCAGATTTAGAACTGAGTGCGTCGAGGCACTCCTTCGATGCATCGGTGCAATGTTAAGACAAAGCCTTTGGAACAGAAAACTCAGTAGATAGTTTTTTGACTGATGCGTTAAGGCATTACTTTTGATGCATCGATGCAGAGTCCTGTTGCTTGAAGCAAACCTTCAATTTTGTTCTGATGCTTCGACATGGTAAGTTTGAAGACTGGCTTAGACTTTATGCGTAGATGCAGCTCTCTACTGCATCGATGCAGTGCACTAGAAATGTGCTATTGGTCATGACCGCGTCGATGCTGTGGAGACCCTACCTTGACCTGACAGCTTGAAGTGATACTTAGATTTCCTCTACTGCATTGATGTAGTGTACCTGTGCATCGACCTATTTTCTATGACCATTAGTCATCAAAGGATAAACATACCTGTTAACCACATATAAGGCTTAGTGCAGCACATTTTATCAAGATTAATAGTATGCCATCATCAAAACTACAGATCCAACACTCCTTCCTCGGTTGGTGGATTCATATTCATGTCGATAAATGATCTAAACAATCGAAGTAGTTGCAGTATTGCCTCGCATGAAGAAGAGGATCATGGGTCATGCAAATAGAGTTAACGAACCCATACCCCCCTTTTAGGGGACTCGGAAACCCGAAGCCCCTTGGGCCAACATGACGATGACATGCATTTGAGTATTTCAAATGGGATATTGACAATGAGCAGGAAAAATAGGGAAGACCCAAACCCCATTACCTGGACTTATTACGAGGAAGTGTGGACTGTGAGGGATGAGTCATTGGGCTCACAGTCTGGGAAACTGTGTAGAGATAGAACTCTTACAGATAATTCCCCAAACGCCAGGAGTGGAGTACATCTACGATAGGCTCTTAAGTCTTGGTGAAAAATAGAGGGCATATAGTATCACCTGGTGCGGAGCATGTAAGGATAAGTCACAGTCCTAACAACTGATGATGGTGGGTGGAGGGGCATATGACCTGCTCCATTCCAAACGTGGAATAGTCACAATTAACATAAAGCTCAATCGGGGAGGAAGCATTTCGGCTATGGGAATAGGCCATAGTCCCTACAACTCATAATTGTGATTGAAGGGGGATGAGGCCAACTCCACTTCAGAAACTAACGCAGAGCGTACATCAATCACAAAAAAAAAGGATAGGGCATTATAGACACCAAACAATCCATGCCTCTTAAATACATCAGGAAACCCTGGGGAGGAGGAGTATGTGCGTTTAATGTAGCCCTTGAGGGTAGAAAGGGGCAGATCCTCCGGGACAGGATTGTTGTGAGGAGGTTGAGTGGGGTAATGTGTGTTTCATGATTGTCTCACTCTCTGTACTTAATATATTACTCAGTTTAATCCGACTCCAGGAGCACTCGTACCAGCGCCGCCTTCCTACTACTGCATCCTGGAGATAGAGCCAGACTGGACAGAGCCACCCTACTCCGGAGTCTGCTGCGACTAGAGGTGACTTCAAGCTACTCCCAAAAAATTCTGAGGGCTTCCAGAACCAGCTAGGAACGTTTTGCGCTAAATAAACGAACAAGTGAATCCCAGATGATGTGATAATCAAAGCAAGAACTATGACAAGAAATTACAGTCACATTTAGAAGTAAAGGCGAAATCCCAATGCAAAGTATGTGCTGTCTCACAAGTAATGCCTAGACAGTCCGTACAGGGCCAAGCTGATGCGCACACACGATTAGGGTGGGCAGCAAGCATGATGCTTTAATGGAGACAAATCGAGATTCTACCATTTTTTTAACCAAATAACAGTAACCACAAGGAGGGGATGAGATCACTGGCTGCACTTGAGTGCGTGGTGGTGTCGGCACAGTGTGGGGTTGGGCAGTGGAGACGATGGCAGTGGCTGTGGGAGGAGGGGTTCTTGTGGACGGTCGTGGAGACGATGGTGGTGGCTGCAGGTGGAGGGGTGCTTGCAGACAGCACTGCTGCTGCATTCATCGGCGGTGGAGGGGAGCTGCGGTGATGGGGATGGTGGCAGATCAAGCTACTACTGCTGTTGTCGCCGGTGGCTGATGGTGGCAAATGGCGCTGTTGCTGTTGTGGTTGTCGGCGGTGGAGGGCTGGAGGGAAGAAGAAGAGGAGGAAGGGGAGAGCGCGGTGGGCTAGCGACGGCGGAGGGAGGAGAGGAAGATGGGGAAGAGGGCAGCGGGCAAGCGGTGGTGGAAGAAGGGGAGGAAGAAGAAGAGGGGGGCTGGCCGGCAGTGGGAGGGGGTGAGGAGGAAGAAGAGGAGGTCGGCAGTTGCGTGCAGGGGGGAAGAAGAAGAAGAGGAAGAAGGAAAAGGTGGGTTGGGCTAGCGAGCAGAGGTTGTTCGTGGAGGTGGAGGGTGGCAGAGTAGAATCCCAGCATGCGCTGCTCGGGGTGAGGGCCGGGGCCTTGTTTGTGTGACCTACGGTAGGGTCAGGGAAGAAGAAGAAGAGGAGGGGGGGCGTGTGCGGGGAGGGGGAGAGAGGGCTCCGGCGGACACGATAGTGGTGGTGTGGCTGCAACAGAGGGCACGACAGGCTGGGGACGGGGAGGAAGAAGGGGAGCAAGGGGGAGAAGGGCGGTGGGCTCGCGGCGGCAAGAGGAGGGAGGAGGACGAAGAAGGGGGCGGAAATGGCGCGTTGGCAGCGGCGAGGCGGCGATGACGGCTAGGGTTAGGGTTGGGCTTCAAACCCTTTGCTCTCTCACAACACAACCAGAAAAGAGTTTTTTTCATTCATTTCAAAACTGGTTTTTACATTAGAATTTCAAAGTCTTTTAAATGCTTAAACAAAGAGGGCAAAAGACAAGTATCCCCGTACATGACAACATGACCAAAATACAAGTACTCCCTGAAGTACAAAAGAAGCAAAATAACACGAATCTAACAACACAACTACATCGAAAAAGCAAAATAATGCTAATAAAGCAAAATAGCATTGGATAAATCAATCGCGGAGTCATCTATGAGTGTAAACTCGTAATGGGGGCGTGATGTTCTCATCATTTTCCCGAGGGTGGACCCCACCCAAACCCTAACCCTAGTCGCCCCTCCCCTGCAACCTCCACGCCACCCAGCCCCCATCAGGCCCTTCCCCATTGCCATCTACGCCCCCCACTCTCCAGGCTCGTCCATGGAGCCACCGTGAGCCCTCGTCGTGGACCTCGTCCTCGGCTTCAAAGAAATCCCTGCTCTGCTGCCTGCAGATCCGGGACAGAATCTGAGGCTCGTATTGCAGAGGACACACCGATGACTACGACATGAATCAGCTCAAACGTTCTTATGTGAGTTTGTTCTTCTTCGAGTCCTCTTCACTCCAGCGGTGGTTTTGCATCATTTCAACTTCATCACAACTCGTGGTGCCTGATCTAATACGACTGCACAGAGCTGGTGTGAACTAGTCTGCCCAGGGCGTACAGCAGGCTTGTAGATCGTGCCACGCCTTCCCTGCCAGTCTTCTTGCTGAGCTTTCTTCTTTTGAGTTGTACCTCTCGACATCCTGAAAGCAACCCAGGTGGTTTCATCACATTCCGCATCTAGTGCTGCTCATGCCGCCTTGCGCAACCCGACTGCATCTGAGTGCTCTCCCAGAATCTAGAGCCCCACCAAAGTGCTGACCACACCCTGCTCAGTGAACTGTTGGTGCTCATCTTTTGACGGTAGGTAGATTTATCTGTCACTCATCCGACCCCACTGGTCTTGCTTCGATCGGAGTCCTGTGGAGAGTGCACCGTCCTCTGTACGCCGACTGCGTAGACCTATCTTGCAAGATAGATTCACACAAGCTATCTTCAACGACCTGCCCTGCCCTCTTGTGACCTCATAATGACACCAAACTTTCAGGAGCACCTCTGCACTTCTCAAGCTTTGTCTGGGCATGAGCGGCATCCTTTTCTGATCTCTGTGTGCAACGTACCGTTCGGAACAAGTTGGCTCTATCCAGCAAGACAGGCACAGGGCCGTAGGCCCACCTCCCTTCCCCTTGCTCCCCCCTCCTACGTGAGGGTGGTTTTGTGTTAATCATTCTTATCCCCGTGATCCCCTCCCTGCGTGGAGCGTAGTGCCATAAGGCTGTACCCACAGGTTCACACCGGATGCCACCGTCGACATTCCTATGCTCGCTCTCGTCCCGCATCAACTTGCCAGAAGGTCTTCGTTGACTGTAATTTTCTGGAGGAATTGGAGCAGAGTGGCCTGATGTGATGGAGATTTCCTAATGAGCTCCAAGATGGAAACCTTAGCAGGGGTCCTGTCCGGATGCTGGAGAATGTCATACTCTGCGGGAGGACTTTGGGGATTAGCCCCTTCCTTCGGCTGAGACGGCCTTTGGGATGGGGGAATGATGCGGTTCCGGTGAGTGGCATTGACCGAAGCTTCCTTTGGGTCATCCTATTCCAAAGGTTTTGGGTGAATGAGCTGTAATGGAGTTGGAGAACCAAAGATACATGAGAAGGATGCTAGATCATCTCCGGAATCAACCGGAGAAGGAGAAGGGACTGACCGCAGTTGAGGTGGCTTAAGGAGGACCAAGGGGCACTCCTACACTGACTGAGCTTTTTGAAAGACATAAGGTTCTTGACATGACTTTTGAGGAGTGTTGATCAAGGTGAGTGGTTTTTGGGTAGCACTTGGAGATTGGCTGGGTGGTGGTGAGATCAGATTTTGGGATTGGGTGTATCTGATGACGAAGCCTAGGAATTTTTCACTGTAGACGCCAAAAGCACATTTCATCGGGTTCATCTTCAGCTCATGCAGCCGCAACCTTTCAAATATAATTCTGAGGTTAGCCAGGTGGTCCTCCCTCTTCTTTGTTTTGACAACTAAGTCATCAATGTAACATTCAACTTTGCTATAGAGTAATTCGTCAAATATTTTTGTCATCACCCTCTGGTAGGTTGCGCCAGCATTTTTGATGCCGAAGGGCATCCGTTTGTAATGGAATATCCCTTTAGGCGACCGAAAAGTCGTATGGATTCTGTCATGCTCAGCTATCCAGATTTGATTGTAGCCGGATGACCTGTCCATGAATGACAAAGCCTCATGGCCGGTAGTAGCATCGATCATGACTTCGGTGACTGGCACTGGGAAGTCATCCTTTGGATAGGTTTTATTTAGATCCCGAAAATCCACACAAATCTGGATTTGGCCGTTCTTCTTCTTGACGGGCATGATGTTGGCTAGCCAAGTAGTATATTGGTTCTCCACCACGAAGTCAACATCTATGAGCTTGTCAACCTCCTTGTAAACTTGGCTTATTAATTCTACCTCATTCGCCGAGGTGATTGCTTCACTGGCTCAGCTTGAGGATCAGTGGCCAGGGTATGTTGGGCAATTGTAGGGCTGAGGCCTGACATTTCTTTGTAACTCCAAGCAAAGCAGTCTCGAAATTCCTAGAGTAGCTTCACATACTCCTCCCTCTCTTCAAGTGATAAGAGGGCACTGAGGAAGGTCGGCCTAGGGTCATCCTTTGTGCCGAGATTTATTTCAACCAATTCGTCGACAGTGACTTGGCCACCATCTTCTATTTCTGGAGGAGCCGCAGTAGGTCGATGAAACCGTCATCGTCTTCTTCAACTTTGAGGGCCTCATAGACATGTTCTTGCCTCATTTGGCCTAATGACGGGGCTTCGGCTTGGCCTTCTTCTGAGATAATTGGTTGTTCACTGGGCTGAGAAGGTAGCCCCACCGTTGACGGTGTGGATTCCGTGCAGCTTTGATGCTGGCTCACCTCGAGGGCGGGATGACTTCCTTCAGCCCTTGACTCTTGTGAGTCGTTGTTGGAAATTGTAGTTGCCTTCGTAGAGATGGACTCCAAGCATTTGCAGGGAGTAGAAGGTCCATGATCATTATGCGCCCGCGACTGAGATGGGCCCGAGCCCTCCAATTCAACCGATGGCTCGATTATTTCATTGTCCCCGATGTATTCATCATAAATTGCCCCCAGAGGGTCTCCACTCGTTACAGTGTAGGTAGAAATTATGTCGATTTCTTGATAGTCTTTAATGGAGAAACCCAGTCCCGAGTGTTGAGTGGTTTGTAGCAACCTTCTGTCTAAGTTCGGTGGGTCCCATAATTCTTTGAACGTTTTGTTTTGACTGGCAGGTTGACAGAAGGGAATTTGCTGCTTCCTGGCCAGCTTGACCGCACGACCAGTTATATATGGAAGTCCCGTGATTGGGACAAGTGGGTCTTGCATCTCTTCGGGGAATCTGTAATCATCGTCCCCTTTTGCAGGCTGCTCCTTGGCCACATAAAACATGGTGGGTTGGCCATCGGGATTAGGGACCTCCAGGGTCTTCAATACTTCGACTGTTTGATAGCCTGTATCAGCTACGAGTTTGATGATCCCTGGCAGGACCTTAACATCCCCAAGTAACTCTTCGAGTTTTAATGCCCCTAGTTTAGGGTAAATGCCGTGTTGAATTGCTCTGAGATCACCCTCTCCCTTAGATATGAGTGACACTTCTGGGGGCTCAACATAGCCAGGCAGTGGTGGAGGGAACCAATCACCAGATTCTAGTTTCTTCTTCCCCTTACCATAAGTTGGCGGGGTGGGCTTCTTCGGCTTCTCTATGTACAGGGGAGCATCTAATAAGTGACATTCGAACACCTCAAAAGGGTGTAAGTCGGCAAACACTCTCTCTTCTTTCCCATTCCGTGGGTACTTTATACATTGATGAAGGGTGGAGGCCACCACCTGATTTTGATGCAGCCATGGCCGGCCCAATAGCGCCTTGTATGACGTATCAGAATTTATCACATGGAATTACACCTTGGTAATGAAGTCGCCAAGCGAGAGTTCAAACTCTACCACGCCCATGGGGACTTCAAATTTCTAGTTGAAACTAGCAATTCTCATATCCCTGACCTCGACCAAACGTACGTCAAAGTAGTGTTTCTGATAGACCCGATAGGGGAGTATGTTGACTGCTGCCCCAGGGTCAATCAATATTCTGCTTATTGGTTGCTTGTTCAGTTGCCCCCTCATGTAGAGCGGTCTGTTGTGACTAGCGGAGGGTAGAAGCATGTCCTCCTTCGTGAACGTCATAGCCACCCCTGACTGTGTCTCGGTGAAACAGCTCTCAAAGTATGCCGAGGTTTGCAAGGCCTTGATGATGGCTTGTCTTGTTTCTTCATCGAGGGAAAGTATATCCCAGATAGAAAAGTGTGCGGGGATTCTTTTCAGCTGCTTCACTATTCTGCTGGTGCTTCTGACGTTGGTCAGCCTCAGTTCTTCAGGCCTCTTATGTCCACCCTCATGGTTTTCTTGAGGAGCTGGCCTGACAGGCGGTTCATCTTTTTCTTCAGGTGCCCCCTGAGCTTGTTGCGTCGGCTCGACCAGCTCCCTGCCTTGTATAAATTCAGCAAAGCTTGGGGTGCCTGCGTAGTCTTTATTTGCTAGAGGAGAGAGTACTGAGGGTGAGGTGGAAGAGCCCTTGACCCTCCACTGTGGTTGCGGACATGGCCGCTTGCCCTCCCGAAAGGACAGAAATTCAGTAAAGGAGGGGACCTCCTTAGTTCTCGCATGCTCCGAGTAAAGTCCTGGTGGAGGAGGAATTTCTGCACCTTTCACTTCAGGCTGGGGAACCTGGTATGGTTGCTCACCACGTAACATAATGTTGTGGTTAGCCTGGGGGAGATGCCCCCATTTTCTTCCGGACCTAGTAAAACGCTGGGAGGAGGAAGCTTCAGCTTGATTTGCCTCTGCTAGCTCGAGACATGTCTCTTTATCATCTTCTTCGAAAATTCGAACTATGTCAAACAAGGCCGCAAGAGTATTGCAAGATACGGCATTGCCTTTTCTCTTGTTCTTTGACTTCTTCTTCTTTCTCTTTACCATCGACGGCTACTCCTTTGAAAGCTCATCCCATATAACGGGTTCTTCACCTTTAGAGTCAGCTTCAGCTTCAGCCTCTTCTACTAATCTCAGGGACTCTAACTATTCCCAAGGGATGTACTCATCCAGTTGGATGGGCCAGATTTTGGGCTGTTCATATTCATTCAGTCCATCAATGATTTCTTGAAGCCGTTCGACTGCCGGGCTGGCTTCTTTGCACACCCGCATAGGGATGTGTTTCTTCTTATTCTTGGTGAAACTTCTGATGACCAGCTGAGGAGCTGTCTCATGCCAGACGGGGGTCACTACTGGGGGTTTCGACTGAGGTGGGACACCCCGTATATGAATTCCTAGGTCGCGACAAAGTGCTACCCTTCTTCTTGTTTTTGACGGCATGGTGTGCCAATTCCCTTGATCTTCTACTGGCGCTAAGATACAGGCCTCATTGGTATGTTGAGTGCAGGCGTCTGCCACTTCTTCAGGCAGCTGCTGATATAAGGATATCATATTAATTATTTCTCCTAAAGTGGGCATTTCATGCGGGCACGGGGGATCGACTTTGTGCTCCACCATTTGTAGCTCTCCCTTCTTGATTAAAGACTCAATAGTGTCTTTAAAGGTATAGTAGTCCTCGATAGGATGCCCAATCATTTGATGATACGGGCAGAAACAAGGATCATCCTTCCTTCTGAGATCACCTGGCCTCTTTGGCTCTGGGAGAGTGATCTTGTTGAATCTCGTAGCCCATTCGAACAAGAGTGAAGTCTTATCTTTGGGAAATGAATACAACTTCTTCATTTTATCTCGAAGGGAGGGGCCCTCTTGTCGATCAGTGGGCTTGGACTGGGAAGATTCAGCTACCCCTTTATCTTTCTCCTTCTGTTGTTCAAAGGCCTTGAAGTCAACCGTGTGCACTTCTTGAGGTGCTGGTCGTCTCTGGCTCGCTTCGACCGGCCGCCGCGCTTGCAGCAGCCATGCTTCGACCGGGGCAGCTGCCGCGTCTTCGGCAGCCGATACCCGATCAGTGGATCAATCATCGGCATCGGCCGATCCGCGAGCTGCCCGGCGTTGAACAGGTAGAGCACGCTCGCCGCCATCTGCGACGCGATCATGCTGATGCCTGAAGCCGACAGGCGCTTGCGGTAGTTTAACATTTCCATAGTCCTCTCCTTCAGAGTGTGCAGAGAGCGGCCAGCCGGGTGGACAGGCCGTACTTCTCCGACGTGGCGTTGAACTTGTAACCGACGCGCGTGTCGAGGTCGACGCCTGCAGCGATAGCGAGCAGATCGACGCAGATCACGATGTCCGCCAGCTCGTCGGCGAGATCGTCGACCGACACGCGGCTGCCGGCGGCTCCGATGCGCTCGCGCACGATCTTCTTGACCATGTTCAGCGCCTCGCCAACCTCGCCGCCCAGTTCGACGGCGCGGAACAGCATGTCCTCGTTCTCGGAGCGTTCGGCGCGGCCGAACCACTCCTTCTGTCTCGCCACGTTGGCGTCTCTCAGTGAAGTAAACATGAGCATCATATCCTCTTGATGTACTTGTTGAACGCTTCCTGATCCGTCATCTTTCCAACAACGCGGTCGTACTTTATTTCGTCGACCGTGTTACGGGCCAGTATAAGGTGCAGGAAGCTACGCCTCTTCTGGCCCTGTCTCCACATGCGCTTGATCGTCTGGTCGTACAGCTCGGCCGACCACGGCATGTTCAGCATCAGCATCTGGTTGCCGCGACCGTACTGCAGGTTCAGGCCGTGCCCGGCGCTCGCCGGGTGGAGCCCGAGCAGGTCGAGCCGGTCGGCGTTCCAGTCGTCGACGTGCTGGTCGGCCAGCTTGTTGCTGACGCCCGAGCCGAGGTAGGCGAAGCCGGGCCACGTCTCGCGCAGCCACTTCAGCTCCTCGCGGAAACCGTAGACGACCATGGCCGGGGTCTCGCCCGCTAGATCGTCGACAAGATCGACCAGCACGTCGCTCTTGACCGGGTGCAGCCACTCGACCTCGTCCTTGCCGCCTTCGCCGTAGAGGAAGCCCTGCACGATCTGGTCCAGCTTGCCGGAGGCGACGCCAGCGTTCGGCGCGAGATAGGTCGCACCGTTGACGCGCCCGAGTTGATCCTTCTCCATCGTCTTGTAGCGCTTCATGACGTCGGCCGGCAGGTCGACCCAGTGCGGCACGACCGTCAGCTCCGGCAGCTCCGGCATCTCGTCGGGGTCGATGGTGAACGACATCGACGCGATCTGCCTGACGATCAGCGTCTCGTGCTCCGGGCGCACGACCCAGTTGAAGCCGAAGGCCGAAGGCTCGCCATCGGCGTCGACCTTCATGAAGCGCTTCTCGCGCCAGCTGTCGAACGTCCTCGGCTTGAACAGGTGGTTGTTCGACAGCATCTGCAGGGGCCGGTACTGGTCCTCGTAGCCGTTCGGGCGCGGCGTGCCGGTAAGGCCCCACATCATCCTGAAGTGCTTCCTGACCTTCATCAGGTGCTTGTTGGCAAGCTTCGAGCGCGGGCTCTTGAACCGCGACAGCTCGTCGATCACCAGCAGGTCGAACAGCGGGTTACCGGGCGAGACTTTCTTCAGCTCCTCGACCAGCCATTTGATGTTGTCGCGACTGGTGATGTAGACCTCGGCAGGCGTGTAGAGCGCCTTCATCCGCTCCGTCACACTGCCGAGGACGAGGCTGATCTTCGTGCCCTTCAGGTGTTCCCAGCCGGCAAACTCGTCGGGCCATGTGCTGTGGGCGACGCGCTTCGGAGCGTTGATGATCGCGGCGCGGATGTGGCCGTCGTCGATCAGCTCGCGGATCGCGGTCGCGGCGCTGACCGTCTTGCCAGCACCCATGGGCAGGATCGCCTGCACCGCGTCGCTCTCATAGAGCTTCGTCGCGGTACGGTTCTGGTAATCGTGCATGTCGGTCTTTGAGCGCACTATCGACCTCGTCCTTCGTTGTGCAGAAATAGGCTTCGTGGCCCAGCTCCAACAGCCTCTTGATGATCTCGACCTGATGCGGGAGCCGCCGGCCGCCTTTGGGCCGCTTCAGCTCGATGATGAGCACGCGGCCATCCGGTAGGAAAACTATCCTATCGACGAATTTCTTGCCCCGGACCTTGTCGGCTTTAAGCTCGACGCCGCCCAACGCTTTTACCCTCTTGACAAGATAGGCTTCGATGGTGCTTTCTAGGGTCATAAGCAAGCACCATATTCGCTGCTTCGTGGAAAGGGAAGACAGAAAATGAACGACCTGCCGAACCGGCATCGTCGGCCCGACAAGGTGGCGAAAAAGTACTACTTCGCCCCTGACGTTGTCGAGCTGATCGAAGAGGAAGCCAAGCGCACCGGCTACCCTCGCAACACGGTGCTTGAGATCATGGTGCGCGAGAAGCTGGGCCGCCCGCCGGTCGAGGAGGCCACGGCTGTCGCGCCGAGCGGACCGAAGCCCGAGCGCAAGAAGCGCCGCCCGGCCTTCGACCCCTTCGCCAACTGAGAGGATATCATGACCAACGCTCCTGCGCCCGAGGCGCACTCTTCCGTCGTCGGCGGCTCGACCGCCGAGCGCCGCATCGCCTGCCCCGGCTCCTACAAGCTGGAGCAGAAGCTGCCGCCCAGCGCCAAGAACGATAGTAGCGAGTACGCCGACGAAGGCACCGCGCTACACGAGGCGATGGCCTACATCCTGACCAACGGCGTCACCGATCTCGACGACATCCTCGGCATGACGTTCGGTGCGGACCCGGATCGCAACCCGACCGGCTACGTCATGACGCAGGACTTGGTCGACCACGCGCTCGCACCCTGCATCGACTTCTTCGACGCGTTGGAGGACGAGCTGGTCGAGAGCGACGGCGACTTCCAGTTCCTCGTCGAGGAGCGCGTGCAGATGCCGGGCATCCCCGACGCGTTCGGCACCAGCGACATCGTCTTCAGGACGCCGAAGCGCTCCGGCATCGTCGACTGGAAGTTCGGGACCGGCGTGCCGGTCAAGGCGAGCTACGTCGAGGACGACATCGAGCGCGCGAACTATCAGCTCGCTTTCTACGCCCGCAGCGGCGTGTTCTCGCTGCCACATATGTTCGAGGACCAACCCGAGTGGCCGGTCGATCTCTACATCGTCCAGCCGCGCGGTCGCGACATCGACCCCGAGCAGCCTTACACCTACCACCAGACGACGGTGAAGAAGCTGGAGGACTTCCGCCGGCTGCTGATCAGCCGCGTCGCCGAGGCGATGGGTGACGAGCCGAGGATCATCCGCAGCAAGGAGAAGAACGGCCACTGCAAGTTCTGCAAGGTAAAGACGATCTGCCCGGCGCATCTCGGCCCGGCCATCGACGCCACCAAGCTGGCCGACAAGCTGACGGCGAAGCGCAAGGGCGGCGGCAGCGTGCTCGACGGCATCGACATCAACTGGTCGGTGTTCTACGGCGAGCTGCTCGACCTCGGCCAGATCATGGAGGCGCTGGCCAAGGAGATCACCGCGCAGGCGCACGCCTTCGCCGACGAGGGCAACGTCATCTGCGACGAGGACGGCAACGAGACGTGGAAGCTGGTGCAGAAGCGGCCGACCGAGAACTACAAGGACGAGGCCGGCGCTGTCGCTATGGCGAAGAAGATGGGCGTCGAGCACGACCAGTGCTTCGAGCTGACGACAAAATCTCCTGCGCAGCTGCGCGGGGCTCTTGCGGCAGTGCTCGATCCGTCTAAATATGGAACGACGAAGAAGGCCCGAGAGGAAGCTGCCAAGGGCCTGATCGCCGACTACACCGTCAAGGCATCCAGCGGCACCACGCTCGCTCCGGCGAGCGACGACCGCCGCAAGTACATCCCGACAGCTGGCCAAGTTCACGCGCTGTCGAACAAGCTCGCTTCCCTGACGGGGAAGTGAAAACCCGGTCGAGAGAGGACCACAACAGAAAGGAACTACCATGAACGAAGTTGCTACACGAGCTGCCGGTGCCGTCGCCGCACTGCAGAGCCTGAAGAAGGGCATCGCCAACGTCAAGGCGACGCTGGTCAAGAAGGGCGGCGATCCGTTCCTGCGCCTGCTGAAGGACGGGACGTGGGTCTACGGGCAGGACGACGTCGAGGTCGAGGCCGGCTCGGTCTGGGCAATCAACCCGCTGTCGATAATGCACGGCTGGGTCGCGTGGGAGCGCGGCGAAGACGTCGACAACTCCAACGGCCCAGAGCAGGACATCATGGTGCCGGCGTCGCTGCCGCTGCCGCCGCAGGACACCCTGCCGAAGCTCGCCCGCGCCCAGCGCTACGATCAGCAGTTCTCGTTCTCGATGGTATGCCTGACCGGCGAGGACAAGGGCGAGCAGGTGCTCTACAAGACGGCCTCGGTCGGCGGCATCGCTGCGGTCGACACGATCCTGAACGCGATCTCGGCGCAGCTCGACGAGGACGACACCAAGCCGGTGCCGTGCGTCTCGCTCGAAGTCGAGAGCTACAGCCACAAAAAGTGGAAGAAGACCTACACCCCGGTCTTCGACATCCAGCTGTGGAAGGAGCTGACCAACGACCTGCCTGACATCCAGAAGGAGCTGGATGAAGAGGTCGCGTCACAGCCTGAACCGGAGCCGGCGAAGGAAGAGACCAAGCCGGCTCGCAAGCGCGCCGCGTCGGTGCCGAAGACCGGCAGCAACAAGGCGGCCGACGAGGACCCCGAGCTGGCCGCTCTCGAAGCCGCCATCGCCGCGAAGAAGGCTGCCAAGGACAAGCCGCCGGTCGACGACGCAGCTGCTTCCAAGGCCGCTCGCATGGCCGCTCTGCAGGCTGAGCTGGAAGCGCTCGGCAACGACGGCGGCGATGCCGACGGTGGTGACGCCGAGCCCGAGCAGACCGCCCCGGCTGCCGGCCAGCCGATCCGTCGCCGCAGGAACGCCTGACGCCCGAACAGTGTCAGATAGGCGTGTGGAGGCCCCGCCGGGCGCACTCGGCGGGGTCTTTGCTTATGGTGCTTGACAAGCACCCCTTGCTCTGGCTTTATGCGCGTTGCGGCAATCCCGCCGCTGGAGATTTTCCCATGTTCAGACGCTACATCAAGTGGGCTCTGGAGAGCGCTATCGCGTCCTTCCGCATGCCCGCCGAGGACGAGGCGACGGCGCTGCACGCCGCGCTCACCAGCTACGAGAAGAGCCGCCACGGCATGCACCACGCCATGCGCGACCGCCGGGCGGCCGACTACCTGCGCATCGGCGACGTTGAGGCGCTGTCGCTCTACCGTGGCGCGGCTTTCGTCGTTAACCAGCTGGGCAGCACCCGCATCTGCGTCCACGTATACGACAGCAGCCGCAGAGGCGGCACGGACGACCTGCCGATGTTCTCGGTGTTTGCCGATGACGTCGTCAGCGCCAACGAGCGCGCCCGGCAGCTGGTCTCGGCGCTGGACGGAGCCCGCCGAGTATGACGCACCCCGAGTGTAAGAACGGCTGCGCCTACGCCCGCGACATCGGCATGGCACCGCGATACAGCTGCAGCGGTGCCTGCCAGTACCAGCAGGCGGCTCTCGCCGCTCTGCGGGGCAGCAAAGCCGTCCGCGAGGCCAAGGAGCGTCACGAGCACAACGAGCTAATGCAGAGGCTCGACGAAGAGGGAAAGCTGTGAGCAGGTACGACATCGAGAACGTCGGCTTCGTCGACTACGAGACCAAGGCCCTGCCCGGTGCCAGCGCGAGCGACGGCAACGTCGTGACCGCTGGCACCTACCGCTACACCAAGAGCGCCTTCGCGATCATCATGACCTACGCCATCGGCTGGGAGCCGGTGCAGGCGCTGACGGTCACCGACTTCGCCAACGGCGCGATGTGCTGGGACCAGCTGCCGAAGGAGATGCACGAGCACCAGAAACGCGTGAAGGCTGGCGACGCGGTCTGGGCCGCCTTCAACGCCGGCTTCGACCGCAACGCGTGGAACGAAAGCACCTACGACTTCCCGCGCCTCGCGCCCGAGGACATGATCGACGTGATGGCGCAGGCGATGGCGTCGAACCTCGCCCCCAGCCTCGAAGGCTCGTCGAAGAACATCGGCCGCGAGGGCAAGCAGAAGGACGGCAAGTACTTGATCCAGCTGTTCTGCGCGCCGGGCGCGACCGCCACGCCGCAGAGCCACCCGGCCGAATGGCAGCGCTTCGTCACCTACGGCCTGCAGGACGTCGACGAGATGCGCGAGGTCTACGCGTCGACCCGCCCGCTGCCGCCGGAGGAATGGGAGGACTACTTCGTCAGTGAGCGCATCAACGAGCGCGGCATGGCGATGGATATCCACTTCATCGAGCGCGCGGCTGCGGTCGCCGCCTTCAACAACCGCAAGATCAACGCCGACATGACGCGCTGGACCAACGGCCAGATCACGGCGGTCACCCAGCGCGAGCGTATCGCCGACTGGGCGTACGACATGATCGACCACGCCGAGGCGCGCGAGCTGCTGGTGAAGGAGTACAAGGAGGACGTCTCGACCGAGGACGACGACGAAGCCGACCTGAAGCCGGCTAAGCTGTCGATAAAGAAGGACCGCCTCGAAGCCGTGCTGGCGTTCTACGCCCAGCGCGAGCGCGACGAGGGCGAGCTTAGCGACCGCGACGCGCTCATCGTCGAGCTGCTGACGGCGCGGCTCTACGGCGGCTCGTCCTCGCCGGCCAAGTTCGACAAGATGCGCGCCCAGCACGACGCCGGGGCGCTCAAGGGCATGTACGTCTTCAACGGTGCGCAGCAGACCGGGCGCTACTCGTCGAAGGGCGTCCAGACGCACAACCTGACGCGCTCGACGTTGGGCAAGCATGAAGCAGAGGCAATCGAGCTGATCAATGCACTGGAGCTGTAACGATGAAAGGCAGGAACTCGATAGAGATCAACCACCTGACCATGCTGGAGGCTGTGCAGCTATGGCTCAACGCGGCCTTCAAGAAGCCGCCTGATGTCGTGGACGTCAGCTGGATGTTGCGCGGCGCTGGCGATAAAACGTTTATTCTAACCGTGAAAGAGAAGGAAAAAGGCAATGGCACCACGCATAAAGTCTGACGGAACCCGGCGTCGCGGACGCCCGCCGAAGACGCACAACAACCCGCCGGAAGAGGTCGAGGAGAACGAGATCACCGAGACCAGCCAGACCGTCGCCGCCGGCCAGCTGCGCGCCTTCATCGAGCGCGTCGAGCGGCTGGAAGAAGAGAAGAAAACCATCGGCGACGACATCAAGGAAGTCTACGCCGAGATGAAGGGCACCGGCTTCGATACGAAGGCGGTGCGGGCGCTGGTTCGCCTGCGCAAGATGGACCCTGCAGAGCGCGCCGAGGCCGAGAGCATCCTCGACCTCTACAAGGCCGCCATGGGCATGGCCTGACGTTCAACCGAGGGCGGCGGCATGGTGTCGTCGCCCGCATTCTGGAGATTTTTAAATGATCCGCTCTCGCCTTCACAAGGTGCTCGACACCCACCAGCACCGGCACATGCACCGCGATCCGTTCTTCGCTTTCGACGCCGAGGTCACCGAGCTGCTGGTCGCCAGCGACGCCTCGCTGAAGTCCATCGTCGCGCTGATGGAGCACGGCCTCGTTCACCTGCCCTATCCGCAGATGACGGTGCAGTTCGAGCGTGCCGATCAAGGCATCCCGGTGACGTGGCTGGTCTGGCTGCAGGAGATCGACGGCAAGTTCAACGCCGACCTGTTCGCTTACCGAAACGAGCAGAGCCACGGCTTCCTGTGCAACGCCGTCCTGCAGATCGACAGCACGAAGTCCGATCACTTCGACGTCGATATACGCGGCAAGAAGGAACTGGCTGACTGGGCGCGTGCGCAGGGCGCTGCCGATGCGGTCGCGAGGGACCTCGGCCACATCTGCGTCGCCGGCCTGCAGATGGCCGTCCTGATGACGCACATCGGCGGTCTGGCGCGCGAGGAGCACGACGCCCCGGATAGGCTGAACAGGGCTCGTGAGCGCAAAGGCGAGCCCCCGATCAGGCGCTACACCTACGTCCACGTCGGGCACTTCTACAGCTCTGACGGGACCAAGCACGACTACAACAAGACCGGGCGCAGAATGCCGATCCACATGCGCGCCGGCCACAACCGCACGCAGCGCTTCGGCAAGGGGTGCGAGCAGTCCAAGCTGATCTGGATACCGCCGGTCCTCGTCAACTACGGCGGGGCGACGGAGCCGGTCATCGAGAGGAGGATAGTTCTATGAGCGCGCCGCATATCGAGTTCCGCACCAGACGCGCGACGCAGGACGAACGCGCCCATCGCGTCATGACGGGCCGGCCTGACCCTGTCCTGCGGCACGTCGCCAGCATATACCCAGACGACGGCTCCAACCACCACCACGGTGAAGGCGACACGCCCGCGCAGGCTCTCCTGCGTGCTGCCGCTCACTGGGACGCATGGGAAGGTGCGAAATGAAGCTCGACAACGCATTCCTCGACCAGCTCCACCGCCTTGGCGCGAAGCCGGGGCAGGAGTACGGCGATCCGGTCGCCAAGAAACTGGCCCTGCTACTACGCCCGGCGTTCATCGCCCGGCCGAAGAAGACGCTGGTCTGGGGCGACTTCTCGAACATCGAAGCGCGCGTACTGCCGTGGCTCGCCGCGAGCGACGGTGCCGAGGCGAAGCTCGACATCTTCCGCGCGGTCGACGCCGACCCATCGGTGCCCGACGTCTACATGCGGACAGGCTGCGATCTCACCGGGCGCGACGTTGGCGAAATGTGGGCCGCCCTGAAGGACGAGGACAACCCGCTCTTCAAGCAGGCCGGCGAGACCCGTCAGGCCTACGGTAAGGTGCCGGAGCTATCGCTCGGCTTCGGCGGCGGGCTCGGCGCGCTGCTTGCCATGTCGTCGAACTACGGCGTCTATCTCGACACGAAGACCGCCAAGCGCGTCGTCGGCGACTGGCGCGGCCACAACGAGTGGGCGGTCGACTTCTGGGGCAAGCACACGCGCAACGTCAGCTACGGCCTCTGGGGTGCCGCCAACAGCGCAATCGAGAACCGCGACACCGTCTACGAAGCCGGGCGCGTCGCGTTCGTCTACGACGCCGGCTACATGAACGGCACGCTCTTCTGCGCGCTGCCCTGCGGCCGGCTGCTGACCTATCCGGGCATCAAATGGGAGTGGCGCGAGGTCACCGACAAGAAGACCGGCGAGCTGGTCGACCGCTATCAGCTGACGTACCTGAAGAGCTATGGCCGCGTCGCGGCGTGGTACGGCAAGTTCGCCGAGAACGTCACGCAGGCGACTGCCGCGTCGGTGCTCAGGCGGACGATGAAGAGGCTCGACAAGGAGTGGTTCCCGGTCAACGCGACGACGCGGCGGCGCTACTCCGACTGGATGCCGATGGTCATGCACACGCACGACGAGATCGTCACCGAGACCTACGAGGACGAGGTCAACGTCGGGCAGGTCTCGGAAGCGCTGCGCGGCATCATGCAGCGCAACGACGAGTGGGATCAGGGGCTGCCGCTGGCGGCCGAGATCGCGACGAGCTGGTACTACACCAAGGCTGTGAAAGGACACTGACATGGAAGGTTTTAAGTTCGCTGTTTTCATGTTCGGGCCGTCGCTCGTCGTGTTGGCTATCGTGGTGCTGCATGCTCTCTCTTCCTGAACCGTGCCGCATCTATGCGCCTGATGGCGAGCTGTATGCGCTGGTCGACGAGATCGACTTCGCGTGGGCCGCGCAGTGGCGCTGGAGCCCGAAGTGGAGCCGGGGCGGCACCAAGGTCTACATGCGCCGGGTGAAGGAGATCAAGCTAGGCCCCGGTACGCGCACCGAGCGCAATCGCCTGCAGCAGACGGTCTGGCTGCACCGCGAGATTTTGATCAGGACCGGCGAGCTGCCGCCGTCGCCGCTGCACGTCATCGCGGGACACAGGGACGGCGACGAGATGAACTGCCGGCGGTCGAACCTGAGATGGGAGACCGTCGTCGAGAACAACGCCCCGTCGAACCGGCGCATGACCGGCCAGACGCTGAGAAGGAGACTGGGACTATGATCGATTTTGCTAAAATAAAGCGGGGTGACAGGCTTCGCATCGTTGGCGCGGGCGCGCCCGGTTTCGCTAGGCTGAACGACATCGTAGAAGTCGTCTCTACCGATGGCGTAAGGCGCTGCGACGTCAAAACAAGTGACGGCAGAACAGCCTACTTCGCGCTCACCTGCGGTGCGGCGAGGCTCGAACCTGTGGAGCCCGAACACGACCTGCTGCGCCTCGCCGACGACGGGTGCCCGCATGCTTGACGAGACCGAGCTGCTGAGCGTAGCCAAGCCGCGCCGCAAGCGCCCGCCGACGCCCGCGCACCCGGTGCTGGAGCGGCTGGTGCAGGTGATCGACGGCCGGCGGCTGAACCACCGCAAGGTGTCGATTGCCGCCGGCTCGAACAGCTCGCTGGTCTCGAACATCAGGAGGGGCCGCGTGCCGCTCCTGACGGGCGTGGAGAGGCTGGCGCAGCTGCTGGGCTACACTGTCGTACTTAAGGGGCTCGACAGCGGCCAGCGGGCTTCTGCGTGGGCGCTGAAGGTGCATGAAGAGATCGTCGACGTGACGCTCGACGAAAAGAAGGCGGCGGTCTGGGCCGGCAAGGGCTGGACGGTCGTCAGGTTAACCGAAGAGGAGTGACGGAAATGGAGAATGACACCTACAAGCTGCAGCCGCTGCCGGCGTCGATCCAGACGCAGGTCTACATGCTGAACAGCACCATCGACGACGCCAAGAATAAGCTGGCGCAGGCCGAGACCGACCGCTACACCGTGCTCGACACGTTCTACGACCTGAAGGGCAAGATGATCGAGCTGCGCGAGAAGCAGGGCAGCTGGCGCGCCGGGCGCGAAGGCCGCATCATGACCTACCGCCTGCGCGTTGAGCAGGCCTCCTACAACGACATCGGCAGCCTGCGCTACATCATCGGCACCGTAATCCCGAAGGGCAAGCAGCCGGCCGATGTCCGCTACGGCGTGACCAAGTACGTCTACGCCAGCGCCATCATCGCCGGCAACGTGACGGTGCTCGGCGATGCTTAACGGGCGGACATGGGCACCGATCCGCAACCGGGCAGGGGTCTCCCTGCCCGACGCGGTGAAGCAGTACACCGGGAGCGGTCGTCACTGCCCCTGCTGCGGACGGCACATGCGCTATCGCTGGCAGCCGAGGCACGGACAGCGGACGCCCGACGATCTGGCGACGCACGCGCACGACCATGCCGTGGCGCGTGGCGGCTGCCCGAGGCAGTGGTTCTTCGCTTGCCACCGCTGCAACAACGATCAGGGGCCGCTCGATCTCGTGACATGGGTGCGCAAGCTGCGCTATGCTGACGATCCGCGTGCCGACCGGACCGAGCTGCTAGCGATCTTCGTCAGGCGCTGGGTCAGGGAAACGCTCGAAGAGGAGGAAGCGGCATGAGAAGAGTATCGCGATACCTCACCGAAGAGCGGCCCGCTCCGCGCGAGGGAACAGCGCTCCGTGAGATGTACGACAGGCTGCTGGCCGGTGAGACGGTGAGAAGCGACGTGCTGGAAACATACAGAAGACCTTTGCGGGATTACCACGGCTTCGAGTTGGAAGCGGCGGGCAACGGTGAGAGCCGGGCGGTGGGTAAACTAACCGTAGCCGGCCAGATGGTTCGCATATGGCCGAAGGGAGAGCTATCATGATCACCAACAGGTAGTGTCATCAAACCCTCCGTGTGAAAAGGGCGGTGAGGCACCCGACACTGGATTGAAATCATCGTCTAGTAACTCCCCATCTTCTCCGGTATCTTCTAACCCTGATGAAAGGGGGTTGTTTGTGGCGGCAACACCACCCTCCTCCCTGATGCCTGAAGGCCCTGAAACACAAAGAGAATTTATTGGCGCATCTCAGAGGCTATGGAAAAGAGAGAGAGAGAGAGAAGAAAACAAAAAGAGAGAAAAGGGAAAAGGAGAAAGGATTACCTGGTTGCTCCTCTGGGGGGCCTCCTTTAGTGTGGGGACGGCGAGCTCTAGCACTAGAACGCCCGTCCTCGCTAGGCCGTGCTCGCTTCTGGGAGGCAGAGGTCTTTTTCCCTTTGATTGACACATTTTTCGCAGCAACAAAGCTCACTGCAAAGAGTAGAAAGCAACAAAAGTCAGGACTTATTATTAAACCAAAAGAGGCACTAGGACATATAAAGGGAAGAGTGAATTATATACCATCCGGGGCTGGTGAAAAGGTAGGCTGCAGCACTACTTGCTCTGGCTGCAGGCCCACCACCTTATCGGCCTTGGATACGCCCTCCCAAAGGTCTCGTAAAGTGGCACTCTTCTCAATAAGGGTCGCATATTCAAATGGCCTAATGCGGATGATGAACCCAATCAGATGTCGCTCCCACTTCGGCCATAAGTCATTCGTGAAACCCTTAGGGTGAAGGGGAGTGTCCAGTGAAGCAGTTTGAGGATAGCTACAATCTGACAAGAAATGTGCCCACCAAGAATACACCTTTTGATCTGCTGGGGCCTTACCTTGCCCCGAAGAAGTACCTCCCAGGCGTCTCAAGGGCTTGATTGCCCCCGCATATGGACGACGATCTATAGTGATGGCCCCATTCTGGGCTTCCCATTGCAGGCGGAAGTCTTTCACTGCTCTGGCAATCTTGGGGAATTGAGCATAAAGCAAAGAATTTTCTATAATCAACGGTGGCAAATCAGTCCTCCCCAATCGAGCCTCCTCGGCCTCCCTTAGCTTCTGCGGAGGTTGCCTGAAGATATTGCTGTGTTTGAACCACCAGCAGGCGTAGTAAATGTCAATTTGCCCAACACGTCTTCCATCTGGCGAGAGGCACCGGTCCTCGAGTCCGTCTCTGGAGAAATAATCTCACCAACTGCCTGCAACAAGGTGGGTGTCGTGACTTTTGCAAAGTCTACAAACTATGCCAAAGTATGCATCAGGGGGAAGTGACTGGTCCTAGCCAAAATTCCGCAAAAAGCGGTGAGGATAGTATGGCTCCAAGATCGTCGTGCCGCCCTTCTTGAATACAAGGATGTTGGGCCTAATATAGTGTAACCAGTCCTCTTAAAAAGTGGAGCTAGTGGCCTGATGATGAGGGAGGCCATAAGATAGCCCATCCCGACCTTCAACTGCAAACGGTCGGAAGTCATAAGAGCTGTGAGCAAAATGTAGACCCTCGTTCCCCTGAATGGGCATGAATGAGAGCATCCTCCGTGCTGCTGAGAAATGCTCATGTTGACTTTGATCAGGGCGATTTCGAAAAAGGAAGATCAATGGCGTTGTTGGATTTTCAACTAGCACACTCTGGCATAGTGAAGGTAGAAGAAGCCCGGCCCATGCGCTTAAGTAGTGACCTCTTGCTGCTTTTAAGGCCTCCATAGCCAAAACTAGTCCCGCCTCCTACTCCTATCACTCCTAGTGAGGAATCGACTTCTATTTCATTCATCTTCGGATCTCCCGCTCCTTTACAATTAATCCACTTAAAACCTTCAGAGTCGAAAGAACCAAAGGTAGCCTTGGGAAATGTCACACTCCACAACCGCATTATCCCCCCATCCCAAAGGCAATCTCAGCCTGAGGAAGGGGTCAATTTCCAAAGTCCCCCTGCAGAGTATGACATCCTCCAACACTTGGATAGGACACCGGCTAAGGTCTCCATTCTGGAACTCATCAAGAGATCCCCTTCACACTAGTCTACCTTCATCCAATTCCGTTAGAAGATCATGGTCAACGAGGACCTTCTGGCGAGCGGCATGACTGATGTCATCATGGCCCACACTTGTAGGCCATCCATTTCTTTTTCTGATAAGGATCTCGCACCACCCAAGAGTAGATCACTCCCGTTGTGCCTCACTATCACTCTCAACGGAGTCAAGGTTGACTCCACCCTCATTGACACGGGATCATCGATCAATGTGTGTCCCATGAAAATAATTCAAAGGATTGGTCTACGAAAAGAGAATTTGGAAGAGGTATGCACCACAATCTCAGCATATGACAATTTAAAATGGTGCGTGAAGGGCAAAGTGACCTTGCAACTTGGATTAGGTCACGTGGTCATGTCCTAGGACTTGTTTGTCCTCGAGGTCGACCCTGCATAGAAGGCCATCCTAGGGCGCCCATGGATAGAGCAAACACTTGGGATCCCATCGACTACCCATCAGTGCTTTAAATTCCCTTACAATGGTAGGGTGATCAAAATCTAGAGTGTCTCATTAGTGGAATCTCTTAGGGCTATCACTTCTGAATAGATCCCCTTGATGACCATCCTGGATAAAGGCAAGAAGCCAGTTCTGTCCATAGCAAGTGTTGTAGGGCCCTCTGCCCTATGTCCGTCAAATTCCCTTACTCTTCCCCGGCCAATCACTCACACTAATATCCCATTCGATAAAGGATGGGAGATGATGGCCAGGATGGGATTCAGCATGGGTAGAGGCTTGGGTCATCATGAGGAAGGTCCCACTCGTAGCACGAGACTCAAGGTCTCCAAGGGTCGCACAGGTTTAGGTTACTCCACTGAAAAGGTAGCTAAGGCCACTCGAGCTAGGGGTCTAGTCTATGACCGCTTCGTTCAAGGTCCAGTGTAGCTAGGAACTCAGCAGGAGCGAAGGGAAAGTCTCAAAAGTCCCCAGGAAGTAGTTCCCCTTAGTCCCCTGCTCGAAGAAGACTTTGGTCTTCTCTCCTTGTTTCATCTCAATAAACCTCCCGATGATGCCTCTCTGATAGGCACATTTCTTGCTTTAGACAGGCCTACTCCTGACTGTTTCATTCCATTCTACTTTCATCCATCATTTCCTCAGCTCCTCACTTATCTAGCCATGGGACAACTGACCCATGTTGTCTGCACATTCTCCCACCACCACAAAAAAAATGCCAATTCTCAAACATGGGCTTGCGAGCTTAATGTTGAAGAAACCTCCTCTCTGGAACTCGTATCCCTTGGCCAAGGGCCGACGCTTTCCACCTTGAACTATCCTTCACAAGTTCCTCTTGTACATAAGGTCTCACACGGATCGTAAAACTCAACTCAGAACTCATAAAAGCGATCTAAAACTCTCCAATGAGGATCCAAAATACCTAATAAAGATCCGAGAAGACCCAATAAGGATCTAGGGTATTACATCCTCCCCTCATTCAAGAAATTTCATCCTCAAAATTTAAGGACTAAGTGAAGGAGAACCAGGGAAGAACAAACCCCAAGACACAACTAGAAATAACACGAATCTCGAAAGAACACAGCTTAGAGGAACACAGTCAGACCATAAGCACAAGCACATGCTCAGGACCGAGCACGCCACAAGTGAACACAAGTCTGACATCTCTAAAACACGGCAATGTCGCTTGCGTCTCACTGGGAAAGGAGACATGACTTATGCCACAACAACAGATCTCGAAGAAACAAAATGACAGATATGACAAGCATCAGCTTAAGCAAGGAGACATAGTCCTTATAGCTGATAGCTTGACAACATTGGCTCTAGTGCCAAAGGCGACAGGGAACACCTAGCACACAGGACACCAACGAAAATAGCACTGGACCATAAACACAATCAAGTTAGTCCTCACTCAGATATGACATCTGATCGAGTCCCAAGCCAACTTCGCGAGGAAAGAAAAGTACAGCAAAGCTAACCGACAAGACCTGGTCCACATAGTGCTAAGATAGACACACAAAATCATAGAGAAACAACGCTAAAATGACAACGATTGCAGCACTTGTAGGATCCCGGCTCCGTATGGGGCACAGAACCACGGAACACAACTGCAAGCTTGGTCACATCAAGACACAGAGATAGTTGAATACATGACTACAAGGGACTAGTCATGCATCAAGCAACTCACCAAGAAAAGACCCACGACAACAAAGAAACGACAATCTCGGGAGACGCATCTCAAGAACCATGATCACGTTCTGAGAGCATAATATCCAAGAGAAGAAATGCAGAGCAGAGGGTATTCAATCAACAGGAATGTCGACATGGTTCCCCAATACTCACAAATGCCAATGCCAACGCCAGAATAACTCCAGCAATAGCATGACAACAGGCAACACCAAGGCATAGGAAGCCAAGATGAAGTCACATCAAGAAGAACAATGCTCTCGACCGGAGAGAATCTCACAACAACGATCCTCGGCCTGTGGGTAATCAGCCCCCATGCTTCCGCTGCGCACTCAAACAACGCACATAGGCATCAAAAAATATCTCGGTATCCGCATTCAGCATAGACACGGCACCATCGTAATTTATGCAAATCGTAAATAGCACGCCACGAGTACTGATCCAGCAAACAACTGATCACAATTAGCCTAAATGCAAAGGAGGGAGTGTACCAGCTTCAGCACAAAACCTCAAGAAGAAATGCTAATCTCAGCTTACCATTAGGTCCTGAAATAATTATCGAGCCTTCACAACACATCGTCCGTTAGACACGGCATGACGAACACGGTGCACCAAAGCTCTTAACACCATGACGGAGTCCAAAGCCAAGAAACCGTAGAGCAAGGAGCAGATCAGGCTCAGATTAAACACTATTCACACTTAAGTAGCCAAAGGACAAAGGCATCACTAAGACAGCAATTCCAAGGCTCACCTCGAAAAGACTCCACCAAACAGGACGAGAAGCATGAAGCTCGACCAACAAAAGCTCACTAGGAAGAGATCCATCTGCTTCTTGTGGGAGCTCCCACGCCTCCCTCCTTTCAGATCTGACCAAATCATTTGGTCAGGATCTTCCTCCAGGCGTCATCGATGATCTCCAGCAACCGGCGCTCCGTTCCCACACCGTGGTGCCATTTTCTTAATTTTCTTGTCCACCTATGTAGTTTTATGTGAACAGAACTAGAGCCTTCTTTCAGACACTATGACGCCCAGACAGGAGCAGATCTGGATGCACCATTTGGACGGGTCGTTCATCATCTAGTTCACTACGTGTTCCAATAAATGGAACCTCGATCTGACTCCGGATCAAGCCGTACCACCTCCTGCCAGCTTGCTATGCAGGGTGACTAGTGCGGGCAGAACTGCTCGGTGATCGATCGTCATCTTTGGTCGGCAGCGACTCACTTCCTCAGCTTCCATCGAGTGCTTCCTGTCAACCCGAGCTCTAGCAGCCCCAGAAATTGTGCTTGTATCCTATTATCTCCCTGCGAGGAGTGGGCAATGTTTCAAAATTGTATGATTATTTATTTATCGTGTATCGGGGTTGTCAAATTCGGCCGGAGTTTCTTCCCCACGCACTAGTCATGGAGGTATGCCTGACGTTCCTATCCTAGCATTTGCTTATTTAGTATATTTTGTTATATGCTACTTTTGTGAGATTAGGGCCGTAGCCAAAGTATGAATCACTGTGGTTGTGAGTGTGAGAACCCATCCCAAAGCCCCAGTCGAGGATGAAGGGTCTAGGTTAACGGTATGCTTGCCAATCTCGTTAATGGTGATGAGGATCAGTGTTGGTTCGTTCATCGGCATTGGCTAAATGCAGAAGCAAAGGTGAGTTTATTCATTAACGAGGATAAAGGGTCTGGGTTAACATTATATTCACCGATCTCGTCAATGATGACGAGGATCAGTGTTGGTTTGTTCATCGGCATTGGCTAAATATTGAATCAAAGGTAAGTTTGTTCATTAACGAGGATAAAAGGTCTAGGCTAACGGTATGTGAACAGGAGATTTTTAGTGGGACTTGCATGAATTGCGCTGGAAAAGGTTCATTCGTCGGCAAGAAGCTAATGCCAGTGCAAGGAAAAGATTTTATATGCCGATTCGGACATAAGGTCCACAATGGCGATGATGTGTGGAAATTGGCTAGGGCACGAAGTCTTGTGTCGAAAAAGGGTATATTCATTGGCAAGAAGGTAATGCCAATGCAAGGAAAAGATTTCATGTGCTGATTCAGACGTAGGGTCCACAATGGCGATAATGTGTAGATGTCGGCTAGGGCACGAAGCCTGGCGCTGAAAAAGGGTATATCCATTGGCAAGAAGGTAATACCAATCCAAGGAAAAGATTTATGTGTCGATTCAGACGTAAGGTCTGCAATGGCGATAGTGTGTAGATATCGACTAGGGCACGAAGCCTTTGTGCCAGAAGATGCATATTCATTGGCAGAGAGGTAATGTCAATGCAAGGAACGAGTTTATGCGCCGATTCAGACGTAAGATCCATAGTGGCGATAATGTGTAGATATCGACTAGGGCACGAAGGCTTGCACCGAAATAGGCATATTTGTGGGTGCAGGGATACCGCCTGCGCAAAGAAAATGTCTTATGCACTAGTGCGGATGTAAGGTCCAACATGGTGTAAGGTTTCGTGTACTTTGTTGCTATCATCAAAACAGAATATTATGTATGTTGACATCATCAAAGCTAGACAACATATGCACAACAGCTGTTACTCTGGTTACTATTACTGTTGTTGCCGCTTTGGTTTGTTGGTGGGGATCTATGGGACCCCCACTGAGCTAGTGACATGAGGCTCACCCCTGACATTTCAAGTGTGGCTGCTCTTCTTCCTTTTGGTCTGGAGGTGCAGTGCGTGGTTTTTACTACCAACTTTGCCAGTGTCGGGCTTCCCCCTAACTTGAGGGTACGTTTCTCTTTCTATTGGACTGTACTTGTCTTTAGTTGGATTGGACTCTGTTAGTTGTCATTGTTTAATTTGTTAATTGAAAATATAATTTTATTTCTACTATTTTAGCAATCCTGATCATAGAAATTTAATTGCTCACTGCTTTATCTAGAAGTTCAATGTACTTACACACTCCTTTTATCCCTTCAGAGCTTTTCGCCTCTTGGGAGGCCTCGTAGGATCCAAGTGGTTTCAGGTTTACCCGAGCCCAGATTTTGGGTCCTCACAGGAGGTATCAGAGCTAGCACGAGTTGTTTTGGAATTGGTTGTGAAAGTACATTGTAATTCGAGATATTACAGTACTCAGAGTCTGTTAGTTCCAGTACAGTAGGCAGCTAGCATAGGTTTTGTGTTTCGGTACCGCTTTGCTTCTCGTGCGAGTGCTTGCCTATGCTATGTTGTCACTGTGCAAGGTGGTTTTACTCTCGTCTGGATGTGATAGAGAGTGTTCTTTTGTTGTGATGTTGGTTTCGATTGTGCTACGCTAGGCAGAGTTTGCCAGCAAGTGTGAATTTGTAGTGCAACGTTCGAGTTTTTCCTTGGTGTGTTTAGGTGGCTGATGGGAATTGTCATTGGTGTGATGGTCGTGCATGTTCTTCGAAGGAGATTATGTTGTTTTGGCCATCCCAACTTGAGGTTTAGCCAGCCCCTGAGGTCTTATGGTTGTGCTTTAAGGTGGTTGTTTGGATGCCCTGTTTGAGTGAGTGCTCATGCGAACCTAGGATGAAGTCCTGTGATCAAATGGCACCCAAGACGGGGGGGTGCATTAGGTGTTAACAAATTTTACGAAAACCTTGGCAGATTTTGAAGAAGAGGTGATTATCAATTGCAAGGCTAATAGATATTGACAATGAACCCCACGAATGCAATATGCTAGTGTGCATGGACAGAATTGGAGGTAGAAGATAAGGAGCAAATCATTCACGAGACAGCGATTTTTAGGTGGTTCGGATGCACCAATGGCAACCTATGTCCACCCCTCACATGTGGTGAGGATTCACACGCTATCTTATCAGATATTACAAGATCAAAATCACAAACACACACACGTGAAGAGTATGAAACTGCCACGAAGGTGCAAGAGCACCGACACACAAGAATGGTGAAGAACAATAAAGCAACACGCACACACGCACACAAATCTATCTAGATCCAGACACACACAAGTGATTAAAAGTTATAAGAAAACATGACTCAGCCGAAACGAGAATGGAAAGAGAAGAACTGAAAATGAAAACACAAAACAAGCTCCCCCCTAGTGGATGAAGGTGGTATAAGATGAAGCTTGCTCCTAGCTTGATCTCCTCTTGGTTTGTGTTGGCCCGGTTAATAGGCAGAATACCCTGCCACCTCTCCCAGGTGGGCCGACACGGACGTCGTCGGGCTACGACTAGTGGTTCCATCACAAGGAAAGAGAAAGTAACTCTCTTGGGATGTAAAATAATGCCATAGTGTACAAAATACTTTAAACATGGGGCACAAGAAACATGAAATGCACTAGAAATTACATATACATACTTTTGAAAACTCTAGGTATATAACGGACTAAGATCACCCCGTTACATACCATAACGGACCAAGGAAGGACCGCTATGCTTAACAGAACTCATACAAATCCACAGTTAAACGGGACCATAACGCACTAGGACAGGCACGCTATAGGACTATAACGCACGGTAGCAGGGGTGTTAAAGTCAACATGCACACAACACAATAAACAAGGGCTATAACGCACCAAGGGTGAGGCATTATAGGAATATAATGCACCTCCCACGGGCCGTTATGCCCACCAGAATGATCAAAATCCACAGTTAAACATGGGATATAACACACCTAACCAGGGGTGTCATATCGATGTAACGCATAGGGACAGGGGCGTTAAAGGCAACAGGCCTTCAACTCACAGGCGGGGGCTATAATGCACCAGACGAGGCACGTTAAAGGCACCCAAACTCAAAAATCTATAGAAAACTCTCAGTACACGCATGATATAACGCACCTCTAAGGGTGCACCAAATGACTATAACGCATCGGGGCAGGCACGTTATGTCACCTGGGTTTTGCGACTCCAGGGGTCATAATCGAAACCCCCTCCCGATCGACCAAAATTGACGGGGGACGCAGGGAAACACAAAACCAAACCACCCTACCATGCCATACCATCATTCCCAGCCTACGCATGCCACTAGAATTGAAAGACGATGCCCATGGAGATGATTTCAAGCATTTAAGGATTAAAGTTAAACTAAGCAAGACTATGCACAAAAAATGAGGTGAAGGGCATCGGACCATGACGCAAGTGGTACCGGCGGTGTCCTAACGAGGTAAGGAATCCATCCCCCTACCTGGATTACCACGAAAATGGTGATTCGATGCCGATCTGGTGAGAGGGCGATGCGGCACCTCCCGGCTTGACTCGACTCCACGCTCCACAGATCGAGGGAAAATGTGCGTCGACGCGATGCCCGCGACGCCACCAATCCAACGCACCTCCCTCGCTTGGATCAGTGACCGTCTGGACCAGAAATCGAGAGAGAAATGCAAATCAAGAAATTCACCCAAAATTACTCAAAATAAGATTTACACGAAAAATGATGAAGATGGCGACAGATGGTGACGCATGAGGCGTCAACGGATTCCTGGCGAGACGAGGAGTCCGTTCCCCTACCTCTTGTGCGGCGAAGACCGCGAATCGGTGATGATCGGGCCATCCTTCCACTTACACACATCTCGATGCTCCCCGATCTAAGGGATGAAGGGTACTGGCGTGATCCTCACGTCGAGCCCGTCCCGTCGGTACCTCGCACGCGTCGACCGGGGTCCATTTGGACCGCGAACAGAGTGAAAGGGGGAGAGAGAACGTGTGAGGGAGAGAGAGAAGAGAGAGAGGGATCGAGAGAGTGAGGAGAGAGAGGAAGTGGCGTGAGATATTTAAAATTTTTAATTTTTTATTATTTTTTTAAAATTACCTTAAATTACGGTTAAACCTGATAAATCGATATACCGATGCCAGGAACTTGGGATGCCACCCAAGAGGCTGATAATGCCCCGTAAGGGTTGGAGGAGTTTGTCGAGGAGTTGCATAACGAATTGGGATTACAAGCATGCAATATCAATTAAAGTAGTAAAATTAATATATATGCGGAAGTAATTTCAAATATCAGAGTGGTAAAATAAATATAATAGTCTAGATTTATAGAATAAACAAGTCCTACAATAAAAAAAGTCCAAATGTACAACCAGACGGGGCATCCCCCGGTCAAAAGTACACTAAAGGGCGAACCGACAACTGCTGGCACTCTAGACACTGTCTCTACAAGCACGCGAAGGACCGACAAACAGCTGGGACGACTCACCTGGAAGAAGGAAGGGTGAGTCACAGTCAGACTCAGTAGTGGTCACGCGGATCCCTACCTCGCACTAAACATGCAAGCATACTAAAAATAAAGGCAATTAGAGCATGCATTAAAGTAATAAATAGGCAGGGGCATGATAAAACATAATTATAACAAAGCTGGAAAGCCTACCTAAACAGGTAAAAATGTCAATTCAAGTAAATAATAGCGTCAGGAGCTAAATCTACCAATAGAATAAGTCTCAACTAACCATGTGATAGGAAGAAAGAAGACCACTAGAAAGAAGAAACTAGATGCGTCCACTAATGTCTTACACTACGTCTCAAGCAGCTCGCAGTCAAGCTTGTGACAAACAAGTGACACAACAGTACCGCACCGAGTAACTAGTCAGAGTAACACTCGTCAGTGTCAGTCCAGGCCTCTGACCATGTGTGCACACACTGACTCATCGTCCTGAGTCAGGCCTCTAGCTAGTTTTCCCTCCCAGTAGGATGCTACCGACTATGCGAGAGGGCCCACAGAAACTAGCTTTAAAATCGTACACGGGAACACCCCGCCACCTCTCCCAGGTGGGCCGACAAGGACGTCGTCGGGCTACGACTAGTGGCTCCATCGCAAGGAAAGAGGAAGCTACTCTCTTGGGATATAAAATAATGTCACAGTGTACAAAATACTTTAAATATGGTGTATATGAATCATGGAATGCATTATAAAATAAGCATGCAACCTTTTAAAATCTCTAGGCAGGTAACGGTCCAGGACCACCGCATCACCTACTGTGACGGATCAGGGTAGGGGTGTTATCTAGAACATAATGCACCTCCCAAGGGCCGTTTCAAACAGCAGAGGACTGAAGAAAAAGGCAGCACAAACAACATGGACTGTAATGCACCAGGATAGGTGCGTTACGGGACTATAACACACGGGGACAGGGCCGTTACAGACTCCCGAAGGTCTGATCAACCCAGGCTGTAATGCACCAAGGCAGGTGCACTATAGGGATATAACTCACTAAGGGAGGGCCGTTAAAGGCACCCGAACACTGGAAAATCCACAGTTTTTCCTATGCTGTAACGCACCAAGGATGGGGGGTTGCAAGGCTCTAACGGTCCCACGACTGACCGTCAGGCCAATAGCCCTATAGGGTCAAAACGGTGAATCGGTCATGTAACGCGCCTATATAGGCCCGTTACACAGAGTGTGACGCCCCTATAGTGGGCCGTCACAAGACAGGTAACACTCCCCTCATGGTCCGTTACAGTGTGACAGTCTCCGGAAGGACCGTTAAAGCAGGACTCTTGATTATATGTTGCCAGGAGCAGATGCCCCTAGCTGCTAACCTAGGGTTGTACGACGGAGAGCAGGTGGCATCAAGGGAAAGCTTAGAGATGGTGCCTTCTTCCTCTCATCTGTCTGGGGACGCAGAACCTAGTGTTCTCTCTGAGATGAGAGGGCATCTAAGCCAGCTTTTGAAGGGCAGCCAGGTAAGCTCGACGGCCTATGTGCGTTGGAATGCGATCTGAGATAAACAAAAATTATTTTTCTCTCTTTTTCTCTCTATCTGTTGTTATTTTTTAGCCTATTCCAGCCTTCCCGGGGGCAAGACACGCCCGCCGCTATGGTTGGCTTCATGACTTGTTGGCGGTGATCACGCCCGACATGAGGGTGTATATGCATCAGTGGCATCTGATGGGCCTAGTCGTCGTGGCTAAGCGATTTATTAGCATGAGGTGGAAATGGGAGACCCTAGGCGCACTGATCGAGCTATGGCATCCGGAGACCCAAACCTTTGTGTTCCCAGAGTTCGAAGCCTCGGTGCTAGTGGAAGAGATCGATTTTCTCTTCCAGTGGTGTGACTTAGACACGGGTGACCTAATAGACCTCACACCTTGGGAGGAAGTTCTGGCTGAGATAGTACTTGACAAGCGAGAGGTTCAACGGATGATAGATCAGTGAGGGATACTGGTTGACCGCCTTGCCATATGGATACTGGGCTGGGTGAAGGACAGTCAGCAGATGCAGACTAGTTGATGCTAGTATTGACATTATGCCTCGTTCCCTACATTCGGGCATGTACTGACGCGAGAGCACGTGGGGCCACTTACCCTCCTGTGGGATGGGCACTCCCTCTCCTAGGCGGTGCTTGCTCACTTATACTGTGGGCTTACACAGATGAGCTTAGGTGGCAGCACCATGGGGAGCCTCTATCTGCTACAGGTGTGGATGGAGATCCACTTGAGCTTTGATTTTGACGACACAACGACTATAGTTTCCCGAATCTTCGAGAAGAGCGCCATCTATCCGGCTAGGGCCATCTTTGGTCTTGAGGATTAGGTGGTGTGTAGGACAGTATTTCTGAAGACCAGAGATGATTGGCTTGACTACTTGAATTTCCTAGCCGAGGGCCAGTTCGTGTTTATGCCGATGATGTACCGACGCCTAGAGTTCTGAGTACGTGAGTCACTGGACCAGAAGCTATGGCTTGTGGGTGCTCGGGACTTGGTGCTGTACCAAGCCCATCGCTGCCATCGCTAGGTGGGGGTGCCCAGACAGATCCCACAGGCTGCCTTGAGGGGAGCCTTGATCACAACGCGTGTTTTTGCTGGGATCATCATTCCGGACATCTCTTTTATTGGCAAGTCAAAAATCACCACACTAGATCCAATTTAGCTATAATTAAGCAATATTAGTAATTATGACGCATGATTGTATAATTATAATTAAAGCCATTATCATTCTGCCATCTTAATTTATTGGCAATTGTCATCCGCCAATATATAATCATCACAAAATTTAGTCCCTAAGTATTCGTTGATTAACAGTTGTTGACATTGGGAAGAGAAAAGTGCAAGCAATTTCTGGGTCTTCTTAAAGATCTCACCCACTCGTGGAATTAGAAGATTTGGCATCAAAGGAAAGTTAAGTCCGAGATTCATCGGTATATTCTCAGGGAGCCGTAGACATGCTGAGGTTTTGTGACTTGCCCCCTGCAGGTCAGGCAATTGGTGTGGGCTTGGATGGTCCACCTTGTATTCATCCATTTGTAACTCACATTTTCTGATGAAGCTTTCTATAATATCCTTGAATACATAGCAATCTTTTAGAGGATGCCCGATCATTTGGTGATACGAGCAGTAGTGAGGGCTGCCCTTCTTTATGGCATCACCCGATCTCTTGGTGCTGGTAGAGTAATCTTGTGATATGCTTGGGACCATTCGAAAAGGATGTGAACCTTATCCCTTGGAAGGAGTAGGGCTTCTTCATTTTGCTATGCAGTGAGTGGGTTTCTTTATTTTTAGCCAGGCCAGCCACCTTTTCCACCTTCTTTCTTTGTTGTTCAAAAGTTTTGATATCAGCAATATAAGCTTCCTTTGCTATCGACTACTTGCAACTTGACTTGTTCTTTAGATTTTGAGTTGTAGTGGTCGAGAAATGCCTGGGCAGGTGGATTGCCCCCTCAGCTACAACACTGTTCAGCTGTTGGCTTAGCTGCGAAGCTTGATTGCCATCCATCTTTTTAGTTTATTCCATCTTAATCATATGATCCATCATGAGGTTGCTCATCATTGTTGGATCTTCTACGCCTAAGGAAGCTTGAGCCCATTAGGTATGCAGCATAGCCGGCGTTGTTGGCCGTGGAGAAGTCTTAGTCAAATTAGCCGCTGGTGGCCCTTCAGGTGAAATTTTTGTCTGTTCGGATGTAGATGGGTGTGTATCCCTTTCATTCAATTGCCTCTTCAGCACCTCAATCTCTTGCTTGTATGCCTGCAGTAGGGCCAACAAGGCAAGATCATGTTGAGAAGAACTGGGGGTACTAACTTTAGACTTGGTTGAAATCTCTTCAAGTGGAAGCGGCGATTCCCCGCTACCTTCTTCTATTGTTTCCCCCTTTGTGAGGGGATTTGATCTTTCATTAGGTTTGAATGTCTCTTCTTGCTCACAGAGTGGAGCTTCTTACCCTTTGGCTGTTTCAGTAGCATAAGGGAAGTCTATTTTGTTGTAATGTATCAGCTCTGGCTTCACTTCTTCATGGTGAGAGAGATCACAGGGGTACCCTTCTTTATAGGCATGCTCCCCAGTCAGTAGCATTTGGTAGCCTTGGCAATTTCTTGTAGTATCCACAATCCTTGGAGGGCCTCGACTGCTTGGGATTGTATGCTAGAAGCCATAGAAGTGTCCAGGGATAGCCTGGCTTGTGTTAGCCTGCCCTCGAGAGGAAGAAGGCATGGGCATCAGAGGTTCTTCTTCTATGTGAGGTGGACGTCTTATCATAGTAACCTTGCTGTTGGGCTTGGAATAGGTACGTGCACCTTCTATCCACACCTTTGTAGCATACGTCGAGGTTGAAGTATCGGGCTGATTTGCCTTGGATGCTGCAAGGTGACTTCCTTCTTTTCGGTCTTCCCCTGGTGGACTGAGTAGAGCCAGCAAGGTATTACAATGCAAGGTGAGCACCCTTTTCTTATACCTCAATTTATTCTTCTGTTGGCCTTGTTTAGTTGACTTCTGCCCCCAGAATTGGCTATCATCTGCTTCTGCTAGCTTGTATTCACCCAGCCGATCGAGGGAAAGGCATTCGAGTTGCCCCCAGGATAAACCAACTTCCAAATATTAGGACTAATAGAATTGATTCGCCCACCCACTTTGCTTAACCATGAATTGAAATCATTACCACTAAAGATAGGCAAATCGTTAAAACATGGAGGAGGAGAAGACAAAACACTATCAGACATGATGCTAATGAAACATGCCTACAAAAATCGCTCTGAAGATCGTTAGATCTTGAAACAGCAGAGCCTCACTCTGATACCACTTGTTGGTCCTGGGGTAGGCGAGCAGACAAGAAGGGGGGTTGAATTGTCCCCCACACTAGATGGCAAATTAAAACACTTACGCAGCGGAATGAACAACTTTTAACAAGATTGAGGAATTAACTAAACAATGTAACTAGATTCACTCAATCTTTCCATTCACTCACGATCACACAAACAGATATAACATGTAAACTACGCACTCTTGCTCACCGAGCACACATGCATAGATTTAAGCCAATAAAAGTAAACCACAAAGCACACCACAATGCTCAAGGATTTTTAAGGTGGTTCGGGACCACGACGGGCTCCCTACGTCCACCCATCACCAAATCTGGTGAGGCTTCACTAGGGGATAAATCTCCAAACGGAGACGACGCTCCAAACAACACATGGGGACACGCCCCAACACACACACATACGGAGATGGAGTCTCCCACACGATCCGAGGATCGGATCACAAACACACACACACATACGCTGCAACAAACGCAGTACAACAACACACATGACCGCACGCAGGTGATCAAACATGACCGTATACACTGATGGTCATACAGACACAAATATCTCTAAGTTCAAAAAATAAACACAAATGATCAAAACATGCTTAACCCAAAATAGAGAACATGAAACACATCTCAAAGAACAAATGAAAGATGAAGAAATGATCCCCCTTTGTCTTCAATGGCCGGAAGAAGATGTTCTTTGATGCTCAGGTCGGGAGGAAGCCGGATGCCATCGATTTGAATGTCAACACATTCCTCTCTTCAATCTGCTTCACTTTCTCTTCATCCTCAAGCTCCAAAAACATATGGATGTAGATCAGATCTTGCCTTGAATAGCTCCTTCTTCCTTGCTCTCCTTTCTTCACCTACAAGATAGAGAAATGTTAGCCCCTCTTGATAAAATCCCTAAATTTGTAGGTCATTTATACACAAATGAGAAAGTGATGAAAAGACCATGAAACCCATGTATAAACCCCTTCACAATATGTCTAACATGTATATGAATGCCCTAAGGATATTAGGGTCAAGTTTGGCCCTAAATAGATCTCCTTAAGATGGGTTTCGGAGTTCACGAAATGGGTCCGTACGCCAGATTCAGTCGACCAGTCGACAGGGGTCGGTCGATCAAAAATCCACAAGGTCCAGACAGAGGCATGCTAGCTATTTCGATCGACCGAAAGCATGGGGTCGGTCGACTGAAATTTTACAGTCTAGAGACTTTTGGACGCTGTTAAATCCGGTCGACCGAAGGCCCATGGCCAGTCGACCGAAGTTCAGTCAAATGTAAATTTTTGTGTTTTAAACAAGGCAACACCCCCTTTATGCAAAATACATGTAATCTAAATTTGAAGTCTAATTGACAAGGTATGCATGACATATAGAAAAATATACAACCTATCATTTTAGCCAACAAAAGTCTAGCATCGATTGAGTTAAGAGAGAGATTCTCTTCCCCTCTTGGGTGTGATGCCATTGATCAAAATCCTGTGATGGGATTATTCTGGCATGTGACTCTCCCCTCTTATCCTCCCTATCCTATTCGCATCTGCCTCTCAGAAAATTCTCAATGAATCTTCTGCAAGTCAGGAAGAAGTTGGCACTAGTTTCGCGTCGGTCGGAGCTCTGGATCGTCGGCAACAATTCTTCTTGTGAAGTCGCACATATATGCCCGAGCCTGCTGTCCAGATCCTTAGTTTCCTGATTCTGAATTTCTCCAAATCTACTCCCAAGCTTTTGGGAGCTGAGCTTTTGAGTGATCGTAGGATTTTCCATCCTCTTCACGTTGCCGCCAGTCTCGTGTCAATCTGAGGTCGGTGCTGATCGTGGCGAGGATTCTCGTGGGACTGTGCAGACCACTATGTGCAGATCCAACCCAAAAGCAGAGGCAACTTCCAGAAGTTGGCCCGCCCTCCCTCTTGCATATCTGACCAAATACCTTGGTCAGATCCTTTCTCTAGACGTCGCCGATGATCTGCAGCAAGCGGCGCCTCGATCTGACATCGGGAGCCATTTTCCCCATAATTATTTGTTTCCTTATGCAGTTCTGTGTGAGCAGAACTAGAGACCTAGTACAGAGGCTGTCACGCCCAGATCTGAACAGATATGATGGAGCCGTTTGGCTGAGGTGTTTTTCTTCTAGTCGTCGACATTCTCCAATAAACGGCACTCAGATCGGACCCCAGATATAGCCGTACCAGCCTCCGCAAGATTACTGCGCAGGGTGACCATGATGGCAGAACCAGACTAGTACCCGATCGTCGCCCGGATCGGCCCCGACCCGCCTTCCTCGGCTACCTCAAGTGCTACCCGTCAACCTGAGTCCCAAGAGCCCAAAAACAGCATTGTAGCCTGTTATCTCCCTGCGAGGAGTGGGCCCTATTTCTGGAATTGTAACAGATAATCATTTGTGTGTATCGGGGTTATCAGATTCGGCCGGGATTTCTTCCCGACGCACTAGTCGTGGAGGTACATGCTCATTCTTATGCTCACATTTGCTGATTTAGTATATTTTCTACTGCATTTGTGAGATTAAGGTCATTAGCTAGTTTCAATTACCGCGATTGTGTGTGAGTGAGGACCGCTCCTTAGCACCAGTCGGGCACCGAGCTCGAACTGCACACCCTAGTGGACAGTGGTTCTTTAACCACTGCGATCCCGCGTTTCCCTCGCAAGGGATGATGTGGCGCCCCCATCCCGCAATCCTGTATCGTGTCCGGAGATGTCACAGCGGATGTACGAAATTATTGTGGGCCGAGATATTTGCAAGGCGCGAAAGGCCGAACCATCACATATTCCAAAAGACATAACCATACCATTTTCATAAGATAAGCACTCATAATTTACTTCATATACAGTGTTCTACATATCTCTACCAAAAAGTCATATTTACATTTATTATTCAAATAAAAACTAAATCTATTTATTCTACGCAGCGGAATCCAAACTAAGTCTAGGATCATCTCCCGACCTATCGCCTGTCGGAGTCAAGACCCACACTGGTCAGTTTCCTGAAATGGTTAGGCAACAGAGATGAGTCCAAAGACTCAGTAGGCATTAAAACCAATCACATGCTTATCATACTTTATTACTCCCCCTTTTCGTCAAAGTCAAAAGGGGAGACATGAATCAAGAAGCTCCCCCTGAATGTGGGAGCTCCCCCTAAGCCTTAGTAGACAGTCTTGCTTCTAAAAGTGGATTTTCACAGTAAATCTGAAATCTTATAAACTTTGAATCCACTTCTCTTTGGATGCACTGGTCTACCTTCTCAGTTCCTAGTTCAAGAAATTTGGTCAAGAAGATTGGATAACTTCCTTTGCTAATTTTATCTTCATTAAGCTTCCGAAACGCCCTATAATGGTCTGAAGAGGCAACCACAAATTGTTCTTCAGTTAGGGTGTGTACTTGCTCCCAAAATCTCATGGCCGTCTCCACATATAAGAATCCATGCTTGATCGTTGCTTGCATAAAGTCTTCTAAGTTCCAGCCTTCGTACCCCATCTTGGACTCTCTTAGAAAGTGTCTATATTAGCTTTCATAAATCATATGGCCTTCTGGATCCCAATGGTAGGAATTGACATTTGTCAGCCTCTTTCTACAATAACTATAATTTTGGTATAGTCCAACCCAGGCTCAGAATAAGGAGAGGATATTGGAACGAATACAGGGAAGGGGTAAGAGAGACCAAGAGTCCTCAGGCTATAAAGAGCCCACGTCGAGGATGTAACCCCCTCCTGAATCTCCTCCGCTCGCAGGACTCATGCAATTGGCGCACTATTTAAACCTGGAGAATCCCCCGATAGAAGGTAAAGCCAAACTAAGCCTAAACTCCTTGAGCTAGAATCACTTCACTATTTGGTGGAGAGAAATGTCGCGCCCTCATCCCCTCTTACTCCTCGCATCAAGGCTCTACTGGCTTAGGCATCGGAGGGTTTCCCCTGGGGATTCATCCCTGGACAGCTCTGACCCATTTCGCTATCTTGCAGTTTGTAACTTCAGGGTCATCATCTCCGGCTCAGGACTAGCGTGAGATAACCCCTCTTCATTTGGTGCCGTCTGTGAGAAATGAGCAAATAGCCGACATGGCGCGAAGGAGCTCCAACAGGAGGGCCGCCGGTGACAAAGGGAAATCTCAGGCAACGGAGGAGGGTGCACCATCCCACCGTACGGGGAACACCCCCTCTCACGCCAGCGACCCAACCGGTGGCCTACCCCCACCCACGGTGGAGGGGCAACCCCCTGTCGGGAGCCCAGACCCCCTCCAAACCCTGAACGCAAAATTGGGTAGCCTCATTGATCTAATGAGGACCCAGGCGGCTAGGGAGGTGCGTTCGCGACATCCCCGGGAGAGCCCCCACCGTGGGGATGCTTCCTTGCAAACTGCAGGGGGCCGCTTCATCCTCCGGGGACGACAGATAATTCACAACCTGTCAGGTGGACCGTCGCAAGCCCCTCCCCCGAAACTAGAAGCCTCCTCTACTCCAAGGAGAAAGAAGTCCGGAGTTCGCCGGCCGCCTCTGGGGACAGAAGCTCCTGAAGGGCGTCGAGGGAACATCCAGGAGCGCCCTCGTAGCCCCTCAACCCAGCGACAACCGGAGTTGACCCTTCGGCTATGAGACTTTGAGAGGCATTTTGCAGAGCAAGAGCGCGCCCTTTGTGCCTTGCAGAAGACCTCTCCCGTGGAGGATGAGGAGAAATCCCCATTCTCCGATCACGTCTTGAAGGCAGAGATCTCAGCAAGTTTAATGTCTAATACGAGAATGGGTCAAGCTTTGAAGAAATATTGGCCCATGCAAGAATGACTCATGACCATGCGGGGGAATAGTTCCCGGGGCCTATAGTCAGCCTATGGGGCAGCACTGGTATTCCCTTGACGGGGTCACAGGGGAGAGGAGATCTCTGAGACATTCACCGGTACAAGTAAATTTTATTATTATTATATTAGTTTAATGCCACTTCATTGCAGGTCTTATTCTCTTTGTAAATTCTTTAACACTCCTTTGTTTGGGCAGCAGTGCAGGAAGGCCTAAGGTCAATACATGCAGTGGCCGTACTGGGAGAGGTCGACGCAGGGAGGACCTGAGGTTGGTGCATGAGGGGTTTGAGGTCGACACGGGTGAGCATGAGCGAGATGCAATGCAATGTTTGAATGCTTGCAAAAAAAAGGGGGGTCTCTTGTTCGTGAGATGCATCAAGGGGGGTCCTAGTTGATTCCCCCTTTTTATTATGTGATTAAGTTCACAGTCATGTTCAACAATCTACTACTGTGGTGTTTGGTTCGGTTCTTCATATCTTCCACAGTTCTCTTGTATCGGTTAGAGTGTTTTGATTGTGATTTGTTTCCTTTGTTTGTTGCTTCCTTCTATCTCCCCCTGACCCAGATGTTGGGGGGGTAGAGAGGGGCACGTCCACAAGGTGTGACGTGTCCCAAAAGTGGAGGTGCGCATGAAAGCGACAACACCTTGAGGAAACTGGGGAAAACCCAAAGTCGACGAGTCAAAAAAATACTGGTTTGAGACACACAAGGAAGGAGTAAGGCCCCAACGGGTCTATTGATGGCATGGGCCACCGGATCAAAGCAGTGGCAAGGCCACCGTATTAGTGAAGGTGGCAGGGCCACCGTATCAAGCGATTGGGAGGCCACCGTATCAAGTGGTAAGGAGGCCACCGTATCAGAGGAAGGTGACAAGGTCACCGTGTCAAGTGGTGGGGAGGCCACCGTATGAAGTGAAAGGTGGGTAGGGCCACCATATCAGAGGAGGGTGACAAGGTCACCGTATCAAGTGGTGGGTAGGCCACCGTATCAAGTGGTGAGGAGGCCACCGTATCAGAGGAAGGTGACAAGGTCACCGTGTCAAGTGGTGGGGAGGCTACGTATACCGTGTCAAGTGGTGGGGAGGCCACTGTATCAGAGGAGGGTGACAAGGTCACCGTATCAAGTGGTGGGGAGGCCATCGTATCAAGTGAAAGGTGGGCAGGGCCACTGTATCAGAGGAGGGTGACAAGGTCACCGTATCAAGTGGTGGGGAGACCACCGTATCAAATGAAACGTGGGCAGGGCCACCATATCAAATGGTAGGGAGGCCACCGTATCAAGTGGTAAGGAGGCCACAGTATAAAGGAAGGTGGTTGATGCTAGGAGGGAATTTGCTCCTGAGCAGAAGTTTTGACACAAAGGGGAATTGGACCTCAACCATGGACTAGTAGCGACAAAGCGCCAAAACCCCTGCAACTAAAGCTTCGAAGGAAATAACAGGGGCAAAGGGGAAACAATGAAGGGGAAGTGAGAACGCAGGTCCCTAGGGGCTCAAGGCGACCACCTCATCCATGCAACTTGGAGAGGGCAGACCATTGGCTGTCATGAGAAGAACGAGTACAGTAGACGCAGGTAGCTCCAATATTGAAAAGAACGAATGCTGGCTGAGAAAGAAAAGTAAGAGTACCTTCGACCAATCCGTCCTCCTCGGTGGGTTCAGTTTCAATCTCCTGAAGGGCTTGGAGCTTGCCCTACCACTTTTGACTCCCTTGCTGCTTCTTTGTTGTATCTTGATCAGAAATGAGAGGACACTCAGGGATCCGATGGTCCCTACTATGACAATGCAAATAGGTGCCAAGCTTGCGCCAGCACTCTTCCATCTTGTAACCTAGCCAGTCACAATACTTGTAAACTACTTTGGTCTGGGCAGTCGATCCGACCTTCTTGTTGTCTTCCTTCGGCTTCTTGTCCTTTGAAAAACTTGGCCAGCCATTGGGCCTCTTCTTGCTATTGGTGGGTTTGAAATTCCCAAAGCTGGTAGTCTGCTCCTTCTTCTTGTCTCTTCCCCTATTACGGTCAGTCATTTCCATCGTGTCCTCCAACACCTGTTTCTTTCGTACAATGTCAGCATAATTGTGATTTTCCATCGGTGCTAATTGGTTGATGTATTGAAGCTTCAGCCCATTTAGGAAGCGCTTGGCCTTCATCTTCTCTATGGACACCATGTTGGGTCCCGTGCGATGCAATGGGATCTAGAAGGGGGGTTGAATAGATCCTCTCACGAACTATGACCTATTTAAAACTTGACTACCAACAGCATCAACCACCCCTATAAGGCAATTAAAACACTTAGGCACAAAGCACAGCGAATTTAGATGGAATGGCTTAAGTGTAAACGGTGACAAAACAGATCCAAGGACTGCACAGGTAGAAGCTTAAGCTCAACGGAGCATAGCTAGATAGAGAGCTAAGGTTAGCGCTGCACTACAGTGAGGTTGATGCTGCTTAAATGTGGTTAAAGGCTAAGAGTGATTTATTGCACTGGACAGTAGGGGTCTCAACACATATCAACTAAGTGTGATAACTAGCTGTATGTGTGAACTTTAGAGATCAACCAGAATCTCATGAATTGAGATTGGCTACTCGTTGAACCTTGTGTGTGTGTGTGTGTGTGAGCAATATGATGATGTGTGCTATAGAAAGCAATTAGGATTCCGTTGATACAACAAACACACAACCTGTGAATGGGGATAGAGAAAATGGAGCAATCACATAAGATACACAACCCACAACACAGGGATTTTAAGGTGGTTCGGTTGCAACCCCACAACCTACGTCCACCCCTCACCAAACCCGTTGAGACTTTCTTGCGGACACACAGCTTGACCGGGGACACTCCCCAAAATCACAGAACAAAAAAACCTCCATTTGTCTTCCTACATACAAAATCGGTAGGGATGGTTCTCCACAGACCAGAGCACACCTCCGTCTATCTTCCTACATGCAGACCAGTAGGGACGGTTCTCCACAGATTGGAGCACACCTCTGTCTGCCTTCCTACACACAGATTGGTAGGAACGGTTCAAGAAGTAGCCAAAAACGTAAAAGGAAAATACTGCAAGTGCAGTGGGAAAAAACACAAGAACGATGGAATGTAAATAAACACCAGTAGAGTCAATAGATCAAGATTTTGAAGCTGGTGACTGCAGGTACAAAATTTCAGATCTGAAGATCTGGTTCTTCAAGCTCGGGTAGACTACAGGGATGCTCTCTCTCATAAGGCTTTGCTAGAGAGCATGTTTAGGGTTATCTAGCTCGCTTATATTACTATTACCGCTGCTGCGAGAGAGAGTGTACCATCCTGTGACCCGATCCGGGTACAAGAGAGAGCCGACCACCCTAGCTCCTGCCGATTTCTCAACCGCGCACATCTGCACGCTTCCCTCGCTAAGGGACGAACGCGAGCTTGCTAGAGTCTCAGGTTGCATTTGCGAGCTCGTCTAGAGTCCTAGGTCGAGTCCGTGGGTCCGTCCCGCATCATCAGCAGTCACATCTGGCCATACAGAATCATCGAGGGCAATATCTAGAAAAACCCTTTCAATGTACACCTTCAATGAATGAAAGGTAACATTTGAATATGTCAAGTTTTCATGAAAAATTAAGTTTTAACTGTGTTTGAACACTTTCCCTGTTTTTTTAAAATTTTCTGAACTTTTTAGAATTTTTTTAACCATGTACCTTGGCTGCTAGCCTGGCAACCAGGATCAGACAAGGATTGGGCCAGATCAGCTGAGTTGATCCCAATCCCCGATCCTACCTTCTTTGAATGTGAGTAGGAATATCAAATATCATGCATTTCAGATGCACAATCTCCTATCCCATGGCATTCTTCTGCCAACAAACCTATTCCCTTATGAGCAGATTGATGTGGAAAGGAAGCACTGCCACATTCTTAAGACTACAAGTGGTCACTTCATCTTTGGCTCCATTGTTCACTCCTTTTGGACCAAAGCTGTACTTATCAATCTAATCAATATTACTCCTTCCTTTCTCTTGAATTGTTCTCCATTTGAGCACCTTTGTTCCTCCATTCCTAGTTACAACATTCTTTGTATGTTCAGTTGTACAAGCTTTGTATGCCTTCGTCCCCATGGGCACACTAAGCTCTCTCCTCAAATTGCAAGCACATTCTCATTAGGTATAACCTTCAGCATAAAGGTTACCATTGTAGAAATTCAATGGCTCACTCAATGCCTTTTGATCCCCTATGATGTTACATTTTCTTGAGAATGTACCATATTACACCTCTTCCTCTTGAGATCTTCTTTTCCTCGTGATCTTGATCCTGTTCCTCATAGCATTACTCCAAGTCTGTCGGCTAATTCTTCACCGATTGTATCCCACTCAGTTTCAGCTATAGACCCTAGCTTTTCTCCATCAGGTGATTTATCTCCTCCTATTGAGTCTCCTTTTGAATAGCCTGAAGCATCCAACTCTCTTCAACCTGCTTGTCCTTTGAATTTACTCAGGGTTATACTTGGTGCCACCTTCTTGGCTCTTTGAAGCTCAGGTTGAAGATGTCCATGCTCTGCCTATGACTTATTTGCTTCCTTCTAGTATTGCTCCAACTTGAGCAGATCCAGGTCAATGCTATGCTATTCAAGAATGCATAGTCCTAGTTGCCTTGGTTGTATTATGGTTGACACCTACTATCCACAATTTCACACCTTTCTTGCAGCTGTTCATGCCCATTAGGAGTCAAACTTATTGCCAAGCATTTCACTTTGAACAACAACAGTCTATGTAGGACTAAAGGTGAGTGATCAGAGGTTTTCTCTACAATCACCACAATGCAGCTGGCAAACTGTTCTCTTTTGTCATGTCTGATGAACAATCATATGCCGAATATAACAGTATAAGGAATACCTCTTTGTCACTTAAATCCCAAGCCCAATTCACTCTTAAAGATAGCACAGTCCACTTTCGTGCAAAGATGATCATGGTGAAAAAAATAGAATTGTATATGCAACCATCACAGTTGGATCGGCAAAAGAAAAGAAAAAGGCATGCACAGCATCATTCACGAAGCTTATTGTTCTTATTCATTGGCCTACAGTAAAGAGCCAAAGAGAAAATATACAAAAGGAAGCAGTAATCAGAGAAAAGGAAAACAGATACAAGGAAGGGGAGGGAGGAGGCGGAGCACTGACTCCACTCCCCCTCCTCTCCAGGATTCAACTCTCCTCCCTCTCTTCACTCCTTTCTGCAAACGTAGGCTCAGGGGGAACTCCTCGAAAGTCACCTTCTTTTTTTTGACTCTCTTTACCTCACGGCTCTCCGTGTGTCTTCTCTCTTCTGTGGCTCTTCCTCTTCTCCTCTCCTCCGTCTCTTCTCTGATCGTCCCCCCTTGTTTGATGGACTCAGGGGCCCTTTTATAGGCAGGGAAGAGGCGCTCCGCGAGCTGCCGGCCGGGGATCGCCAGATCGGGACACCACTGCCGGATCGAAGGGGGCACTGCCGGTTCAGGCGAACGTCGCCGGATGGAGCTCAGGCCCGCCGGATCAAGCTTCATGCCGATGCTGTCGGTTCAGTGCAACGCTACCGGATGGGGACCTGCTGCGCCGGGTTGACAGAAGGCCTACGGATCAGCAGAGCTCCATCGGATGAACGAGGATGCTGCCGGATGGCAACAGTGCCGCCAGATCAGGGGTGGCTGCCGTTTGAGGCAGGCACCACCAGTGCTGTCAGATCATGTGGGCTTTTGCCGGATGGAGGAATTCTGCTACTGCCGCTCGAGGGAGCTGCCGTATGGGGGGATGTCTGTCGGATGGACAGGGCTTGCCGTATGAAGCTTCTCATCAATTTTGCCGATTAGGAGGGAGCCTGTTTGTGGACACACTTTTCGTTAAAATCATGATTTATTTGTTGATTGGTTTGCTGAGATTGATTTATTTATTTATTAAGTATGTAAGGGTGTCAGTCACTAAGTGACGATTTATTCGGACTTCATAGAAATTTTTGGTGCGTTCGATCTAACTCGGTCAGACGATTATGTGATTCGTATCGGGACCAAAATCTGTCGCACCATAAAGGTCACGACGTTATTTACATCCTCTCGAAGAGGGAAACACCCTTGATTAATCGCTGGGAATAAGGGCCTCATGGTCAGGAAATTAACATTAATGTAAGAAGATAGGGGAGGTCGAATTATTCTAAATCCGTATCAAGGGTGCGAGAATTCAAGTCATGTCGGTCACTCACGGATCATTTCATGTTCGGACAAAGGTCTGTATTGAAGGTACGACGTAAACGGAAACAAATCCGTACAAATGCATGTCGAGTTTACGGTAATTTCAATAATAGAGCGGAAACGAACCCCAATAGGAATGAGTCCGATTTGACGAACGATCGGCCCAGAGCAATGTCGGGTCACGGCCATATTGGGGTGATTTCCAATGTCCGAGCCCGGCCTGGAGGGGGGGCGTCAATATTCCCTTTACACCGGGTCTCGAGGAGAAAAGAGGCTGCGGAGCAGATCTCATCATTCTTTATTATTGTTTAAATTTTTTTATTACATTTCTTTTATTATCTGTTCGACCAATTGGACGGGCCGGATCACGGGTTGTTCATATTCATCTAGCACGTTAATGATTTCTTGGAGTCGTCCTATCGTCGGGCTGGCTTCTTTATGCACCCGCATAGGTACATGTTTCTTTTTATTGTTGGTGAATCTTCTGATGACCAACTGAGGAACCGTCTCAGGCCAGACAGGGGTCACAGTTGGGGGTTCTGACTGAGGTGTGACACCTCGTATATAAATTCTTGGGCCATGGCGAGGCATTACCCTTCTTCTTTCTTTTGAAGGCATGGTGTGCCAGTTCCCTTGATCTTCTGTTGGCGCTAGGATATAGGCCTCATAGGTGTGTTGAGTGTAGGCCTCCGCTAGTTCTTCAGGTAGTTGCTGATATAAGGATACCATATTAATTGTCGCCCCCAGAGTGGGCATTTCATGCGGGCGCAGAGGATCGACTTTGTGATCTCCCATTTGCAGCTCCCCTTTCTTGATTAAAGACTCAATAGTGTCTTTGAAAACATAGCACTCCTCGATAGTGTACCCGAGCATTTGGTGGTACGGACAGAATCGAGGGTGGTCTTCTCTTCGGATATCACCTGGCCTCTTCGGCTCTGGGAGATTGATTTTGTCAAACTTTGTGGCCCACTCGAATAAGAGTCGAGTCTTGTTTCGAGGGAATGAGTACAACTTCTTCATTTTGTCATGGAGGGATGGACCCTCTTGACGATCGTCAGACTTGGTGGGAGAGGACTTAGCTACCCCTTTGTCTTTTTCCTTTTGTTGTTCAAAGGTCTTGAAGTCAACCGTGTGCACTTCTTGAGATGTTGGTCGTTTGTTAGTCGACCTGGACTTCTGGCTTGAAGTGGCGGGAGCGGCAGAGTACTTTGAGAGGAATGCCTCAACTTCTGCCATAACATTATTTAGTCAGTCAAACGACTTAATTTTAGTGCCGATCATTATCTCCAGCACCTCTCTTTTCAGATTCTGCTTGCATATTTAAATAGCATCTTCTTGATGCGGTGGACGTCTGCACCTCATGCTGAGGTTCCTCCACCTTTTGATGTATTCTAGGGCAGACTCATCGTTCTTCTACTTGGTTTCATATAATTCGGCTACCGTCACCTCCCTTTCGACGATGTGGAACCTTTCTTTGAACTTTCTTTGCATGTCTGGCCAATCAATAATGGACCCGGGCTGCAAGCTTGAGCACGACTAGAAGGCAAGCCCCGTTAGTGTGGACCCAAAGAACTTTAATAGGTACGACTTATCAGTAGCTAAATCGCCCATCACATTAGTATAGTAGGCAATGTGCTTGCGTGGAGACCCTTGCCCATTGAACTTCTCAAATTTTAGAGGCATAGTTATGCCAGGGGGTAGCCTCTTGGCAGCATGATGAGATGGTTATGACATCCTATATACATCAAATGAGGCGGAGTCACCATCGCTCCTTTCCGCCAGCTTCATTTCTATCATCTGCTCTATCGTGAACTTATTCATCACTGCCAGATCAACCGGTTTTGGGTAGAAGTGAGCTTGCTGCATATGCGACGTTGTTAACACAGCTGCGTGGGGCGTAGCAGGAGCCCCTTGAAACTATAAAATTGAAGGTTGCGGCATGGCCGCAAGTTGTTGTTGCGGCGGAGGAGTGCCCCTAGTGTAGTTGTGCACCAATTGGAAGGCGATCGCTTGTGGTGAAGCTTCAAATGCCTGGCTGCTACCCCCAGATGTTCCAGGCGGGCCTTCAACATGTCCAGATGCAGAGATGTACATAACCCTCTCTCTCAATTACTTCTTTAATGCTTCAATTTCTTGCTAGTACTTGTGCAACAACATCAGCAAGTTTGGGTCACTGACAGAAGGGTTGGGGTGGCTTCTCCTATCCGCGGCTAGTATTTCTTCAGATGAGGTGGATGGGATCGCACTATCCCCTTTAGCTGTGATCACATTAGCAGCTAGAGCTGCTGTGGGATCTTCTGGACTTGTTGCCTCATCAAGGATTTGCAACGTCTCACCGACCGCCTTTTTTCTTCTTGTGAGAGGGCCGGGCCTCTCAGTAATTCTGACAATTTCTTCAAGCTCTTCAGGTAGAACTCCATAATGGCTGGTCATTCTGACCACATGGAAAGTGTAGACTTGGATATTTTGGCTTCTTCTCCTTGCATGCCCGGTCAGTTGGCCAGGGAAGGTCAATCTTTCAAACACTGAGACTCTCGGTGGATCTTTTTCATGGCAAGAGTGCCTGTAACATCCCGACTCTGCATCTTCTATTTCAACCGAGTTGATTAAATATTCTTGATTCTCTTCAGGAGTGGTGATGGCCTGTAATAGCCGCTGCCTTCCCAAGGAAGTGTTCCCGGTCCCACGGAGGTATTCGTGCATAGCCTAGGTGATGTCTTCTAGCTCATAATCAGGATAGACTGTAGGTTGCGGTACCCTTGTTTGCGCTGGGGGCCCATAGGCGGGCTGACCCTCCTTGGCAAATCTGCCATTATTCTTAGTATGTAGCGGAGTATTTGCCTGCCACCTGCGGGCTTGGGCAATTATTTCATGAGGCGCCGCAAATGGTACCTCATTCTTCTTTTTTATTTCATTATCTCCCTTCCTGGGCCTATCAATCCTGATAGACCCCGACTGAGTTGCCATTGGGGCCTGTGTTGACTTGGGCACCCAAACTTGCTTGGTCTTGCATGGCCTTGGGGTTGGCTCATTCTTATGTCGGCGGGCCATTCCAGCATTCCTCTTCTTTATTCTCCCCAGTGCTTGGAATGAGTTGCGCACAGGGATATTTAGTACGATCCGTTTAGGGATCACTTCGGCTCCTTGGCCATTAAGGTGGATTCTGATGCCTCTGACTACACCGATTTGCCGATGTTAGAAATCCAGCCCCTTGGGGTAGCAGCAGTAGCATTCCTCCATCTTCTTCTTTGGCGGGGTGCCGATTTCTTGTTAGTGGGGTCCGTGTTGAAACGGACGTGGTGGACAAAGCAGCCTTACAGTCTTCACCGTCACGTGGTAAGTAGCGGTCGCTGATGATCCGACAGCAGTGGGTTTGATAGCAGAGGTCCCCGTGAGGGGGACGTGGGCTTCAACAGGCTTGGGCCCCTCAATCTTCAGTAAGTTGACAAGGGCTACTCCCAAGAAGTTGGGGACGACCACCACAAGTGGGAAGCTCCTGAATTACACCAGAATCACCAGGTAGCCCTCCCTGACATGACTTGCGATGACTAGCAGTCCAAATGAAATAGCCATTGTAATCGTCGAAGTATGACCTGCAAGTGAAATAGTTTAGAATTTCAAGAAGAGGCCATGGGGCCCCTAATCCCAGCGAAGAGATGAAGGGAGGGCTTGTCCCACCGAGCGTGCCAGACTTGTGGACGCACTTTCGGGGGCACTTCTTTTTGTTCTCTTATTCATTCATTTATTTGTTTGTTTGGTTTGTTGAGTGGCAGGACGTGCCAGTCACCGAGGTGACGATTTATTCAGGTTTCGTGAAAGCTCTTGGTGTGCTCGATCTGACTAGTCAGACGGTTTTGATTGTCATGTCAGGATAGAGAACTCACCGCACCATAAAGGATGAGACGTTAATTACATCCCCTCAGAGAGTTGAAAACCCTAGATTAATCATCGGGAAAAGGGGCCCTACGGCCTGAAATTCATATTAATGAAATGAGAGAGCGAAGTCTCAGGCTGTGTTTAAACAAACCCCACATTGCGACGTAAACGTTCATAGATACGTGTCGGTCACTCGCGGACCATTTCATATTCGAATAGAAGTTCGCGTTTATAACGAAAAGATAGCGATAAAATCACGCAAATGTCTACTGTGCGTACGACAAGTTTAGTGAGAATGCGGGATTGGATCCCAGTAGAATCGGGTCAAGATTAATGAGTTATCATCCCGAGATGACTTCAGATCATGGCCATATCGGGAGGGCTCTGAGGTCCACATCCAATTTGACGGGGCATCATCGCTTTTCTCTTCACACCAAGTCCGAGGGAGCTGGAGTTCTGAAATATTCATGGTCATGCCACCTTCATTATCACCATTCGGGTTGTTAAATTTCATTGTTTATTCGCACACACGGGTGCTTCATTTTTACTCATTTGTTTTCAACCCCATTTTCATGTTTTCTTTGGGGACACCATGGCAGCAAGTGAAAGTTTTCGTTATGGCGGGGAAGAACACTTTCTCTTCAAATGGGAAGAAGAGAGATTCGTGAAGAGGGAACAAGAAAGATAGAGAGATTACTCACATGATCTCGCGTAACCAGCTCTCTACCTTGAGAGAATGGGAATGGGATCCCATTCATATCTCACAAACTGCTGGAAACCCTCGACGGCTTCAAAGAAAAAGAACAGCTTGCATAGAAACTTTAACAGGGAGGCAGGGAGGAAGAAGACGAAAAAGGAGAAGACAGAAGCGTAGGAACCCTGGTTGGACCGTTGGAGAACAGATGTGGGGAAAGAACAAGGAGGAGGAGAAGGGTGGGAACAAGACGAAAGGTGTCGTACTTGTTGCCAATCCCAAATGGCAGTGGGGAGGAGAGAGGAAGGAAAATGTGAAGTTACCAGCTGCGAGTCCCTCCCTTACTCCATGATAACCCAGAATGGCGCAGTTAAAGCATGATCCAAGTATGCCAGAAAAAAAAACGATATCCGTAGCTACGCAGAGCTCCTCGCAAATGCCGAAGCATTTGCTCCCCTTCCGAGCAGCGCCCAAAACGGGTGAGCAATTCCAAGAAAGGACGCTGGGAACCACCCCAAGCTGCCCTCTTTTCGTCTCCTTTCTCTCCTTTTAAGAACAAAAGGTGAAATGCCCAACGGGAAAAGAGAGTGAGGACCAGATCTTGGCCAAGCAAACGTTACCCACCTGCAAATGCCTCCAACGCAAGCATCAGGGTGTCGAAGCAGACCAAAGGAGAGGAAATTTTGCAGGAAAAGGAAAATGGGAGCCGGGGCAAGCCGGAAGAGAGCACTTCCAACGACAATGCTGACACAAATGTTTGTCACCTGACTACGAAATATACAAACGTCTGGAAGGAGAGCACTGAGCTCTTCCTACACCTCCCTCACCACTCCTCGTTCCTCTGCTTTACTGCTGTTTGCTGATCACGCCTCTCCTTCGTCGTCTTCCAGGACTGCCGCCCGCATTGCCCCCGCTTCCGCCGATCCCCCTCGAGCTGTGGGCGCCCTGTTCGGTCCGGGCGAAGCGACAATTCCCAGGCCGTCGCAGCCGCTGCTGCTGCCTGCAGCTCTCTGCCAGAGGAGCGTGCAGTGGTCAAGTTAGTATCCAAGAGAGAGATAGAGATAGAAAGCGAGAGAGAGAGAGAGAGAGAGAGAGAAGCGCTCACTCGTCCTTCCTCCTCCCCCTCTCTCTCTAACCAGCAGCTCGTGGGGGAGCTAAGGCCCCAAAATTACGAAAATGCCATCCTTACAGCTGTTGGACTCTGGTTTTCTTGTCCGGGAACTCGTGTCCTTTTATATAATAAAACTGGCCGCCCTTTTGGGTCGGCGACCTCCCTGACCAGCCTTATTTTTTATAAATTTGATTTTTTGTTGCTTCCATCTTTCGAATTTTTTATATTTAATAATAATAATAATAATAATGAGATCAGACGGTCAATGATCTCCTTTGGCGTGTAGGCCTCGCATCTATGGGCTATGCTTTTTGGGGGTTCACGGATTGTGGGGTCGGGGATTCACGTGTGCTCTCTGATGTACGTGCCCCACCAACATTCCTTTGCCCCTCCGCGAGCAGATTTTATAACCTTTACTCCCAAGTCTTCTCCAGACACCCCTAGCAGCAATGGCAGCAGCAGTCCTTCATGTAGGGTGCGTCCAATTTATAGATGCAAGTAGCAAAAAGTTTTCCTCCAAGGACCTATCATTTGATTGGCTGGAGTAAAAGAGATGTTATTGAGCAAGAGACCCTATAGCATCTTTCCTCATTGGCTGGCTGCAGTAAGAACATTCTTCTGTCCTAGAAACATTTCTAGACCTAATTCTGATTAGCTGACCCCAGGGTGAAGGACACCAAGGAAAAGGACTTTTCCCAAATGAAATATTGACATATCTTTCTCCCAAAAAGGTGTCCAGACTTTCTCATGATGATAATGGACAGTTCTGAGTCCTAGGATCCCCTTTTCATCCCTTGAAAGGCAAGCTTTGGACATTTTCACCATTGACAGTCAAGGACACTGTGATTTGACGAAGAGTATTTTACTCAGGAAGACCTCTTGTGCGTCGACACACTGGGTTTACTGCGTTGACGCAGCTATCTGAGCAGCTCTTCGTTTGAGCAAAATAGAACCTGGAAAAGAAGGGTCGACACCTGGGGTTGACACTTTTGTCTTGGCTGAGCTATGAGCTTGGTTGCGTCGACGCATTGACTCTATGGAGTCGACACAGCTAGTGTTGCACTTGAACTATTTGTAGGATAATACATTGTGCATCGACGCAGTGAGTGGGATGCGTCAACACATCCTTCAAAGAATGCATCCATAAGGGTTTCTGGGAGAGCCTTGCGTCGATGCCGTGAGAGACCTGCGTCGATGCACTAGTTGAAGCGCGCTTGAAGCCAGCTTCTGTAGCTCATTTGGAGTCGACGCCGCAACGATATGAGGTCGACGTCACTTGAGCATTTGCTTTGGCTGATCTTCCCTCGGCGAGAGAAGGAGTTGACGCTGCATGATCATGAGGTAGACACAGTTGATGACCCGTTTGGACTTTTCTTCTTCTTGTGATCAACTGAGTTGACACATCCTATGGTGGAGTCGATGCAGCATTTAAACTTTGTTAAACTTCTTCACACCTAGCCAAATAAAAGGATGTTTCATGATTTTCTAAATCAATTGGCCAATGACTTATAATTTAACATCATCAAAACACAATTTATACAATAATAGGATCCTCCAATATCTACTGAGGGAAAGGGGCCTGGAAGCCAGCGTCGTCGTCAACCAGGCCTTTCATCTTTGCTGCTTGGATGATGTCATCCATGTAGCGTACCTTCCCCTCAAGGTCGTGCTCGACGTCAAAATAGTGTCACAGTCATTGGGCCATCCCTACGTTGGAGTGCAGGGGGCTCAGTGAGCAGTGCTAGAAAATTGAGGTTGGTGTAGAGTACTTATCGCTGAAGTGATCAAGGGTGCTCGGTCGTCGACCACTGACAAGGCTCTATTTGTCATTGGAAGAATCATGGTTGTACGGTCCTACTTTGCCTACCAGTCGAGGAGGCCTTGTCACGCCCCGAGATTATGCAACGGAACTATCGGGAACATGGACAGCTGGCTAGTAAGCCGCAAGCGAGCAATATAATCAGAGCGCTATCACATCCACACATAAGAATGAATGCATAATAATTGGATAAAATCATGGCCTTTATTGAATAATAATTAAAAGTACAAAATGTTGACTCTAGAATCCACCCCTCACACAATCGTGCGATGCTTCCTTGCGTAACCACGCAACTAAACCACTATCAAATAGCTACTGGGCAAAACCTGCCCAAACCCACGATCTGAAAAGCCTCAGATCATCTTCCTACAACCCATAAGGAATACATAGAGTATCTTGAAAATAGTTAAAGTAAGAACAATAAACGAAAATACAGAGTGGACCAGGTAGACAAATGAGAGATCAAATCCTAAAGATTTAGTTTGATGAATTGGAAGGTCTCCTGGCTGATGGAGAAGAAGCCATCCCTCCTTTAGCTGTGGGATGGAGGTACTGGGTTTATCGTAAATCTAGTTCTTGTGCGAATGGGGCCCGATTGGTCTATAAATG